>JAJJWX010001253.1:1200000-1925918 GCA_023529315.1 Papaver bracteatum
GTTTTTTACTGAATTGAAGAGCCGACAGTGTGGAGACTCCTTGAACCGAGCAAAATGTTGAACCTCACACAGATGCACTATAAGAAGGAAGTTCTTTAAGTTCGAGAGATCAATCTGTAAGACTCCTGCCTAAACCAAGAACAATGTCCGTTTCAGAGTCAATTCGGTCACAATAGAGGATGGGTTGATCTGTAGGAGGAAAGCTGAGAAATGCGTGAGATCAATGGTGATCTGAGACTGTAGGTGTGTTGTGATTTCAGCGTGAAAATGCTCTGAATGATTGAGTTTTTCCTGATTGAGAGTGATTTCTGTGAGTTCGTGTAGACGAAAGATTGTCTGTATGAACTTTGATGAGAAGTTGCTCGTTTAGGCGAACGTTCCAATTGTTCGAATCTTGTTCAATGTTGTTGTCTCAATCAGGATTCAGAGAAATTTTATAATGCCAAAATTGAAAACACCATGATCCCATGAAGTGTGATAGTTGCTGGAATCAGAGAGTGGGAAAGTGGCAAATCGTGTTAAACCAATTACTCATCATGCGGAGACTTGGTTAATTTTCCACCCACTACTTTGCTGATTCTTCCAACTGATTGCACGACTTGCTCACATTCTCATTGTGGATGAACACACGTGACGTAGACCGCCAAACCAAAACCCTGGTTAATATCCCCCATTGTGACACTATTGAAATCTCGTGATTTTGGAGTCAGTTGATGACTTTATGGGACGATGAGTCCATGTAGTGCATAGCTGAACACGTTTTTTTGAAAATGTTCCGAAACTCATGAATTAAATGTATGTCTGCTGAGACGAGGTACCATTATAATCTAAAACGAGCAAACTGTGTTACTGAATTGTCGAATATTGATAGTTGAACCAATATTTTTTGATCCGAGCAAATATTGCTAGTCTGAGCGAATATTGCTAATTTGAGTGAATATTGGCAGTTCGAGCAAATATTGCTCGTTTGATGAATTTATTGATAGCAGGACCGAATAAAATATTAATTTATTTTACTGACTGCTGGGTCGAGCAAAATAAATAAAAATGTTAATCATGGAATCAACATAAAATTATCAGAGCGTTTGAATCTGCTCGGAATCACGTTTCTGCAGAGCTCTGGATTCAAAACCCTAATTTTACCGAAATGATTGATTTATTGCAAATCAATACAGAGTGACACAGGGACCGGATACATGGGATGATGGTTTACCATGTATCTCCCAGATGCTCGAATGATAAAAAATACCAAAGTCTCTTGAGGACCAGTTGGTGAAATAATGGTTAAATGCTGATTTAATCACTGAAATAATGCTCATGTGAGCGACAAATAATAAAACCGGGTATTATGAAAATATAAAGGACCGACCAAGGGGTCATGAGACCGTCTCTTGGTGCGTCTGGGACCAGTGTATGGTCGTTTGAGCAAACTTCCAATTGTTTGGAAAGATTTTGAACCTAATATGAGCAGTTGAGCTAATAAGGTTAAAATCATTGAAACATGCGGGACCAGTTGTTTTCAAGCCTCAGGGTCACCCTTGGTCGATCAAGGGGATGTGCCTGTGTCACCATAACGTCTGTGTTTCAGTCCTGATAATTTTGATATTTTTTGGTGCACGTCTGAACAACATTTGGAGAAAATATGCAAAATCCATGGTTTTGCTGAAACTGGGAAAATACATGAGATGAGGGAAAATAAATAAAACAGGGAATTGCAATGTGTGGGACCGGCCACGGCTAGGGCATGTCCGGCCGGTTGACAAGCATGGTCCCACATATTTCCCAGTTTTATGTAATTTTATGTATTTTCTCTGATTTGAGGGAAATTCCATGAAACCGGAGAGTTTTGATAAAACTAGGAAACTTCCATAAGATGAGAGATAAAATAAAATAAGATAAAATAAGGAATGGGAGTGTGGGACCGGAAAAGGCCAAGGCATGGCCGGCCGTCCATGGGCAGGGGTCCCAAGATACTCTTCCTAATTTTATATAATTTTCAGAATTTTAGGGAATTTTACATAAAATCAAAGGGATTTGTTGAAAACCAAGATATTTTGTTGAAATCAGGGAGTTTTCATGAAATCATGAAACAAAAACCAAATAATAATAAAACAATGAGCGTGTGGGACCGACTAGGGCATGGTCGGCCAGCTAGAGCCCGGTCCCACAAGTTTTTCCTAATTTTTTAATATTTTCTATGATTTTAGGGAAAATACATGAAATTAGGTAATTTTAGGGAAAATTCATGAAATCAAGGAATTTTCATAATTTTAGGACGAATAGTAAAATAATGGGGATGTGAGGTGTGGGACCGGCCACGACTAGGGCATGACCGGCCGGCCGGCGCTCCCATGACACCTTTCCCTAATTTTATTATTTTTTGATAAAATCATGTAATTTAGATAAAAATACATGAAATTAGGTATTTTCATGATTTTAGAGAAAATTCACAAAATCAAGGAACTTTCATAATTTGAGAGAAATAATAAAATAATGGGGAACATGAGGTGTGGGACCGGCGACGGCCAAGGCATGACCGGGCGTCCGGCGGTCCCATGACACCTTTTCCTAATTTTATTATTTTTGATGAAATCATGTGATTCAGATAATTTCTTTGAAATAAAGAAAATTTGCTCGAACGAGAGGGTTTTCATGAGATCATGAAAATAGTAAAAATATGATAAAATATAAAATTGGGCGCGGGACTGGTCACGGCATGACTGGTCACCTGGTGAACCCAGTTCCCTGACGCTTTTACTAATATTTTATTATTATTATTTTTCCTCCCTATTTTGCATAGGTTCCTCGTTCGTTCATATTTTTTGAAATGCTCGTTAGTGCATTCAAAATGCTGGTATATGCATTATTTTCTAATTACACTTGCACCATTTTTGTCAGGGCTTATTCGACGCTCAGATGCCTGTTTCGTTGAATATTTATCACTAACCCGTGGTATTCTTCTGGGAAGAACCACGAATCGAAGTGACGAAACATGACGAAGAATCATAGAATATTGCTGGATATTCAGACGATTAAAGATGGCTCATAGAATATTGATGGATATTCAGACGATTTCAGACAATTAATTGATGGCTCTATACTAGAAGGGATTCCTATCTAGGAGCATTACTCATCTGATGGTTGATCAATATGAACTTGCTAGAGTATCATATTCCTCTTGCATAGTCGGGGAAAACCTGGTTGCATCCCGAAGACATTGTCACTCTATACTAGCATGCATGCTGTCTAGGAGCCGTCAAATCTTTCAATTCTATAAAGTATGAGATGTGCCATGGTCTCATACTGTATCAGCTGAGATTGCAAATCTGCATATTCTCATAATGTATCATCCGTGGTCTCAGCTGGGAGATTGCACATCTGCATCTTCTTTGAGAGACTTTATCCATCAGAGGTGGCATGAGCTTTCATGGATGGAGACATGAGTCTCAATACTCATCCGGTTTTCGGATCCGGAGTAATTACTGAAATTTCTCAGTATTCATGAGATGTGTCGTGGTCTCAGCTGAGAGATTACACATATACATGTACTTTGAGAGATAGCCTTCTCGGTCAGAGATTTGTGGCATGAGCTTTCATGATTTAACGAGAGACATGAGCCTCAATACACATCCGGTTGCCGAATATGGAGTATAGTTTTACAATTCTACCCTCTGTCGAAAATCCACCATCTACAACAGCCTCAGAATATTTTGGTTGACTTACCTGCATCAGAAAATTGAAATGAAATTTGTACCTTCTTTTTGCAGTGAAACCATTTGAGCAAAATGCACAACTGACTCACAATAAAATGGATAACCACATATCTCGTTCTATAAGGTTCTCTAAAATATACACTAACGTCCGTGATTCATATAGCTGATAACATATTCGTCTCTTATATCAAACAAGATATATATATATATATAACTGGTTTGTGTAAAAACATATCCAATGAGTTAATAAAGCAAACAAGCATAGCAGCCAACCTTTTGATCTAAGATGGTTTGATTTGATGGCCAACTAATTTTAGCATCACCAACTTCTTTTAAAGTTTTTATACCAGAAGATGTGCCAAAGGGTAATTTGACGGTTTCATTTAGTACTTCACTAACCAGGACGCTATAGCATGTAACCTCACCCGTCATTCCTAACTTCATTTTATAAGATACCTTCTTTGAAGAGTAAGCTCTACCAATGGCAACAATGTTGTCCTTTTCTCCAAACCAAAGTTTGCATCATATGCCCTGCAGAAACACAAGGCGCATGAGAGATAGTAAATGGAAGATTAAAAATTTAAATGCGTTAGAAAACCATACATCAATGGTAACTTTTTCAGATGGCACATTCTGAGATTCCTCAGTGGATGGAGGGGATGAAGACTTCTTTTTTGATACTAAAGATATCGGGGATTCAGTAGAAAGTCGTCGTTTTAGTACAAGTAGAGTCCCGCTTCTCGTACCCTTTGGTGCTTTCAGATGACTTCTGCGGACCGGATTTCCCATGTTTTTTTGGAAGTTGCTTAACTGATTCTGGACTTATGTTATTCTTAGATCGATTGGAGGAGTTGCTAGGACCTGCATCTTGTGACTGTAGTTGAACACATTGTTTGAAAAAATCATATACTGTCGGCCAATTGTTTTTTTTTAAATTACACAATCTAATCAAAACTCAGTTCACTTACCTATCCTCCAGACTTGTTGATACTGTTGCCCACAAATTTTGCAATGTCGTCTCCTTGAGATAACAAGTTATCTATTAATCTCTGATACGCATTTTAAGTAGACTCTAATTCTTTCTCTTTAGCTTTCAGCTTTTCACGCAGTTCATCGTTGTTTTTCGAGTGTCTTGGTTTTCTTCCATTTGGAAAGTAAAGGGTTGCCGTCACTCCAAATCCAGCCCCCTTGACACATCCACCCTTATCCGGGCCGATCGTAACTGTTAGGGGCTCCTCGTTATGACCAACCGTTAGAGTTCCCTATCGAATCATCTTCCGCTTCTCTTCCTGTTCAAATAATGTGTTAAATTTTGATTTAAACCTCGCGCAATTACTTTGCACTTACTTTGGTTAAAAACATGAAGATTGTAAAGTTTATGTTTTCTCACAACTTCAGATGTCTTCTTCCTGACAAGCTCGTATGAAACAATTCCATCTTTGTTTTCGCGTGCTCTTGCCTACATGAAGCACCGGTCTTCAAGATATTCTTCGGAAACATTTCCACTTTGGACCTAGTAGTTACCAGAAACAAGTAAGGATTTACATCTGCACATATATTAACTGTGTAAAACAGAAAACCTATTCCAAAGCATCTAATGTGACAAAATTACAGATTGGTGTAAGAGGACACATCCCTGTACCGTTATAAGTTTCTGCATATATGAGACACGCAACACGACATACAAAACAGAAGTATCTGATATGGCCAGTTTTACTGTGCATTATATAAAAAATAAGACAACAGACTTATTAATTTTAGTTTTAATCCCGAGTATCCTCCTCGTCCCGTCCGATGTGGGAACTTGGATTGTGATATTGCCTCTTTTCCCCTCTTCGAATTTTTCTTGCACAGGAAATAAAAATAATTTCATTATTATGATGGGATAGACAATAAGAACGAAACACAAATTAGAAAAAGCAATGTGTATTCCATACCTTAACTATAGGCGATGTTAGTACATGATTAAGGTAATTGTCCCAGTTTTCTTGGTCCATTACCGTTTCGTACTTTTTGGGGAAAGTTATTAGTTTGTGCGGCCTTTCCAGGAAGGGTTTTACATAATTATTGTACAATTTCCTTCTGAAGTCCCGCAGCTGAACAAGTAGACGCTTTATGACCACTCGCTTAAGATCATGGGGCACCTCAAAATGAAGATGCAATAACATCTAATGTATGTTAATCACAGACTCACAGTTAGACAACAAAAACGACGAATTGATAACCGCATATGCATACCAGAATTTTCTCCCACATATTTTCTTTTGTTGTTTAAGGGACTTCCTTATAACATAAATGTTTTATGCCAACCATATCACAGACCAAATATCCTAGGTAACTATTGAATTCAATTTTATATTCACCAATAGGCCAGAACATTTTTTCAAATTCAATATCAATTCTTTTGGCATTTTTTAGAGAAGTATCTATGCAGCTTCAACATTCTTGTCATTCCCCTCTCTTTTATGATCACTTCTGTAGAGTCTTCTTGTTGTGGCTGTTTTTCTGCTTCTAGAGAATTTTCCAATTCTTTTTCTTCTAACACCTCAAAATCATCATTTTCAGAATCTTCTGACTCTGTAAATAACCATGGCAACATATGAAACCATATTTTTAAGTAGAAACAAGTAAGTACAAGGTTTCTCACATTACCTGTTAATTCTTCAAATATAGCAGTGTGGACCATATCTTCACCATCATCGTCATCTGATTGTACAATGCCATCATGACTCTCATCTAAATCCATCGTTTCTTCATCAGAATGCACCTCATTATATGATTCCCTCCATTGGTCGTAATCATCATCTTCTCCCATGACAAAAGTGGTGTAGGTACGTGCATCTCAGTTAGGAATTTGAGCTTATTTTGGAAAATATTAGCTAAACCTAACAGGATAGAAAACATGTGTTACACCTATTTTCTATTATATGAAAAGAAAACAAACATGAACTCATTGATGCATGTAACTTGAAGCTAAAATATCACTGCAACACACAAAATCTCCTCATGATTATTGTGTTATTCACAAAGCGAAAGGTACGGGTTAAACGGTCTTATATAACTTTTTGTTACAAAAGTTAAGAGCACTAAAACACCAGATAATGATTATCCATTTTTAGCTTGAAGATATAGTCAAATTGTCCAACCAGCAACATGGTATTATTAAAAGTGGAAACTTAAAATGCAGACATTACATGCTCGCCAAGTAACAGAGACTCAAATGATTAAATATTGAGAAGCCTTGTATATAAATATGATTGACACAACATCATTGATCAAAGTAGAGTTATTAACTCTCAATCAAAATCCAACCCAAACAATAACAAAAACCCTAGAAAAAAATTATCATCGTTAATTTTTTTATTTTATTTTATTTTGTAAAACCTAACTAACTAGTAAAGCCTAACTAAGTAACATGAAAGAAAGATCCTTACATAAATCTTATAATAGTTCATGCATGTAACTTAAGCCTAAAATATTATTGTTGTAACAAAATGAAATCACATCTCATCGTACAACCCGTGATTGTCATTAACTTATTCTTTGATACAGCCGAATAAAAACCATAATCATGCTTTAACTAGTAAACCTATAAGATATAACATCTGATTCCATGAGATCAAACAAAAAATATAACATAAATTTGATATTCATTCGATAATGGGTTGTAGAAATATTACCAGCAACAAAGATCGAGTTTAAATAGGTAGATTCCTTGTAAAGATTAGAGATAGTAATAGAATAAAAACCCTACTCATGCTTTAACTAGTAAACCTATAAGAAGTGATAGAATAAAAACCCTATTCATGCTTTAACTAGTAAACCTATAGACCTAACATCTGATTCCATGAGATCGAACAAAAAATCTAACATTAATTTAATATTCATTCGATAATGGGTTGTAGAAATAATACGAACTACAAAAATCGAGTCTGGAGAGTTAGGTTCTTTGTAAAGATTAGAGATAGTGGTAGAATTATGATTTCATAGAGAGAATGAATCAAGTAATAAAAACTAAAAAAGTAGATCGAAGGATTGCTATTGAAAGTAATACTTTGAACAAGTGTTAAAAGTATTAGCAAGGAGATAATAAGATCAGACCTAAAGTGATAAATTGATTCTTATTGTTTACAATGGGAAAACTGTATTTTTCTACATTTCCTCCGTTCTTTCAGCTAATTATATTTATTTTTACAAAAGAATGCACACCTCATAAATAAATAAATTTGCCAGAGTATATTGCATTCTATAAAGTCTATGAACTTGTAAATAATTATCTGATTTATTTTATGATTCTAATACCTAAATAATAAAAGAATTCATAAACATCACCTTCATCTAAATGAAAAAATTAGAAAACGAAACAAGAAATGAAAACAACTTTCAAAGCGTCCACAAAAAGAAATCGATAAATCAAACCATATCATCAAAAAAAAAAAAAACCATATCAAATGAACCATCCCCGTCTTCAAACAATTCTTTTCGCAATGCTGAGGTGAACCTGATCACTCCAACTAGCAGGCTTGGGTGCCTTGTCATCCTCAGATTTGTTATCTTCTGCTTCATCAGGATCCACATGCTTGTTAACATTTGGATTATCTTCCATGTCCAGAACATCGGGACGATCTTCATCAATAATTTCAATAATAGAAGCATGAGCATCATCATTCACAGAAAGAACATCATCATAAGCAGGAACATCAGCATCCTCAACGCTACTGATTACAGTGTCCAGAGAAACACCGGGAATAACATCAGCATAAATAGGAACACCGTCATTGTCAACACTACTGACAATAGAACTAATTACAGCATCGAGAGGAACACCAGAAACAGTAGTTATTCCATCCACAGTAATGATAATCCTCAATTTACGAGGACCAACCATCAGTCGAGGACATTTTTGGATCCTCTCTTCAGTTTCATATCTACAGTCCCTCTTAGCAGAACTCATTTTCCTCTTAATACTCTATGTTAATTTTTTCTATGCTTGGTGTAATTTATATATATTTATATGGAAAACCCTAATTTCTTAGGTTTTCCATCATTATCTTAAATCACCTATTCTTTGGTATTTACATCGAATATTGTAGCAATATAATGAGATATGGAATGAATATTTTCATGTTTATCTAATTTCCTTTTTAATTTAATATACATAACGAACATAACAAACTAAAATAAATTATGATCTCATGAGATATATGGAAAAATATTTTCATATTTATCTAATTTCCTTTTTAATTTAATATACGATCTCTTAGGCAATACCCAAATAATTTTTCTACTTTTCAACTAATTACCTAGGTCGGTTGAGGTGGCCCGGCCAGATGGACCATAGGTGTAACACAAAAAAAGGAAAATACAAAATGTTGGCTAGTTAAACAATGACCCAACATTTAGCGGCAACACTTTCATGTCGATGCACAAAATTGAACATTTCAACATTGAAAAAAATCCAAACACCAAAACAAAAAAAAAATACAAAGAAAAAAAAAGCAACATAAATAACCCAAGGAATAAATTGCACATTTCAGCATAAAAAAAAAATCCAAAAACCAAAAAAAAAAAAAAAAACACACAACACAACACAACTGCAAGAAAAACAAATTACATAGATAAGCCTAGGAATGTGTTAGTGTCATGGACATCATGAGTACACATTTACGATTGTCCACCAAAATTCTTCAATGAGACAACACTCCTCATGTGAGGAATAGTTGCGACCCTTGTTTCCCACGATAGTGCCCCTCAAATTTCCGTCCAACGTCCAAGTTATGGTGAGTGTATTGTAACGCAATAAATGCCTGTCCTGCCAAAATAAGAGTTCCTTGTTATTTACAAAGGCTATCGGGTTATGAGTCGGCCATTCATCCTCTTCAAAGAAAATGCTTATCTGATAATTCCAATTCCATTCCCCGTCAGGTTCCCATGTATGAATATTTTCTTCGGAAATAGGAGCCCAAAAATATATCTGGGGCCAATCAATTCCCTCATGGATGTAGTAAAATAAAATGCGAACTCCGAACATGACCATCCCAAGTGATGGGTAAGTATTTATCCAAAATTCACTCCCAGGAATATGATGCGAGGGTGGTAAATGTTGATAGAACGTCTCGGTGTCCAAATTGAAAGATATTATGCCAATATCTTTCTGACAACAACCTATCCAAAAAATACAACCATGTGCGTATACACCTGAACTCCGAAAAGTATAAGAAATCTCCCATATTATGTTCCTCCATCCCCTCTTGTCTCCTAAAGTGTATGTTGATGGTAGATTTTCAACAAAGTTCAAACCGTAAAATCATGATACTGCATGTTTCTGATACAGCTTTAGGCATGTGACGATTCATATTTTATGAAGCCATGATGAATATGTCTTTCAAAAAGCCTCCACTAGCTGAGCGTTCGATCCCTGGCATTTCATTATGCCCTCTATGTATAATAATGGAATTTGGCGGTCCTCCTACATAATTGTTTGTTGAGAGGGCTTAATGCCTTCAGGACATTGGTGATACTCAATGTTACCTGACTACAGGAGAGCAACCTCCCTCTACATAGAAGAACGATTGGGCGGTTCTCAGCAAGATTGAGAGCAACGGAGCCTTCAGGAAAGTGATACTCACTGATCCTGACTATGTAGAGCGACCATGTATAGACTCGTGCATTCTCGTAAGGATTCGAGAGCGCCCTCACTGTAGTTGCAGAATAACCTACGACTACACCCTCAATAGAATTAGTAAAAACTCAAGAAGTTCTTGATGGTGAATGATAACTTTCTTATTAATTCTCTTAATTGATTACATGAATTATCAAAATGGAACTAGAATAGTTACAACTTTTCCTATTCTCTTCCCTAGGATAATTTCTTACACTCACTAAAAGAACCTCCCAAATTTTACATTTTAACTCCTATTTATAGTAAAACTTATACAGCTGTATATGAGTTGCGAAGTATTACAACTAATACTCGCAAAATTATTCCATCCTCGCAAAACTTCATATTTCTCCGCGCTACTTTTATCATCGTATCATTCTATAACTATTTTCTCCTTTATTTATTACGATACTCGTGAAATATTATCTTGCGATATTCAGTACCTACATCTTGCCTCTTCTCATGTCAATTCTATGAAGAAGAAATGATCGTGAGAACATAACCGTTACTTAGTCTTTTAAAATTTGGACACATCTTTTGTAACCGTTCTTTTCTAGTTATTCCCTTATATAACTCCTTTATATTCTCTTCCTTTTCTTCTTCTTACTTCTGCAATTTCTTCTTCTTACTTCTGCAATTTTATCTTCTGCTCATATTCTCTATTACTGTTTTCTCTGCAATTTTTCTTCTATTATATCTTCATGAGTTCTCCAAGGTAATTTCCTTCTATCTCCGTGCATTTCATTTGTTCTCCTCTTTAATTTCTGTATAATTCGTTATCTGATTTTGGTTTTTTTTTTTTAGCAAAATAACTCCTCAGATGAAACCTCAACCAAAAAATTCAAGCCCTAATCCACGAAGAAGAAAATCTGAGAATCAAAAGGTAGTTAAAATACTTTTCCTTCTTTCCTGAACAATATATTGTTGCCTCAGTTTTTAATCTACATTTTGATTCGCAGGTTGGCGAAAAACCAAACCCTGGTAAGAGATCTTGAATAACTAAACCCACACCATTAATTCCGATTGATGATTTCCTTCCTGAAGTTGATAAGGAATTTTCCTCTCCTCCTCGTGAAAATGCTTCTTCACATACTCCTGCCTCTACTCCATTACCTACCTTTCAATCTCCCATCAGTGTCAATTTATCAACACTTCTTCAAGATCAACCCTCACAAAATATTTCTTCAACTTCTTCTCTTGAAAAACCTATTTTATCCCCAAATCCTTTGAGTGCTATTTCTCCAGACAATTTGCAGCTTGCTCTTATTCCTTCAAATTCTTCTCCTCTTCCTCAGGAAATTCGAGATGGAGTTTATTCAACTTTCCGAATGTTATCTGAGATTTTGACAAATACTGCGAAGTCTACTAATGTTCGTTCGCAATATGAGTTTTGCGAAGTTCTAAATAATTTCGTCAATCCAAACATTTCTTCTTCACGTCAATCCTTGGAAAAAGAAATTGAATTTCTTCGCCAATCTTTGAAATCTTATCAAGATGAATGTGAGGATCTTCGTAAAGAAAATTATCATCTTCAAAATAATTCTCTCGACTGTGCGATTCTTCGCAAAAGAAATGATGAATTAAAAGGTATGATTACTATCTTCATATTTTCCCTTTTATTTACTTATATTCTTTATATGCTTTAAACATCCATTAAAACCCATTCCCCTTTATAGAATCCATCCAGAAATGTAGAAGATTGGTACTTCACCATGAATCAGATGCAACAGAATATCGAACCAAGCATGAAAGCCTCTCAAACCAATTCTCCCATTTATCTAATCTTTACTCGTGTGCTCTTGACAACTCTGACGCTCTTTTTCAAGAGAATACTCAACTAATATATGATCGAAATTTTTTGAATGATGACATATCTCAACTTTTTTCTTCCTTAACTAAAGCTAATTTGAGAATAGAAACCTTATTAGAAGAGAAAAAAAACCTTATCAGAAGAGAAATGTTCGTTTTTGAATACAATGATTGTTTCTTCGCAAGAATTAAAGACTCTTCAGAATAAATGTTGCGATCAAGAAAATCTTCTTTCTTTGTTAAAAGGTGAACTTGAGGAATTAAAGAAGTCTTCAGATGCTGAAAGAAATTCCTTTGTTATTGAGAAGAATTCCCTTATTAATAAGAATATAGTCTTGAGTGCTAAGAAGAATCAACTTGAAGAAGATTATTCGTCATTAAAAAGTCTTAATGCCAAACTTGCGAAGGATAAAAATTTTCTTCTTTCTAAAGATCAAAAGCTTCGTTCTCGACTTAAAGGATTAGTTGGTGATGGTTTTGATAATGCGATGAATCAGATGAAGAACTGTTGTCTATCTTTAGCTCAATCTCTTACTTCGCAAAGAGAAGGTAGTCATTAAAATTTGACTGCCTCTGGTATATCTTTTAGATTTCGTTATACTCGCAAAATTTATCCTTTGAATTTTGTTTTATTTGCAGAATCTGAGAACAACCTTCGTGATGCGAAAGATGGATTAGAAGCCTCTTGTTCCGAACTTCGTAAGAAAAATGCTTTGCTTTCTACCCGCTTAATCAACTCTCGTGATCGTGCTACTCGGAGATTCAACTATCTTGCTTATTCCAAATATATCGAAGATACCAACCATCAAAAAGTTATACTTCGTGAAAGTTATCTGAAAGCTCAAGTCTTTACGAATAACATTCTCTTATCAAGAGCCTTGCCTCCTGTAAAAATTACTCCTCTGAAGATATCTGACAATGAAGTTGCTCGTGAGCCTGATAGTGATTTAGATTATGAGAGTGATGATGAAGATCTTGATGACGAGAAAGAATCTATTCCTCAAGGAGATGTTCCTGTTGCATATTCTTCAAAGGATGATATCTCGCAAAAGTCGAAGGCTGCTAATGACCCTACTCATCTTAAAGATCCAAAGACAGAGTGTTGATGAAGCATGATAACATTCTTTCTTTTTTCAATTTATCATTGACTCTCCTGTCCTCCTTTCTTTTGAATTCCTTCCCTTAGTTACTGTTGGTTTTCTTTTTGTGAACAATTCTGTTTTTTAAGAAGTACATCTGATATTTTGCGAAGATAATTTATCCTTTATTAAGAAGTATATCTGATATTTTGCGAATATAATTTAACCTTTCTTTAATTAAATTTGCCCCATTTGATCATATGAAGAGAAATAATATATAATTCACAGATAAAACTTAGTATCTCCTTTTCCCCCTATTATTTCTCTTTAAATGATTAAACGTTGTTTGAAGTATTAGAATATCTGCTTCAATTTATCTTACGAAGTTTCAACTAGTTACGATTGTAAATAAGAAATCCTTTATAAAATATATGAAATATCCTTAATAAGTATACTACATATACAATACCTTTGAAGAAGTATTAGAAGTACTAAATCCGTCAAATGAGGAGATATAAGAAGTATTAGAAGTATTCGATCCACCAAATGAAGAGATATAAGAAGTATTAGAAGTACTCAATTCACCAAATGAAGAAATATAAGAAGTATTAGAAGTACTCAATTCACCAAATGAAGAAATATAAGAAGTATTCAATCTGTGAATAATTACGTAACATATGACGAAGTATAATGATTATTTAACCTTCACCAAATGAAATATCCGTTGAAGAAGTATAATAAATATGATATATTCTTGAAGAATTATAAGAAGTATTCAACTTTTGGAGAAATATTCAATATATGGAGAAATATAAGAAGTATGTAATTCTCGTAAACTTTTACGAATATGAACTTATCTATATTTGATTGGTATCAAAATCGCATCTTTTGTTAAGTCTTCGTTAAAATTCTTCAATGATGTTGTCTTCTTTGATAGGACTTCTTATAAAAATTCTTCAATGATATTGACAGAGCTATCTTCTCTTTAAAACTTCTTGATGTATATTCTTGTAAAATTTCTTCAATGATATTGACGAAGTTGTCTTCTTTTCAGATCTTCATAATGTATATTCTTGTATAATTTCTTCAACGGTTTTGATGTAATGAAATTCATTAATTTCTGTGGTCTTATTATGCCTTCCTAAGTAAAGGTCTTATTTTGCCACCTCTTTTGTAGTAAATTTTTGTATTTGCGATAATATGACAAGTATGTACATTCTTGCGAATATGCATCCTCGTGACATTATCGTCTTGCGATGAAATCGCAGGAAGTTTTTACACTTTCATGTAATAACCCATTGATCTCATCTTAACTTCTTTGTTTCATTCTGCGATTTCTTTTTGTATGCTTTCCTTCTTTTTTTTTTTTTTTTTTTTTTTAGAATGCTCGCAGAACATCATTTTTTGCACAAATATGACAAGCCTTTATGTTTTCGCAAACAAGAAGCCTCGTGACATTTGCGTCTTATAGCACGTATCAGCTCCCTAATGGAGGGTGCTGCCCTTTATCTTCCCCTTGGTTGCCCCTTCAAGGAAGCGTACATCGACCATACAAGGTTAGATCTTCCCATCCGGTTCTGCCAACAACCAGCTTTTGATCGCAACCTCTTATCCTTTTTGCCTATAGGGCTTATAGTTACGAGGTTGCACCCTATGGGGTATCTTTGGGCCAAGTGCATCATTTGACAAGACTTGTCAAAAATGGCAGATGTGGTTCAACCTCACCCGGCACTCTTGACTCAACCGTGTACCTCGGCGCCTTGATCGTTTTCTGCACTTCTTGGGAAAGACAGTATGCCTTAGTCGCCCAACCTAAATCCTCTTACACCGCATTTTATATTGCGTAATGTCGCTAGATTAGGTGAGAATCCAAGGTGTCTAACCCGGATAGGTACCCCATTATTGGGTTGTACCCCTAAATTTTTACCATGTACTAAGGGTCCTTGGTGGTGTTCCGGTTACCCTTAGCCACGTTTATAGGTACCCCCTTAAATGACGTACTTTAGGACTTTGCCTCTTACGAAATATAGCTTCGCGAACTAGGGTGTACGCCACAAAGGTTTTCCTGTATAAAATTTTCTGCGGCTCTCTTTCTTTTTTGGAGGCTGATCACAGATTGCGGTCTTTTATTCTCAAATTAATGAAACTTTAATCGCAATATAAATTTTTAAACTCGTAACTTTTCCCAATTTCTTGCGAGCAAATAATTCCCAATATTCATAAAAAAATTCATGAGTTTTATGGATAATACCTTTTCAAATATAGTCTGTTCCAAGGTCTACCAAGCCTTAAACCCATGTCTCTCCCTTCTGGATCCATCAGCCGATAAGCTCCGCTTCCTACAACTTCTTTAATAACATATGGTCCATCCCATTTTGGTGCTAATTTTCCTCCATTTTCTTTTTGATATCGAGGTGTTTCTCGCATGACCAAATCACCTGGTTTATATTCACGTTCAATGACTCTCTTATTGTATTCTCGAGCTAATTGTTCCTGATAAATCTTCATATGGTGCAACACATTTTCTCTTTTTTCTTCCAAATCATCCAATTCTCTTAATATTACTCCCGCACTTAAATTTCTTTCCAAAGCTTCTTTCTTTGTTGTCGGAATTACAACCTCTGTGGGTAATACTGCTTCTACTCCATATGTTAGACAATAAGGAGACATTCCAGTTGCTTCTCTTCTAGTTGTATTGTATGCCCAAACTGCGCTAGGTACTTGCTCGCACCACCCTTTGAGATGTCCTTCTAATTTCTTTTTGATTGTATCTGCGATTGTTTTATTTGTTGCTTCTGCCTGTCCATTAGCTTGTGGATATAACGGTGTTGACTTCCCACATTTTATCCTAAAAGCACTGAGTAACATCTCTATGTTCTGCCCCTCAAATTGTTTTCCATTATCAGATACTAGTTGTGCTGGAACCCCGTACCTGCAAATGAGGTTCTCAAATATGAATGTAAAAACATCTTTATCACGAATATGCTGTACTGCTTTTACTTCTGCGAGCTTCGTGAAATAATCTGTTGCAACAATCAAGTATCGCCTTTGTCCTGATCCAGGTATAAATGGTCCAACAATATCCAAAACCCATTTTCCAAAAGGCCAGCAGCTTGTTGAAGAAGTTAATGTGGCCCCTGGTGCATGAATTCTTTTACCATGTCGTTGACATTCCTTGCATCTTCGTACGAAATTTTTTGCGTTTGTATGCATATAAGGCCAGTAATATCCTTGTATTTTTGCTCTATATGCTAGAGATCTTCCCCCACTATGATTGCCAGCTTCTCCTCCATGTAACATCTTCAATATTTTTTCTCCTTCTTCGTGAGTTAAGCACCTGAGAGGTGGTCCATTAAAAGATTTTCTATATAAAATTCCTTCTCGCAACTCATAGTTTGTTGCACGACTCTTTAATTTATGTGTTTCTAGTCTGTTCCTGGATATTTCTCCTGTTGCGAGATATGCATGAATTTCTTTTCTCCAATCTGCGATGTTGTTTGATAACTCTCTTTCTATTTCCATCGCAACAGCTTCCTCAATTTCTTTCTCTTTGTCCACTGATGGATGTTGAATTGTCTGTATTTGGATATTTCTTGTATTTGGATTTGTCATCATGCTTGGAATAAATGCAAAATCATCTGCGAGACGGTTATATTTTCTAGATATATGTCTCCATTTTAATTTTGGTATCTTCTCAGATAATTCTTCAACGAGTTTCTTGTATTTCTTCAAAGAAGATTCATTTGTGGTATATTCCCCTTTAATTTGACAAATCACTAACTGCGAATCACTTGTTATCCTTATACTTTCGAGCTTATTTTCTATTGCGATCTTTAATGCATGCACTACAGCTTCGTACTCTGTTTCATTGTTCGTGGATGCAAATTCTAGTCTGAATGAGAATGCTGTTCTTTCTCCTTCTGGTGAAATAAACACGACTCCAATTCCATTTCCCTCATTATTGGATGATACGTCCACTATAATTTCCCATCTATCTGGTTCTGTTAACAAGTCTTTTGGATTTCCAAATTCTTCTTCAACATCCATCATTTCCTCTACTGCTTCATCTTCTTCCAAAGGAAATTCTGCCAAAAAATCTGCGACAACTTGTGATTTTTGCGATGACAACACTTCGTATTTTATCTTGTAATGGTTTACTTGTGCATTCCACCTTTCTATTCTTCCTGACCTTTTTGTGTTCTTCATGGTTGATTCAATTGGGACTTTGGTTACCACTTTTATCACATGTGTTTGAAAGTATATTCGTAACTTGAATGATGCATAAACCAGGGCTAAGATTAACTTCTCCATTTTAGAATAATTCTTCTCTGCTGCATTAAAGGTTTTACTAATGTAGTAAATGGGCCTTTCTACTCCTGCGTCTTCTCGCAACAGAACTGCACTTAGAGCATATGGAGTTGTTGCGAGGTATACCAATAATTCTTCGCCTCTCTCTGGTTTCTGTAGTATATATGTATTTGCGAGGTATTCTTTGATTCCTTGAAAAGCTTTTTCACATTCATCAGTCCACTTGAATTTTGCTCCCTTTTTAAGTATGTTGAAAAAATGCTTGCACTTATCTGACATTCGCTTTTGTACTTCTTTTACCGTTGCAGGTGTTGGCATGTCACGAACTGCTTGGACCTTTTCTGGATCAACTTGTATTCCCTCCTTTGATACTATGTATCCCAAGAATTTTCCAGATGAAACCCCAATTATACATTTCTCAGGATTTAATTTAATGTTGAACTTTCTCATTTGCTCAAATATTTCCTTCAAGTATTGCACATGATCTTTAGCTTCCTTTCTTTTTATCAACATATCATCTACATATACCTCCAAAGTTTTATGTATCCATTTCGCGAACACTTTTTCAACCATACGTTGATATGTAGCACTCGCATTCCGCAAACCAAATGGCATCTTCACATAACAATACAAACCCCTTGGAGAAAAAAAGGCAGTATGTTCTTGATCTTCTTCTGCTAGTGATATTTGATTATACCCTTTGTATCCATCAAGTGAAGTGACTCTATCATGACCTGCAGCTGATTCCACCATTTGTGGTATATCTGGTAATGGAAAACTGCCTTTGGGACATGCCTTGTTTAGATCAGTGAAATCTATGCAAATTCTTATTCCTTTATTCTTTTTCGGAACAATGACCATATTCGCAATCCATTCTGGATATTTTGCTTCCCTTATGATCCCTGCATCCAACATCTTTTGTAATTCTTCTTCTATCTGTACATGATAATTTTGTGATATCTTCCTTATTCTTTGTTTGAATGGTCTTACATTTTTATCTATGTTCAATCTATGACACGCCACTGGTGGATCAATTCCTGGTATCTCATCTACACTTCCTGCGAAGATATCTTTATATTCTCGTAAAAGATCAATAGTTCTTTTTTCTTCTTCTTCATCCATCTTAGTTCCAATTCGCAAGAATAAATGCTCCTCTTTACTTCCAATATTTATTTCTTTAGTTGGTTCAGCTGCAACATAGCTTGGATTTTTATCCCCCATAGGTGTTGGTTCTTTGATTATTTTTGCTGGTTCCCCTTCTTTTTCTGGAATCTTATTTGGTATACCTTTCCCTTCCTTTGCTCTTACTGTATACACTCGGAATTCTTCTTCCTTTTTTGTTTCCTTCGCAAGTTTCCTACGAAGATGTTTCTTTCTTGCTCTTCCTCCGCATTGCGTTACTTCAATTTGATAACAAAATTTTGCACTATCAAGATCTCCTTTTATTTCTTGTATTCCATTTGGTGTAGGAAATTTGATTTTCTGATGTAATGTTGAAGCAACAGCTTTGATCGCATGAATCCACGGCCTTCCTATCAGCATGTTATATGGAGATTCCATATCTATCACACACAAGATTACATGTGTTTCGATTTCTCCTAGTAATATTCGCAGCGTGATTTCTCCTTTAGATTTTGTTGTAGATTTTCCTAATCCATGAATAAGACATTTTGAATTTGTGATTTCTTCATCTTTAATTCCCATCCCCTTAAGTGCATGATAGAATATGATATTAACAGAACTCCCTGTATCAACCAAAATTCGGTTTAATTTCCATTTTTCTATAACTTTCTTATCTTCTAGCATGATCGGCATTGTGATCACCAATGGTGAAGTGTGGTTCAATTCTTCATTTGGAATTTCTGCTACTGAAAATGTGATTTTCTGCTTTTCCCATTCTTCTAAAGTTGTTATCTTTTCTTCCTCCATGATCTTTCTTCCTCTACAATCTCGCTTGTATATTTTTCCCTTCATATTACTATGAAATTCATCAATCATTGTCTTTGTGATCATATTACATTCTTCTTTTTCGCAATCTCCATCTACTGACTTCATTTGATCTTTAAGTTTTCCACAATTCCCTCAAATTTAGGCTACCACAATTCTCAAGTCCCTGTTTCTAGCGCCAATTATGTAGTTGCAGAATAACCTACAACTACACCCTCAATAGAATTAGTAAAAACTCAAGAAGTTCTTGATGGTGAATGATAACTTTCTTATTAATTCTCTTAATTGATTACATGAATTATCAAAATGGAACTAGAATAGTTACAACTTTTCCTATTCTCTTCCCTAGGATAATTTCTTACACTCACTAAAAGAACCTCCCAAATTTTACATTTTAACTCATATTTATAGTAAAACTTACACATATGTATATGAGTTGCGAAGTATTGCAACTAATACTCGCAAAATTATTCCATCCTCGCAAAACTTCATATTTCTCCGCGCTACTTTTATCATCGTATCATTCTATAACTCTTTTCTCCTTTATTTATTACGATACTCGTGAACTATTATCTTGCGATATTCAGTACCTACACTCAGGATATTAGCCATCTCCTGACTATGCACACAGATTAATTCTACAATGACATTCACCACTGAATTCCCAGAATAATCTATTATTGCTCTGATTCCATGGTCGAATCCACGACCTGATCCAATGGAATGGCAATAATAATTGCTCTGATTCCATGGTTGAAACCACAACCTGATTCCATGGAATGATAATAACAATTGCTCTAATTCCATGGTCGAATCCACGGCCTAATCCCATGAAATGGAAATAACAATTTTTCTGATTCTATGATCGAATCCACGAGTTGATCTCATAGAATGGCAATAAACAACCGTATTATCTCATTACTCTGATTTCACGAATCTCATGGAATGGTAATATATAATTTTATTACTCTGATTTTATGGTCGGATCCACGATCCCATGGAATGGTAATGCTTGTTTTATTATTCTGAATTCATGGTCGAATCCACAACTGATCCTATGAGTTAATAATAAATAACTACTCATTTTTATTGTTCAATTTAATGAATTATTCTACAATGAATTTCATGGATTAGCAATAAATACTCAACAACCGGGCATCTGGATCATCACTGAATAAGCCCCATAAAAATGGCGTAAGTGTACTCGACAATGATGCACGACTAAGCACCCAGATGCACGAACGAGCACCCAAAAACATGAATAGATGAGGAATCCTACGCAAAACAGGAGAAAACAACAAATATTAATAAAATAATAAGAAGCGCCCAGGGCCAGGGCCGCCGGCCGGCCATGCCCTAGCCGTGGCCGGTCCCCATGCTTCCTTCATTATTTTGCCCTATTTTGTTATTTTCATGAACTTATGAAAAACTCCTTGATTTTAGCAACTTTCCTTGTTTTTGAAAAATTCATGAATTCTCCATAACTTCATGGATTCATGAAAAATAATAATATTATAAAATAAGGAAAGGTGTGCGGGACCGGGCAATCTAGCCTGCCGGCCATGCCCAGGCCATGGTCGGTCCCACACCTTACAATCCTTAGTCTTTTTATAATTAGTATTCCCTAATTTCATGAAACTCCTGGGTTTCAACAAAATTCATGGATTCATGAAATAATATTATAAAATAGGAAAAGGTATGCGGGACCGGGCAACATAGCCGGCCGGCCCCACACCTCATAATGCCTAGCTTTTTATAACTAATATTCCCTAAACTCATGAAACTCCTCTGTTCCATAACATCACGTGTAGTTGCAGGAAATCCCACACTACACCCCTCACAAGAATTCATACAATCAAGTCATTTTAATATGAAAAATCACAATATTTATTGATTAATCTCACAAATTTTACAGGAAACGAAAGAAATAAAACTAAGAAATTAACGACTACTCTGGAATTTCTCTCTCCTAATGACTTGCACAATACTCGAAAAAGATATCTCTTCTCTTAAGCATGTTCGGCTCTTTATATAGGGAATTACATAGTGGATGACAGCTAATCTATCCTTTATTTTAGGATCTGGCTTGCGGTATTTCGCAAGCTTACAAATGTACAATTTTGCAAACATTATAAACCTCGCAAGATCTTCACACCTTTCTCGTGTTTACGCTGTCGTTTTCTGTTACGTCATTTCTCAAATCATCCTGCGACATTCGCAATGTGTTGTTGGTGAATATTTCACAAGTGTATCCTTGTTGCGATATTCTGATCCTACATCTTTCCTCTTCTCATGTCTTCTCTGCGAAGGGGAGAATGTCATGAGAATTTGTACTTCAAAATACCACAACTTCTTATCTTTCCCTGAATTTCTGTACGGTCACGGTTTCGTACTTGACGCAAAATTTATTACACGTATCTCTTCTTCTATTCATCTCTTGACACGTACTTTTCAATCGGAGGAATTTCTAACCAGAGGTTTTACTTTATCTCCCATTCTTGGTCAAAACCCTAAATCTGATCTATCTACCAAACTATTTTCTAATTATCTTTGCAATCATGAAAAGATCATAGTTTCTCTAGGTCAGCTTCAAGCTGGTCTTCCCATTCCTCTTTATGATCCTGAACTTCCATTGTTTTACGAAATACTCTCTCATGCGAAATTCTCGCGAGCAGTTTATCAATTGATTGGAGACCGTATTCGCCTAATGCTTGAGTTTGATAATCGTGGCGCTGGTAAGGGATCTCTTTATCCCTCAGAAGTTAAAGATCCTAGATTCGCTGGTGTTGCAATTGTTCCTGCAAAGTATACTTTAGAAAGTTTCTTTGAAAATTACGAGATAATTCCCATGAAGAGAAACAATACTTGCTGGGGTGTTCGCTTGAGGAAGAAGGACAATATAGACGATGATAAAATACTTATGCAAGACATCGATTGGAACCTTGGCAATAATACAACCCCTCGTCATTCTAAAGATGATAAGTGGTGCATCTTCCCATTAATTCTAGAGGGTCCGTACATCTCTGGATCTCATGTTTTACCTGGAAATCTCGCCACTTACCAACCATGGGTGTTCAATTGGCCTGAGAAAGAGAAAGAGGTACGCTTCTTTCATTCAATTTATAGTATTTATTTCTCTCCATATTTTATTAATCTTGCGAAAATTTCAGATTAATAGACTCAGAAGAAGCTATAAAAAGACTAGCAAATCAAGCACCCTAGCAAAACTTCGTTTGATCACAGATAAAGTAAGAAACACTTTCTTTTAATATTTTTTAACAATATTGTTGCCTCTGTTTATTATATTCATGTGTGTGCGAAGATTGGTGTTGTAGTTGTGGAAGAAGAAGGGTATAATGCTGCGAAGACCAAAGGCAAGGCTAAAAGTTCTCTTCGCAAGGAGAAAATTGTTTCCCCTTCTTCAAAGAAACGAAAAGTCCAATCTCCCTCTCCTTCAAATCTTAAATCTAGCGAAAGTTCTGATAATGACGATGATGATGATGGTGAAGATATTGATGCTTATTTTGCCAAAGAAAATTCTCCACCTGAATCTTCTATGGCGCAGCTGTCTAGCTGATTCCATGCAAGGGATTGGGGATGATCATCTTACCAACACATGCAAGTCCATGGCTGCTATCTGTGATGCCTCTCTCTTAGAGAATAATGAGTCCCTTCGCGGGGTTTCAAGATCTATATCTCCAAGTTTCTTACATTCACTTAATACCTTGGTAAATTTTCAAATTTATATTAATTTTTTTTTATTCTTACCTTGAGTTCTTAGTTTATTCTGAAAATTCGCTGCATTATTTCGCAGGATGGTGTTGATGGTGGTTTTTAGCTTAGGGTTAAAATCGTAAAAAACTAAACCCTAGCAGACAGTGATGTCACAACATTTAAAGTAACAAGCATTTACTAGGAACATTTACTGAAACCTTTAATGTGTTTCTAAATAATTACCAGGGTATCTTTTTCAAATTAGGGTTACGACAAGCCAAACCCTAATTCCCACGTGTGCCAACGGCAAATCATGTCAGCCACATCGACCGCGCCAAAGCATGCCAACCATGCAAGCCGTACCTCTGTGCCAATGGCAAATCATGCCAGCCACACCGACCGCGAAAAAGCATGCCAACCATGCTATCCGCATATCTATTCTAATGGCAAATCATGCCAGCCACAACGACCGCGCCAAAGCATGCCAACCATGCTAGATGCACCTCTGTGCCAATGGAAAATCATGCCAGCCACACTGACCGCGCCAAATCATGCCAACCATACCGACCACTCCAAAGCATGCCAACCATGCTATCCGCACCTCTGTGCCAATGGAAAATCATGCCAGCCACACCGACCACGCCAAAGCATGCCAACCATGCTAGCTACACCTCTGTCCCAATGGAAAATTATGTCAGCCACACCGAACGCGCCAAGCATGCCAACCATGCTAGCCGCACCTCTTTGCCAATGGAAAATCATGCAATCCACATCGACCGCGCTAAAGCATGCCAACCATGCTAGCCGCACCTTTGTGCCAATGGAAAACCATGCCAGCCACACCGACCGCGCCAAGCATCCCAACCATGCTAGCCACACCTATGTGCAAATGGAAAATCATGCCAGACACATCGACTGTGCCAAAGCATGCCAACCATGCTAGCCGCACCTCTGTGCCAACGGAAAATCATGTCATCCACACCAACCGCGCCAAAGCATGCCAACCATGCTAGCCGCACCTCCATGCCAATGGAGAATCATGCCATCCACACCTATCACGCAATGCCAAACGCACCTCGCCATGGCCCCATGCCGCGCCACCATACTTTCCTTCACTACGCGACTATCAAAATGAAGGCGTGCAATAATCAACGGTTGCCCTTCAATCCAAGGAGAAAATCTTGGCCGTCTAAGGTTACCAAACGACCTTTGCCCCAAACCCCATCTTGGTCACGCACCTAGCCCAAACTAGTCACGCCATGCGCCTATGGCAAACCCTTGTCCCCACATGCCAAGCCAAAACCGCACCTAGTCCAAGCTAGTCATGCCATGCGCTTATGGCAAACCCTTGGCCCCACATGCCGAGCCAAAACTGCACCTAACCCAAGCTTGTCACGTCATGCGCCTATGGAAACCCCTTGGCCCCACATGCCAAGCCAAACACCCTTTCCTTTGCCCTAGCCACGCTATACGCCCATGGAAAACCCTTGGCTACACATGCCAAGCCAAAATCGCACCTAGACAAAGCTAGCCATGCCTAAGGCGAACCCTTGGCCCCATATTCCAAGCCTAACCACACCCTAGCCGTGCCACCCTATTGGCCTTCCCTATGCGGACACCAAAACGAAGGCGTGCAACAATCAACGGTTTCCCTTCAATCCCAGGAGAAAATCCTATCCATCCAAGGTTACCAGACGACACATGGTAATCTCTTTCCCGAAAACCTAAGTTTGCCACGCCAAACCATGCCATGCCAACCTAGCCGCGCCACCTGTTGGCCTTCCCTACACGGCCACCAAAACGAAGGCGTGCAACAATCAATGGTTGCCCTTCAATCCCAGGAGAAAATCCTAGCCATACAAGGTTTCAAGACAACACATGGTAACCTTTGGCCCTAAAATCTAAGTTTGTCCATGCCAAACCTTGCCATGCAAACGGCATGCCAACCTAGCTACGCCACCACGTTGGCCCTCACTACGCGGCTACCAAAACGAAGGCGTGCAACGATCAATTGTTTCCCCTCCTCTCAAGATGCAAAATATAGACCGTCGAAGGTCACCAGGATAGCAAGTTTCCCGAGATTGACTTCCCAAGCCACAAAAATGTGCTACATATTTTCCAAAAACATTTGAGACATCAACACAAACTGGGGATCCTATTTGGGTATTGGTTTGGCGGTTTACAGCGTGCGGCGTACACTACGCCCGTCATAAGGAAGTGTCATAATGGTGAGGCGGTTAGTAAATACGGGAAGTTATGTGTGAAACGTTCATGGGACATAAAGCACATGCGTTAATAATTTTATGGGACATCAATTCCATAACGTTAGAAGTTTCATGCGTTAACCACTTTATGGAACATCAATTCCATGCATATGGTTACCATATCCTCCCATTTACTTCCCCACTCCTTAATAATACCAGGGTACATTTTTACTCCGACTTTTATAAATAGGTCTTACCTATTTCCATTGAACAACAAGTTCATACGGGAGATACAATACTCAGAAATACTTACTTGCTAGCTCACGTTGTTAGCTCTCTCACTTTTCTAATAACAAGTCGTAGTAACCCAACTACTCTTCCAGAATCAACTATTCTGGTCTCACCACTTTCCTTGCTTCCCTCCCCAAAACCAACCCATTCTCCTCCACTTTGTGACCGAAGCAAGTCTGGAACGACCATTTCTTGGTTTAGGCCGGACTTGTACAGATTGATCTCTCGAATCTAAAGTACTCCCTAGCGGTACATTGTTTAGGGTTTTAATTGTTTCTCACCTGCACACCCGCAATTACCGAAATCAGCAGAAACCATTTTCACCTACAAAAAATTGGCTACCAAAGTGGGAGGATTGATCTATCGGTTACAATATCAACTCCTGATTTCGTTTCCCGAACGTCAATCCCAATATGGTGGAACTTAGGTCTGGAGCGGCTGCTGAGAATACCAGCACAGAGCAAGTCCCTGGTGTTAACGTCTCTCCCAATAATGTTGTTACATCACATACTGACTACAGTAACTCCAAATGCACTCCCTCAAGCGTAACACTGACAATCACCAGGTCCAGAGCCGCCGCCTCCTCTAATGTCTCTGCACAACCCTCTAATCATGGAAACGAAAACACCTCTTTGGGCATTACGCCACCAGCCACCAAATCCAGAGCTGCCGCTGCGGCTCCTAATGTTTCGTCTAGCATGGCACCTCCAACCACAACTAAGGTTCCAACTAACCTACCGACAGGACGAGATACCGGTGGGACCATAGGAAGCCATCCTTATGTCACCATCGCTGATTTGATGGAACAACAGGAAATGCTCGCCAGAGCCCAGACGGATATGGTTTCAACACAGAAGGAAGTACTCGTATTTTTCAAGACCCTGAAAGAGCGGATACCACGTGAGTCGTGTCCTCCAGAGCCGTTTAGAAACGTCTCCAAAAACCCCGGCGCTAGCACCTCGGCGGAGCACCCCTCCGCAGACGAGGAAATTCGCGCTAGAATCCCATTGGAAAGAAATCAGCCATCCAACTTCGTCACGCGATAAGATCTGGAGCAACTTCTCCGCAATCGAATCAAGAATGATAAACTGGACATGCATCAACACCAACCCCTTTACCCATCCGAAATGCAAAGAATCCCTCTTCCAAGGGGGTACTCCTCTCCTCAATTCAACCTGTTCGATGGTACCAGGAATGCACATGAGCATGTCTCCCGTTTCTTGGAATCCCTAAGTAAACATGAATATAATCATGTTCTTCATCTAAGGGAGTTCTCAAAATCACTTACTGGAAGGGTGTATTCATGGTACAACAGTATCCCGCCGAACAGTATTCCCAACTGGAGTAGCATGGTTACTGCGTTTTACAGGAAGTACTTCTTCGTGTCTGAACAAGTTACTTTCTCAGACCTCGAAAGAATGTACCAGTGGGATAATGAACATATGAATGATTTTGTCAAAAGGTTCAGGTTTCAAGCGATCGACTGTCACGACCCAAACGTGACTGAGCAACAACTGGTGAATGCGTGCATCAATGGTATGGTTCCTATTTACCGCGCCTTGCTATAAAACTTGCGCTTCGAAACATTCTTCGAACTCCATGAAGCCGCTAGACTATCCTCAACAATAGCACCAATATTACTGGAAAGAACTAGGCCAACTCAAACCGAAGACACGTGTGAAACTCGCGGGAATAGACGCCTCACCAGCAAGCAATTTAATGCCGTCTCATCCTCCGTGAACATAGTGAACGAAAGAGGAAAAAGGAAGGCCCCAACTACAGGCCACCATCCAAAACGTGAAGCACCGGCGTAACGGGAAACCTCACCAAGGAAGACTGCCACTAAATCTCCCATGAATCATTATGAAACCGAAGGGAAAACCTTCGATTTCTCGTTTCCTATCGAGGAGGTGATTGACCTCCTAGAAGCATGGATTCAAGATGATGTTATCAGACTGCCACCTCCCAGATGTCCACCAACTGAGGTTGAGATGTCGAAACCCAAGTACCGCCATTACCACAGATTCATTCACCACCCGACCAATGATTGCAACAGACTAAAGCATATTTTCAAAGAAAATATAGAAGCGGGAGAGCTCCAACTAGGATACGAGGGAGTACATCGAGACCCACTCCCAATAAGAAACTGTGGGTTCTCTGGGGACTCCGTGCACGAGATTGTACAATCTATGATGCAGCATGTATGAAAAATTCTCTATCTTTCCAAGATGCAGTACCAAGATATTTTCGCATCTCTCAATCGCGTTGTATCCGGAAAACGACTTTTTCTCTCCCCGGAGACCACACTAGGGTCCCAAGCTTTCCAAACGGGTGGAATCAAAGGGGACAACTGGGGACTGCTGACCACGTCCTGTTTAAGAGGTATCGAATTTGATAACACGCTCATCGACGCGGCCTCTGACCTCAACATTATTACTTTCAAGACACAAAAGGCTTCGGGATTTACAAAACAAGACGCTACCCATTCCCCGTATGTGATTAATAACCCGATAGGAGAAGCTTTGAACGCACATGGATATATCAACCTCGAGATCAAGATGAGAGACGCTATAACGCATAGCAAATTCCACATTGTCAAAGAACTAGGTCACGACATGATATTGGGGCACTTATGGGTACTCGACGACAAAGCAAAATTAGATGTGCACCTTCTACCAATGTCCACGCCCGAAAAAATTTCCAACAAATCATCCCACGGGTTATCGCATCGACGAGTTATCAATGGAACCCAGACATCTAGAGAAGACCTGCTGGCGCTAGCTCATGGATTTTAAACGCAAGTTAGTCTGGCCGAACTACTTTCTCTACAACCAGTCATTCCTTCCCATATTCTGTCATGGAGACTCGGCGCGATTACTGGCACGGACGCTGTCAAGAAATGTGAATAGGGTGTGTTGACACCCCATTTCCGCACCTTCCATAGAAAATATCATTCTTATACTTCGAAGCCGGATACAAGAGAAATTTCTTTGTGGAGCCATTAAGGATTTTCATATCCTTTAAATCAAGCCCATAAGTTCAACCAATCAATCCCACAAGCTCTACCAATCAAGCCCATAATCTCAACCAATCAAGCCCACAAGCTCTCAAGCCCACAAGCTCTACCAATCAAGCCCACAAGCTCTCAGGCCCACAAGCACAGCTCCTACCCATTTCATTATCCTTCCAAACCTGGGAATTCTCCCTATCATGATAGAGAGGAATAAAATAAGAATCCAATGGCGAAAGAATGGAATCATTCTGAGTTTGTATGAAGAAGTTATGAGCAAAACAAAATCTCATAAGACTAAAAGTCAAAGCAGTCAAGTTCCAGGGAAATACTAAAGGCACCCGATTTTTTACTAAGGGCACCTCTCTTTCTTCCTCATGAAGAACATGAAGAACATGGGTGTTCTTAATGGTGGTCATCATGATGATCACGATGATGATGGATTTTGATCGACAATGATTTTCGATTTTGAATTAATCACTAGGTTCTTAGGGATGATATGGAGCTTGGGTAGGAGACTAATTTCACATCAATCATGTTCTTGATGCGGTGAACAGTAACACCGGTATGAACAGTAACACTGGTGAACAGTAATAGTACTTTTGAATAGTGACAGACCGTGAACATTACCCAGCGGACCCACATGTCATAATCAGATTTTTAATTGTCGCATACAATTGAAAAGCAACGAAGGAAAATTTGCGAAGAAAAGAAAAAAGAAAAAAAGAACGATTTACGGCCTTTTTTTTTTCAACAAAGCAGCCCGAAATTGACGGAGAATTGAGATTTTTTTCCCTATAAATAGAGATCGAATTTCTCATTCAAAAACAACGAAAAACACTCCAGAGACTTCATTTTAGACTGGAAAACACTTCAAGCAGAGACTCAATAATAATTTCTCGCATTCAAACACTTTCTCCTTTATTTTTCCTTCGCTTAGTAATATCAAATCAAGTATTGTCTTTAAGTTTTTAAAGGATTAGCATTAAATTGCTGGTACTTTAATTATTTTCTGCATACTTGACAAAAGCAAGAAATTGTTATTAGAATATTTTCAAGTTTTCTTACATCATATTTCAAGTTAATTGTCTTTAAGTTCTTAAAATATTAGCATTAAATGCTGGTACTTTAATTACTTTCTGCATACTTGACGAAAGCAACAAATCATCCTAAGAATCCTTCAAGTTTCAATATCATAGTTCAGGTACATTAATTTC
The DNA here is from genome assembly GCA_023529315.1 of Papaver bracteatum. NCBI lineage: Eukaryota > Viridiplantae > Streptophyta > Magnoliopsida > Ranunculales > Papaveraceae > Papaver > Papaver bracteatum. The sequence continues at coordinate 1,229,954 of JAJJWX010001253.1, forward strand.
CTATCTCTTCGGTAATTATGTAGTCATACGGGAACGGAATGGTTTTCCATTTCGTAGTAACACCGCAGCTACTCTTTACATTACATAAAAATAATTATGCTTTATTATTAATTTTCCAAGTGGGATAAGTCAAAGTGTGGGTTTAAAGCGGAATTCCCTCCCACATTAGACCCATAATAAATATGTTTATTATATTTATATATATATATAAAATAATAAAGTTTGCATTAATTCTATATTCTAAATAATTGATGCATGAAAATCTCTTCTCAATTTCTAATAAATTTCGGTATTAAAATCATGCACATAAGTATTGATAAAAATAAATTATAAACTTTTCCCCTTTAATCATGAAGTAGAGGCCAATCTTACGATTGGGCGGCTGATGGGTGCCTAACACCTTCCCATCCCGTACTAGAATCTCCTTACCCAGACTCTCTGATAGCAGACCATAAATATGCAAGTCATAACTAGGTTTTGTTTTCCTCAAAAGAATTCAAACTAGTTAAAAGGGTCCTGACTCCCTTTAGTTTGGTGGCGACTTCAAAGCATCTCTTTATTCTTTGCAGAGTTGGCCCTCTTACTAATGAACTAGTAAGAAATTATCTCTGCCAGACCCCTGTGTACATTAAACATCCACGCACGGATGAGAACATGGACCTCGCCCCATAACAATTATGGACAAAGGAAATAGACCGGCACCTCGACCCGTGCTAGGCGAACACCCGATTTCTACAGTGGCGACTCTGCTGGGGAAAAACAAGAGATTCGACTTGAAAAATGATTAAAGGGAAATTTTATAATCTTTTCTTTATACTGATATCATAGTTCAGATTTTGTGATTGCAGGCACTTATACAAGCGTAAGAAACCATAACGTGAGGGGGGGGGGCTTACACTAGTACTTGGCATCGGTCGGAGGAAGGAAGACTGGTCAAGATGGATGATTCACAACATGGGAAAGGGGAAGCCAACAATACCGACATCCTCACCTCAAAGATAGAACAAATCATTGAGGAAAAACTCGCCAATTTCTTTAAGAAGCTGCAAGATGAGGCTAGAAATGACGGAAAAGGCTCAGATTCTCATCAACATACAAATGGCTCTGGATCCAAGGACGATCATCAACCAAAAGATCAAAACAAAAACGGAGAATCCGGAGGTACAGGCGACAATGACGAAATTCCAACACCAAACAAGGAGAGCTTGTAATTCGAGCATTTCAAAGAACATGTAATGAAGAGGCTGTCAATAATCGAGGACAACACCAGCGTGGATGGTGAAGTATGGTACACTTCGCCAAGTGGATACTTGCCTGAAGGTTTCAAATTTCCAAAAATAGAAAAATATAATGGCATGGGACCCCCGGGGTCTCACATTAAACTGTATCTCCAATACCTAAAGCCCAAAGGTTTAACTGACGACTGGCTGCTAAACTTGTTCCACCAAAGCTTGACTGGGTTAGCCCTTGATTGGTACCAACATGCAGAGAAATAAAAAATATCTACATGGCCACTCATGATTAATTCATTCGTCGAACATTTTGCAAAAAATACAGATCACTCTATGGCCTTACGCCAGCTTGAGTCCCTTCGACAAGGGGCACATGAAGGTTTCGTCGACTGGATGAGTCGATGGGAAAAGAAAGTGTTCGAAATGTTCGAACGACCATCAGAAGAGGCGCAACTAAAAATGCTAATGAAAAATCTCTCAATGTCTTACAGGGTATTCATCAGCATGTCTGCACCTGAAAATCTTTCCGATTTTCGAAGGAAAGGAGCAAGCATCGAGGATGCAATGAAGGACGGCATATACTCCGTATTCAATATAGGGCAAAGCTCGACAAAAAAGAAGGAAATTAATTATGTCAACCCAACTGTCGCAACACCTACTTAAATCAGAGCTGCGGGGAAAGCACCTATCACCAATGCATTACGCCAAGACAAAGGACAATAATATGTCGAGAAAAGGTGGAGCCGGAATCGAGTATTTTCTGATCTGGACGGAGAAATGAGTGACTACCTTCCTAGGCTAGTTAAGGAAAAATTAATTCAACTCCGAGATTCTAAGCCTGTACCTAATCCCAAACCTCTGGGTTACGATGAGTCAAAGACATGCGGCTGCCATCAGAGTGCAGGACACGATACCAATTCATGTTTCATCCTGAAACATCTTATCCAAGATTTGCTGGACGACGGCAAGATAATCATCGAGGGAGCGTCAAAGCAACCTAATATACAACAAAATCCACTTCCAGCGCATCAAGGAAATCAGGGAATCAACTTCATTGAGGCAGATGACGCTGAAATACGTCAACCATCTCTAATATCGGACCGTACGACAAAAGATAAGGACCAAACAAATGAAGCCTCCAGAGTCGTTGCTGAGAACAAAATGGAATATGCAAAGAGTGCCCCAGACGCCAACATCCGTATGATGAATAAAAAACCATTGTTCACCATTGCAGGTAGCGGGAAAGTCGTATATTCTGAAAGCCTATCAGAAAAATGCGAAGAGGTACAACATCAAACAAGGGGAGGAAGACAGTTCAACCCTCTCAACTTGCGAAACGAAAATCCAGGTGTCCTAGCAAGGGGAAATCCGATTCGGATCAGGCCAAACAATCAACATGAAGCTATAAAGGAAGACAACTTACTCATTGAGCAGTTGCGAAGAACAAAAGCAGATATTTCAATTTGGGGATTGTTAGAAGCATCGACCAGTCACCGCCAGGCTCTACAAGAGGCACTAAGTTTGATGCATGTTCCCACAGGAATCACTCCCAATGAACTGGTACACCTAATCGACCGAGCTGCAAGACCAGGTGCGATTACTTTTACAGATGACGACCTGCCACCGGAGGGGAAGGACCACAAAAAAGGTCTTTACATTACCATTGGTTGGGAAAATATGATCATACCTTCTGTCTTCATGGATAATGGTGCTGGCGTCAATATATGCACATTGAAAGCGGCTAAAATGATGGGGGTCGACATGAGCCGTATCACTAAATCCGATGAATCAGCCTTGACAGTCCGAGCATTTAACAATGGTAAGCAAACAGGAATCGTTGAACTGACCATCGAAATATGGGTTGGTCCATTAAAAACCTATGCTACCTTCCTGGTAATGGACATCTCTGCAAGCTTCAACCTCCTTCTAGGTCGTCCATGGATGCACAAGAATGGAATAGGTGCATCCTCTCTTCATCAGAAAGCCAGATTCTGGAAGGGAAATGAGCTAATTACCGTGCATGGAGATGATGAGGAAAATGAAATAAGGTCCCACCAGATCTCAGTGAACATGATCCCAGAAATTCATAAATACACAGCAGAGATCCGACATGAGAACAAAGCCGGAGCATCAATTCATCACGCCTGTACGGGTCAATTTAAATATCGAAATCGAAATATTCCGAAAATGCTACAGAAAAGCAAGTTCTTTCCGGGAATGGGTCTGGGGCTCCGACAACAAGGGCCCACACAACCAATAACAATACCTGGGAGAAAGGCGTTTGATACGGCAGGATTGAGATATCAGTCGATCTATCAAGACTCTACGACATTCGGGAAAAGGCAAGAAGATCAAGGAATTGTTTGGAGCCGTCAACCGTCCTTCTAAAAGTGGTTCATCCGTAAGGGAGGAGAAAAGGTTCCAACACCAAACACACTAGAAAAGATCACACCGGTGATAACAAGAAGGAGTTCTGATCAAAGAAAAGAAGCCGAAGAAACCGCCTATGAAGGAGTAAGTCATCTTTTTTCTCCATCTCCCACTGACAGCGCAGGCGAACCCAGCGGACATAAAGGGGAGGATGGAAGAGAATTGGAAGTTCCAGAACAAGAGGAGAGTACAGCGAGCTCAACCCCGGGAACTGAAAGGGAAATCCAAGAATGCATGGTCATTGCATGCTCAGAGTTGCAATCTCGTAGAAGGAGGAAAACCCCTGTCTATAATGGTAAAGGCTCCCCCATCAAACAACTCAAGTCATTCTCCTGGTACATGAATCCATTGAAGATGCACGAACAGGACTTGAAACAATACTTCGGCGAAAGCTTAACTGGGAGCGCGTCAATATGGTTTTCAACTAATGACCGAGTTCTGCGAGCAACATGGCCAGAAACGATCAATGCTTTCATCGAATATGTTTCAAAAATTCGACCAGAGATGATCAATCAAAACCTGGAACAACATCTCGAAAAACAGAGAGAGAGAGAGAGAGAGATTTTGGAGGACCAATGCCAGAAGGAGGAGTCAATCATCTGATAGAAGAGTATGCATGATAATTCCCAATGAATTCTGATCAACTCAAGAGGTACTATGCCTAATCAACGGCGACATTCCAGCATGCCTAATCCATGCATCTCCTCAAAAGATCAACTGGTTTGTCAACACTCATGATTTTTATCATCGTTTTCTACGCTATCAATCTTGTTTTCAAAAAAAAAAAAACCAAAAAAAAAGAGTTTATTAAGTTTTAATTTCTTTTCAAAAAAAAAAAAAAAAAAATCGGAGAGTTTATCAATGATGTAAAGCTTAGGATTTGGGTATGGTGTTATGAGCAACCAGATAGGCAGCTGAGACAAACTCTCCAAATCAAAATTTCAGTTTTGTAAATTTTTAAGTTTTTTATTTTGTTTTCAAAAAATAAAAATAAAATAAATGCTAATGATAGCCCTAGGATGATACTGTGCCTTGCACACGTACCAAATAGGAAACTGAGGCAAACGTTTCTTGAGTTATTTTAAGCCTAATCATGTTCTAACCATGTTTTAAGCTTTTTGTGAACGACGAGTTATCTGAATTAAGGCTTCTCCACCGGAGTCAGCGATCTGCACAGTCAGTGCAAGTCAAACCAAAGAACAAAAGCACCACCAGAAAGAAAATATTTCATTCACAAATGAAGGAATTACAGAATCTTCGTCTACAACAATGAAAAGCATGAACTCTTCCTTATCTGAAGGATACATGATCAGATCGAGAAAAAAAAAAGCAACAACAATAAGAAACAAACAAAAGAAAGGAAAAAAGAAGAACAACAACAAGAAATGAAAAAATGATCTGACGGCAAACCAAAGAAGAAGAAATGAAAAACAAATAAGGAAAGCTGGTGATTTTATCTGAGTCTAGACCAAGATCCAACTTCTTCACCATTTCCCATTGATCGAAACCAATGTGTAATAGTGGTAAAAGTGTCCATGTGACACACTAGATCTAGACATCTTCATCACAGGAAGATCATCCATACTTGTCAGAATACATCTAAATTTAAATCCGATTTCAACTTTGAAATTTGGATTTATCTTTGTATATATTTTGAAACTACATATGGAACGATCTTGCATCTTCCCCTAAATCATCAGATCTTCATCTTCGAGCTGAACATTAATCTGGATCTCAAGATGCACTACCATCAAGTACAGAAAAGAGAAGATTCATACAGATATATACTGAGATTCCACCAAAATCTCACTTCAGTTATCATTACTTTCAGCCGCTCAAACTACATCTCGCATACTCCACCAGTAAATGATTACTATGGCGATGAACCAAACAAGCAGAAAGTAGAAGAACATGAAGACGGTGATCAAAAAAAGAAAGATCAAAGCACAGATCCGGCTGATACAAGAAATATATGAAGGAAAGATGGAGTAAAGAGGCGGATTTGCAGAGAAGAAGAAGAAGAGGAAGAAAGAGAAACTGAAGGTCGAGGAAGAAGAAAATGAAGTATTTAAAGCAAAAGATTAGGGCTCCATCAAATCACTTTTCGGGCAAACCTAAATGAGATCCATGACCCGTCGGGTTTCTCCAACCCATTAGGGTCATTCATCCGATCCGCTAGCTCCTTTTCCCTATATCAAAAAAAAAAATCAAAAGAAAAAAAAAAGACAAAAAAAAGACAAAAAAAAGACAAAAAAAAAAAAAAAAAAAAAAGACAAAAAAAAATGCAGTATACCTCGTAAAGAAGTCGAAGCGTGGACAATTCTTCAGAGAGAGTATCAATACGTGCCTGCCTCTCCAGTGATTCTCTATTGATTTCATCAAGCCTCAACATGATCCCGTACATCTCATTCACCACCGACTTCAATTGGCGCTCACGGCTATCCACCAAACGGAGCAAGTATTCTTGAAGAAGTCTGGAAGCCTAAAACAGGAAATGAGTTAAAAAAAAAAAGGTATTAAGTTATCAAGAAAAAAAGGGGTAATTACTTCTTCAAGAAGTTTTTGAAAAGAAATACTTTTTCAAGAATCGTCTCGTGAAAGAATAACAAGTCATGTCAAGACAAAGCGTGGAAAGCAAGCTAAGAAGATGCTTTTAGAAAGTGAATGAAACCGACAAGCTCAACTGGGGCAGACCCAACCAACGTTAGTATATTTCTTCATCAACCTATTCAACTATTTCAATCGGCTCGAACAAAGGGCAATCCAACTGAATCAACCACAAAGGTTCAAAAATCAAGAAAATGGAGCTGACAAGCTTAACTGCGGCAAACTCGGCCAACGTCAGAATTTCTTCATCAACCCATCAAAATCACCTCTTGGAAAAGATAAGGTCCAAAAGGGTGTTCAGGGCTTTGTTCGTTAACCGAAAACGGTTACTCTCAAAGAGGGGCAACTGTTGACACCCCATTTCCGCACCTTCCATAGAAAATATCATTCTTATACTTCGAAGCCGGATACAAGAGAAATTTCTTTGTGGATCCATTACGGATTTTCATATCCTTTAAATCAAGCCCATAAGTTCAACCAATCAAGCCCACAAGCTCTACCAATTAAGCCCATAAGCTCAACCAATCAAGCCCACAAGCTCTACCAATAAAGCCCACAAGCTCTCAGGCCCACAAGCACAGCTCCTACCCATTTCATTATCCTTCCAAACCTGGGAATTCTCGCTATCATGATAGAGAGGAATAAAATACGAATCCAATGGCGAAAGAATGGAATTATTCTGAGTTTGTATGAAGAAGTTATGAGCAAAACAAAATCTCATAAGACTAAAAGTCAAAGCAGTCAAGTTCCAGGGAAATACTAAAGGCACCCGATTTTTTACTAAGGGCACCTCTCTTTCTTCCTCATGAAGAACATGAAGAACATGGGTGTTCTTAATGGTGGTCATCATGATGATCACGATGATGATGGATTTTGATCGACAATGATTTTCGATTTTGAATTCATCACTAGGTTTTTAGGGATGATATGGAGCTTGGGTAGGAGACTAATTTCACATCAATCATGTTCTTGATGCGGTGAACAGTAACACCGGTATGATGAACAAGAATAAAGATTTTTGAATAGTGACAAGAACTGTGAACATTACCCAGCGGACCCACATGTCATAATCAGATTTTTAAATGTCGCATACAATTGAAAAGCAACGAAGGAAAATTTGCGAAGAAAAGAAGAAAGAAAAAAAGGAAGATTTACGGCCTTTTTTTTTTCAACAAAGCAGCCCGAAATTGACGGAGAATTGAGATTTTTTTCCTATAAATAGAGATCGAATTTCTCATTCAAAAACAACGAAAAACACTCCAGAGACTTCATTTTAGACTGGAAAACACTTCAAGCAGAGACTCAATAATAATTTCTCGCATTCAAACACTTTCTCCTTTATTTTTCCTTCGCTTAGTAATATCAAATCAAGTATTGTCTTTAATTTTTTAAAGGATTAGCATTAAATTGCTGGTACTTTAATTATTTTCTGCATACTTGACAAAAGCAAGAAATCGTTATTAGAATATTTTCAAGTTTTCTTACATCATATTTCAAGTTAATTGTCTTTAAGTTCTTAAAATATTAGCATTAAATGCTGGTACTTTAATTACTTTCTGCATACTTGACGAAAGCAACAAATCATCCTAAGAATCCTTCAAGTTTCAATATCATAGTTCAGGTACATTAATTTCCTATCTCTTCGGTAATTATGTAGTCATACGGGAACGGAATGGTTTTCCATTTCGTAGTAACACACCGCAGCTACTCTTTACATTACATAAAAATAATTATGCTTTATTTTAATTTTCCAAGTGGGATAAGTCAAAGTGTGGGTTTAAAGCGGAATTCCCTCCCACATTAGACCCATAATAAATATGTTTATTATATTTATATATATATAAAATAATAAAGTTTGCATTAATTCTATATTCTAAATAATTGATGCATGAAAATCTCTTCTCAATTTCTAATAAATTTCGGTATTAAAATCATGCACATAAGTATTGATAAAAATAAATTATAAACTTTTCCCCTTTAATCATGAAGTAGAGGCCAATCTTACGATTGGGCGGCTGATGGGTGCCTAACACCTTCCCATCCCGTACTAGAATCTCCTTACCTAGACTCTCTGATAGCAGACCATAAATATGCAAGTCATAACTAGGTTTTGTTTTCCTCAAAAGAATTCAAACTAGTTAAAAGGGTCCTGACTCCCTTTAGTCAGGTGGCGACTTCAAAGCATCTCTTTCTTCTTTGCAGAGTTGGCCCTCTTACTAATGAACTAGTAAGAAATTATCTCTGCCAGACCCCTGTGTACATTAAACATCCACGAACGGATGAGAACATGGACCTCGCCCCATAACAATTATGGACAAAGGAAATAGATCGGCACCTCGACCCGTGCTAGGCGAACACCCGATTTCTACAGGGTGCTGGAACATTTGAACACTTTGCAAAAAGCTTGGAAACTTCTATCGAAACCAATGAAGCCAAGACTCAATTGGTTGCACGACGCCTGAACCCGTTTTCAATCGGAGATATAGTGGTTAAGGTGTAGTGATCCACACTACAAATTAGCACAGAAGCAAGTCATGATCTCTAAGGATAGATATTAGTTTGGGGAGAACAGAAATTAAGAGAGAGAAAAGCAATTTTAATTAATCTTCTTCAATACCTCTCACGGAGGCGAGTACAAGCATTTAACCACTCCTTCACAAAGGAAGCGTGCACAGGCACATGTGTGGTTGACACTAAAAGACTAACGGCTATCTAACACCATCAGCACTAACTAAAAAAACTACTGGGGTGCCCTTAACACACAAGGGTTGCCCAAAATATCAACATAATCATAAACAAAATGGAAGGTTTATGACATAAGGTAAACTCGTTTCAAGTTGGGAAGATAACGGTAAAAATGGCTATTCAAATTGATTCACCCAATGGAAGAGAAGACGAGCCGTATCTGGTGGCGGACATCCTTTTAGGAGGATATTGCAAGCTCATCAACACAGACACACCTGAAGGCGTGATTGTTCACTCGCGATGGCTCAAGGCCTCCAATCCCTAAAATGATGTACTTTTCCAGCCACTCTCCCTTTTTCCTTTAACAATTCCTTTTAGTAGTTGTATTTCCCTAAGATGAATACACCGTTTGTATTCTTCCCTGGAATTTTATTTTTCATCAAAAAAAGAGAGTATAAATACATCTCTTTCCAAACGAGTTCTCCAGATATCAGATAAATACATAAAACTAACCCAGAAAACCACTGCAAAGCCATCATACCACAACCATAAATACCTCATTCAATCATTAAAAAAAAATATATATAAAGCGAAATGTTAACTGATGAAGAAGAAGAAGGTAAAGATGAGTTTACGAAAAACATCAGGGGAACTAAACTACTAACATGAATAACAAAATGGAGCAACTATCCCTCGAAGGATGGAACACGAGTCCCCTTGGTCAAGGCTATCTTCAATCACTTCCCCCAACAATCTCTCGGGCAACAAATATTCTATTCAACGGTGTTAGCAGCAGCAACCTCAATATCCCATCCCGAAGCAACCACAACAGCAACAGTGTCTGCTTCGACGATCGGTTCAGCATATGCCACCATGACCCCTCCAATATCGCTAACGACACCTCTAGCGTCAACTCCAAAGGCTACTTTGGTCCCGTCATACGCTCCCTCAGAGGTTTTCTCATTGACCCTTTGAAGAAGATTTTTTTGATTCATCCGCATCAAAATCGAGAACCATGGCGCTTGCCTCCAAAATCTTCACATGCTTGATTTTCCGTTGCTCCGACCTAGAAATAGTTCGATCCGCCCTATAGTTGGACCAAGGAAAGGTTTTTCCGCACTGGAACTTCTCATCACGCCAAGGTTCTTCCTCATTTTCTCGTCCCTCCTCTATATTCACCGAACCCAAGAAAGTCTGAACACGCGCATGCACATCATGAGATAGATGGAAGGGAGGTCCTCGATGACTTCACCAACTTTATGTAACAGAGATTCGATTCTAGATAATGCCTCCTCATGAGAAGAGGAGCGATTTCTTCCAATTCTGAAGTACTTCTCCGAAGAATTAAAGACATGGCTATCCTTGGAGGGTCCCATAATACACTACAAAGAACAAGGAAAATGGTCAAGTTACATCCTATCTATCTATACACACATAAGAAAGAGGATAAAATAAAAATAAGAAGGAAACGCGAGGCGATACCTGTAAATAGGATGGACGAATACAAACTACGCGAATATAGAGTTCAAGATCATCTTTTATGTACTGCAAGATGAAACAACCTCAAAAGGGAAAGCTTTTATACCGGCCATGAGTGAAGGCATGATATCCGATCCTTATTAAACCTCATGCCTGGCATGGTTGGTGATAAAGCGTGGAAGAACGTGCTCGAGGCACACTAGATCGTTGTTTTCCTTTCCCACCGCCAACACTAAGCTTCGGAAGCAAAACCGGCAACATAACCAAAGAAAAAAGAGTAACGCTTTTCCTATTTTTGTGGGTGTAACGTTATGGTTTGAAGAGAAGAAGAACTTCCTGGTTGAGTCAAATAAGGAAAGAGGCAACCAATCCCTTGAAGATAAATCACCAAGAAATACGTGCCATGTCTCATCCTTACCGCTACTGGTCATCAGTGCACGTCTCACCCCACCAAACCGCTCCTTGTCATAGTCACGCCAGGCCAAGCCATCACTCAATTGCTGCGGCCCCACCACGCCTATCCGTCCATGTACGTCTCGTATTTCCAAGGCCACACTATGCCAAGACGCCTGCGCCACTGACGCGATCCTATCATCCACGCGCGTTTGCCTTACCAAGACCACACTACCTCTTGGCCCCTCGATCCAAGCCGTCCACTAGCATCGTCTTCCAAGATCGCGCCCCCTTTGCCTTGGAGATGTACGACCAGACCAAGCCGGTAACTTTCATCTCACCACTCCATGGTCTACATTCCCAGTACAACTTACATAGGGCCCCCAACACGGGAAAACAAAACTCTCTTTACCATTCAAAAAGGTTAGTCGGATTCTCCTAACCATCTTTGCAATGATTTACACCTCAATTCCTTCCTTGTCTATCACCATCATATGCTTACCTCGCAACAAGGCATATGTTCCTAGCTAAGCAGGGGACTTAATGTTGATGGTGGTTTTTAGCTTAGGGTTAAAATCGTAAAACACTAAACCCTAGCAGACAGTAATGTCACAACATTTAAAGTAACAAGCATTTACTAGGCACATTTACTGAAACCTTTAATGTGTCTCTAAATAATTATTGGGGTATCTTTTTTAAATTAGGGTTACGACAAGCCAAACCCTAATTCCCACGTGTGCCAATGGCAAATCATGACAGCCACACCGACCGCGCCAAAGCATCCCAACCACGCTAGCCGCACCTTTGTGCCAATGAAAAATCATGCCAGCCACACCGACCGTGCAAAAGCATGCCAAACATGCTAGCCGCACCTTTGTGCCAATGGCAAATCATGCCAGCCACACCGACCGCGCAAAATCATGCCAACCATTCTAGCCGTACCACTGTGCCAATGGAAAATCATGCTAGCCAAACCGACCACGCCAAAGCATGCAAACCATGCTAGCCGCACCTCTGTGCCAATTGCAAATCAAGACAACCACACCGACCGCGCCAAAGCATGCCAACCATGATAGCCGCACCTCTGTGCCAATGGCAAATCATGCCAGCCACACCGACCGCACCAAATCATTCCAACCATGCTAGATGCACCTCTGTTCCAATGGAAAATCATGCCAGCCATACTGAACGCGCCAAGCATGCTAGCCGTACCTCTGTGCCAATGTCAAATCATGTCAGTCACACCGACCGCGCCAAAGCATGAAAACTATGCTAGCCGCATCTCTGTGCCAATGGAAAATCATGCCAGCCATATCGACCGCGCCAAAGCATGCCAACCATGCTAGCCGCACCTCTGTGCCAATGGCAAATCATGCCATCCAGATCGACCGCGCTAAAGCATGCCAACCATGCTAGACGCACCTTTGTGCCAATGGAAAATCATGACAGCCACACCGACCGCGCCAAAGCATTCCAACCATGCTAGCCGCACCTCTGTGCCAATGGAAAATCATGTCAGCCACACTGACCACGCCAAAACATGCTAGCCGCACCTCTGTGCCAATGACAAATCATGCCATCCACACCGACCGCGCCAAAGCATGCCAACCATGCTAGCCGCACCTCTGTTCCAATTGAAAATCATGCCAACCACACCGACCGTGCCAGGCATGCCAAAGATGCTAGCCGCACCTCTGTGCGAATGGCTAATCATGCCAGTCACACCGACCGCGCCAAATCATGCCAACCATGCTAGCCACACCTCTGTTCCAATGGAAAATCATGTCAGCCACACCGACCACGCCAAGCATGCCAACCATGCAAGTCGCACCTTTGTGCCAATGGAAAATCATGCCAGCCACATCGACCGCGCTAAAGAATGCGAACCATGCTAGCCGCACCTCTGTGCCAATGGAACATCATGCCAGCCACATCGACCGCGCCAAAGCATGCCAACTATTCTAGCCGCACCTCTGTACCAATGACAAATCATGCCAGCCACACCAACCGCACCAAAGTATGCAAACCATGCTAGATGCACCTCCGTGTCAATGGAAAAGCATGCCCACCACACCTACCGCGCCATGCCAAATGCACCTCTCCATGGCCCCATGTCGCGCCACCATACTGGCCTTCACTACGCGGCTATCAAAACGAAGGCGTGCAACAATCAACGGTTGCCCTTCAATCCCATGAGAAAATCTTGGCCGTCTAAGGTTACCAAATGACATTTTCCCCAAAACCCGATCTTGGTCACACACCTAGCTGTTTGGTTGTCGCCGAGCAAAAATAATAGTTTCACTTTCTTACTTAACTAAAATAAAAATAGTATGTGATAAGAAAGAGTTCGTATCCACAGAGAGGCTATTGTTGTTATGCAAATTTTCAGATTCTTAGTAACCAATGGGGAGGGGGGGTTTGATTTGTCAAAGCAGTAAAAATAAATTGAAAGCAATAAAGTATTAAAATAATCAATAAGGAGAATATATTGGTCACAGCATAGTTTCATTCACAAACATATATTTTCATCAATGACTAGAATTAAAATTTTAATCTCTCATTTACTAAAAGTCCTAGGATACCTTGATCGCAAGTATATCCCGCTAATTCCCTGATTTCATCACAACCACATTGAAAGATGCATATGTGAATTCTTCCTAGAAATCAACCTAAAGTGTAAAAGCACAATTAGATTTAACTCCCTAAAAGCAATAAGTTCTATGGAATAAGACTAATCAAGGCAATCAAAATGTGTAAAAGCACTAATTCAATTTAACCAAGGTTATGATTCATTTGTGACTAGTAGGATATATCACCACAAGCACTACCCACAATTATGCTACTTAGAATCAGGGATTAACAACGTTTACGTATTGAAAACCCTAATATAGCTTTAGAAATGAAAGTAAATCGGATTGATTCCGGACTCAACCAAACAAACAATCAAATCATGAACAATATAAACCATGAATCATAAACAATAAATTACTGAGACAAAACTAATGCATTGAATCAAATCTTATTTGTGAAATCCACTTATTATCCCATAACCAATAAATGAAGTTTAGATACTCATAACTTTTGAGTTCATCATAATCATAATCAAAAATAAGATGAAGAACATGAAAAATAAATGAAATCAAACCCTAGTTGCCGCTCTCCTCCAAAACTCCAGTAGAATCATGTGTGATCAAAAGAATAGAAACTTTTCCTTTTTATAGTTTTTCAACTTTCCAAAATTAGGTCTTCAAAGCCCAAAGTCCAATAACAAGAAGTCCACCAAGCTCATGTTTGTGAAATACTCATGTGAAAATTCTGTCCCCAAAATTACTCGCCGGAAAACTGGTGCAATGTCCGGAAGTTTGCCAGAATCCGGCAAGAAAAGTATCTCAGGTGACCGGCAAAGTCCACCCGGTCACCGGTCAAACGAGTTAAATCGGGTCAACTCAGTCAAGGTCACTAAGTCAGGGGTCTGAGCCATGTCTAACTCAGCTGACTTAATCTTGGCCAAGGCCATTGCAAATACTTCTCAGCCAAATCTTGTGGTGCACCATGATGGTGCTTCATTAATCTTTGCTACTCCATTCACAGTTCTGTGGTGCACACTTCCCAGCTGTAGCTCTGTTGCAGCTTTAAATAATCTTTATTGCAACCATCAGTTCCCTGCAATTTTGTGCAACACTAGTGCTCAACCAATTCTACAAACACAATTTAACTCCCTCATTGAAATTCTATTCATGGCTTCACTCCAAAAACAACACCACTTGAGCCATATACTTGTAGCTCACAACCACTGCAACCACCAGTTCCATCATAAAGTCTCGGCTACAAACCATTCTCAGCATCAGAACATCAATTCAGTCACCACTAACCAATCCACCATCTGGAACAGCTAACAAACACACATATTTCTCTTCCCTTGCAGCAACAACCAACACAGTTCAATACCCATCTCTTGTTCATCTGAGCAACATTGCGATCTAAGTACTATCCTCGCATTCAGAGCCATACCACCAATTTCAGTTCCCCCTGCAACTGCAGATGCTATAAGTCCTTGCTTAAACTGCAACATCTCACCAGTTCAAGCACCTCCAGACCACCAACTAATTGGTTTCACTCAACATCATCAGTTTCTTTCACTTCCAATACCTGCATTCCACCAAATCCCTTTATTTCAGCTATGACCATTTCCTGCAGTTCAACTCCTTCTCAGCCAACTCACATGTAGCTTCATACGTAGCACCAACAACACCTGAACATCACCAGAAACTCCTTTGCAGTGAATTGTTTGAGGCGTTGCAGATTATGGGTTGTGCATGTGGTTTGGTGCTTCCCTGGACTAGGAGTTGCAGATTAGGCGTTGCACCCTCAACTCAGACGCATTTCAGTTCAATACCACATGAATCATCTTGTTCAGTCAGTTGCTTTTCTGGAACCCAGCTACAACCTCAAGCTCCACTTGCTCTCCCAACTACAGTGACCATTGCAACATCTCCTTGTACTTAAGATTTTCAATCTCCTATCCATATTCTAATTACAGATCAAATCACACTCTCATTCCACTTCAACCTCTTGCACACAGCCTCAGCTCCAGAGCATCTCCCTTACTTCCTCAAACACCTGCAATATCTCCATTATAGTTCAGCTTACCACCATCTCCTTAGTAATAGCTACTCATTCAATCACAGAAAACCTTAGTAACAACTACTCATTCAATCACAGAAAACCAATTATAACAATCCCATCATATCCTGCTGCCATAAACCACCACAGACAACCAAAATCTTCACTTAAGGCTCAATTTCCCCTGCACCAGAACCACAACTCAGCTGTATCTCATGCTATCCAAGTTCATAATCTCCTACACTTCTACATATTCACCAGTGCAACTCAACACAACTCTGTGAGTTTCTCAGCATCAGAATATCACTTTCCATCTTGAACATCACATATACACATCATACCGATTTCAGTGACCAAAACCACCATTTATTTCACATGTGCCTCAGCCATCAACCCAACCTGCAATTACAATTCCCCAACTTGAATTCATCAACACAACTCTTTTTTCTGAGATTTCAAATGAACCCAGAAAAGAAATTCAAACCATAAGTTCTCTAACAACCAATTTCTTCTTGAATAAATTTTGAACCCTGATCAGATTCATTCTTCTCTAACAGCAGCTTCAATCACAGAACCAAAACCCTTTTTTAAAACCCTAATTTCCATTTAATCTGGTTTATTCTCTAATGGATACAGTTGATTTCTTGCTCAAAACCCATGTCTAATCATTTCACCAGAACCCATTAATCCATGGCAGCAACACATCAAACCCTGAAAATCAAATCGATCTCAAGCAACAGCACAAACAATCTCCATGTCAATTGGACTTACATTAAACCCCAATTCTTTCTTGTGATTTTATACACATCATCTCCTTGAAGTCTTCTCTTGATTTCACGATTCACAACACTCCATTCCTCTCCCTATCTCCATTCTCTGATCGTTAATGGAGCCTCCATCTATCTTGGTTTCAGCTCAGGCAAAACCAATGATAAGAAAGAAATAACACGTCTCTGAATTTTAGGACTTGTAAGAGTAGAAATTGATATTGGCACCCGGAAAATAGGATAAGGCCACCCAGTCCATAATTGGCTTGTCAGTCTCAGAAAACTGACAATTGAATTCTTTACCTCCTTCTCGTGCACCTTAGCTCGCTCCAAATATAGCTCGCATGTGAATTGAAGTATTTGCCTTTGCGCTCCAAATGGACAATTTTTCCTTCTTTTGCTCACAAGGACTCCATTGCACCTAATAAACTCAAACTCACACATAAGATATATAATTTACAAAGACAATAGCAAACAAAGCATAAATACTAGATATAAAATTAGGTGTTTTACAACACCTATCAAATTCCCCCACACTTAGACTTTGCTAGTCCTCGAGCAAATTAAACAAATTAAACTTATTCTAAAGGATACATACAACTCCCGTGAGCGTTTACTAGAGAAATACCCATAAAACCTATTTTTCCAACTTACTAGTTCTCCGAAATGATAGTATCCAACGCGCTAAGAAGACATAAAAATTCTGCACACTAGTCAAAAGAAGTTAGACAAAATATGAACACAATCTCATTCTTAAAAGTTGAGAGAGAAATAACCATCCCTTATCGAAAGAAATTCGGGTTCAGAGTGATCAAAAGTCTCGACTCTGCCTCATAAGAAAGGGTTTTATGAAATTGCTCTAAATAATAAACATGTCTTTATGGGTCACACATGTGTCCAGGTAGGAATGAAGAGAGAATCCTGCGACACGTTGAATAGTAGGAAGGAAAACCCTCCGAATTGTCTTGAAAACCCACATCTTTTATTCATTTTGAAAACCCAATTTTCTGACGATCTCTAAGAAAGGAAATCAATCACTTAACGAAGGTGGGAATATGCTTACTTACCTAGTTATCCGTTCGGCGTGCAGTTAGCACCACTCTCACAGCATCCATAGAAACGTCTTCGGTCTTCAATCCTTGTCTTCGTCTTCGGTATTCAACTGTTGATGATAACTCTTGAACTTCGTAGAATCTTGAAAATGTGACTCTTTCCTCTAATTCCTTGTTCCTTGAAACTTCATTATAGATATTTCTTCTTTCATTGGCTTTATTGAATGAATACAAAACCAAAAACGAACTAAACAAACCAAAATATGATGCAATGATTTTTTATTTTATTTTATTTTTTAAATGCAAGATAAATAAAGTAAATACAAAATGAAAACAAAAAATTAAAACTAATGATGAACCTAATGAACTTTTCTCTTGTCTTTTTTTTTTTCCTTTTTTTTTTTTCTGTTTAAGGGAACTAGCAAAATGATAACCATGTCCCAAGAGACAAGAGAATATAATACAAATACAAATAAAGATAAAATAAAAATGCAAGTACAAATGCCATGGTGTGAGTACTTTACCGCTTCATTCTTCACAACTCGTATGTCTAGATATCATAGACTTCTTAAATTCTCATCTTGATAATCTTCACTCTTGTACAATAGTCTTCAACTTGTAAAACAATTTGCTCCTTGTCTTGTTGCTATACTTTAATCTGAAATTTGCTCATTTTTGTACCGTTGCTTGTAAACCTAGAACGTCTTCAACTTTCCTTCGAATTTGTGATGCTCCTCTTGTTGATGATGATGGTGTTTCTATGGACCTGTTGGTGTAGAGAGAGATAAAGTGGATGGTGCTAACTGCGAACAAGATTACAAGTGGTATGTAAGTTAGCAATTCGATGTCACCATCATGATTGATAAAATAGCACTCAAGAGATAAAAATAGTGCTTCTATTGGTGGGAGGTTGGGTAGCTCACCATTCTACCCGGAGTTTACGTATGGTGACACACACTCTAAAAGAACATATTTCGACAGGTACAAATAATATGAAGGTCAGTGCCTCTCATGATGTAACATGGGTAGTCTCCACTATAGGGGACTACTACTCTACTACTGAATTCAGTCTGCACCATATTTGCCACTGGCATGGTTAAATCCAACTTTAACTCTCATACAAATAAGAAACCCGATCATTTTCTCTGTCATCTCTAAGTTCAGTCACTCTTATGAGAATCTCGATGTAATCTTAGCGACATGGATACTATGTGACTCTAAACTAAATACAAGTTGGAGTTTTCATTCACTATTTTACACAAAAGTTAAAAAATTTCAAAATTTTACAATGCAAATGCTAAACCACTCCCCCACACTTAAACTTTACATTGTCCTCAATGTAAATTGAGTCATCCAAAGTAAGTCAAGGTGGGAAATCATGCATGAAATATGACAAGAAATCAGAAAAAATAAAATACAAGAAAAGAAAAAAAACTAAAAACATGACAAGAAAATAAAAATAAGACAAGAGATACTCATCCTATGGGTTGCCTCCCATTTAGCGCTTGGTTTAAAGTCGTCAGCCCGACTATCTCCTTACTTTCTATGACTCCTCCAGCTGGAGTGCATCCACAAAATTAGCTCATTCCACCACTTCGGAAGTGAAATTCTCATAATATGGTTTCAACCGGTGCCCATTAACTTTAAGTTCCTTGCATGTAGCTATGCTACGAATTTCTACTGCACCATGATAAAACACATTAGTAACAATGAAAGGTCCGATCCAACGTGACCTTAATTTACCCGAAAATAAATGCAAGCGAGAATTAAACAAAAGCACTTTCTGCCCAACACAAAATTGTTTTCTAGAAATCATAGTATCATGAAAGGCCTTCGTTTTCTCCTTGTAAATCCGTGAGCTTTCAAATGCATCATTGCGAAGCTCTTCTAGCCCTTGGAGTTATAACTTTCTTTGCTTTCCAGTATCATCCATCTCCATATTGTATTGGTTAATCGCCCAAAATTCCTTATGCTCAATATCCACGGGTAAGTGACAAGGTTTACCATACACAAGCCTAAAGGGAGACATTACAATAGGTGTCTTGTATGCGGTTCTATAAGCCCACAAAGCATCATTAAGTCGCATACTCCAATATTTCCTTGTTGGATTGACCATCTTCTCTAGTATGGATTTCACCTCCCTGTTAGAAACCTCGGCTTATCCATTTGTTTGAGGATGATAAGGTTTTGCAATCTTGTGCGACACATTGTACTTCTTCAACAAGCTTTGCAAAATCCTGTTTTTGAAGTGAGAACCCCCATCGCTAATTATGGCTCTTGGAATTCCAAACCTTACAAAAATGTTAGCTTGCACAAAATCTGAAACAACCTTGGAATCATTAGTTGGGGTGGCCTTAGCTTCCACCCATTTAGAGACATAATCAACAACAAGTAAGATGTAAAAATTCCCATGAGAGTTGATAAAAGGTCCCATAAAATCAATACCCCATACATCAAAAACTTCAATAAATTGAATAAAAGTTTGTGGCATTTGATTTCGGTCACCTAGATTGCCTGTTCTTTGGCACCTATCACAAGTTGTACAAAATGTGTATGCATCCTTAAAAAAGGTTGGCCAATAGAAACCGATTTCAAGTACCTTGTGTGCGGTTCTCTTACTTCCAAAATATCCTCCGCAAGCATAGGAGTGACAAAATGACAAGATAGAATTAAACTCAGATTCGGGAACGCACCTTCTTATTACTTGGTCGCTGCCATGCTTCCATAAGTATGGATCATCCCATATATATTAGTTTCCTAACCTCTTAAGTTTGTCCCTCTCAGCACGAGATAAGTTCTTTGGGATTTGTTTAGTTACCAAGTAATTCATAATATCATCATACCATGGTTCTCCAAAGGAAATTGAGAATAGTTGCTCATCCGGGAAACTTTCACGCAGTGGGATAGCTTCCTTGTCCACAGAAAGACGACTTAAGTGATCCGAAACTGTGTTCTCAATTCCTTTCTTGTCTTTGATTTCAATATCAAACTCTTGCAAGAGTAAAATCCATCGTATGAGCCTCGGTTTCGCTTCTTTCTTCATTAGCAAGTACCTAAGTGCTGCATGGTCAGAAAAGACAACAACTTTTGTACCAATTGGATAAGAGCGAAACTTTTCCAAAGCAAAAAAAATAGCTAACAACTCTTTTTCAGTGGTTGTGTAGTTTTGTTGGGCTTCATTTAACGTTCTAGAAGCATAATAAATAGCATGAGGTATCTTCCCCATACGCTGCCCAAGAACCACACCAACCGCGTAGTCACTAGCATCACACATGAGATCAAAAGGCTTGCTCAAATCCGATGGTTTAATGATAGGTGCTGAAATCAAAATTTCTTTCAAACGATTGAATGCTGCAATACACTTTTCATCAAAGTTAAAAACCACATCTTTTTGCAATAAGTTGCAAAGTGGTGATGCTATCTTGGAAAAATCCTTGATAAATTTATGATAAAAACCTACATGAACAAGAAAAAAACGTATCTCCCTCACCGTAGTGGGAGGGGTTAGAGCACGATCTATCTTAGATTTATCAACTTCCAATCCCTTAGAAGATATTATATGGCCTAAAACTATGCCATGAGTTACCATGAAATGGCACTTCTCCCAATTCAGCACAAGGTTTGTTTCAACACATCGTTCAAGGATTAATGGCAAGTTGTTTAAGCAAAGGTCAAATGAATCACGAAAGACACTAAAGTCATCCATAAACAATTCAATGATGTTTTCAACATATTCGGAAAAGATACTTACCATACACCTTTGAAAGGTAGCTGGAGAATTGCACAAGCCAAAAGGCATACTTATATACGCAAAAGTGCCGAAAGGACAAGTGAAAGTGGTTTTCTCTCGATCCTCTGGTGCTATCGCAATCTGATTGTACCCTGAATAACCATTAAGGAAATAATAATAAGAGTGTCTAGCTAAAAGTTTAAGCATTTGATCAATAAAGGGTAAAGGAAAGTGATCCTTCCTAGTAGTGGCATTCAACTTTCTATAATCAATGGAAACCCTCCAACCGGTTTGCACACGATTTGGGACAAGTTCGTTCTTATCATTCTCTACCACCGTTACACCCGATTTCTTTGGTACAACTTGTACCAGGCTCACCCACTTGCTATCGGATATGGGGTAGATAACGCCTACTTCCAAAAGCTTGAGTATCTCCTTTTTCACAACTTCCATCATGGGAGGGTTCAAACGACGTTGCGCTTCCCTTGTAGGCTTTGCATCGTCCTCCAAAAGAATATTATGCATACAAACGGCAGGGCTTATACCCTTGATATCAGCAATTGTCCATCCTATGGCCGTCTTGTGCTTCCTTAGCACCCTTAGAAGTTTTTTCTCCTGTAATTCACTAAGCTCGTTAGAAACAATCACAGGTAACTCTTCATTGTCACCCAAGTACAAGTACTTTAAGTGACTTGGAAGAGGTTTCAATTCCAACTTTGTAGATTTAACAATAGAAGGTAAAAGCTTTTCACCACTGTGTTCGGTTGTCAGCCGGTCAAATATAATTTCACTTTCTTACTTCACTAAAATAAATGTAGTATGCGATAAGAAAGAGTTCATATCCACAGGGAGGCTTTTTGTTGTTATGCAAATTTCAGTTTCTTGGTAACCAAGGGGGGGGGGGGGGGGGTTTGATTTGTCAAAGCAATAAAAAAATGAATTGAAAGAAAAGTAATAATAAAAATAATCAATAAGGAGAAAGTATTGGTCACGGTATAGTTTCATTCACAAACTTGAATTCTCAACAATGACTAGAATTGATAAATTTAATCTCTCATTTACTAAAAGTCCTAGGATACCTTGATCGCAAGAGTATCCCGCTAATTCACTGATTTCATCACAACCACATTAAAAGATGCATATGTGAATTCTTGCTAGAAAGCAACCTAAAGTGTAAAAGCACAATAAGATTTAACTCCCTAAAAGAAATGAGTTCTATGGAATAAAACTAATCAAGGCAACCAAAATGTGTAAAAGCACTAATTCGATTTAACCCAAGTTATGATTCATATGTGACTAGTAGGATATATCACTACAAGCACTACCCACATTTATGCTACTTAGAATCGGGGATAAACAACGTTTTCGTATTGAAAACCCTAATATAGCTCTAGATATGAAAGAAAATCGGATTGACTCCGGACTCAACCAAATAAACAATCAAATCATAAAACAAAATGAACAATGAATCATAAACAATAAAGTTGAGACAAAACTAATGCATTGAATCAAATCTTATTTGTGAAATCCACTTTATATCCCATAACCAATAAAAGGTATTTAGCTACTCATAGTGTTTTGATTCAACATAATTATTATCAAAAATAAAATGAAGAACATGAAAAATAAACTAAAGCAAACCCTAGTAGAATCGCTCTCCTCTAAAACTCCAGTAGAAAGATACGTAATCCCCCTAAAAGAATAGAAACTCTTCCTTTTATAGCTTTCCAACTTTCCAAATTAGGTCTTCAAAGCCCATGGTCCAATACCAAGAAGTCTACTAAACTCATGTGTGTGAAAAACCCATGTGAAAATATGACCCAAAATGTTTTTGCCGGAAAACTGTGTTTTGGTCGGAATCCGGCGCCGGAAAATATTTTCAGGTGACCGGTCAAACAACTCACCTCATGTCAACTGGGAAGTCAGACCGAGTCAGATGATTCAACTCGGTCAAAATCACGAGTCAATGTGAGTCAGGGTCTCAACTCAGCTTCCATAAGTTAGAATTGAAATCAGCTAGCTGAGTCGTCTAACTGAGCTGAATGGTCTTGCCTAGGCTATTGCACTGACCTGATTCTGTGTTGCACAATCATTGTGCTCATCCATGATGGCTGTCCTGAACTTGCAACTGCAACGCCTGAACTTGTGCTGCTCCATACACTCCTGCAATGTTCCACCTGACACAGTCATTTACATCAGCTGCAGCTTAACCAGTTCCAAACCACCAAGGAGAGCACCACCTGCTACATAGTAACCACCAGAATCACCTTCAGGCAGCACCACAACATTGTCATCTGTAGCTCCATCTCCTACTGAGACAACATCAACATCTTCCTGCAATGAGGTTAACTTAAATGCCTCCCAACTGCATGCAAACCTCCACCAACACAGATCCATTTCATTACATGCAACTGCAATTCATTGCAGTCTCGGTTCAAACCCTAACATACATCTAACCACACTGACTTGCAATTCACTCAATCATTACACCAAGCCAATTCAATAGCTCCAACACCACAAGCACCAGTTCCCTGTAATCCCACAGCATCCATTCTGCATCACTGCCATCTTCTCCATTATCTCAGTCAGGCCAAAACTATCAGCACCGGATAGCTTATCTTCTCCTTGTCAAACGCCCATGGCACACACCTTGCTTCACTAAATTCATGTCTTAAAAATCTCTTCCTCCGCTGCACAGTACCAACGAAATACACACCCATGTCCCTTGCCTTTCCTTCTCAGCAGCAACACCATCAGCTGCAACCATTCTCATGTAATTGGCAGCAACATACACTCGTACAAACTGCATCCAATAGCAGCTCCCTGAATTCAATTGCTATCTGCAATACCTAGATGCAACACTACCATTTCCCATGCTCAGCTGCTTACAATAACCAACAGCAGAACCATCACCCATCTGAACAGCAACAGATCCTCCTATGCCATATTGTCAATATCGACTGCAACAAAGAACGTCGAACTCCCATTAATGGCTGAGTTTCAAACTTTCTTGCCTAATACATGCCTGAAAACCCATTGATTATCAAACCATCAGCTCACATCAATGCTCGACACACCCAACACCATTGAACTTCCACTAAACTCCAGCAGACCATCATTCTAGCTACAACATCAGTTCAATTCAATTCTTCCTAACTGCAATTTCTCAGTCCCAAACCACCATAATCAGTACCTTGAATCTCCAACACTTCTGACTGCAACTTCTGGCCTTTGTGTTGCACCACCAACAACATCACCAGTAGCATCTCATGTTCCAGTTTGAATCTACCAGTCATAATAACCACCACCTGCAATACAGTTCAACAACTTCAATACCAGCACACCATTAGTTCTTCCCAATTCCTTCTCTTGAATCTTAGCAAACCAACACCTGCAGGAACCCAATGATTCTTCTGCCATCCTCAGCTTTTCATATAGCATACCCATTTTAGTCCCATGGCATCAACAGCACAACCAAATAGTAAACCCTAAACTGAATTTTCACCAATTTCACCATCTACAGCTATTGAATCTCTTTTGAGCAACACCCACCTGACCTTCAAATAAATACCCATTTCAAATCTGCAACTGATTCTTCTCAATCTTCTCTGATTTCTGAGTAAAACCCAGACTCAATTCCATCCACAGAATCACCAAGATTATCTCTTCCTCATCTGAATTTCTGCTTTGGCTCACACAAACCCTAATCTCCTAATTCTCGATCACAGAGCAGTATCTTCTAAATCTTTCTACAATAAATTCAAACCCAGTTCACTTTGACGATAAAACCCTCTATGAATTTCTTGAATTGATTTTTAACTCCCTCAAAACACCCAAATCCTTCACTTCCTCTCGATCTCCACTTCAGCACCTAGCCATTAGAACCACCGTCTCTCAATTTCAACAGCTGCAACTATTCTCCCTTCTCTGAATTCGGGTATAACAAAAGAAAGGAAGACTAATGATAAGAGAAATCATTGCTCCTCTGATTTTTAGGTGTTGTGTTAGAATGGAAGTTGATATTTCCACCCAAGGAGAGTAGATAAGGGATGTCTTTTCAGAAATGACTTGTCGGTTTCAGATAACCGATGCCTTACTTCTTCGACTCAACTGTCAATTACGGGAAACTGATATCTCTTTCTTCGCCTCTACCTTGCACAACCTAGCCCTCTCCAAGTATAGCTCGCATGTGAATTGACCTTTTCGCCTTTTCGCTCTAAATGAGTGATTTCTTCTCCTTTCGCTCCAAAAGACTCCATCGCACCTGATATCTCAAAATTAAACATAAGAGATGCAATTCCCAATGATAATAGCAAAGAAAACATAAATACTAGATATAAAATTAGGTGTTTTACAACACCTATCAAATTACCCCACACTTAGACTTTGCTAGTCCTCGAGCAAATCAAACAAAACTTATTCTAAAGGATACATATATCACAAAACCTACTTTACCAACTTACAAGTTCTCCGAAATGATAGTATCCAACGCACTTAGAAGACATAGAGATTCTGCACACTAGTCATAAGAAGTTAGACACAAATATGAACACAATCTCATTCTTAAAAGTTGAGAGAGAAATAACCATCCCTTATCGAAAGAAATTCGGGTTCGGAGTGATCAAAAGTCTTGACTCTGCCTCACAAGAAAGGATTTTATGAAATTGCTCTCAATAATAAAAAGCTCTCTATGGGTCACACATGTGTCCAGGTAGGAATGAAGAGAGAATCCTGCGACACGTTGAATAGTAGGAAGGCAAACCCTCCGAATTGTTTTGAAAACCCACATCTTTTATTCATTTTGAAAACCCTTTTTTCTGACGATCTCTAAGAAAGGAAATCAACCACTTAACGAAGGTGGGAATATTCTTACTTAACTCGTTATCCGTTCGGCGTGCAGCTAGCACCACTCTCACATCATCCATAGAAACGTCTTCGGTCTTCAACTCTTGATGATAACTCTTGAACTTCGTAGAATCTTGACAATGTGATTCTTTCCTCTTATTCCTTGTTGCTTGAAACTTCACTGTAGATATTTCTTCTTCCGTTGGCTTATTGAATGAATACAAAACTAAAATATGATGCAAACAAACCAAAATATGATGCAATGATTTTTTTTTTTAGACATTAAATACAAAGTAAATACAAAATGAAAACAAATAAAAATAAAACTAATGATGATCCTAAAGAACTTTTCTCTTGTCTTTTTTTTTACCTTTTTTTTTTTTAGACAAGAGAATATAATACAAAAACAAAATAAAGATAAAATAAAAATGCAAGTACAAATGCCATGGTGTGAGTACTTTACCGCTTGATTCTTCAGAACTTGTATGCCTCGATTTCATAAACTTCTTGAATTCTCATCTTGATAATCTTCACTCTTGTACAATAGTCTTCAACTTGTAAAAATTCTACTCCTTGTCTTGTTGCTATACTTGAATTTGAAATATGCTCATTTTTGTATCGTTGCTTGTAAACCTAGAACGTCTTCAACTTTCCTTCGAACTTGTGATGCTTCTCTTGTTGATGATGATGGTGTTTCTATGGACCTGTTGGTGTAGAGAGAGATAAAGTGGATGGTGCGAACTGCGAACAAGATTACAAGTGGTATGTAAGTTAGAAATTCGATGTCACCATTCATGATTGATAAAATAGCACTCAAGAGATCAAAATAGTGCTTCTATTGGTGGGAGGTTGGGTGCTCACCATTCTACCCGGAGTTTACGTATGGTGACACACACTCTAAAAGCACAAATTTAGACATGTACAAAGAAATGAAGGTCGGTGCCTCTCATGGTGTAACATGGGTAGTCTCCACTATAGGGGACCACTACTCTACTACCGAATTCAGTCTGCACCATATTTGCCACTGGCATGGTTAAATCCAACTTTAACTCTCATACAAGTAAGAAACTCGATCATGTTCCCTGTCATCTCTAAGTTCAGTCACTCTTATGAGAATCTCGATGTAATCTTAGCGACATGGATACTATGTGACTTTAAACTAACTAGAAGTTGGAGTTTTTCATGCACTAATTTACACAAAAGTTGAAAATTTTGAAAAAATTTACAATGCAAATGCTTAACCACTCCCCCACACTTAAACTTTACATTGTCCTCAATGTAAATTGAGTCATCCAAAGTAAGTTAAGGTGGGAAATTATGCATGAAAAATGACAAGAAATCAGAAAAATAAAATACAAAATAAGAAAAAACTAAAAACAAGACAAGAAAATGAAAATAAGACAAGAGATACTCATCCTATGGGTTGCCTCCCATTTAGTGCTTGGTTTAAAGTCGTCATCCCGACTGTCTCCTTGCTTTCTATGACTCCTCCAGAGGGAGTGCATCCACAAAATTAGCTCCTTCCACCACTTCGGAAGTGAAATTCTCGTAATATGGTTTCAACTGGTGCCCATTAACTTTAAGTTCCTTGCCTGTAGCTATGCTACGAATTTCTACTGCACCATGAGAAAACACATTAGTAACAATGAAAGGTCTGATCCAACGTGACCTTAATTTACCCGGAAATAAATAGAAGCGAGAATTAAACAAAAGCACTTTCTGCCCAACACAAAATTGTTTTCTAGAAATCATAGTATCATGAAAAGCCTTCGTTTTCTCCTTGTAAATCCGTGAGCTTTCCAATGCATCATTGTGAAGCTCCTTTAGATCTTGGAGTTGTAACTTCCTTTGCTTTCCAGCTCCATCCATCTCCATATTTCATTGCTTAATAGCCCAAAATGCTTTATGCTCAATCTCCACGGGTAAGTGACAAGGTTTACCGTACACAAGCCTAAAAGGGGACATCCCAATAGGTGTCTTGTATGTGGTTCTATAAGTCCACAAAGCATCATTTAATCGCATGCTCCAATCCTTCCTTGTTGGATTCACCGTCTTCTCTAGTATGGATTTCACCTCCCGGTTGGAAACCTCGGCTTGCCTATTAGTTTGAGGATGATAAGGAGTTGCAAACTTGTGTGACATATTGTACTTCTTCAACAAGCTTTGCAAAATCTTGTTTTTGAAGTGAGAACCCCCATCGCTAATTATGGCTCTTGGAATTCCAAACCTTGCAAAAATGTTAGCTTGCACAAAATCTGAAACAACCTTGGAATCATTCGTTAGGGTGGCCTTAGCATCCACCCATTTAGAGACATAATCAACAGCAAGTAAGATGTAATAATTCCCATGCGAGTTGACAAAAGGACCCATAAAATAAATACCCCATACATCAAAAACTTCAATAAATTGAATAAAAGTTTGTGGCATTTGATTTTGGTCACCTAGATTGCCTGTTCTTTGGCACCTATCACAAGTTGTGCAAAATATATGTGCATCCTTAAACAAGGTTGGCCAATAGAAACCGCTTTCAAGTACCTTGTGAGCGGTTCTTTTACTTCCAAAATGTCCTCCGCAAGCATAGGAGTGAAAAAATGACAAGATAGAATTAAACTCGGATTCGGGAACGCACCTTCTTATTACTTGGTCGCTTCCATATTTCCATAAGTATGGATCATCCCATATGTATTGGTTTCCTAACCTCTTAAGTTTGTCCCTCTCAGCATGAGACAAGTTCTTTGGGATTTGTTTAGTTAACAAGTAATTCACAATATCCGCATACCATGGTTCTCCAAAGGCAATTGAGAATAGTTGCTCATCCGGGAAACTTTCACGCAATGGGATAGCTTCCTTGTCCACAACAAGATGGATCAAGTGATCCGCAACGGTGCTCTCAATTCCTTTCTTATCTTTGATTTCAATATCAAGCTCTTGCAAGAGTAAAATTCATCGTATGAGCCTCGGTTTCGCTTCTTTCCTCATTAGCAAGTACCTAAGTGCTGCATGGTCAGAAAAAAACAACAACTTTTGTACCAATTAGATAAGAGAGAAATTTTTCCAATGCAAATACAATAGCTAAAAACTCTTTTTCAGTGGTCGTGTAGTTTTATTGGGCTTCATTTAACGTTCTAGAAGCATAATAAATAACATGAGGTATCTTCCCCACACGCTGCCCAAGCACCGCACCAGCCGCGTAGTCACTAGAATCACACATTATCTCAAATGGCTATCTCCAATCCGGTGGTTTAATGATAGGGGATAAAATCAAAAGTTCTTTCAAATGATTGAATGCCACCATACACTTTTCATCAAAGTTAAAAACCACATCTTTTTGCAATAAGTTGCAAAGTGGTGATGCTATCTTGGAAAAATCCTTGATAAATCTACGATAGAAACCTGCATGTCTAAGAAAAGAACGTATCTCCCTCACCGTAGTGGGAGGGGTTAGAGCAAGAATAAGGTCTATCTTAGAATTATCAACTTCCAAGCCTTTAGAAGATATTATATGGCCTAAAACTATGCCATGAGTTACCATGAAATGGCACTTCTCCCAATTAAGCACAAGGTTTGTTTCAACACATCGTTCAAGGATTAAAGATAAGTTGTTCAAACAAAGGTCAAATGAATCACCAAAGACACTAAAGTCATCCATAAACACTTCAATGATGTTTTCAACATACTCGGAAAAGATACTTACCATACACCTTTGAAAGGTAGATGGAGCATTGCACAATCCAAAAGGCATACATCTATAAGCAAAAGTACCGAACGGATAAGTGAAAGTGGTTTTCTCTTGGTCCTCCGGTGCTATCACAAACCTGAATAGCCATCAAGGAAGCAATAATAAGCATGTCCAGCTAAACATTCAAGCATTTGATCAATAAAAGGTAAAGGAAAACGATCCTTCCTAGTAGTGGCATTCAACTTTCTATAATCAATACAAACCCTCCAACCGGTTTGCACACGAGTTGGGACAAGTTCGTTCTCATCATTCTCTACCACCGTTACCCCTGATTTATTTGGTACAACTTGCACCGGGCTCACCCACTTGCTATCAGATATGGGGTAGATAACACCCACTTCCAAAAGCTTGAGTATCTCCTTTTTCACAACTTCCATCATGGGAGGGTTCAAACGACGTTACGCTTCCCTTGTAGGCTTTGCATCGTCCTCCAAACGAATATTATGCATACAAACGGCAGGGCTTATACCCTTGATATCAGCGATTGTCCATCCTATGGCCGTCTTGTGCTTCCTTAGCACCCTTAGAAGTTTTTGCTCATGTAATTCATTAAGCTCGTTAGAAACAATCACAGGTAACTCTTCATTGTCACCCAAGTACAAGTACTTTAAGTGACTTGGAAGAAATTTCAATTCCAACTTTGGAGATTTAACAATAGAAGGTAAAATCTTTTCATCACTGCATGTTAAAGAAATAAAAGAGATATTATGAGTTTCCGGACATCCTTGTAGTGAGTTAAGATCACCAAGGGCTTCCTTAACTTCGTTACCACACTCTACTCCATCATCCATGGATGTAGTTAAAACAGTTTCCAAAGCATCATCACCATTCAATTCAAACACTTTTTGCGCCAATGCATCCATAACATCAATGGAGAAACAAGATTGGACATCACTAGGATATCTCATCGTCTCAAAAATGTTGAAACGTATTATTTCTCCGTCAAACTCCTTAGTCAACGTTCCCTTATCTACATCAATGATCGTCTTAGCCGTTTTCATGAAGGGATGTCCAAGTAGCAATGAAAGAGACGAGTTCGGTGAACCTTCATCCATCTCTAACACACAAAAGTCCGATGGAAATACAAGTTGATTAACATGTACAAGAACATCCTCAACAATACCCATTGGGTAAACATTAGAGCGATCGGCTAATTGCAACACAATTTTAGCCTTTTTCAAAGGACCTAGATTAAGTGAATTATACATAGATTCCGGCATAACATTAACGGATGCACCTAAGTCTAACATTGCTTTGTTAAAAATGGTGTTACCAATTGTGACGGGAATGCCAAAGCTACCGGGATCCTCGCATTTAAGTGGGAGTTTGTGTTGTAAGATTGCCAAAGAATTCTCCCCCACACTTAGCACTTCATTCCCATTAAGACTTTTCTTGTTGGTACACAAATCCTTCAAAACTTTTGCATACTTGGGAACTTGCTTGATAGCATCAATGAGTGGTATATTCACTTGAATCTTCTTAAGAACGTCTAAAATATCTTTTTCTAGTTCCGCCTCCTTAGAACTTGCAAATCTGCGAGGAAAAGGTATATGAGGAACATAAGTAGGAATAGGAGTTTTAGATTTAGGAATAGGTACCTCGGGTGTTTGGGGAATTTCATCCCTCTCTTCCTCCAAAACCGGCTCCTTTGGACCTTCCTCTTCACCCAAATCAGCAACTTTGGGTTGCTCAAGTTGTGTACCACTTCTCAACGTAATATCATTGACACCCTATTTAGGGTTAATGGGTTGAGAAGGGAGTCTCCCACTATTTTGTGCTTTCAACTTGTTGATATCAATTTCCATGGTGCGCACTTGTGTCTGCAAATTCTTAATCGCACTCTTGGTCTCTTGTTGGCTTTCTTTGAACATGGTAGAAATACCTTGCATCATTGTTTGTAACTTTGCATCGATATCGGAACCTTGGTTTTGAACCGGTTGTTGTGGTTGCTGAAATTGATGTTGTTGAAATTATTGCTGTTGAGGTTGAAATTGTTGTTGTTGCGGTTGAAATTGTTGTTGTTGCTGTTGAAATCCACTCGGACTGTTGAAAGTAGGTTGTTTAATCGCACCTTGCTTGTTAGCATAGCTGAAATTTGGATGATCTCTCCATCCCGGATTGTAGGTGTTGGAATAGGGATCATACCTTCTTTGTAGGTTTGGAAAAAACGCATTAGCTTGCTCCAACTCTTCACCATACGAAGGTAATATAACCGCAGTCATCTTTTTCATCATGTGCTCTATATTGTCCATCCTTTGATCACGGTGTGATGATGATGAATCACTAACTTCATGCACTCCTCTAACCATTGGTTCACCTCTTGTGTAGAATTGTTGCGAGTTTGATGCCATACTTTCAATCAAATCGGTAGCTTGGGCCACCGTCTTGTTCACTAGTGCACCACCACCCGCTGCATCTAGAAGATATCTATCACTTGATTGAAGACCTTTGTAGAAGTACTGGATTATCATAGCATCGCTGAATTGATGGTGAGGACAGCTTGCCACCAATCTCTTGTATCGCTCCCAACATTCATACAAAGACTCTCCCGCATGTTGCTTTATTCCACAAATATCTTTGCGAATTTGAGTGGCCTTTGACGTAGGAAAATACCTCTTTAAAAAGAGTTTCTTCAACCCATTTCATGTAGTGACACTTCCGGAAAGCAAACAATACAACCAATCCTTAACGCTGTCTACCATAGAAAATGGAAAAACTTTCATCATTGCACCATCGTCTTCAGTCTCCGCTGGAGGCATAGCCTTGACAATGGTATAGAACTCCATAAGATGCTTGTTTGGGTCTTCATTTTCCATGCCATGAAACTTTGGAAACTCTCTAAGCAACCTCGGCTTGATCTCAAAAGTTGAGTTTGTTTGGATACACCACCGTTGTGCATCAAGCCTATGAGAAGCCAAATCCTTGAGTGTACGATTTGTGTCTTCCATTGCTTCTTCTTCTTCAACTAGTGTTTCTTCTACAAATGGAACTTATAGTTCTTCTTCTAGTTGTAACTCTTCTTCCACTTCTTGATGAAGAGCTTTGTGTTCTACTTCCAAGACTTGTTCTTCCGTTGTGTCTTGACTTGGTTGGAGTATTGTTCCTCTTCGAGTAGCTATCCCGCACCTTGGATAATTCCAATCTTTAGAAGCTAGGGATTAGTACCTGAAAAACAATTCTCGCAAACAAGTAAGAAACAAGACAAGAAACGGAAAGTATATATGCAAGCAGAAAAATGATAAAAAGAAACTAAAAACTTAATAACAAGCCGTTTGCCTCCCCGGCAACGGCGCCAAAATTTGTTCGGTTGTCAGCCGGTCAAATATAATTTCACTTTCCTACTTCACTAAAATAAATGTAGTATGCAATAAGAAATAGTTCGTATCCACAGAGAGGCTTTTTGTTGGTCACGTGATAGTTTCATTCACAAACTTGAATTCTCAACAATGACTATAATTGATAAATTTAATCTCTCATTTACTAAAAGTCCTAGGATACCTTGATCGCAAGAGTATCCCGCTAATTCCCTGATTTCATCACAACCACATTAAAAGATTCATATGTGAATTCTTCCTAGAAAGCAACCTAAAGTGTAAAAACACAATTATATTTAACTCCCTAAAAGAAATGAGTTCTATGGAATAAGACTAATTGTAGTTGCAGGAATTCCCACACTACACCCTATTCAAGAATCTATCAATATTTATGACATAATTTTAAGATTAAGAACACTTTTTTATTAACATGATCTTATGGAATTACAGAAATCTAGAACACAAAACACTTAACAAAGATTTTCTCTCTCCTAAAAACTTTCCTAACACTCAAAAATTCATTCCCCTCTCTGGAACTACTCATCTCCTTTATATAGGTATTTACATAGTGGATTACAGCTTATGACAGCTCATTTACAGCTAAGATTCCCTTCAACTTCGGATATGAGTTCTTGCGATAAATCGCAGCAGGCACCACCTTTATCTTTCGCAGGTTTTATTGATATATCGCAAACATGTCACACTTTCTTCGTGTTTCTGTCATTACGTCATTGTTTAAGTCATATTTGGATGTCTCGCAAAATATCATTGATATGTCGCAGAATAGTCGTTTATTATTGATGTATCGTAGTACTGTTTTCTATTTCGCAGGAATATTGTTGTGACAATATTCTGTCCCTACATCTTGCCTCTTCTCATATCTTTTCTGCGAAGAAGACAAAGATCATGAGAAATTAAGCTTCTTAATTTGCCGCAACTCCTTATCTTTTACCCGACAAAGTTCCCTACTTTACGCTTTTACTATTGACACGCGTCGATCTTTACCGTTTTACCCGGTTACCCATCCTTCATCTATAAATACCATTCCACTCCAGTGTATTTCTTTCTTCTTTCACCTTCTCTTTTTTCTTTAAAATCTTTTTTTTTCTGCAACTTTTTCTTTCCTGGTATTCTTCCTGCTGCTGCTTTAATGGAGACTCAAAGGTATGTTCTTATTTTCCATCTTTTTTTTTATGTTTTCTTTATTTCCCTCTTTTCTTCATAATCCCCATATTCTATCATCTTTTTCAGTAACACCACTTCTCAAACCAAAATTACTATTAAGAACCCTAACCCTAAGGGTTCTCAGAAAAGGCGCGTTAGGAAGACGAAGAGATCTGAGAATGATAAGGTAGTAAGAAACACTTATTCTTTTGAAATAACAATATTGTTGCCTCTGTTTCTTACCTACATTATTATTCGCAGAACGAAGAGAATGTTCCCAAACCTCTTAAGCGTTCGCGTCAAGTTAAAACTCTTTCAGATGAAGTGGATATTCTCAAATTTTTACCTGCAAAACTTGTCCCATCGCAAGATAAATCTTCTTCTTCTCCTTGCGTGAATCTCAATACCCATATTATTTCTTCATCAACCTCTAATGAAGTTATCAATACTAACATTCCTATCTCGGATAATCCCGACATTTTGGAAACTGCGATAGATGAATCTATGATAATTGGAAATAAATCTATGACAAATGAAGCTGCGGTGAATGTAACCAACGTAAATGAAATAACAGTTAACGAGGCTGCGGCAAATGAAGTCGTAGATAATGAAACTGTGGTAAACAAAGCTGCAATAAAGGAGGTTGCGGTGGATGATGATGCGGTGAATGAAACTATAACTGCGACCAATCAAATTCCTTCTTCCACTCTTACTATTGCCAAATCCTCTTCTTATACTTCTCTACCTTCTTCCCAAGAAATAGCAACAGGGGTTGAAGCTGCTTTTCACGTATTATCTGAAGTTTTGAACGATGCTATGAAATCTTCTTCAGATCCTGCGAGACAGGATATTTATATGATTCTAAGCAAGCATCTTGGGTCTTGCGGTTCTTCATCTTCGTTAACTGCTTTAGAAGATGAGGTTGAAATTTTGAAGAAGAATCTTCAAGCCAAAACTTTGGAGTGTGAATTTCTCGATCATAAGCTTCATAATTCTGAATTAGACTGTGAAATTCTTCGCAGCAGAAATGATGATCTAAAAGGTATAACTTTCTTGTCTTTACTTTTGCCTCTATAAATCCTTGCTTTTTATGTACTCAATTTTCCCTTATTTATTTGTTGATGTATATTTAGCTTCAAAACATAACAAATTAATGAAGATATTTGAGTGGGAAACAATCACTGAGGAAGCCCGCACTGGGAAATAATCTTGGAAGAATCAATTTGATAATTTGAATATTCTTCATACATATTCACTTGACGAGATAAATAACCTTAAGAATGAGAACAACCAACTAACTCATGAACGCGATCAACTAATTCATGAACGGGATCGTCTAAATAACGAAGCCTCCCAACTTTTATATTCGCTGAATCAAATTAATTTGAGGGTGGAATCTTTATCGGATGAAAACATAGATTTATCTCAAGAGAAACGTAGTTTTGTAGATACAACAAAGGCTTATTCGCAGCAACTAGACAATCTTCAAAAATTGTGTAAGGACCAAGAGCCCTTCGCATACTGAAAGATGAACTTAAAAAGAAAACTGAATCATCTGCTGCTGAACAAGAGAAGCTTATTAAAGGAAGATTAGCTCTAAGTGTAAAAGTCAACAATCTGAAAGATGATTATTCTCGACTGAAGGAAGAAAATGTTTATCTTCGCAATTATGAAAAAAGCATAAAATCACGTTTAAAAAGTAAGATTGGGGATAGTTTTGGTGATGCCATGGACCGATGGAAGAGTTGCTTCTTTACTATAATTCACACTTTATCTTCTCAAAAGGAAGGTAGTCATTTTGACTGCCTCGTCTATTAATTACTTCATTGTATTTTCTCATCTTATTTTTCGCAAAAATTCTATCTAACATGCAATTTTTCTTTCGCAGAATCTGAGAAGAATCTTCAAGCTTCAATTTCGGATCTATCTATGAGATTAGCCAAACTTCGCAAAAAGAACACCGCGCTTTCCAACTCTCATAACAGGGCATTGAGAAGATTTGACTATCTTGAATATTTTAAAGATATAGAGATCAGAAATCGGGAAAAGAATTACCTCCGCAAAGCTCATTTAGGCGCTGAGGTTTTCATAAATAATGTTCTACTCTCTCATTCTCTACCTCCTATAAAGATCAAACCTTTATAGATATATGATAATGAAGTTCCCCACCCTATAGATGAAGATCTGAATTACTCAAGTAATGAAGAAGATTTTTCTGAAGACGAACAAATTCCACCTGAGAACGAAGGAAACCCTCTTAATGAAACAGAAGAACAAGATCCTCCTCATGAAGAACAAAATCCACCTGAGAACGAAGGAAACCCTCTTAATGAAACCGAAGAACAAGATCCTCCTCGTGAAGAACAAAATCCTCCTCATGAAACAATCACTGGTGATGGAGAAACTCATACTGAAAAAGATGATACTAGTGAAGATAATAGTGGTGAACAAGAATGATGAAATTAGAGAAAAATATTCTTTAAATTATCATGTATTCCTGCGAGATGTTTCTGATTCTGCGAATCATTGTAATTTCCGAATTTTTCTTCTTCCTGCACTTTTTGCGAAACATTGAAGTTCTTTGCAACTCAATCACTTGCTCTAATTTATATATTTTTATTAATTCTGAATCCAATCTTCATAAAATTGATTATCTTCCTTCTTTTTTATTATTTTGATTCTTCTCAAGGGAGATAATGAAATGTTATTTTATAATCCCCATATTCGCCCCTCATAATCTTCCTTGTGAAGTATTTTATTTGTTACCCTTGTAAGAAATCCCATGCTTGCCTTTTGTTACCAATTTGTAGTATTATCGCAAATATTTCTGCGAAAAAATTGTTATATGCTTCGCAGATATAACTTTTCTTGTGGTCTTATTTCGCCTTCCTAGTTAAAGGTCTTATTATGCCACTTTTATGCGACAAGATCGCAGGACATTCTTACCTTTATACGTAATAATCCATTGATCTTGCCTTATCATTATTTTATTTTCTGCGACAATATGATAA
This sequence comes from Papaver bracteatum, assembly GCA_023529315.1. Lineage (NCBI taxonomy): Eukaryota > Viridiplantae > Streptophyta > Magnoliopsida > Ranunculales > Papaveraceae > Papaver > Papaver bracteatum. Next base: position 1,267,025 of record JAJJWX010001253.1, read on the forward strand.
ATCTAAGCCATATTGTGAGAGATTAATTCTCTCTTTGGTTTTTAAGATTTATGACATTGTCGTCTTTTCGATGAAATCGCAGGACGTCTTTGCGATTTATATCCTCTTATTATTGACTTCATTTATCTCATCTTTTGATCTTATCGCAAAAACCCATTGACCTCATCTTAACATTTCTCTTTAGGATTTTTGGCCAGTCATGCGGCAATATGACGGGCCTAAATATTCTTGCGAATATAAAGTCCCATGACATTGCTTTCTCTGTCACGTGACAATATGACGGGCCTAAACATTCTTGCGAATATAAAGTCCCATGACATTGCCGTCTTTTTTGATACACAACTCCCTAATGGAGGGTATCGCCCTTATCTCTCCCCATGGTTGCCCCTTCAAGGATTATACATCGGCCATACAAGATCGTCTGCCAACAACCAGTTGTTTTCGCAGCCTTGTCCTTTATGCCTTATATGGCTTATAGTTACAAGACTGCACCCTAAGTGGGGTTTTCTTCGGGCCGAACACATCGTAAGCCAAGACTTGCCATGGATGGCCAGGGTAGGTTCATCCATCCCGGGCACCCACAGCTCAACCGTGTACCTCGGCGCCTTGATCATAAGTTGCATTCCTTAGGAGAAACTCTCGGGCGCCCAACCAGGGTATAACCTTATATAATTGGGAATCCAAGTTATCTCTCCTGGATGGATTTTCTATAATCCCAATCTCCATGACTAGGTTCCAGCAGCGGTATAGCCTTTCCCATATCCATGCAAAGAGATACCCCTTTTATAACGCACTTTAAGGGCATTGCCTCTTACGGAATAGAATCCGCGAACTAAGGTGTACTCCATAAAAGTTCGTCCCGTTCTTATGATAATTTAAAGTAAAGAGATACCCCCCTTATGACGCACTTTAAGGACATTGCCTCTTACGAGATAGAATCCGCGAACTAAGGTGTACGCCATAAAAGTTCATCCCGTTATTTATATGTTTTTAGGCAATTAGTTCCCGTCTTATTTGCATTTAATTTTTTAATTATCTCGCAAATTATTGCGGAAAATAATTTTTATATTCAGCCAGCTTTGTTCTTGTAGAATATCTCTTTTATTCTCTCGCAACTTCTTGCGTGTGATCCATTCATTCTAGTCTTTCAAATCTTTACTGATAATATTTTCTTAGATATTGTCTATTCCATGGTCTGCCAAGACTTTGAACCATGTCTCTTTCTTCGGGATCCATTAGTTTATATGCTCCAGTTCCAATTATTTCTTTGATTATATATGGCCCGTCCCATTTTTTCGCTAATTTTCCTCCATTCTCTCGCTGATATTCTGGTGTTTCTCGCAGAACTAGATCTCCAACTTGGAATTCACGCTTCTTTACTCATTTATTATATTCACGAGCTAATCTGCGATGGTAGTTCTCCATATGTTGTAATGCCTTTTCTCTCTTCTCTTCTACCTCATCAAGTTTGTCTAGAATCATACCTGCACTAAGATTTTTTTCCCAAGCTTCTCTTTTAGTTGTAGGAATAGCGACTTCTGTTGGTAATACTGCCTCAACCCCATATGTTAAACAAAAAGGTGATACCCCAGTTGCTTCTCTTCGTGTTGTATTATAAGCACAAACTGCATTATGGACTTGTTGACACCACGTTCTATGATGCCCTTCTAATTTCTTTTTGAGAATATCTGCAATTGTTTTTTTAGTTGCTTCAGCTTGACCATTTGCGTGCGGATATAGAGGAGTTGATTTTCCACACTTTATCTTGAATGCATTAAGTAACATCTCTATATTTTGTCCTTCAAATTGCTTTCCATTATCTGACACAAATTGCGCTGGAATTCCAAATCTGCAGATGATATTCTCAAACATAAATGTGAAAATATCCTTATCACGAATATGTTGTACTGCCTTAACTTCCGCCCATTTTGTGAAGTAATCTGTTGCGACAATTAAGTATCTCTTTTGCCCTGTTCCTGGCACAAATGGTCCCATAATATCTAAACCCCACTTTTCAAATGGCCAAACATTTTTTGAAGATGTTAATGTTTCACCTGGTGCATGTATTCTTTTTGCAAATCGCTGACATTCCTCGCAACTTCTTGATAAATTCTTTGCATCTTCATGCATATATGGCCAATAATAACCTTGCATTTTCGTTCTGTATGCTAAAGATCTACCGCCGCTGTGATTACCAGCATCCCCACTATGTAGCATTTTTAATATTTGTTTTCCTTCTTCTAGTGTCAAACATCTTAGGGAAGGACCATTTAAAGATTTTCGATACAATACCCCATCTCTTAACTCATAATTTGTTTCTCTACTTTTTAATTTATGTACCTCCAATATGTTCCTTGGTAACTCCCCCCTTGCTAGATATGCGTGAATTTCCGCACGCCAATCTGCGTTAATTCGGCTTGATTCTTCGCAATTATTTTCTACTACCATTGCCTCAGCTTCCTCTTCTTTTTCTTTAACAATTGATGGTGCTATTAATGTTTGTATTTTTATATTTCTCGCAGTCGGATCTACCATCATACTTGATATGAACGCAAAAGCATCTGCAAGTCTATTATCTCTTCTTGAAATATGCCTCCATTTGAGTCTTGGTATTTTCGCAGATAATTCTTCTACAAGTTTCTTATATTTTCTCAAAGATAAATCATTAGTTGCATATTCCCCTTCAATTTGGCGAATAACCAACTTTGAATCACTGGTAATTCTTGCATTCTCTACCTTCATTTCTATCGCAAATCTTAAGGCATGTACTACAGCCTCATATTCTGTCTCATTATTGGTAGATTCGAATTCCAATCGAAATGCGAATGCCATTTTTGCACCTTCTAGTGAAATAAAAATGACTCCAACTCCATTTCCTTCTCAATTAGATGATCCATCCACTAATATCTCCCATCTATTTGGTTCTATTAAAAGATCTCTAGGATCCCCATATTCTTCTTCTATATCCATCATATCTTCTACAGCTTCATCATCCTCCAAAGGAAACTCCGCGAGAAACTCTGCGAAAATTTGAAATTTTGGCGAAGATAAAATTGCATATTGGATCTCAAAGTGCCCCACTTGTGCATTCCATCTTTCAACTCTGCCTGATCTTTTTGAATTTTTCATTACTGACTCGATTGGTACTTTTGTTAGTACTTTGATTTTATGCGCTTGGAAATATATGCTAAGTTTAAAAGCTGCATAAACTAATGCCAAAATTAATTTTTCAATCTTCGAATAATTTTTCTCCGCAGCATTAAACGTTTTGCTGATGTAGTAAATAGGTTTTTCAAATCCTGCGTCATTTCGCAAAAGTACTGCACTTAAAGCATATGGAGGTCTCGCAAGATATATTAGCAATTCTTCTCCTGGTTCAGCCTTCTGTAATATGGATATATTCATCAAATATTCCTTAACTCCTTGAAAAGCTTTCTCACATTCATCTGTCCATTTAAATTTTGTTCCCTTCTTTAATATGTTGAAGAAATGCTTGCACTTATCTGATGACCGCGAAATGAATCTTCCTAGTGAGGATAAAATCCCATTCAATTTTTGCAGATCTTTTACTGTTGCTGGAGTTGGCATATCCCGAACTTCTTGCACCTTTTCAGGGTCAACTTGTATTCCTTCTTTTGATACGATATATCCCAAGAATTTCCCAGATGATACTCCGAAAGTACATTTCTCAGGATTTACTTTAATATTAAAAAGCCGCATCTGGTCAAAAATTTCCCTCAAATCTTGCACATGATTTTTAGCTTCTTTACTTTTTACCAACATATCATCCACATTTACCTCTAAAGTTTTATGTATCCATTTTGCGAATACTTTTTCCACCATTCTTTGGTATGTTTCCCCTGCATTTCGTAACCCAAAAGGCATCTTTGTGTAGAAATATAATCCTCTGGGAGAAAAGAATGCAGTATGTTCTTGATATTCTTCTGCCAGCGGAATTTGATTATAACCCTTGTATCCATCCAACGAAGATATTCGATCATTTCCTGCGGCAGATTCCACCATCTCGGGATATCTGGTAAGGGAAAACTATCTTTGGGACAATCTTTATTTAAATCAGTAAAATCGATGCAAATTCTTATCCCTTTGTTTTTCTTGGGAACTACTACCATATTGGCGATCCATTCTGGATACTTCGCCTGCCTTATAATTCCTGCATCAAGCATCTTTTGTAACTCTTCCTCTATCTTAGCATGATAAGTAGTTGCAATCTTTCTTATTCTTTGTTTGATTGGTCTCATATTTTTGTTAATCTCCAATCTATGGCATGCAACAGATGGATCTATTCCAGGCATCTCATCCATATTCCACGCAAAATATCTTTGTATTCTCGCAGAAGATTTACAGTTTGTTCTTTTTCCTCCACATCCATCTTAGTTCCAATTTTCAGCATTTTTGGGTCTTCTTCACTTCCAACATTAACTTCTTTTGTTGGTTCTGCTGCGGTATAACTAGCTTCATTCTCTCCCATTGGTGTTGGTGTCTTTATTATCTCCACTAGTTCATCATCTTCTTGCGATACATCACTGAATATTCATTTTCCTTCTTTTGATTTTATTATGTAAATCTTGAATTCTTCTTCTTTCTTTTCTTCTCTCCTCATTTTTCTACGCTGTTTTCGCAACTGAATTTGATTTTCACAATTCCTTACTTAATTTTGGAAACATAACGCCGCATAATCTGCATCTCCTTTAATTTCGCTAATTCCACTAGGCATAGGGAATTTTAAACATTGATGTAGAGTTGATGATACAGCCTTGATTGCATGTATCCATGGTCTCCCCAACAACATGTTATAAGGCGATTTCGTATCTATCACACTCAAGGTGACCTGCGTTTCTATTTCCCCCAGTGTAATTCGTACTACAATTTCACCTTTAGGTTTTGTTAAATATTTTCCAAATCCGTGAATATGATATGTTGGACTAAACATTTCTTCATATTTGTATCCCATTTTCTTGAATGTGTGGTAAAACATTATATCCTCAGAACTTCCTGTGTCCACCAGAGTCCTATTCACAGCCCATTCTTCTGTAGATCTTACTGATTTCTCTTTTATTGTTGGTGCAACAGACACTGTGATCACCAATGGAGATGTATGACTTAAATTCTCTTTCGGAATTTCTGCTGCTGTAAATGTAATCTTCTGTTTTTCGCAATCTTTTAGCGGTGATGCTTCATCTACCGTCATGATCTTCTTTCCTTCAAAATCTCGTTTGTGTATCCTTCCTTTAATATCTTCATGGAATTTGTCTATCATCATCTTTGTTATTACATCACACTCCAATTTATTTTGATTATCTTTGATTTCAATCATCTTCTGTTCCACCAAAAGTATTCTTCCAATTCTTGAATGATTTCTTTCTTTTACCTAGCTTTTACTATGATTTTCAACTCTTCAATCCCTGTTTCTGGGCGCCAAAATGTAGTTGCAGGAATTCCCACACTACACCCTATTCAAGAATCTATCAATATTTATGACATAATTTGAAGATTAAGAACACTTTTTTATTAATATGATCTTATGGAATTACAGAAATCTAGAACACAAAACACTTAACAAAGATTTTCTCTCTCCTAAAAACTTTCCTAACACTCAAAAATTCATTCCCCTCTATGGAACTACTCATCTCCTTTATATAGGTATTTACATAGTGGATTACAGCTTATGACAGCTCATTTACAGCTAATATTCCCTTCAACTTCGGATCTGAGTTCTTGCGATAAATCGCAGCAGGCACCGCCTTTATCTTTCGCAGGTTTTATTGATATATCGCAAACATGTCACACTTTCTTCGTGTTTCTGTCATTACGTCATTGTTTAAGTCATATTTGGATGTCTCGCAAAATATCATTGATATGTCGCAGAATAGTCGTTTATTATTGATGTATCGTAGTACTGTTGTCTATTTCGCAGAATATTGTTGTGACAATATTCTGTCCCTACACTAATCAAGGCAACCAAAATGTGTAAAAGCACTAATTCGATTTAACCCAAGTTATGATTCATATGTGACTAGTAGGATATATCACTACAAGCACTACCAGCATTTATGCTACTTAGAATCAGGGATAACCAACGTTTTCGTATTGAAAACCCTAATATAGCTCTAGATATGAAAGCAAATAGGATTGATTCCGGACTCAACCAAATAAACAATCAAATCATAAAACAAAATGAACAATGAATCATAAACAATAAAATTGAGACAAAACTAATGCATTGAATCAAATCTTATTTGTGAAATCCACTTTATATCCCATAACCAATAAAAGGTATTTAGCTACTCATAGTGTTTTGATTCAACATAATTATTATCAAAAATAAAATGAAGAACATGAAAAATAAACGAAATCAAACCCTAGTAGAATCGCTCTCCTCCAAAACTCCAGTAGAAAGATACATAATCCCCCTAAAAGAATAGAAACTCTTCCTTTTATAGCTTTCCAACTTTTCAAATTCGGTCTTCAAAGCCCACGGTCCAATACCAAGAAGTCCACTAAACTCATGTGTGTGAAAAACCCATGTGAAAATATGACCCGAAAATTGTTTGCCGGAAAACTGTGTTTTGGCCGGAATATGGCGGAATCCGGCGCTAGAAAATATTTTCAGGTGACCGGTCAAACAACTCACCTCAGGTCAACTAGGAATTCAGGCCGAGTCAGATGATTCAACTCGGTCAAAATCACGAGTCAATGTGAGTCAGGGTCTCAACTCAGCTGCCATAAGTTAGAATTGAAATCAACTAGCTGAGTCGTCTAACTGAGCTGAATGGTCTTTCCTAGGCCAGTGCACTGACCTGATTCTGTGTTGCACAATCATTGTGCTCAGCCATGATGGATGTCCCGAACTTGCAACTGCAACACCTGAACTTGTGCTTCTCCATACACTCCTGCAATGTTCCACCTGACACAGTCATTTACATCAGCTGCAGCTTAACCAGTTCCAACCCACCAAGGAGAGCACCACCTGCTACATAGTAACCACCAGAATCACCTTTAGGCAGCACCACAACATTGTCATCTGCAGCTCCATCTCCTACTGAGCCAACATCAACATCTGCCTGCAATGAGTTCAACTTAAATTCCTCCCAACTGCATGCAAACCTCCACCAACACAGATCCATTTCAGTACCTGCAATTGCAATTCATTGCAGTCTCGGTTCAAACCATAGCATACATCTAACCACACTGACTTGCAATTCACTCAATTATTACACCAAGCCAATTCAATATCTCCAACACCACAAGCACCAGTTCCCTGTAATCCCACAACATCCATTTTGCATCACTGCCATCTTCTCCATTATCTCAGTCAGGCCAAAACTATCAGCACCAGATAGCTTATATTCTCCTTGTCAAATGCCCATGGCACACACCTTGCTTCACTGAATTCATGTCTTAAAAATATCTTCCTCCGCTGCACAGTACCAACGAAATACACACCCATGTCCCTTGCATTTCCTTCTCAGCAGCAACACCATCAGCTGCAACCATTCTCATGTTCTTGGAAGCAACATACACTTGTACAAACTGCATCCAATAGCAGCTCCCTGAATTCAATTGCTAACTGCAATACCTAGCTGCAACACTACCATTTCCCATGCTCAGCTGCTTACAATAACCAACAACAGAACCAGCACCCATCTGAACATCAATAGATCCTCCTATGCCATATTGTCAATATCGACTGCAACAAAGAACGTCGAACTCCAATTAATGGTTGTGTTTCAAACCTTCTTGCCTAATACATGCCTGAAAACCCATTGATCATAAAACCATCAGATCACAGCAATGCTCGACACACCCAAAACCATTGAACTGCCACTAAACTCCAGCAGACCATCATTCTAGCTACAACATCAGTTCAATTCAATTCTTCCTAACTGCAATTTCTCAGTCCCAAACTACCATAATCAGTACCTTGAATCTCCAACACTTCTGACTGCAACTTCTGACCTTGAATCTACAGCTATTGAATCTCTTTTGAGCAACACCCACCTGACCTTCAAATAAATACCCATTTCAAATCTGCAACTGATTCTTCTCAATCTTCTCTGATTTCTGAGTAAAACCCAGACTCAATTCCAGCCACAAAATCACCATAATCATCACCAAGATTATCTCTTCCTCATCTAAATTTCTTCTTTGGTTCACACAAACCCTAATCTCCTAATTCTCGATCACAGAGCAGCATCTTCTCAATCTTTTTACAACAACTTCAAACCCCAGTTCACTTTGACAATTAACCCCTCTCTGAATTTCTTGACTTCATTTCTAACTCCCTCAAAACACCCAAATCCTTCACTTCCTCTCGATCTCCACTTCAGCACCTAGCCATTAGAACCACCATCTCTCAATTTCAACAGCCGCTGCTATTCTCCCTTCTCTGAATTCGGGTATAGTCAAAGAAAGGAAGACTAATGATAAGAGAAATCATTGCTCCTCTAATTTTTAGGTCTTGTGTTAGAATGGAATTTGATATTTCCACCCAAGGAGAGTAGATAAGGGATGTATTTTCAGAAATGACTTGTCGGTTTCAGATAACCGACGCCTTAATTCTTTGACTCAACTGTCAGTTACGGGAAACTGACAGCTCTTTCTTCGCCTCTACCTTGCACAACCTAGCCCGCTCCAAGTATACCTCGCATGTGAATTGACCTTTTCGCCTTTTTTCTCTAAATGAGTGATTTTTTCTCCTTTCGCTCCAAAATACTCCATCGCACCTGATATCTCAAAATTAAACATAAGAGATGCAATTCCCAATGATAATAGCAAAGAAAGCATAAATACTAGATATAAAATTAGGTGTTTTACAACACCTATCATACTGCATGGTAAAGAAATAAAAGAGATATTATGAGTTTCCGGACATCCTTGTAGTGAGTTAAGATCACCAAGGGCTCCCTTGACTTCATTACCACACTCTACATCGTTTATCCAAGGATGTAGTTAAAACAGTTTCCAAAGCATCATCACGATTCAATTCAAACACTTGTTGTGCCAATGTATCCATAACATCAATGGAGAAACAAGAGTGGACATCACTAGGATATCTCATCGTCTCAAAAATGTTAAAAATTACTATTTCTCCATCAAACTCCATAGTCAACATTCCCTTGTCCACATCAATAATGGTTTTAGCCGTTTTCATGAAGGGACGCCCAAGTAACAATGGAAGAGACGAGTCCGGTGAACCTTCATCCATCTCTAACACACAAAAGTCAGCTGGAAATACAAGTTGATTAACCTGCACAAGAAAATCCTCAACAATACCCATTGGGTAAACATTAGAGCGATCGGCTAATTGCAACACAATTCCTTCCTTTTTCAAAGTACCTAGATTAAGTGAATTATACATGGATGCTGACATAACATTAACGGATGCACCTAAATCCAACATTGCTTTATTAAAAGTAGTGTTACCAATTGTGACGGGGATGTCAAAGCTACCGGGATCCTTGCATTTAAGTGGAAGTTTGTGTTGTAAGATTGCCAAAGCATTCTCCCCCACACTTAGCACTTCATTTCCTTTGAGCCTTTGCTTGTTGGTACACAAGTCCTTAAACACTTTTGCATACTTGGGAACTTTCTTGATAGCATCAATGAGTGGTATGTTCACATGAATCTTCTTAAGAACGTCTAAAATCTCTTTTTCTAATTTCGCCTTCTTAGAACTTGCAAATCTGCGAGCAAAAGGTATAGGAGGAACATAAGTAGGAATAGGAGTTTTAGAGTTAGGAATAGGTACCTCGGGTGTTTGGGGGATTTCATCCCTCTTTTCTTCCAAAACCGGCTCCTTTGAAGCTTCTTCTTCACCCAAATTAGCAACTTCAGGTTGCACAAGTTGTGTACCACTTCTCAATGTAATAGCATTGACACCCTCTTTTGGGTTAATAGTTTGAGAAGGGAGTTTCCCACTATTTTGTGCCTTCAATTGGTTGATATCAATCGCCATGGAGCCCACTTGTGTCTTCAACTCCTTGATAGCACTCTTAGTTTCTTGTTGGCTTTCCTTGAACATGGTAGAAATACCTTGCATCATTGTTTGTAACTTTGCATCGATATCGGAACCTTGGTTTTGATCCGGTTGTTGTGGTTGTTGAAATTATTGCTGTTGCGGTTGAAATTTTTGTTGTTGTGGTTGAAATTTTTGTTATTGCGGTTAAAATCTACTCGGACGGTTGAAATTAGGTTGTTGAACCGCACCTTTCTTGTTGGCATAGCTGAAATTTGGATGATCTCTCCATCCCGGATTGTAGGTGTTGGAATAGGGATCATACCGTCTTTGTTGATTTGGAAAGACCGCACTAGATTACTCCAACTCTTCACCATACGAAGGTAATATAACCGCAGCCATCTTTTGCATCATTTGCTCCATGTTATCCATCCTTTGATCACGGTTTGATGATAATGAATCACTAACTTCATGCACTCGCCTAACCATTGGTTCACTTCTTGTGTAGAATTGTTGCGAGTTTGCAGCCATGCTTTCAATCAACTCGGCAACTTGGGACACCGTCTTGTTCACTAGTGCACCACCACCCGCTGCATCGAGAAGATATCTATCACTTGATTGAAGACCTTCGTAGAAATATTGGATTATCATAGCGTCACTGAATTGGTGGTACATAGAGCTGCACATGAGCCGGTACAGTTCGGGTTTCTGTTGGACCCGGTACCTGTACACGGAGTTGACCGGTTCTCTAATTTGAGTACCTGTACCGGTACCGGTAAACCGGGCCGGTTCCACTCCGGGACCGGGTTTTTACCAGAAAACAATGGATTTTAATTACTAGGAAAAAAATCATCCTTTTCTCATGTTCTGTTGCCGAGAAGTAATGGTAACTTGAATCAATTTTTTTTTGGATTGATTGATTTGTGACGATATATGGGTTATGGTGGTGGTAATCTCCTGATACTTCTTGTACTACTTCTATCGATTTTGCCTCCTGATAAAATTAGCCAAGGAATACAAAGATTAGTTAACATCAATAAGAAGGGAAATCCATGAACACCCAGAACTTGGATTCCAAGAATACAATATCGGTGCTCTTATTAGATGATAACTAAATTTGGGTCAGTTAGTATTGAATAAATTGAAAATCTACAAACCTTTAATCAAGCACAAGCTACCATATTCAAATTTTCTTCTAACCCATCTCCTCCTTCACCGATAAATGGAGCTTGAAATTAACACATTCATTTTAAATCCATGAAATTAAGTTAGGGTTGGAGATGAATTCGATATTGGTGGCAATTTAATTGGGAAATTGATGAGATTCAAAAGGGGATTAGGGTTTCTGCTACATGACTTGGTGGTGGTTGATGTTTACAATTTAGAGTTGTTGTTGGTGGTTGTTGCAAGGGATATAGAAGAGATATTAAATTTGTCTGCTGCTGTGTGTGAATCAATTGCAGGTGGATGATTAAGAACGATGGAGAAGAAGAACTAATTTGGTTCAGAAGAACAGAAGAAAAACAAGGAAAGAAACAACACTAATTTGTATATACCTAGCATAAACGTCTAGGATTCACAGAAATCTAAGGGACAACATTATCCGGGAATTCGGTCCGGTACACACCAGGAATCCAGTAAAACCCGGTACCTGTACTCAATAGACACGGGTTTTTAAAATTGGAACCAGTACCTGTCCCGTCTACTCCGGTTCGGTACGGTTTTGGTGCGGGTTTTCCGGTTCCGGACCGGGTCTTGTGCAGCTCTAGTGGTACATCTTGCCACTAATCTTGTGTATCACTCCCAATATTCATACAATGATTCTCCCATATTTTGCTTTATCCCACATATCTCTTTGCGAATTTGAGTAGCCTTTAACGCAGGAAAATACCTCTCTAGAAAGAGTTTCTTCAACCCGTTCCATGTAATGACACTTACAGATGGCAAACAATACAACCAATCCTTAGCGTTGTCCACCATAGAAAATGGAAAAACTTTCAACATTGCACCATCGGCATCAGTCTCTGCTGGAAGCATAGCCTTGACAATGGTATGGAACTCCATAAGATGCTTGTTTGGGTCTTCATTTACCATACCATGGAACTTTGGTAACTCTCTAAGCAACCCCGGCTTGATCTCAAAAGTTGAGTTTGTTTGGATATACCATTGTTGTACATCAAGCCTATGAGAAGCCAAGTCCTTGAGTGTACGATTTGCATCACCCATTGCTTCTTCTTCTTCAACTAGTAGTTCTTCTACGAATGGAACCTCTTGTTCTCCTTCTAGTTGTAATTCTTCTTCCACTTCTAACTCTTGCTCTTCCGTATCTTGACTTGGTTGGAGTATTGTGCCTCTTCGAGTATCAATACCGCACCTTGGATAGTTTCAATCCTTAGAAGCCAGGGATTAGGTACCTGAAAACAATTCTTGCAAACAAGTAAGAACCAAGACAAGAAACAAAAATCAAAGATAAAAGCAAAACTTGTAAAAAGAAACTAAAAGCTTAATAACAAGCCGTATGCCTCCCCAACAACGGCGCCAAAATTTGGTCGGTTGTCAGCCGAGCAAAAATAATAATTTCACTTTCTTACTTAACTAAAATAAAAATAGTATGCGATAAGAAAGAGTTCGTATCCACGGAGAGGCTATTATTGTTATGCAAATTTTCATATTCTTAGTAACCAATGGGGGGGGGGGGTTGATTTATCAAAGAAGTAAAAATAAATTGAAAGAAATAAAGTATTAAAATAATCAATAAGGAGAATATATTGGTCACGGGATAGTTTCATTCACAAACATATATTTTCATCAATGACTAGATTTGAAATTTTAATCTCTCATTTACTAAAAGTTCTAGGATACCTTGATCGCAAGTATATCCCGCTAATTCCCTTATTTCATCACAACCACATTAAAAGATGCATATGTGAATTCTTCCTACAAAGCAACCTAAAGTGTAAAAGCACAATTAGATTTAACTCCCTAAAAGCAATAAGTTCTATGGAATAAGACTAATCAAGGCAATCAAAATGTGTAAAAGCACTAATTAAATTTAACCAAGGTTATGATTCATTTGTGACTAGTAGGATATATCACTACAAGCACTATCCACAATTATGCTACTTAGAATCAGGGATTAACAACGTTTACGTATTGAAAACCCTGATATAGCTTTAGAAATGAAAGTAAATCGGATTGATTCCGGACTCAACCAAACAAACAATCAAATCATGAACAATATAAACCATGAATCATAAACAATAAAATATTGAGACAAAACTAATGCATTGAATCAAATCTTATTTGTGAAATCCACTTATTATCCCATAACCAATAAATGAAGTTTAGCTACTCATAACTTTTGAGTTCATCATAATCATAATCAAAAATAAGATGAAGAACATGAAAAATAAATGAAATCAAACCCTAGTTGCTGCTCTCCTCCAAAACTCCAGTAGAATCATCCCCAAAAAGAATAAAAACTTTTCCTTTTTATAGTTTTTCAACTTTCCAAAATTAGGTCTTCAAAGTCCAATAACAAGAAGTCCACCAAGCTCATATGTGTGAAATACCCATGTGAAAATTATGTCCCAAAAACTACTCGCCGGAAAACTGGTGCATTGGCCGGAAGTTTGCCGGAACCCGGCAAGAAAAGTATCCCAGGTGACCGGCAAAGTCCACCCGGTCACCGGTCAAACGAGTTAAATCGGGTCAACTCAGTCAAGGTCACTGAGTCATGTCTAACTCAGCTGACTTGATCTTGACCAAGGCCATTGCAAATACTGCTCAGCCAAATATTGTGGTGCACCATGATGGTGCTTCACTAATCTTTGCTTCTCCATTCACAGTTCTGTGGTGCACACTTCCCAGCTGTAGCTCTCTTGCAGCTTCAAATAAGCTTCATTGCAACCATCAGTTCCCTGCAATTTTGTGCAACACTAGTGCTCAACCAATTCTACAAACACAATTTAACTCCCTCATTGAAATTCTATTCATGGCTTCAATCCAACAACAACACCACTTGAGCCATATACTTGTAGCTCACAACCACTGCAACCACCAGTTCCATCATGAAGTCTCGGCTACAAACCATTCTCAGCATCAGAATATCAATTCAGACACCACTAACCAATCCACCATCTGAAACAGCTAACAAACACACATATTTATCTTCCCTTGCAGCAACAACCAACACAGTTCAATACCCATCTCTTGTTCATCTGAGCAACATTGCGATCTAAGTACCATCCTCGCATTCAGAGCCATACCACCAATTTTAGTTCCCCCTGCAACTGCTATAAGTCCTTGCTCAAACTGTAACATCTCACCAGTTCAAGCACCTCCAGACCACCAACTAATTGGTTTCACTCAACAGTAGCAATTTCTTTCACTTCCAATACATGCATTCCACCAAATCCCTTTATTGCAGCTACGACCATTTTCTGCAGTTCAACTCCTTCTCAGCCAACTCACCTGTAGCTTCATACGCAGCACCAACAACACCTGAACATCACCAGAAACTCCTTTATAATGACTCAAATTTTCTCTCGGCTATACCACCCAAATCACCATCTCCTTTGCATTCACCAAACCATATGCTCATCACATAATCTGCAACGCCTCAAACCATTCACTGCATCATTGCAGCACTGCCAATTTCTCTTCTAAACCCTCAACTCAAATACATTTCAGTTCAATACCACCTGAATCATCTTGTTCATTTAGTTACTTCCCTAGAACCCAGCTACAACCTCAAGCTCCATTTGCTCTCCCAACTTCAGTGACCATTGAAACATCTCCTTGTACTTAAGATTTTCAATCTCCTATCCATATTCTAATTACAACTCAAATCACACTCTCATTCTACAGCAACCTCTTGCACACAGCCTCAGCTCCAGAGCATCTCCCTTACTTCCTCAAACACCTGCAATATCTCCATTATAGTTCAGCTTACCACCATCTCCTTAGTAACAACTAATCATTCAATCACAGAAAACCTTAGTAACAGCTACTCATTCAATAACAGAAAACCAATTGTAACAATCCTATCATATCCTGCTGCCATAAACCACCACAGACAACTAAAATCTTTACTCAAGGCTCAATTTCCCCTGCACCAGAACCACAACTCAGTTGTATCTCCTGATATCCAAGTTCATAATCCCCTGCACTTCTACATCTTCACCAGTGCAGCTCAACACAGCTCTGTGAGTTTCTCAGCATCAGAATATCACTTTCCATCTTGAACAACACACATACACATCATACCGATTTCAGTGACCAAAACCACCATTTATTTCACTTGTGCCTCAGCCATCAACCCAACCTGCAATTACAATTCCCCAACTTGAATTCATTAACACAACTTTTTTCTGAGATTTCAAATGAACCCAGAAAAGCAATTCAAACCCTAAGTTCTCTAACAACCAATTTCTTCTTGAATAAATTTTGAACCCTGATCATATTCATTCTTCTCTAACAGCAGCTTCAATCACAGAACCAAAGCCCTTTTTTAAAACCCTAATTTCCATTTAATCTGATTTCTTCTCTAATGGATACAGTTGATTTCTTGCTCAAAACCCATGTCTAATCATTTCACCAGAACCCATTAATCCATGGCAGTTACACATCAAACCCTTGAAATCAAATCGATCTCAAGCAACAGCACAAACAATCTCCATGTCAATTGGACTTACATTAAACCTCAATTCTTTCATGTGATTTTATCCTCATCATCTCCTTGAAGTCTTCTCTTTATTTCACGATTCACAGCACTCCATTCCTCTCCATATCTCCATTCTCTGATAGTTAATGGAGCCGCCATCTATCTTGGTTTCAGCTCAGGAAAAACCAATGATAAGAAAGAAATAACACGTCTCTGAATTTTAGGCCTTGTAAGAGTATAAATTGATATTGGCACCCGGCAAATAGGATAAGGCCACCCAGTCCATACTTGGATTGTCAGTCTCGGAAAACTGACAATTGAATTCTTCACCTCCTTCTCGTGCACCTTAGCTCGCTCCAAATATAGCTCGCATGTGAATTGAAGTGTTTGCCTTTACGCTCCAAATGGACAATTGTTTCTTCTTTTGCTCACAAGGACTCCATTGCACCTAATAAACTCAAACTCACACATAAGATATATAATTTACAAAGACAGTATCAAGGAAAGCATAAATACTAGATATAAAATTAGGTGTTTTACAACACCTATCACTATCCCAAGCTAATCACGCCATGCGCCTATGGCAAACCCTTGGTCCCACATGTCAAGCCAAAACTGCACCTAGTCCAAGCTAGTCACGCCGTGCGCCTATGGCAAACCCTTGGCCCCACATGCCAAGCCAAAATCGCACCTATCCCAAGCTAGTCACGCCATGCGCCTATGGTAACCCCTTGGCCCCACATGTCAAGCCAAATGCCCTTTCCTTGGCCCTAGCCATGCCATGCGCCCATGTAAAACCCTTGGCCCCACATGCCAAGCCAAACCAAACCTAGCCAAGCTATCCGCGCCATGCCAAACACTTTTCCTTAGCCCTATCCATGCTAGTCACATCATTTCAAGCCAAACGCCCTTACCTTGGCCTTTGCCACGCCATACGCCCATGGCAAACCCTTGGCCCCACATGTCAAGCCAAAATCGCACCTAGCCAAAGCTAGCCACGCCCAAGGCGAACCCTTGGCCCCACATGCCAAGCCTAACCAAACCCTAGCCATGCCACCCTGTTGGCCTTCCCTACGCGGCCACCATAACGAAGGCGTGCAACAATCAACGGTTGCCCTTCAATCCCAGGAGAAAATCCTAGCCATCCAAGGTTACCAGACGACACATGGTAACCTTTGGCCCGAAAACCACGCCAAACCATGCCATGCCAACCTAGTCGCGCCACCTGTTGGCCTTCCCTATGCGGATACCAAAACGAATGCATGCAATAATCAACGGTTTCCCTTCAATCCCAGGAGAAAATCCTAGCCATCCAAGGTTACCAGACGACATATGGTAACCTTTGGCCCGAAAACCTAAGTTTGGCCACGCCAACCTAGCCGCGCCACCACGTTGGCCCTCACTACGTGGCTATCAAAACGAAGGCATGCAACGATCAACGGTTGCCCCTCCTCTCAAGATGCAAAATATCGACCGTCGAAGGTCACCAGGCTAGCAAGTTTCCCGAGCTTGACTTTCCAAGCCACAACAACGTGCTACATGTTTTCCAAAAACATTCGATATATCAACATAAAATGGGGGATCCTCTTTGGGTATTGGTTTGGCGGTTTACAGCGTGCGGTGTACACTACGCCCGTCATAAGGAAGTGTCATAAGGGTGAGGCGGTTAGTAAATACGGAAAGTTATGTGTGAAATGTTCATGGGACATAAAGAACATGCGTTTACAATTTTATGGGACATCAATTCCATAATATTAGCAGTTTCATGAAAACCAGTTTCATGTGTTAACTACTTTATGGAACATCAATTCCATGCATACGGTTACCACCTCCTCCCATTTACTTCCCCACTCCTTAATGAGACCATGGTACGTTTTTACTCCGACTTGTATAAATAGGTCTTACCTATTTCCATTGAACAACAAGTTCATACGGGAGATACAACACTAAAAAATACTTACTTTCTAGCTCACCTTGTTAGCTCTCTCACTTTTCTGATAACAAGTCGTAGTAACCCAACTACTCTTCCAGAATTAACTATTCTGGTCTCACCACTTTCCTTGCTTCCCTCCCCAAAACCAACCCATTCTCCTCCACTTTGTGACCGAAGCAAGTCTGGAATGGACATCTTTTGGTTTAGGCCGTACTTGTATAGATTCATCTCTAGAATCTAAAGTACTCCCTTGCAGTATATTGTTTAGGGTTTAAATTGTTTCTCACTTGCATACCCGCAATTACCAAAATCAGAAGAAACCATTTTCACCTACAAACAGCTGGGAAAGCTTCCTTTGTTGTTGCTTTAGATTTGGAAAAGAGGCGTGCGACTTTCGAAAAGAGGAATCTTGAACTTCGCAAGAAAAATGAAGAGTTGGAGACTGAAGATGCTGGTCTTCGCGAAAATAGCAAGCACTTGGATATGAAAATTTCATTCAGAAGAACAAAATATATAGTCTTCAAGATCCAATAAGCAACTCTAGGGTACGGGACTCTTCTTCTATCCCTTTATTTTATTTTCTCATAATTTTTTCTTATACAGTCTACCATTTCGCAGACGTTTATGGTCTTTCTGATGAGTCTATTTCTCTAAAAAGTTTTTCAAATGATAAGATTGAATCTCTTCCCATAAATGAACTCAGATCCAAACTTCGCCTCTTAGAAATTGACCATAGATCCGTCTTGAGTATGGCTAATAAATTTAAACGTTTCTTTCATAATTACAAAGAAGAAATCAATAGTTTAAGAGCCAAGAATAGTGACCTCATAGATGAAAAAGATCGTATTGCTCTCCAAGGTGCTCAAGCTTTAGCGAAATTCCAAGAAACTCTTCTTGAGGTCCAAATTGAAAGAGATGATCTCAAATGTAGAAATGTTGTGCTCTGCAAAAGAGAAAACCAAACTCGCTCATGCCTTCTCATAAATGATGATGATGAATTTGCTTGGGCTGCGAGAGTTCTAGATAATGCCAGGAATAATTTAGGTGTAAATGTCAGCCTCCAATTTGAGCATACGCCCTTGATTAGAGATATGATTTCAAACATAGAAGGTTGTTAACTGTTCTTCCTTATTTGATTATTTGTTTTTCATAAAATACCATCAAGTTGTTTATTTATTGTTATATTTTCGCAGAAGCTAAAGATAGATATCGCAAGAGAATTCAAGAGCTCGAGAATAAGAAAGCGAAGCTCGCAAAGGATCTTTCTTCTCGCAATGAGAAATGTTCTAGGCTGAAGAACCAACTAAATATCACTGTTGAGAACTTAAAGAATGATACTATTCTTTTCCGCAACGAAACTATTAAAACAATTTGTGATGATAATGGCATTCCTCATTCTACCTATCCTTACCTCTCAGAAAAAGTTCCAGAGAATGTTCCTGAGTTGGTTATCTCTGATAGTGGTGCTGATGAAGAAATAGAGTCTGAAAAAGATAAATAAGAAAAGTATGATGAAGAATCTGATGATGATGAAGGAGAAAGCTCTGGTGAAGAATCTGATGAAGATAATGAAGAATCAAGCAAGAAGTAGCTTTTGCTTCCTTGTTCGTCTTTTTGTAAAACTTGCATTTTTTTTTTAATTTTTTTTTTGATCTTCTATTCTTGTACATTTGTAATCTATTACTGCGATTTCTCCAATTTTCAATACAAGTTCTATTTTTTTCGTTTCTTCCTGCATGTGTTAGAAAAACAATCCTTTCTCGCAATATGATTATTCAGTATATAATTTATTTTTCATTTTGTGCGTAAATCTATCATATGGAGACAAATAACATATTCTTATTTTATGCATTCCCATACTTGCCTTTGTTATTTGTGTTCAAATGAGAGATTAAGCAAGATACTGTTGTTCAGTAAGATTACTGCGACAATCTCGCAATTATTTCTGCGTAATTTCGCAATCACATATTTTAAAATTACATTCTTCCTTGTATTCTGGTGTGGTCTTATTTTGTCTTCCTAAGTAAAGGTATTATTTTGCTGCCTTTTGTCATTGCGAAAAAATCGCAGGACGTCTCTACACTTTCATGTAGAAACCCATTGATCTTGCCTTAACTTTTTGTTCTTTTGTCATTTTTGCTGCGACAATATGACAGGACTAAATTTTATCGTGAAACTAAAGCCCCGTGACATTGTCGTCTTGTGACGAAAATGCATGACGTATCTGCACTTTCATGCAGAAACCCATTGATATCGTCTTATCTTCTCTTTTGTATTATTGCCTTTTCATGATTGTTGCACAAATATGACAAGCCTTGATACTCCCGTGAGTAAAAAGCCTCATGACATTTGCGTCTTAAGACACTTATCATCTCCCTAACGGAGGGTGCCGCCCTTATCTCCCACCTGGTTTCCCCTTCAAGGAGACGTACTTCTGCCATACAAGAGTAGCTCCTCCCATCCGGTCTTGACAACAACCAGTTGTTTTCACATCCTCGTATCCCTTTTGTCTATATGGCTTATGGTTACAAGACTACACCTTAAGTGGGGTTTTCTTCGAGCCGAGTGCATCATAGTCAAGACTTGCCAAGAATGGTCAGGGTAGTTTCATACGCCCCAGGCACTCTTGGATCAACCGTGTACCTCGGCGCCTTGATCATACTCTGCACTCCTTAGGAGAGTCCTTATTACCTTAGTCGCCCAACTTAAGTCATATGCTTAAGTTTAGAATCCAAGGTGCCTCTCCTGGATGGGCTTTCATTGACCCCAAATCTCCATGACTCAGGTTCCAGCAGCGGTATAACCTTATACCCGAGCCATGAAATAGATACCCCCTTCTATAATGTACTTTAGGTCTTACATTTGCCTCTTGCGAAATTTTATTCGCGAACTAGGGTGTACGCCATAAAGGTTCGTCCCATTCTAAGGATTATTATTTTTCTTTTGCATTTCAGCTCTGTTGTAATTTTCCAATCTCATTTTTGTGATTAAGTAAAATATATTTTTTGATTTTTTTGCGACAAATCAGTCACACATCTTTCTTTTTCTCCACAATTATACTTTTGCAGTCATAACATCAACGAATACATTTACATTTTAAGTTTCTTACCTTTGTTATTCTCTGCCTCAGTATCTTTGACAGCTTTTGTTATTTTCTTACCTTCTGCGAGAGCTTCGATTCTTCTTCTTTTCAGCAATATTTCTTCTTCTTCTTTTGTTAAATGGTTGAAAGATGCTATCGTATTCTTGGGTAAACCTTCAAACCATTTTAGCGCCTCTCCTGTTAAACTGGATGCGAAATACTTGCACAATACAGCATTATGGTTTTCCCACTGTAGCATACATCTCGCATGCGCCTTGATGTGTTGAATTGCACAAGTTGTTCAGTCGAAAATGCTAGTTAATGCATGTAGATTGCACTTTGGGGGTATCCCTCCTAGTTGTACTTCTTGTGTGAATGGAGTTTTCGCAGCTTCTTCTATGGCCTCATCCAACTGCCTTCTGCCTCCTTCTCTTCTGTTATTTAGCATTCCTCTCATCTCTGCCAATTCTCTTAAGATTTGTTCATTTATCCTAGGCACTGATCCCATTGGTCTTTTTAGTTTTGCTTCTATTTTCCTGCGTTTTTGCCTATTTTGTCTCGCGAAATCTTGATTTTCTCCTTCATCACCCTCATTTTGCCTTTCCATGTGATCTTCTCTTTCATGAATTCACACATGATTATGCCTCTCAATTTCTCCTCTGCGATTTTGTTCATTTCTCGCTAATTCTCTTTGTTGTCTTTCAGCTCTCCTTTGTGCCCTATCACACTCTTCATTGACGTTAACATTATTGCGATTTTTTTCGCGTCTTCTTTCTCGATTGTCATGATTATTCTGGCGTATTGCTCCTTGGAGCTCTTTTTCCTCCATTTCTGCTATCAATCTTTCTCTTTCGCAAGCTAGACGTGCTTGTTCAGCATAATGTCTCTCAATTTCATCTTCAATTTCTTGTTGATTTCTGCAATTTTCTCTCCCATGTAATATTCTCTTTCCTTCTTCCTGATCTTCTTCATCATCTTGGTCATTTCGTTCTTGACGTTGCCTATTTTGGTGAATTTCGCCATGTGGAATGTAACGATCTTCAGTCATTTCTCTATTTTCGCGACGTTCTTCATCTGGATTTTGTATCTCCTGCCGAATATTTCCATCAACATTTTCTTCAGGCGAATTTCGTCTTACTTCCCCTATAATTGATCTTGAACTCGATCTTGTAGTGCTTCTTGACCTTCTATTCTGTAGTCTCATATTTTCCATCCTCAACTCATGATTTTGCCTTGTCAAATTTGCACGCTCTTCTGCCTCTATTCTCCTTTCTTCGTGTATTCTTTGTCTCAATGCCTCTAATGCTTCAATCTCTTCATTTCCATGAATTATTCCTCCAATTGCTTCCTGATCTCCCTCTACTCGTCTATCGTTTATTAATTGTCGTTCTTCCTCCGTCTACTTGTCAAGTATCCTAACTACCCTGGCCATTCCTGATCTCCCTCTACTCGTCTATCGTTTCTTAAGTGTCAAATTTGCACGCTTTCTGTCATAATCCATAGTCCTATTTTGTGCCGGTGTACGCTGAATTGGTTGTTGAATTTGATTTTCTCCATCATTTCTTGTATTCATTATTGATGGTTCTCCGGTTTCATTCCTTCCTTCTCCAGCAAGTCTCTTACTCCTTCTAACGGTTGTTGGTTGTCTTGAATCATTTCTTCTTCTAACCATCTCTTCAATCTCAATGAATTGTTTAAAATTATATGAAACTTTTCACCAACTACTCCAAATTCTTTCAAATCACAATACTAATTTTCACACTAAAAACAAGGAAAAATCCCTGTTTCTAGCGCTAATATGTAGTTGCAGGAAATCCCACACTACACCCCTCACAAGAATTCATACAATCAATTCATTTTAGGATGAACAATCATAATCTTTATTGATTAATCTCACAAATTTTACAGGAAAGGAAAGAAATGAAACTAAGAAATTAACAACAGCTCTGGAATTTCTCTCTCCTAATGATTTTCTCAATACTCGAAAAAGATCTCTCTTCTCTTAATCATGTTTGGCTCTTTATATAGGGAATTACATAGTGGATGACAGCTAATCTATCCTTTATTTTAGGATCTGGCTTGCGGTATTTCGCAAGCTTACAAATGTACAATTTCGCAAACGTTCTAAACCTCGCTAGATCTTCACACCTTTCTCGTGTTTACACTGTCGTTTTCTATTACGTCATTTCTCAAATCATCCTGCGACATTCGCAATGTGTTGTTGGTGAAGATTTAGCAAGTGTATCCTTGTTGCGATATCCTGATCCTACATAACGGATTCATGAAAATAATATTATAAAATAGGGAAAGGAGTGTAGGACCGGACAACATAGCCAGCCGGCCATACCCTAGTCGTGGCCGGTCCCACACCTTGTAATCCCTAGCCTTTTATAATTATTATTTTCCTCAAATTCATGAAACTCCTTGGTTTGAGCAAAAATCATGATTTCTTCATAACTCCTCAAATGTTGCTCAAATCATGAAAATTCAAAAGCCAACATGGTCACATGACCGGCTAGCCTCTCACGGTAATTTTAGATGTTAAAATACTCTTATTTTAATATTTACAAAATATTGATCAATTGAGCATACATGCTCATTCCAACAAAAATCAAGAATTTCAGTCAAGATGAAACTCTTCTGAAAATTCACAATGTTGCTCGAACGCACATCAGAAAATACTGAAACTCTCAGTACGGAGACACGTACACCATGGTAACACGTGCATGCCTTAATGAACGACCAGATTCATTCCTAGGGCTTGTATAGATCCGTTCCCACATGTTTTCATAATTCTGACCTAATTTGCTCAATTGCTCATATTGGGCCCAAACTCTCTCCAACCAACCTGAGGATTTCTCAAACGGACAACAGCTAGTCCCGTGACCACCAAGAGGTGGTCCCATGATCTTTTGGTCGGTCCCATCTTTCATACCAAGGTTTTATCACCTAATGCGGAACCCAGCAATATTTCAGTAAATGATGAAACCAACACTTAATCATCATTCCTTCACCAACTCTCCAACTGAGAACCCTGGTGCACGCTCACTCTAGAAATTAGGCATCACATGGATGTCCATAGTCTCATGTGGTTGGTCCCTCCTTTGCTCATAACCTATTTTCAGCAATTCGTCGACTAATGAGCAATTTGTCAAAAATTAGGGTTTTCGAACAAACGCTCAACAAATCATTATTCTAAGTAAGTTCAAACACCAAATAAATTTATGTTAATCCACGAGGATTAATTTTATAATATCTAGTAATCTACCAATATTTTTATATTTTATTGGGTCACGTCACCAGTAAATATTTCGTCGAATTGATCAACTTTGATCAGTCGCTCAAATATTGATCCAGCTATCAATATTTAATAAATTGTTAGTAATTTGTTAAATTGAGCAACACTTTCTCAATTGCACGTCAAATTATCAACATTCGTTAATTTTTCGAATTGAGCAATACTTGCTCAGTTGCTCGTCAAATTCTCCATATTCAGTAATTCGTCGAATTGAGCAATACTTGCTCAGTTGCTCGAATATTGATCCAACTATCAATATTCGGTAATTTATCAGTACTTCGTTGAA
This sequence comes from Papaver bracteatum, assembly GCA_023529315.1. Taxonomy (NCBI): domain Eukaryota; kingdom Viridiplantae; phylum Streptophyta; class Magnoliopsida; order Ranunculales; family Papaveraceae; genus Papaver; species Papaver bracteatum. The sequence continues at coordinate 1,291,265 of JAJJWX010001253.1, forward strand.
TCAAGCAATACTTGCTCAGTTGCTCGAATAATCAATATATATTCAGTAACTCATCAATGTTCAACAACTCGTCGAATTTATAATATTTGTTCAGACGAGCAACATTAACGTTCATGAATCGCTGAGCATTTGTCAAACATGCTCTATTTAACAAAACCTAGACTCATTGTCTAATCAGTCAACAAATGACAAACTAAATACCCATCTGTTATGCAGACTCCATGATTCGTGAGACATCAATCGCGTCAAATTGGGGGATAACAACTAGGGTTTTGGTTTGGAGGCCTACATCACGTGGATTCATCCAAGACGAGAAATGTGTATAAGTTGTTTCAACGGTTTAAGGAGTTAGCAAAGTAGTGGTGCACGATTCGTCAATTCTCCACACAACATAGAACTGACTTTACCACGATCTTCCATTTGCCCACTCTTCCACTCATGAAACCTTCACACATACAGGGATCAAGGTGTTCACAACTCTGACAATATAAATAAGTTTCTGAATCCATGATTGAAGGGACAACATTGTTTTAGTCTACACAGAATTTCTCGAGTAATTACTCTCAAGAATTCGTCAATCCATTAGGACTTATTTGAACCCAACAGTTCACCAATTATTTCAAAAACCTTCAACACATCCACAATCCTTGATCATCACTGATCCCACACAATTCTCAGCTCCTACAGATCAACCCATCTCCCTCTTTGCGACCGAATTGACTCTGGAACGGCCATTGACTTGGTTTAGGCCAGAGTCCAACAGATTGATCTCACGAATCTAAGCACTCCCTTTGCAGTGCATCTGTGTGAGGTTAAGCAGTTTGCCTGGTTGAGGAGTCGCGACAAAACGCTCGACTCTTCGCTTTCCTAAAAAACCAGTGAACCGTTTTCCCCCATCTATAGTGTGCATTTGGACTTTACCATCCATGTAAATTCGAACTACCATGTACTCATTGGTACATTGACAGTATATAAAACCCCCATTTATGTTATATCATGGATACCACGAAAGTACTTGATCCGGTGCAACTGGGATGCATAGTTTTGGCAGATGGAGGTGGTCACCAGTTTCTGGATTCATAATATATACATGATATTGTATGCTGTGGTGTGAAACATAAAAACAAACCATACCATTGCAAGATCCAACTATTGGGTGCAACATAGTCCAATCATCATGGGTTCCATCATTCGGGGCATTGTGATTGTTGGATGTTATGATCGGGTTGAAATCTTCCTCTTTATAAAAGAGTTGGGTAACTTTATCTTTCCCCATTCTTGGTGTGACACCAAAAAGGAATCCAATTCTTTTGTCCCCAAGGATAGTATTCCATTATTTGCATATACATTTGCTTGCTAAAACAATTTTTGTAGTTTGGAGGTGCTGAAGTATCTTGGTAGTTAATTCCGGCAACATATCCATCACTATTATACTGATGAAAGATTATAAAAATAAAATAAAATTTACAATCTTTTAGGATTTTCTTATTGTGAATGATACAAGCAAATACGAGTATAAAGCTTATATATATAGATATCCAATATACTTGTTGGCGAATGGTCGCGTCAGTCTAGGACGTTTTTGGATCCTCTCGTTAATTTCATATCAAAAATCCCTCTTAATACTCTATGTTAGTTTTTTTCTATGCTTGGTGTAATTTGAAAACTCTAATTTTTTGGGTTTTCCATCATTATCTTAAATCACTTTTCTTTGGTATTTACATCGAATATTTCAATTTCCATATTACTAAAAAAATGAGATATTGTTGTAGTATAATGAGATATGGAATGAATATTTTCATGTGTATCTAATTTCCTTTTTAATCTAATATATACATTTTGAACATAACAAACTAAAATAAATCATGATCTCTTAGGAAATACCCAAATAATTTTTCTACTTCTCGAATAATTACCTAGGTCGGTTGGGGTGGCCCGGATGGATGGACCATAGGTGTAACGCAAAAAAAGGAAAAAACCAAAGGTTGGCTAGTTAAACAATGACCCAAACTAAATTGTACATTTCAACATAGAAAATAATCCAAACACCAAAAAAAAAGAATCAAAATAACACAACTACAAGAGAAAAAAAAATCTACATACCCAAGGAATAAATTGTACATAGAAAAAAAATCCAAATACCAAAAAAAAAAACACACAACTATAAGAAAATAAAAAGCTACATAGATAACCCAAGGAATGTGGTAGTGGCATGGACATCATGAGTACATGTTTCAGATTGTCCACCAAAATTCTTCAACGAGATAACGCTCCTTATATGAGGAATAATTGCAACCTTGATTGTTTCCCACAGTTGTGCCCCCCAAATTTTCGTCCAAGTTCTGGTGAGTGCATTGTAACGCAATAAACGCCCATTCTACCACAATAGGAGGTCCTTGTTTTTTCCAAAAGCTATCGGGCAATAGGTCGGCCACCCTTCATCCTCATCCTTTTCCAAGAAAATGCTTATCTTATGATTCCAATTCCATTCCCCGCCAGGTGCCCATGTATGAATATTTTTTTTGGAAATGGGTGCCCAGAAATCTATCCGGGGCTGATTAATCCCCTTATCACAGACCTCATGGATGTAGTAAAATAAAAGGCGAACTCCGAACATAACCATCCCATATGATGGGAATTCACTTCTAGGAATATGATTCGGGGGTCGGGAGTGTTGATGAAATGTCTCAGTGTCCAAATTGAAAGAAACTATGCCATTATCCCACTGACAACAATCCTTCCAAGAAATACAACCATGTGCGTACACACCTGAACTCCGAAAAATATAAGGAATCTCCCAAGATATTTTCCTCCATCCCTTCTTGTCTCCTAGAGTATGTATTTTAACTTTACCATCCATGTGAATTCGAACTACCTTGTACTCATCGGTACGTTGACAGTATCTGAAACCCCCAATTACAGGATACCAAGAAAGTACTTGATCTCGTGCAATAATTGGGATGCATAGTTGTGGCAGATGTAGGTGCTCACCAGTTTCTGGATTCATAACATATACAAGATCTTGTATGTTGTGGTGTGAAACATAAAAACATACTAGACCATTGCAAGATACAACTATTGGGTGCAACTTAGTCAAATCTTCATGGGTTCCATCATTCTGGGCGTCGTGATTGTTGGCTGTTACGATCGGGCTGAAATCTTCCTATATATAAAATAGTTGAGTAACTTCTTTCCCTATTCTTGGTGTGACACCAAAAAGGGGTCCAATTCTTTTGTCCCCGAGGATAGTATTCCACTCTTTGGAAACACATTTGCTTGCTAAAATGCTTTCTGCAGTTTGGAGGTGCTGTAGTATCTCGGTAGTTAATTTCTGCAATATATCCATCACTATTATACTGATGAAAGATTATCAAAAAAAAAATAAAAAATTAAAGCATTTAATATTTTCTTAATATTGTAGAATGCTACAAGCATATACGAGTAAAGCTTATATAGACATCCAATACACCGTTGGAAAATGGTCGCGTCCTTGATGAGGAGGCATTATTTGAAAGGTCACGTCTTTAATGAGCAGACAAGTAACGCATATTTGCATGTTTTATCTAATATAAGCGGTTATAGCTTAAACCTATAACTGGATTTTTATTAAAAAGAAAACAAAATCTAAATGATAACTATTAAGCGGTTATAGCCCCTACATTTTTAGGTTAAGCGAATTAGGTGTTTGGTATTCCTTACCTCCTTACAAGTACATCAAATATTTCAGTTTCCGTATCACTATAAATATGGAAGAAAATTGTTAATGATATATATATGGGGATGGAATGAATATTTGATCTTTATATAATTTCTTTTTTAATCGGATGTAGTTTCTGAACACACAGAACTTAATAAATAAATAAAAATTCGGCCACCATATCTAATTGTCAACACAAGGAGTTTTTCTTCTCCTGCGAATCACTCTTCCTTTTCGATCAGAATGAACTGCACATTCTATTGATACCAATTTATTGCTATGGGTCCTAAAATTGTTAGATATAATTCATTAAGAAGAACCTTAGAAGACTATTTCAAGATCTCAGATTACGATGTGCGAGTTCTTCAGCTTAGAATCGGCGTGTTCATAATCTGCACGAGGAAGCATGCATATTATTAGCGTTTGCATGAGATTAATGCATTTGCTGTCGATGAGCATTGTGTGGAATTGGTGCATGGGTAAAGTAGTGTTGTTTTCCCTTTGATCGTGATTTTTTTGGTCTCCAACAACAGGTGAATATATTTCAAGAACGAGTTGATATGCTTTAAGAATAATTGCTTTGTGATATTAACGACTAGGACGTGGAATTTATAGTTCATGATTCAAAAAGAGACTAGATTGAAAAAATAGGTTTCTTATTAATAAGTATTTTTTATATTTCTTAGTTATTTATTAATAAAAATGACGTAATAACACAATTCTGGAAACTAAATCGATGTGTTACATGTCTCTAATTTGGTTTTCCCATTTATGTTCTATTTTTGTGTTTTTTTTTTTTTTTGATGGAAACAGGGGCGCATTGAATAGCCCCTAAATATTAGTTATGACTACCTCATTTAAATTGAGGTTTGAAGGATTACATTGATCAATTACATCATTAAACATGACAATGCAGATAATACAAGATTTACAATCGAAACTTAAAGAAACGAGATAAGAAAATCGTATTAAACTTCTGCAACCTGTTGAAATATTGGTTTCAAACCATTTTGTTTCTTGACTATTAAATATATCAGATGCTTCCATAAAAAGGAAGTAATATTCCCAAATTAGATTCTTCACAAACGATCTCCATTACATAAAATACCAACCATTATTACCCAAAATAAGACCAAGTCCGATTCTTCAAATTTCAAACACAACTTTTAGTCCAGACAACACTAGTATAGAAATAGCCTTTAGCCACACCAGATATAAATTTCCCTGTCACGCCTTTCTAGTTTTTGGCATGTCTATAGGGTAGACTTCTACCCTATAGACACGCCCTGTTCTATGGGCGTGTTAATATAAGTGCTTTAAGACACGCCATGGCTAGTAGTGTGTCCAAATATCAACCGTTCAGTCACATTAACTTTTAATTTTTGATTGGGCGTGTTTATAGACCAGTCTATGGCCACGTGAACCAGTTATGGTGCGTCCATAAAAATAGTCACGCCACTTGAGGCGTGGTTAAAAAGTTCGATTTATTGGACATGCTAGTATGCGTGTCCATAGTGGGTATTTAATAGCCACGCTGGTTTTATTACGTGGCTAAAAAGTTCAGTTTATTGGACACTCTAGTATGCGTGTCCATACTGTGCGTTTAATAGGCACGCCGGATATATTGCGTGGCTAAAAAGTTCGGTTTATTGGACAGGCTACTATGCATGTCCATAATGGGCATTTAATAGCCACGCCGGTTTTGTTGCGTGGCTAAAAAGTTAGGTTTATTGGACATGCTAGTATGCGCGTCCATAGTGTGCGTTTTATAGACACGCCGGCTTATATGCGTGGTTAAAAATTTGGTTTTATTAGACACGCTAGTATGCGTGTCCATAGTGTGCGTTTTATAGACACGCCAGTTCTATTTATTAACTGACTTTCAAAAAATAAATAAAAAAGCTTCTACCAAAATTCGAACTCTCGACTCGAAGGAGGTAGGTAACAAGACGAATCAATCCACCAAGCTGCAAATCTATATTCGCTGAAGATTAGTTAAAATAACCTTTTTATGATATTCCATAGAGACCAAATTACAATCTATAGATGAATCATTTGATGCTCCGCAACTCACAAAGAAGAAATTCTTCTTCTTCCTCCTCATGCTATGCAACTCATTCATCCCTTTTACCCCAAACCTATATTTCCATTTCCTCCTCCTTTACTACTCTTTCACCCCTTTAATCCCAAACACTAGCACTAATGCTTGGACTTGGTTTTGTTGTTGTTTCTTGTTTTTTGCATGAATCCATTAATATATTTTGGTGCTTGTGCAAGCGTTTTAATGGATTCAACATCAAACAAGAAGACAATAAGAAAAACTAGTCCAGGATGCTCTGCCAAGTTAACCTGCATTTGAATGTCTATAAATAACACATCTGATAGACTTGCCTTCTATGAATGCATAAAACCAAACGGTTGACCTAACAATGCACCTCTTAATTAGAGTAAAAGCTAATGTATTAAGTGACTAGATTTATGCTTTGGAAATAGGGTACGTTTAGCAGAGTAATGACGGCTTTGAAGAGGGTGCACATGGCATTGAAAAGGCGTTAATAGCCAAGCGACAGACACTTGACCAATCTCCATAAAAGACCATTTATGGATAAGCTGCTACCAATAATTAAACAAGGCAGGGGGATAAACAGATTATTATACCAAAATAAGAAATCATAGAAATAGAGATTAAGAAAACAGATAATGGAAGAAAATGATAGTAGTTCAGCAAATGGAAATCACACCGAGTCACCACCTGATTTAGAAGCAATGGTACATGTAAAGTTGACGATTGGTACTTTATCAAGCTCTGAGATTGAAAGGTTGATTCCTTTCCTGAATCAAGAGAAGATAAGGAAGAAAGAGCAGGAGGAGCGAGAAGAATTTGAAAGATTAAGGGTTGAAAATGATGAGGATTTTCAGTTGTGGATGAGAAAGTTGGATGCCAAAGATGCACGTCGACATAGGCAGAAGCTTCAACGATGAGGAGAGTAGAATTTTTCATGGGGGAAAACTTGCAGTGCGATAGAAAGTGATAGTGAAGATGAAGAAAAGAACTGTGAAGGAGGAGAAGATGAGGAGCGCAGTGATGATTCAATGAAGATATATGAGAGAGCAAAAGAAGCAGAGAAAAATAAGAGGAAGAAGAAAGAGTTTGAAGATGTGATGTACAAGTTCTATCTCGCCGAAAAGAAGAATAATCCTCGTAAGTTTGCTCGAACCATGTCGGAACCCCTGAACGTGGATTCTGACGGAGAGGAGATTCCTGGGTTAAACCTTGATGGAGAGCCTGTGTTTTCCGGTGAGATGGTGGTTTGCAGTGAAGCAGAAGATGAGGAAAAATAAAAAAAAGATGATGATCTCCAAGGTCCCTACACATATTCAGATGATGATGATAATACTGGTGCCTACTATGAAGAGGATGAGTTAAACCATCATGAGATTTTGTGCGAAATAGGTATCCATTGATGTGATATGCTTCGTATGTCTCTACTTGTGAATTCGGTGGGATTGATAGACACCTTAAGCCATGATTGAAGTTTTCCCTAGAGTCTTCCCACTCACTCTCAACCTGAAATACATTATAAGGATTAGCCTCCGTCTCAACGCAAAATTTACATAGCAAGAGTGACATTTCTGCAAACTCTTACCACTTTTTGTAACCATTTGGCGAACTCTGCACGATGTTTTCGATCTAGCTGTCTATCACTCATACCAAGATATTTATCCTTCAAATAATTTTGGTGTCGGATGGACTGCAATGATTAATGTTATTATCTTAACAAAAATTCGAACACAGAATCAAAAACTAAATAAAAAATGAGATTATTTGGTTAGATCTAGTTATACTTACTCAACGTAAGGAGCAACTTCAGGAAAATTACGCAACATATAAAAATGCGCTTTATCAAACAGATCCTTATCAACACGAGGAAACTTAGGATTTAACATTGGTTTTCCCCTGAAAGAATAAGAATCTTCGCCAGTGTCATATGTGTTGAGTTTGTCTGGTGGAATTCTGACTGTATCATTCATGCTTTGTTGGTGCTCACTGATAACCTCAATTGTCTCTTCCGCAAGGTTCCCTTCAGCAATGCTTCTTCCAGGTCTGTTTCTGTTTCTCACATGCCCTTTAATGACCTTCATGCACCTTTAAAACGAATACATCTATCGAAAGAATACAGGACCACAAATTTGCACTTCCCTGGTAAGATGCACAGTTAAATGAACCATGATGTCGAAAAATGATGGAGGAAAGTATTTCTCGATCAAGCAGAACGTCACAACGAGATCCGACTATAATTTTTCTAGCTCTGCCACCTTGATTTCTTTGCTAGATATTGCCCTAAAAAGAAATAAAACCTGATAATAGCATATCTTGTTGGATGCGGCATAATTTATTTAATCGCAATGGGCAAAAAATGTTGCATTAGCATGTGATAATCATGCGATTTTAGTTCGATAAGCTTTCGATCTTTTAGATTCACCAGGGTTGAAAAGTTTGAACAATACCCTTGTGGAACCTTTATCTCGGATAATGTTGCACAAAACTTGTCCTTTTCCTCAGGGCTTAATGAGTGACATGCTGCCTTTAGTATATATCCCGATTTTCCATTTTCCCGAGGTTACAACTCATCTCCAAAACCCATCTCCTTCAGGTCCATTCGATCAGCAAAGTGGTCTTTCGACTTAAATTCATTGTTCAACAATGTTCCAACGATACTCTCGCATACATTCTTTTCGACGTGCATGAAATATATGCAATGGTGGAAAACATGATACCGCCAGTAGGGGAGGAGCCAGAACTATATACTGAACTTTTTCCAGTAGCGCCTTTCGGTCTCCTTCTCCTTCCCCTGCTCCTTCCTGTAGATGGTGGATTTTCAACAAAGGTCAAAACCGTAAAATCATGATATTGCATGTCCCTGATACGGCTTCAGGCATGTAAAATTCATATTTTACGAAGCCATGATGAATATGTTTTCGAAAATCCTCTACCAACCAAGCGTTCGATCCCTGGCATTTCATTGTGACCTCTATGCAGCTGGGCGGTTGTCCGAAGATTGAGAACATAGCGCCTTCAGGCCGTCGGTGATACTCACTGTCCCTGACTGCATGAGAGTGACCCCCCTCTACATAGAAGAACGATTGGGCGGTTCTCCGTCAGATTGAGAGAAACAACGTCTTCAGGACAGTGACACTCACTGATCCTGACTATGTAGAGTGACGTGTATAGACTCGGGTGTTCTTCGTAGTGTCTAAGGGCACCCTCAGGATTTTTCGTCTCTTGACTATGCACATAGATTAATTCTGCCGTGACAGTCACCACCGAATTCCCAGAATAATATATTATTGCTCATATTCCATGGTCGAATCCACGTCCTGATCCCATGGAATGGCAATAACAATTTTTCTGATTCTATGATCGAATCCACGGCTTGATCTCATAGAATAGAAATGAAACAACTATATTATCTCATTACTCCGATTTCATGATCGAATCTACTGATCTCATGAAACGGTGATGGATAAATCTCAATTACTCTGATTATATGGTCGAATCCACGATCCCATGGGATGGTAATGTTCGTTTTATTATTTTGAATTCGTAGTCGAATCCACGTCTGATCCTATGAATTAATAATGAAACATCTAATCACTTTTATTACTCAGTTTCATGAATTATTCTCCACTGGATCTCATGAATTGATAATAAATACTCAATAATTGGGCATCTGGACCATCACTGAGTAAGCCCCACAAAAATGGTGCAAGTGTACTCGACAATGATGCACAACTGAGCACCCGGATGCGCGCACTAGCATCCAAAACATGAAACAATTGAGATTTCTCCACAAAATAGGAGAGAGAAAATAATAAACAATAAAATAATGGGAAGCGCCCATGGGCCGAGCCCACCGGCCGTCCGACCGTTCCCTAGCCGTGGCCAGTCCCATGCTTCCCCATTATTTTCTTTATTTTCTCACGATTTTCATAAACCCATGGAGAGTTCTCCATCTTGGCAAAAATTTCCCAATTTGTGCAAAAGCTCAAGAGTTCTCCATAACTTGGAGGATTCACCAAATAAATTATAAAATAAGGAGAGGTGTGCGGGACCGGGAAACCTAGCCGGCCGGCCATGCCCAAGTCGTGGCCGGTCCCACACCTCACAATCCTTAGCTTTTTATTATTATTATTATTCCAAAACTTCATGGATTCTCCATATCTTCCTGGACTCTCCATATCTTCCTGGACTCTCCATAACTTCAAGGATTCACGAAAATAATAATAAAATAGGGAAAGGTGTGCAGGACCGGGCAACATGGTCGTCCGGTCATGCCCTAACCGTGGTCGGTCCCACACCTTGCAATCCCTAATTTCTCATTATTATTATTTCCCTCAACTGGTGAAACTCCTGGGTTTGAACAAAATTCGTGACTTCTCCATATTTTCTCAAATATTGCTTGAATTACGAAAAACCAAAATCCAACATGGTCACGTGGCCGGATATCCCCTCACGGCAATTTTGGATTATTAAAATATTTTATTTTAATATTTTAATATTAATGAATTGAGCATACATGTTCATTCCACCAAAAAATCGAGAATTCTCAGCGAAGATGAAATTCTTCTGAAAATTCACAACATCGCTCAAACGCGCATCAGAAAATACTGAAACTCTCAGTATGGAGACACGGACATCATGGAAACACATGCATGCCTCCATGACCGACTAGGTTGTTTCTATCTTGCACGAAGACGGTCCCACACGTTTTCGCAATTCTGACCTAATTTTCTCAATTGCTCATACTGGGCCCGAGATCTCTCCAATCAACTGGAGAATCCTCCGAATGACCAACACTTGGTCATGTGACCACCAGGATCCGGTCCCATGCCCTCTTGGTCAGTTCCATCTCTCGTACCTAGGTTTTACCCCTAATGCTGAACCCAGCAAGATTTTTAGTAAATGGTGAACTCCTCATTTAATCATCACTTTTCACCAACTCTCAAACTGAGAACCCTGGTGCATGCTCACCCGAGCGCTGGGCATCACATGTCCTCATTCCACGTGGTCGGTCCCTCTATCACTCATAATCAATTTTCGGCAATTCTCCAATTGACTGAGGATTGTCCAAAATTAGGGTTTCGAATGAACGCTCTGTGAAACCATCATTCTGAGCAATTTCGAACACTAATAAATTTATGTTGATTCATCAATCAACATCTAAAATTAATTAAACAATATCCGGTAATTTACCAATATTTTAATTAATATTTTACTGGGTTACAGTAAATAATTCGCCGAATCGAGCAATACTTGCTCAATCGCCTGAATATTAGTCAATATTCAACAATTCTCCAATATTTGTAGAATTGAGCAATACTTGCTCAGTTGCCCATTAAATCCTTAATTTGTAGAATTGAGCAATACTTGCTCAGTTCCCCATCAAAATTCCATAATTCAGTGAATTGAGCAATACTTGCTCAGTTGCTCATTGAATTCTCATAATCCGTGGCAATACTTGCTCAGTCACTCAACTAGTCAGTAACTTGTCATACTGACATCTCTCCAGAGAACTACATGTTCGACCCATGAATCGCTGAGAATTCACCATTCATGCTTGATTCACCAAACTTAGGCTCAGTGTCTAATCAGTTAACAAAAGATTAAACCTAAACACGCCTGCCCCGCAGACTCCACGATTCGTGAAACATCAATCACATCACAAATGGGGGATATCACTTAGGGTTTTGGTCTGGCGGTCTACGACACGTGGATTGATCCCACGATGAGAAATGTGCGTAAGTCGTGTCAACAGTTGAAGGAGTTAGCAAAGTAGTGGGTGCACGATCAGTCAAGTATCCACACGACGTGGAACTGACTTTACCAAGATCTCCCACTCTTCCACTCAAGAAACCGTCACACTTACAAGGATCAGTGGTGTTACTACTCTAACAGTATAAATAAGTCTCTGAATTCACGATTGAGGACAACGAATTACAACATCAGTAATCATCCTTGTAAAATTTCTCGAGTAACTACTCTCAAGAATTCACCAATCACTCAGAACTTATTCGAACTCAACAGTTCACCAATACTGCAGAAACCTTCAACACACCCACAATCCTCGATCATCACTGATCCCACACAATTCTCAGCTTCCCTCCTACAGATCAACCCATCTTTCTCTTTGCGACCGAATTTATTCTGGAACGGCCATTGTCTTGGTTTAGTCCGGAGTTATATAGATTAATTTCCCGAATCTAAGCACCCCATTTGCAGCGGTGAATCTGTGTGAGGATTAACATCTTGCCCGACTGAGGAGTCTTGACAACTCGCTCGACTCTCCACTTTACCGAAAAACCGGCGACACGTTTTTACCTATCCATAGATTGGCGACCACAGTGGGAGATTAATCTCTCGGTTGCAATCTCTTATTTTTGCAAAGATGGTCGATCTCAGGTCAGGATCAGTTACACATCCCAACACCAACAATGCTAGTACCAGCAACAACACTGGTGGTACTCCAGAAACAATTCCCGCTTATAATGATGGTGGTGACATTACTCCTCCTCACACCAATGTCGAAGATCATCCTCTTTTCGGGTGGCATCCAGAAGAAACCATAGAAAATCCTCCTACCATAGGCGATCTCATGAAGGTCCAGGAAGTTCTCGCTAAGAATCAAACTGACATGGCTGCTACTCAGAATGAACTATTCAACTATCTCAAAACTCTCACCGACAAGATGTCATACAAAACTCAAGAGAAGGGGAAAGACAAGGAAATATCTCCAACGACCCCAAAGTTATTCATGTTCCTGATGACGATGAAACCCGCAAATCCGCAGAGCCTCAACCCGCCGGCTTCATCACCCGTGAAGACTTGGGGCGCTTTATGGAGAATCGGGGAAGGGGTCATACAACGACCATGCACCGTCATCAACCTCTGTATCCTGCAGCCACGCAGAGGATCCCTCTCCCAAAAGGCTACACCTCTCCAACGTTCACACTCTACAACGGAACAGGAAATGCTCGAGTACACGTTTCTTGATCGGTTGTCAGCCGACGCAAATATAATTTCACTTTCTTACTTCCTAAAATAAAAAATAGTATGCGATAAGAAAGAGTTCGTATCCACAGAGAGGCTTTTGTTGTTATAAAAAAAATTCAGTTTCTTAGTAACTAAAGGGGGTATGTTGTTTTATCAAAGCAATAAAAAATAAATTGAAAGCAATAAAGTATGAAAATAATCAATATGGAGAAAGTATTGGTCACGGGATAGTTTCATTCACAAATACATATTTTCATCAATGACTAGAATTGATATTTAATCTCTCATTTACTAAAAGTCCTAGGATACCTTGATCGCAAGAATACCCCGCTAATTCCCTGATTTCATCACAACCACATTAAAAGATGCATATGTGAATTCTTCCTAGAAAGCAACCTAAAGTGTAAAAGCAAATTATATTTAACTCCCTAGAAGCAATAAGCTATTTGGAATAAGACTAATCAAGGCAATCGAAATGTGTAAAAGCACTAAATCAATTTAACCCAAGTTATGATTCATATGTGACTAGTAGGATATATCTCTACAAGCACTACCCACATTTATGCTACTTAGAATCAGGGATGAACAACGTTTTCGTATTGAAAACCCTAATATAGCTCTCTAGATATGAATGCAAATCGGATTGATTCCGGACTCAACCAAATAAACAATCAAATCATATATCAATATCAACAATGAAACATAAACAATAAACTTGAGACAAAACTAATGCATTGAATCAGATTTTATTTGTGAAATCCACTTATTATCCCATAACCAATAAAAGGTATTTAGCTACTCATGGTTTTTGAACTCAACATAATTATTATTAAAAATAAAATGAAGAACATAAAAATAAATGAAAGCAAACCCTAGTCGGTGTTCTCCTCCAAAAACCCAGTAGAAAGATATATGATATGTGATATATTATCTCTCTCTCCAAAAGAATAAAAACTTCTTTTTATAGCCTTCCCACTTTCCAAAATTAGGTCTTCAAAGTCCATCACCAAAAAGTCCACCAAGCCCATGAACCATGTGTGAGAAAAACCCATGTGAAAATATGACCCAAAAATTGTTCGCCGAAAAACTGTGTTTCTGTCCGGAATCCGGCGCCGGAATATAGCTCAGGTGACCGGTAAAGTCCGGCCGGTCACCGGTCAAACGATCCAACTCGGTTCAACTGATTCAATTGACTAACTCAGTAAGATCACGAGTTAGACGGGCGAGTTAGATAACTAACCAGACTCAACTTAGATGAGTGGCCTTGCCTGAGCCATTGCATTGACTAAGTATTGTTGCGCAATATTTGTGCTTATCTCAGCCATGATGGATGTGCCTTCATTGCAATTCAGCTTGGCATTTGACCCTACACAACAGCAACAACAGTTCAAACCCAAAACCTGCAGTTGTGATTCCATCTGTGCAACTCCTTTCAGCAAATTCGAGCTCATATGCCTACTGCAAGCCATCACTTCCATTTCTCAGTACCACCAACTCCATTTTTTGCTTCAACTCAGCTGCAATGTTTTTATATCATTTCCAACTGCAACAACATGGCCAATGCCTTAACTAGCACCAAAATAACCAGTTTGTAGTTGTTCTTCTCAGGCTCCCACCAAAATGCCCTGTGTACCAATGAGACCACCATATTACAGCTGCTATCTTGTTGTTCAACAACTAAAGTAGCTCTAAACCCATTATCTACAGCCAAACACAGCTGAGTTGCAACATCACATAACTCCCCCTTAGTCTAGCCATCTGTAACATCTCCAGTTCAGCTGCAACAACAGCATTTTGCACCAAGTGCATCACCAATACCTCAGTTGCTCATTCCTGTAACACTGCTTCCAATTCTTCTGTTTTGCTTCAGAACTAATGTGCTACTACCTCAAGCCAACAGTAGCAACCAAGTCTATCTTACTTCTCAACCATGCCAACTGCTAACACCAAAACCCAATCAAGACAATTCCAGTGCCGCATTCTCCATTTTAAGCTTTGTATCACATAACAACAACATAACCTGCAGTGGCCAAATTCATTCAATCCCATCTTCAAGCTTACTCTGAAATCGCCACCTCACTGCAATCATTTAGTTCCAGTTCTTGTTGTCCATTTCATCCACCAACAAAACCTGTTAACGTCCATTTGTTTACAGCTACAGCTCCAAGGCCACCATTTGAGCTTTCCCAGTTATGCCATAACACCACCATATCTACCTGCAACGGCCATTTCGGTCCAGAAATCTACAGAAATCACTACCAGCGCCTTAGTTCCATTGCAGCAACACCTTCAAGCCTTCACATATCCAGCTTCATTAGTATCAACTCCAAGCTCTCCCTGGAACTCATATCAGCTGCAACTTCAAGTTATCGATCAAAACCCGCAATTAGTCACCAATTCCTGGATCAAGACCCATCTCACTGTGAACATTGCTATCACCTTGCTACTCCAGCTGGTGCACCAATTTGCTTCAAGTCATGAGACACCAATTGCTCCACTTTGCAGCTTCAATACCTGCCATTTCTCTCAGCTGCATCACATAAACAGACAACAACAACAACACTATCAATGAACCCTAGTTCTGTCCATCACCCTCTTCAACTTCTCTTCTTCAATTACTAACCAACAATCAACCACACTTCAAATCTGAAGTCAACCCATCTTTCCAATTTAGATTTTGATTCAAACCCTAAATTCTTCATCTGCAACTATGCAACAATCAAAGACACCTCCAACTACAGCTCAATGTCCACTGTAACCTCAATTTCTTCTCATCTGTTGATTTCAAGAATACCCAACAGATCCCCTTCTTCTCATATCAAATTCACAACAGAACTCAAACCCTAGTTTCTTTATTTCAGATTCAAATCACTCTTCATCTATCAACTCACAGAAAACTCGATTCCAAGTAAACCCATGTCTTGATTCATTCTCTGCAGCGCCTCTCTCAGATTAAATCTCTGAATTTTATTTCAATCTGATTTTAAACCCATAGTTAACAGTTCAACACCAGAATCACTTCACACCTATGCTAATTCATCTCTCAATCTCTCTTTCTAATTCTCGATCTGTTCTCCATCTCAGTAGTAGCAGCTGCTGCTACGCAGCCATTGTTCTTCAGTGAACTAATGATTGAGAAGCTCTGAATTCTAGGGTTATCGGCTGGGACAGTTATTTACAGCTGGTCGTTCTGATAAGGGGTAGCCAAATTGGCAGCCCCCTAACCTCATCCAACCTATGTTTAATGCTCATCCAAATAATTGCCTCTTAACCTTGACTAATTGGTCTATAGTGATCCTCCAAACAGAGCTGTCCTTTAACCTTGACTGGGCTCCAGATATTGTTCGCCCATGAAATGACAGCTGCCCTTTTTTCTCAAAATACACGGATTCTTCTTCTTTCGCTCCAAATGGATCTAAATCACCTAATAAACTCAAACTCACACATAAGATACATATTTCACAAAATAAATAGCAAAGAAAGCATTAATACTAGATATAAAATTAGGTGTTTTACAACACCTATCAGATTCCCCCACACTTAGACTTTGCTAGTCCTCGAGCAAATCAAACAAAACTTATTCTAAAAGATACATACAACTCCCGTGAGCGTTTACTAGAAAAATACCCACAAAACCTCCATTTCCAACTTACAAGTTCTCTGAAATGATAGTATCCAACGCGCTAAGAAGACATAAAGATTCTTCACACTAGTCATAAGAAGTTAGACACATAAATTAACACAATCTCATTCTTAAAAGTTGAGAGAGAAATAACCATCCCTTATCGAAAGAAATTCGGGTTCGGAGTGATCAAAAGTCTTGACTCTGCCTCACAAGAAAGGGTTTTATGAAATTGCTCTCAATAATAAACAGCTCTTTATGGGTCACACATGTCCAGGTAGGAATGAAGAGAGAATCCTGCGACACGTTGAATAGTAGGAAGGCAAACCCTCCGAAGTGTTTTGAAAAACCCACATCTTTTTATTCATTTTGAAAACCTTTTTTTTTTTTTCTGACGATCTCTTAGAAAGGAAATCAATAACTTAAAGAAGGTGGGAGTATGCTTACTTACCTCGTTATCCGTTCGGCGTGCATCTAGCACCACTCTCACATCATACATAGAAACGTCTTCGGTCTTCAATCCTTGTCTTCATCTTCGGTCTTCAACTCTTGATGATAACTCTTGAACTTCGTAGAATCTCGACAATGTGATTCTTTCCATTGGCTTTATTGAATGAATACAAAACCAAAAATGAACTAAACAAACCAAAATATGATGCAATGAATAAATGTTTTTATTTTTTTTCTCTTTTTTTTTTTCTTTTTTTTTAAAAACATTAAATACAAAGTAAATACAAAATGAAAACAAACAAAAATTAAAACTAATGATGATCCTAAATAACTATTCTCTTGTCTCTTTTTTTTTCTTATTTTTTAGACAAGAGAATATAATACAAATAAAAATAAAAATGCAAGTACAAATGCCATGGTGTGAGTACTTTACCGCTTGATTCTTCACAACTTGTATGTCTCGATATCAAAAACTTCTTGAATTCTCATCTTGATAATCTTCATTCTTGTACAATAGTCTTCAACTTATAAAAATTCCGCTCATTGTCTTGTTGCTATACTTGAATCTGAAATCTGCTCATTTTTGTAACGTTGCTTGTAAACCTAAAACATCTTCAACTTTGCTTCGAACTTGTGATGCTTCCCTTGTTGATGATGATGGTGTTTCTATGGACCTGTTGGTGTAGAGAAAGATAAAGTGGATGGTGCTAACTGCGAACAAGATTACAAGTGGTATGTAAGTTAGAAATTCGATGTCACCATTCATGATTGATAAAATAGCACTCAAGAGATCAAAATAGTGCTTCTATTGGTGGGAGGTTGGGTAGCTCACCATTCTACCCGGAGTTTATGTACGGTGACACACACTCTAAAAGCACAAATTTAGACAGGTACAAAGAAGTGAAGGTCGGTGCCTCTCATGATGTAACATGGCTAGTCTCCACTATAGGGGACCACTACTCTACTACCGAATTCAGTCTGCACCATATTTGCCACTGGCATGGTTAAATCCAACTTTAACTCTCATACAAGTAAGAAACCCGATCATGTTCTCTGTCATCTCTAAGTTCAGTCACTCTTATGAGAATCTCGATGTAATCTTAGCGACATGGATACTATGTGACTCTAAACTAACTACAAGTTGGAGTTTTTCATGCACTAATTTACACAAAAGTTGAAAATTTTGAAAAAATTTACAATGCAAATGCTTAACCGCTCCCCCACACTTAAACTTTACATTATCCTCAATGTAAATTGAGTCATCCAAAGTAAGTTAAGGTGGGAAATTATGCATGAAAAATGACAAGAAATCAGAAAAATAAAATCAATGTAATACAAGAAAAAGCTAAAAACAAAACAAGAAAATGAAAATAAGACAAGAGATACTCATCCTATGGGTTGCCTCCCATTTAGCGCTTGGTTTAAAGTCGTCAGCCCGACTATCTCCTTGCTTGCAAATCCTTAGCTAGGGTCCCATACGTTATGGACACCTGAATGAACATCACTTGGATACCGCATGAATTCAAACATGTTGAAGCGAATTATCTCATCATCAAACTTCATAGTGAGTATTCCCTCGTCCACATCAATGACGGTTTTAGACGTCTTCATGAAAGGTCTCCCAAGCAGCAGGGCTATGGATGCATCCGATCCATCATCCATTTCTAGAACACAAAAATCAGCTGGAAAAACTAGTTGGTTCACCTGCACAAGGACATCTTCAATAATACCTCTAGGGTAGACATTAGTACGATCCGCAAGTTCAAGCACAATATTAGTTGGTTTCAATGGACCCAAATTTAAAGACTTATAAATAGATGCTGGCATGATATTCACGGATGCTCCTAAGTCAAGCATAGCCTTACCAATCCTTTTAGTGCCAATCTCTATGGGTAGAGTGAAACTACCCGGATCCTTGCATTTGGGTGGGAGTTTCTTTTGCAAGACCGCCGAAACGTTTTCCCCCACACTCATAACCTCATTACCGGTTAGCTTTTTCTTCTTGGTACACAAGTCCTTCAAAACCTTTGCATATTTTGGCACTTGCTTGATAACATCAATAAGTGGAATGTTTACATGAAGCTTCTTGAAGATATCTAAAATCTCCTTTTCTAGTTCCGCCTTCTTAGAACTTGCAAATCTGCGAGGAAAAGGTATAGGAGGAACATTAGTAGAAATATGAGTTTTAGAGTTGGAAGTAGGTACCTCAGAAGTTTGGGGAAAATCATCATTATTTTCCTCCAAAACAGGTTCCTTTTGGGTCTCCATATCACCCACATCAACAATTTCAGGTTGCACAAGTTGTGTACCGCTTCTCAATGTAACAACGCTAACATTCTCTTTTGGATTAATGGGTTGAGAGGGGAGTCTCCCACTATTTTGTGCCTTCAATTTGTTTATATCAATCGCCATGGAGCCCACTTGTGTCTGCAACTCCTTGATTGCACTATTGGTCTCTTGTTGACTTTCTTTAAACATGGTAGAAATACCTTGCATAAAAGTTTATAGCTTGGCATCGATATCAGAACCTTGATTTTGCACCGGTTGTTGTTGCTGCTGAAATTATTGATGTTGCTGCTGAAATTATTGTTGTTGCGGTTGAAATCCACCCGGACGGTTGAAAGTAGGTTGTTGAACCGCACCTTGTTTGTTGGCATAGCTGAAATTGGGATGATCTCTCCATCCTGGATTGTACGTGTTTGAGTAGGTATCATACTGCCTTTGCTGATTTGGAAAGACCGCATTAGCTTGCTCTAACTCTTCGTCACAAGAAGGTAAAATAACTGCAGCCATCCTTTGCATCATTCGTTCCATATTATCCATTCTTTGATCAAGAGGTGATGATGATGAATTACTAACTTCTTGAACTCGCCTAATCATTGGTTCACCTCTTGTGTAGAATTGTTGGGAGTTTGCAGCCATGCTTTCAATTAACTCGGCAGCTTGGGCCACCGTCTTGTTCACTAGTGCACTACCACCCACTGCATCTAGAAGATATCTATCACTTGATTGGAGACCTTCATAGAAGTACTGGATTATCATAGCGTCGCTGAATAGATGGTGAGGACAGCTTGCCACCAATCTCTTGTATCGCTCCCAACATTCATAAAAAGACTCTCCTGTATGTTGCTTTATTCCGAAAACCTCTTTGCGAATTTGAGTGGCCTTCGACGCAGTAAAATACCTCTCTAGAAAGAGTTTCTTCAACCCGTTCCATGTAGTGACACTTCCAGCAGGAAAACAATACAACCAATCCTTAGCGCTGTCCACCATAGAAAATGGAAAAACTTTCATCATTGCACCATCGGCTTCGGTCTCCGCTGGAAGCATAGCCTTGACAATGGTATATAACTCCATGAGATGCTTATTTGGATCTTCATTCTCCATACCATGAAACTTTGGCAACTCTCTAAGCAACCCCGGCTTGATCTCGAATGTTGAGTTGGTTTGGATACACCACCGTTGTGCATCAAGCCTATGAGAAGCCAAATCCTTGAGTATACGATTTGCGTCACCCATTGCTTCTTCCTCTTCAACTATTGGTTCTTCTACAAATGTAACCTCTAGTTCTTCTTCTAGTTGTAACTCTTCTTCCACTTCTTGATGAAGAGCTTCATGTTCTACTTCCAAGACTTGTTCTTCCGTTGTGTCTTGACTTGGTTGGAGTATTGTGCCTCTCCGAGTAGCAATCCCGCACCTTGGATAGCTCCGATCCTTAGAAGCCAGGGATTAGTACCTGAAAAACAATTCTCGCAAAAAAGTAAGAAACAAGATGAGAAACGGAAAGCAAATATGCAAGCAGAAAAATGATAAAAAGAAACTAAAAACTTAATAACAATCTGTTTGCCTCCCCGGAAACGGCGCCAAAATCTGATCGGTTGTCAGCCGACGCAAATATAATTTCACTTTCTTACTTCCTAAAATAAAAAATAGTATGCGATAAGAAAGAGTTCGTATCCACAGTGAGGCTTTTGTTGTTATAAAAAAAATTCAGTTTCTTAGTAACCAAAGGGGGGATGTTGTTTTATCAAAGCAATAAAAATAAATTGAAAGCAATAAAGTATGAAAATAACCAATATGGAGAAAGTATTGGTCACGGGATAGTTTCATTCACAAATACATATTTTCATCAATGACTAGAATTGATATTTAATCTCTCATTTACTAAAAGTCCTAGGATACCTTGATCGCAAGAATACCCCGCTAATTCCCTGATTTCATCACAACCACATTAAAAGATGTATATGTGAATTCTTCCTAGAAAGCAACCTAAAGTGTAAAAGCAAATTAGATTTAACTCCCTAGAAGCAATAAGCTATATGGAATAAGACTAATCAAGGCAATCGAAATGTGTAAAAGCACTAAATCAATTTAACCCAAGTTATGATTCATATGTGACTAGTATGATATATCTCTACAAGCACTACCCACATTTATGCTACTTAGAATCAGGGATGAACAACGTTTTTGTATTGAAAACCCTAATATAGCTCTAGATATGAATGCAAATCGGATTGATTCCGGACTCAACCAAATAAACAATCAAATCATATATCAATATCAACAATGAAACATAAACAATAAACGTGAGACAAAACTAATGCATTGAATCGGATTTTATTTGTGAAATCCACTCATTATCCCATAACCAATAAAAGGTATTTAGCTACTCATGGTTTTTGAAATCAACATAATTATTATTAAAAATAAAATGAAGAACATAAAAATAAATGAAAGCAAACCCTAGTCGCTGCTCTCCTCCAAAAACCCAGTAGAAAGATATATGATATGTGATATATTATCTCTCTCTCCAAAAGAATAGAAACTTCTTTTTATAGCCTTCCCACTTTCCAAAATTAGGTCTTCAAAGTCCATCACCAAAAATTCCACCAAGCCCATGAACCATTGTGAGAAAAACCCATGTGAAAATATGACCCAAAAATTGTTCGCCGGAAAATGGCCGGAATCCGGCGCCGGAATATAGCTCAGGTGACCAGTAAAGTCCGCCCGGTCACCGGTCAAATGATCCAACTCGGGTCAACCGATTCAATTGACTAACTCAGTAAGATCACGAGTTAGACGGGCGAGTTAGATAACTAACCAGACTCAACTTAGCTGAGTGGCCTTGCTTGATCCATTGCATTGACTAAGTATTGTTGCGCAATATTTGTGCTTCTCTCAGCCATGATGGATGTGCCTTCATTGCAATTCAGCTTGGCATTTGACCCTACACAACAGCAACAACAGTTCAAACCCAAAACCTGCAGTTGCGATTCCATCTGTGCAACTCCTTTCAGCAAATTCGAGCTCATATGCCTACTGCAAGCCATCACTTCCATTTCTCAGTACCACCAACTCCATTTTCTGCTTCAACTCAGCTGAAATGTTGTTATATCATTTCCAACTGCAACAACATGGCCAATGCCTTAACTAGCACCAAAATAACCAGTTTGTAGTTGTTCTTCTCAGGCTCCCACCAAACTTCCCTGTTTACCAATGAGACCACCAGATTACAGCTGATATCTTGTTGTTCAACAACTAAAGTATCTCTAAACCCATTATCTACAGCCAAACACAGCTGAGTTGCAACATCACATAACTCCCCCTTAGTCTAGCCATCTGTAACAGCTCCAGTTCAGCTACAACAACAACATTTTGCACCAAGTGCATCACCAATACCTCAGTTGCTCATTCCTGTAACACTGCTTCCAATTCTTCTCAGCTGCTTAGAACTAATGTGCTACTACCTCAAGCCAACAGTAGCAAAAAATTCTATCTTGCTTCTCAACCATGCTAACTGCTAACACTAAAACCCAATCAAGCCAATGCCAGTGCCGCATTCTCCATTTTAAGCTTTGTATCACATAACAATAACATAACCTGCAGCGGCCAAATTCATTCAATCCGAGCTTAAAGCTTACTATGAAATCACCACCTCACTGCAATCATTTAGTTCCAGTGCTTGTTGTCCATTTCAGCCACCAACAAAACCTGTTAACCTCCATTTGTTTACAGCTACAGCTCCAAGGCCACCATTTGAGCTTTCCCAGTTATGCCATAACACCATCATCTCTACCTGCAACGGCCATTTCGGTCCAGAAATCACTACCAGCGCCTTAGTTCCATTGTAGCAACACCTTCAAGCCTTCACATAACCAGCTTCATTAGTATTAACTCCAAGCTCTCCCTGGAACTCATATCAGCTGCAACTCCAAGTTCTCGATCAAATACCTCAATTAGTCACCAATTCCTGGCTCAAGACCCATCTCACTGTGAACATTGCTATCACCTTGCTACTCCAGCTGGTGCACCAATTTGCTTCAAGTCCTGAGACACCAATTGCTCCACTTTGCATCTTCAATACCTTCCATTTCTCTCAGTTGCATAACATAAACAGACAACAACAACAACACTATCAATGAACCCTAGTTCTGTCCATCACCCTCTTCAACTTCTTGAATTTCAACTTCTCTTCTTCAATTACTAACCAACAATCAACCACACTTCAAATCTAAAGTCAACCCATCTTTCCAATTCAGATTCTGATTCAAACCCTAAATTCTTCATCTGCAACTATGCAACAATCAAAGCCACCTCCAACTACATCTCAATGTCCACTGTGACCTCAATTTCTTCTCATCTGTTGATTTCAAGAATACCCAACAGATCCCCTTCTTCTCATCTCAAATTCACAATAGAACTCAAACCCTAGTTTCTTTATTTCAGATTCAAATCACTCTTCATCTATCAACTCACAGAAAACTCGATTCCAAGTAAACCCATGTCTTGATTCATTATCTGCAGCGCCTCTCTCAGATTAAATCTCTGAATTTTATTTCAATCTGATTTTAAACCCATAGTTAACAGTTCAACACCAGAATCACTTCACATCTATGCTAATTCATCTCTCAATCTCTCTTTCTAATTCTCGATCTGTTCTTCATCTCAGTAGTAGCAGCTGCTGCTACGCAGCCATTGTTCTTCAGTGAACTAATGATTAAGAAGCTCTGAATTCTAGGATTATCGGCTGGGACAGTTATTGACAGCTGGTCGTTCTGATAAGGGGTAGCTAAATTGGAATCCCCCTAACCTCATCCAACCTATGTTTAATGCTCATCCAAATAATTGCCTCTTAACCTTGACTAATTGGTCTATAGTGCTCCTCCAAACAGAGTTGTCCTTTAACCTTGACTGGGCTCCAAATATTGTTCGCCCATGAAATGACAGCTGCCCTTTTTGCTCAAAATAGACGGATTCTTCTTCTTTCACTCCAAATGGCTCCAAATCACCTAATAAACTCAAACTCACAAATAAGATACATATTTCACAAAATAAATAGCAAAGAAAGTATTAATACTAGATATAAAATTAGGTGTTAAAACACCTATCATTTCTCGATTTCTGGAAGCATTAGGAGAACATGAACATAACCATGTTGTTCGGTTGAAATATTTTTCAAAATCCCTGACGGGTCGTGCATACACCTGGTACAATAACATCGCAGCAGGAAGCATTGCTAATTGGGGAGAAATGATTAATGCTTTATACAGGAAATATTTCTTTGTTTCTGAACAAATTACCCTTTCTGACTTGGGGAGGATGGCTCAGAAGGCTACTGAAAACCCCAACAATTATGTGAAGAGGATCATGATCCAAGCTATGGATTTTCATGATCCAAATGTTATTGAACAACAACTGGTAGACTTGTGCATCAATGGGATGATCCCTGTTTACAGAGATTTGTTGGAGAATCTCCGCTTCCAGACCTTTTCGGAACTTCGTGAAGTAGCCAAGCGATCGGAAACTACTTCTCCCGCCTTGCTAGAAAGAACAAAAATTGTCAAAATGGAGGAATCGAAAGACGCTCGAAGCAGCAATGCTCGGCGCCTGATCAAGAAACAGTATAATGTTGAAGCTTCCACGAATGTTGCTGAAGGAACAAGAGAAAAGCCGAAACACAACAACACAAAAACGCTTCTCCAACATTGTAGGACCAGAATATCGCCACAATATTATTCTTGCGAGAATTAACGACATTCCTGCGAGTTATGCTGCGAGATTCTCAAACAACATACTGAAAGTGCTGAAGGACGATCTAATAAGTGACGTAATGAATTATGACAGCCCAAACACGAGAAGAGCGTGATGATTCCGCAAGGATTAAAGTATCTGCGAGATTGGATATTATAGTTGTTACGAATATCTCGCGGGCTAGATCCTAAATTAAAGGACAGCTTAGGTGTCATCTACTATGTAACTACCCTATATATAGAGGACCAATAGATTTGAGAAGGGGGAGATAATTTTTGAGTGATGAGAAAATCTTGAGGAGAGAGAAAACTTAGAGAATGTGGTTGTATTCTTGATTTCTTATATTTCATGTAGTTATTTCCGGATCAAATTAATAAACAATATTGTTCTTTATCTTCAAATTATGTCTTAATCTTTATGAATTCTTACTAAGGGTGTAGTGTAGGATTTCCTACAACTACATTTTGGCGACAATAAACATGGATTGAAAAAGTAAAGATTGACATGGTGGTTGGAAGAGATCAAGAGTAATTGGTGGAAGATTTTAAGCAATTTTCAGTAATACATTAAAGCTAATGGCAAGAAAAAGAAGAAACACGTCAGAGCCACCAACGACCGTAAGAAGAAGTAAAAGACTTGCAGGAGAAGAGACAAATGAAATGGGAGAATCTTCAAGATTGAGGACAAGAAGGCACAGAACAAGGAATGATGGAGAAAATCAGGTTCAACTACCAAATCAGCAAACGCCAATACAAAATAGAGCTGTAGATTATGATAGAGTGAGTGTGCATACTTGGCGATCGGATTCAGTGGAAGAAGCAGAAAATCGACAATTAAGAAATAAAAGGAGGGAAGAAGGAAATAACGCAGTAGATGAATGTTTAATTCATGGACATGATGCAAATGAAATATTGGAGGAATTAAGACGAAGAGAACAAGAAGAAAGAAGGTTAGCGGTTGAAGAGCGTGCAAATATAACAAGGCAAAATCACGAGTTAAGAATGGAGAATTTGAGGTTACAAATAAAAAGATCAAGAAGTACTGTAAGATCAAGTTCACAGTCGTTTAGAGAAGGAGTAAGGCGAAATTCTCCAATAAGGAATGTCGGTGAAAATATTCATGAAGAAATGCAGAATCCAAATGAGGAACAGTATTATGGAGGAGAGGAAATAGCAAATGATCGTTATGTTCCTCGCAATAACACTCCCGCAAGACATGATAATAGAAATCAAGAGGGTGGAAATAACCAAGATGGAGAAGAAAATCAAGAAGAAGGAAGAAGAATATTACATGAGCGATAAATTCAAAGAAATCGAAGAATAATATAGGAATAAATTGGGAGACATTATGCTGAACAAGCACGTTTAGCTTGCGACAGAGAGAGATTAAGAGCAGAAGTAGAAGAACAAGAATTTAAAGAAGCAATACATCAGAATAATCATGACAATCGAGAAAGGAGATGTGCAAGAAACCGTAATAATGATAATATCAATGAAGAGTATGATAGAATACAAAGGAGAATAGAAAGACAGCGAAGAGAGGTGTTGAGAAATAAAGAAAATGATAGAGAAGAAAATGGAAGGAACAATCCGTTGTGAGTTCAAGAGGAAGGTGAAGGAGAAAACCGCAGAAGAAGGCAGAATGAAGACACTGAAGAAGAAGTAGAAAATCTCGCAAGACAAGAAAGACGTGAACGCAGAAGAAGGAAGGCTGCGTTGAAAAGACCAATGGAGAAAGATTCAGGTGGAAATGAGCAAATCCTAAGAGAATTCGCAGAAATAAGGGGAATATTAAATAGTAGAAGAGAAGGAGGAAGAAGAAAACTCGATGAGGCCATTGAAGAAGCTGCGAAAACTCCATTTACTCAAGCAGTACAATTAGGTGCAATACCTCCAAAATGCATATGCCAGCGTTAACTAGTATTTTTGATGGAACTACATGTGCTGTTCAGTATATTAAAGCCTATGTTAGATGTATGCTACAGTGGGAAAACCATGATGCTGTACTGTGTAAATATTTCGCATCCAGCTTAACTGGTGAGGCGTTAAAGTGGTTTGAGGGTTTACCCAAGTATACCTTCATTCATTTACAGACTACCTTCTTGGGAGCATACATAAGTAACAATTCTTCGCGACATGGGATTGAAGATGTATTAGGGTTGAAACAGAGAATTGGAGAGAGTTTGAAGCATTTGACATTAAGATGGAAAACGATGTGTAGTGAGATGGCTAGTAGAGTAGACAAGAGATATCTCATTTTATCTTTCATCAATGCCATGTTCGCAACCAATCTGTTGTATATCCAAATTTTCAGAATCAAAAATACAATCACAATGACAGAGCTTCGAGAATTACAAGAAGAGTATATTGCACTGGAGGAGAAGCAAAGTGAGATGGAATCATATCCAATCGCAAACACTAGTTCAATAGTAACAAATGGAAGTTTACTTCCTAAGATGATTAACACAGTGGCGAGTACCTCGCAGACACAACAAGAAAAGATGGTGAATAATAATCAGCAGAAATTAGTAGCTATGGGAAGCCACGATCAAGAAGAATTGGAAAGAGAAAGGAGTTATTACAATCGTGGTGGAAATAATAAAATCCAAAGACTTGATCAGCCTCAGGAAACTTATGGAGTACAAATACAAAATTATTTTAGAGGGCAAGGAAACCAGAGGATAATATGGGAAGAAATTAAAATGCCACCTCTAAATGCTAGTATTGATAAAATTTGGGAGACTATTATTTTAATGGAAAATATACCATCACCCTGGAACATGGGGAAAGAGCCACATCCGAATAACCGAAATCAAGAATTTTTCCCTTATCATCACTTCCATGGCCATTCAACAAATGATTGCATAAATGTAAAGAGAATAATTTTGAGGATGATTAAGCAGGGAAAATTGAATCATTTTCTGACAGGACATCCACAACCTCAGCAGTTACCACCAGCACTAGAAACTCGCAGAGTAAATATTGCAAAGGGATCAGAAACATTTGTCATCGAAGTGGGGCTAAAGCAAAAAATCTATTCTGTAATTCCATTGTACATTCTTATAAAACAATAGAGGATTTCCATGATAATGTTCTAAGCAGAGTCTTTGCGAGAGACATGGATGGAAGAGAGATAATGAACATTATGAGAGTCTCGCCATTAGAAAAGTGTCAAAAGCAGATTATTTCTTTCACTACACAAGAAGCACCAGATCCAGGTAAAACGCATGATAATCCATTAGTAGTGAGATTATAAATAAATCCAAGGTACAAAGAAAAAGAAGAGGATGATGAAGAAGATAAAGATGATGAAGCAAATGATTCATGGGCTATTGATAGAATTTTGATTGACACTGGAAGCTTAGTAGACATTTTGTTTTATCACACTTATCCCCATATACTAACAATCTGAAATTTTTGGGATCCACCCATAGTACCTGTTTTGCAAACACTAGCTTCATACAAATATTAGCACAAGAAAATAATAGTGAAATTACTGCCTGATAGAAATTTCCCCCACACTTATTCTTGTCCACGCTCGGAAGTGTATAAAGAACATAGAATTTGGGAACTTTCTTGGTTTCCTTTTGGCAAACCTGCATGGTGTTAGCATCAAGTGTTTCCAATGGTGGATATCGAGAAACAAAATCATTCAAAATACTTTCGAAGCACATACATTCAAGCCCATAAGAGGTAAAGGAAAAGAATCAATATGCAAAGGGTTAGACAAGCCTTGCACAATTTCTTGTACGGAATCCTTTGAATCCTTACTTCTTGCATATCATGGTCCTTTATCAAACCTTGCAACCATTCTTCATCATTTTCTACCTTAACTAATGTCTTGGCATCATTATAATTATTAAAATCTTTTGCAAGCTCAATTGGGTCTTCCACAATATCATTCAATTCGCTTGCATTCTCAAGCATCACCACTTCAACATCCTCGTCATCTGAATCGGGCCATTCCTCTCTCATAAAATCTTCTTCGGTGTAAATTTTAAGATATTCTTGTGAGGGTGCTACACCGTTTATAACAATAGGTAAGTCACACCCAATCTCTTCTTTTTGAATTGGCAAAGGATCGTTATTATGATCCGGAGTTGGAATAACTTCCTCATTATTGCAACGTGCATACAATTTGGCCGGTTGTCATCCGAGCAAAAATAATTTCACTTTCTTACTTAACTAAAATAAAGGTAGTATGCAATAAGAAAGAGTTCGTATCCACAGAGAGGCTTTTGTTGTTATGCAAATTTCGTTTTCTTAGTAACCAACGAGGGGGGGGGGGTTGATATTTCAAAGCAATAAAAATAAATTGAAGAAATAAAGTATTAAAATAATCAATAAGAAGAATATATTGGTCACGGGATAGTTTCATTCACAAACATGTATTTTCATCAATGACTAGAATTGAAATATTAATCTCACATTTACTAAAAGTCCTAGGATACCTTGATCGCAAGAATATCCCGCTAATTCCCTGATTTCATCACGACCACATTAAAAGATACATATGTGAATTCTTCCTAGAAAGCAACCTAAAGTGTAAAAGCACAATTAAGTTTAACTCCCTAAAAGAAATAAGTTCTATGGAATAAGACTAATCAAGGCAATCAAAATGTGTAAAAGCACTAGATCGATTTAACCCAAGTTATGATTCATATGTGACTAGTATGATATATCACTACAAGCACTACCCACAATTATGCTACTTAGAATTAGGGATAAACAACGTTTTTGTATTGAAAACCCTAATATAGCTCTAGAAATGAAAGTAAATCGGATTGATTCCGGACTCAACCAAACAAACAATCAAATCATAACAATATAAACCACGAATCATAAACAATAAAGTTGAGACAAAACTAATACATTGAATCAAATCTTATTTGTGAAATCCACTTTATATCACATAACCAATAAATGAAGTTTAGCTACTCATAACTTTTGAGTTCATCATAATCATAATAAAAAATAAGATGAAGAACATGAAAAATAAATGAAATCAAACCCTAGTTGCCGCTCTCCTCCAAAACTCCATTATACGTCCCTAAAAAGAATAAAAACTTTTTCTTTTTATAGCTTTTCAACTTCCCAAATTAGGTCTTCAAAGCCAAAGGTCCAAATGTTCCAATAGTAAGATTCTACCAAGCCCATAAGTGAGTAAAAACCCAAGCAAAAATCTGTCCCAAAAAGAGTCACCGGAAAACTGTGTTTCCGGCCGAAAGTTGACTGAATCCGGCAACGAAACAAATCTCAGGTGACCGACAAATTCCACCCGGTCAGCGGTCATGGTCAGTCAAGGCTCAGGTGAGTCAGGTATGAGTCAGATCAGCTGACTCATCTAAGTGGCTGAGTTGGTATTAGACAAGGCCATTGCACTGGCCAAAGCACTGATGCACAATCATTGTGCTTCCATCAATGATGGCCTTGCATACTGCATCCCTGCAACATAACTCCCTTCCTGCTGCTTCAAGCTCCAACAACAACAAAAACAACTCATTCTTTTTATGCACCACTAGTTACATCTTCTACTGCAACAGAGCAGCAGTCAACACAACTTCAAACCCATCACAAAAGTAAACAACCATCTCAGTTCAACTCCAACTTGCACCTGCAACACCTATTCAAACACAGGAATTCATAACTCCATTAGCAGCACCACTTTCTCCAACTGTGCTCATACACATTCACTGCCATCATCTCTTGCTTACAGCCACCTTCCACCAGATCTGTAGCTCATTGATTCCTACCTGCAATTCAACACAAAACCACCAGAACTACAGATTAATCTCATGAGAATCAATACCTTCAGTTCATTGCTTGTTCAGCTAATCAACAACACTGCGAGCAACTCCTTGCAACACTCATAACTCTTACAAAACTAGACTGCAACTTCATAACCATCTGCTTCAGTTCAACACAGACTCCATAACTATCTCAGTTGAAAACTTGTTCCACTGAAGTGGCAACTTCACATACTCAGGTCACAATAACTGCTCCATCACCACAAACTTCCACCTGCAACTCCACTGAAGCCAGCACCATGACTTGTACAGCTGCAAACAACTGAATATGTGTATCACCTGTATCTCATATATTCACAGCTCTGCCAATTCAACTATTCTACAAAATCCACTTAACTGCAATTTCAGTCACCACTAGCCACTGCAACATGCTTAACTGTAACTGCTCTTGTCAGTTCACCCAGTCCTAACATACATATACTACATAGCTGTTGCTTCAACTTCACTGTCTCAAAATCATCATTTATCAACTGTGGGTCCAGCTTCTCACTGCATACCAACAAAACTGCAGCTGCAACCCATTGCAGCATCACCTATGCAACTGCGACTACAGATACATAACCTTCTTAGCACTTACACAAGCAACAACTCTTGCTATCTCAACTGTGCAACCAAACCTAACCAATCTCTTATATCACCAGAACCCACTGCATTATTCACCATAAACTGAGCACCATTTCCTTCACTGAGTTTCTCATGCTAATCAGAAACATCACAACTGCCACCTGCACTTCACTGCTGCACACAATCTCTTCAACTGCACCACATGATTCAACACTTCCACACCCATAGTTCATCCCAGGCCACCTGCAATTACACATCAGCAACTCCAATCTCAGTTCATTCCCTTCACCAATTTCCTCCATGTGAACACTCATCTCCACCTGAGTCCATTTCATAACACCACAGAGCTTCATCACTTCAACCATTGTGAAATGCAATCACCAAAATACCTAACAACAACTGCATCTTCTCAAACCCATCTGCTCAACTTCAATCTCATCTCAGATTCAAGCCCATAGCCATAACCACAGAACTCAGCCATAACTCCATTTCTCTTCAAATTGAGCTGCACAGTATCACCAGAATTTAACCCATCTCCCTGAGTTC
Organism: Papaver bracteatum; assembly: GCA_023529315.1. Taxonomy (NCBI): domain Eukaryota; kingdom Viridiplantae; phylum Streptophyta; class Magnoliopsida; order Ranunculales; family Papaveraceae; genus Papaver; species Papaver bracteatum. The sequence continues at coordinate 1,323,033 of JAJJWX010001253.1, forward strand.
TTATCAACCACCATCTAGCCCTAGTTCACTACCAGAGCCACCAAATTTCATCTCAATCACCCATTTCTGCCATTAATCACCAAACCCATGTTCTTAAATCTTCTCAACATCACATAAATTTCATGAATCTCTCAAATCGAACCCACAAGCAGCAGCATCACCATCTTAACAGAGAAAGCTTGAATTCAGACTTCTTCTCTCTTCTGTCTTTCACTATAATCCCGTGAATATCAGCATCACAACAAAACCCTAACCTAATTTCATCTCTGAATTCCCAGCAGAAAACCCCCATTCAATCTTCAGTCCTCCATCTATTTCTCATCTCATCACCAAAAGCAACAAATTCATCTATCCCTTCTCTGAATTTCAGGTGAACAATCTCTCTACGTGGTTCAATTGATCACCAACAGAATCAAACCTTCCCCCAATTTCAAATAACAGCCGCAGCCATTTTCTTTCTTATCAGAGTTTGAGAATAATGATTGGGAAATAATGCTTACTGAATTCTAGGGTTTGGTAATGACTAAAGTTGATATTGGTACTCTGCACCACCGGATAAGGGCCAACCATTCCATACATGGCTTGTCGGTTCCAGATAAGTGACACCTTAATTCTTCGACCCAACTGTCAGTTACGGGAAACTAACAGCTCTTTCTTTGCCTCTACCTTGCACAACCTAGCCCGCTCCAAGTATAGCTCGCATGTGAACTGACCTTTTCGCCTTTTTCGCTCTAAATGAGTGATTTCATTTACTTTTGCTCCAAATGACTCCATTGTACCTGATAAACTCAAAAGCAATCATAAGATACATATTTTACAAAATAAATAGCAAAGAAAGCATAAATACTAAATAATAATTAAGGTGTTTACAATACCTATCAAATTCCCCCACACTTAGACTTTGCTAGTCCTCGAGCAAACAAAACAAAACTAAAATACAACAACTCCATGTCATCGAGATTACGGTTACTTTTACATAAATAACAAGCCTTTAAACCCCTAGGTGTCCCTAGTGAACGATTTATAGTCTCGTGAAGGTTTACAAGAGGTCTACCTACAAAAACTAGTTTTCCAACTTACTAGTTCTCCGAAATGATAGCATCCAACGCGCTAAGAAGACATAGAAATTCTGCACACTAGTCATAAGAAGTTAGACACAAATATGAACACAATCTCATTCTTAAAAGTTGAGAGAGAGATAACCATACCTTATCGAAAGAAATTCGGGTTCGGAGTGATCAAAATTCTTGACTCTGCCTCACAAGAAAGGATTTTATGAAATTTCTCTCAATAATAAACAGCTCTTTATGGGTCACACATGTGCCCAGGTAAGAATGAAGAGAGAATCCTGCGACACGTTGAATAGTAGGAAGGCAAACCTTCCGAATTTTTTTGAAAACCCACATCTTTTATTGTTTTTGAAAACCTTTTTTCTGACGATCTCTAAGAAAGGAAATCAACTACTTAATGAAGGTGGGAATATGCTTACTTACCTCGTTATCCGTTCAGCGTGCAATTAGCACCACTCTCACAGCATCCATAGAAACATCTTCGGTCTTCAATCCCTGTCTTCGTCTTCGGTCTTCAACTGTTGATGATAACTCTTGAACTTCGTAGAATCTTGACAATGTGACTCTTTCCTCTAATTCCTTGTTGCTTGAAACTTCATTATAGATATTTGTTTTTCCATTGGCTAAACAAACCAAAATATGATGCAATGATTTTTTTTTGAATATTTTTTTTTTAATTCTTTTTCATAAAAATGCAAGATAAACAAAGTAAATACAAAATGAAAACAAACAAAAAATTAAAACTAATGATGAACCTAATGAACTCTTGTCTCTTTTTTTTTCTGTTTAAGGGAACTAGCATAATGATAACCATGTCCCAAGTTTGTTTGTTTTTTATGTAGACAAGAGAAAATAATACAAATAAAAATACAAAATAAAGATAAAATAAATGCAAGTACAAATGCAATGGTGTGAGTACTTTACCGTTTGATTCTTCACAACTTGTATGTCTCGATATCATAAACTTCTTGAATTCTCATCTTGATAATCTTCACTCTTTTACAATAGTCTTCAACTTGTAAAAATTCTGCTCCTTATCTTGTTGCTTTACTTGAATCTGAAATCTGCTCATTTTTGTACCGTTGCTTGTAAACCTTGGATGTCTTCAAATTTCCTTCGAATTTGTGATGCTCCTCTTGTTCATGATGATGGTGTTTCTATGAACCTGTTGGTGTAGAGAGAGATAAAGTGGATGGTGTTAACTGCGAACAAGATTACAAGTGGTATGTAAGTTAGCATTCGATGTCACCATCATGATTGATAAAATAGCACTCAAGATATCAAAATAGTGCTTCTATTGGTGGGAGGTTGGATAGCTCACCATTCTACCCGGAGTTTACGTACGGTGACACACACTCTAAAAGCACATATTTAGACAGGTACAAAGAATTGAAGGTCGGTGCCTCTCATGATGTAACATGGGTAGTCTCCACTATAGGGGACCACTACTCTACTACCGAATTTAGTCTGCACCATATTTGCTACTGGCATGGTTAAATCCAACTTTAAGTCTTATACAAGTAAGAAACCCGATCATGTTCTCTGTCATCTCTAAGTTCAGTCACTCTTATGAGAATCTCGATGTAATCTTAGAGACATGTATACTATGTGACTCTAAACAAACTATAAGTTAGAGTTTTTTATTCACTAATTTACACAAAAGTTGAAAATTTTGAAAAAATTACAATGCAAATGCTTAACCACTCGCCCACACTTAAACTTTACATTGTCCTCAATGTAAATTGAGTCATCCAAAGTAAGTCAAGGTGGGAAATCATGCACGATATATGACAAGAAATAAGAAAAATAAAATACAAGATAAGAAAAAACTAAAAACAAGACAAGAAAATGAAAATAAGACAAGAGATACTCATCCTATGGGTTGCCTCCCATTTAGCGCTTGGTTTAAAGTCGTCAGCCCTACTATCTCCTTGCTTTCTATGACTCCTCCAGAGGGAGTGCATCCACAAAATTAGCTCCTTCTACCACTTTGGAAGTGAAATTCTCATAATATGGTTTCAACCGGTGCCCATTAACTTTAAGTTCCTTGCCTGTATCTATGCTACGAATTTCTACTGCATCATGAGAAAACACATTAGTAACAATGAAAGGTCCGATCCAACGTGACCTTAATTTACCCGGAAATAAATGCAAACGAGAATTAAACAAAAGCACTTTCTGCCCAACACAAAATTATTTTCTAGAAATCATAGTATCATGAAAGGCCTTCGTTTTCTCCTTGTAAATGCGAGAGCTTTCAAATGCATCATTGCGAAGCTCCTCTAGCTCTTGGAGTTGTAACTTCCTTTGCTTTCCAGCCCCATCCATCTCCATATTGCATTGCTTAATCACCCAAAATGCTTTATGCTCAATCTCCACGGGTAAGTGACAAGGTTTACCATACACAAGCCTAAAGGGAGACATCCCAATAGGTGTCTTGTATGCAGTTCTATAAGACCACAAAGCATCATTAAGTCGCATGATCCATTCTTTCCCTGTTGGATTCACCGTATTCTCTAGTATGGATTTCACCTCCCGATTAGAAACCTCGGCTTGTCCATTTGTTTGGGGATGATAAGGTGTTGCAATCTTGTGTGACACATTGTACTTCTTCAACAAGCTTTGTAAAATCCTGTTTTTGAAGTGAGAACCCCCATCGCTAATTATGGCTCTTGGAATTCCAAACCTTGCAAAAATGTTAGCTTGCACAAAATCTGAAACAACCTTGGAATCATTAGTTGGTGTGGCCTTAGATTCCACCCATTTAGAGTCATAATCAACAACAAGTAAGATGTAAAAATTCCCATGAGAGTTGACAAAAGGACCCATAAAATCAATACCCCATACATAAAAAACTTCAGTAAATTGAATAAAAGTTTGTGGCATTTGATTTCGGGCACCTAGATTGCATGTTCTTTGGCACCTATAACAAGTTGTACAAAATGTGTATGCATCCTTAAACAAGGTTGGCCAATAAAAACCGCTTTCAAGTACCTTGTGAGCGGTTCTCTTACTTCCAAAATGTCCTCCGCAAGCATATGAGTGACAAAATGACAAGATAGAATTAAACTCGGATTCGGGAACGCACCTTCTTATTACTTGGTCGCTGCCATGTTTCCATAAGTATGGATCATCCCATATATATTGGTTCCCTAACCTCTTAAGTTTATCCCTTTCAGCACGAGACAAGTTCTTTAGGATTTGTTTAGTTACCAAGTAATTCACAATATCAGCATACCATGGTTCACCAAAGGCAATTGAGAATAGTTGCTCATCCGGGAAACTTTCACGCAATGGGATAGCTTCCTTGTCCACAGCAAGAAGGCTTAAGTGATCCGCAACGGTGTTCTCAATTCCTTTCTTGTCTTTGATTCCAATATCAAACTCTTGCAAGAGTAAAATCCATCGTATGAGCCTCGGTTTCTCTTCTTTCTTCATTAGCAAGTACCTAAGAGCTGCATGGTCAGAAAAGATAACAACTTTTGTACCAATTAGATAAGAGAGAAATTTTTCCAATGCAAATACAATAGCTAACAACTCTTTTTCAGTGGTTGTGTAGTTTTGTTAGGATTCATTTAACGTTCTAGAAGCATAATAAATAGCATGAGGTATCTTCCCCACACGCTTCCCAAGCACCGCACCAACCGCATAGTCACTTGCATCACACATGATCTCAAAAGGCTTGCTCCAATCCGGTGGTTTAATGATAGGGTCTGAAATCAAAAGTTCTTTCAAACGATTGAATGCCGCCATACACTTTTCATCAAAGTTAAAAACCACATATTTTTGCAATAAATTGCAAAGTGGTGATGTTATCTTGGAAAAATCCTTGATAAATCTACGATAAAAACCTGCATGACCAAGAAAAGAACGTATCTCCCTCACCGTAGTGGGAGGGGTTAGAGCACGAATAAGACTGGAACTGCTATGGACACCCCCACGGCTTGGGTGCTTCATAATAAGTGTTCACTTCTGATAAGGGCTATCCAAATGGACTCCCCTTAACCTGCGCTGGCTGTTCTTTAATACTTCTCCAAATATGAGTTCCCCTTAACCTTAACTTGGCTCCCAACAGTGTTTGCCACTAAAATGACAATTCTACCCTTCTTTCTCAAAATACACGGATTCTTCTTCTTTCGCTCCAAATGGATCCAAATCACCTAATAAACTCAAACTCACACATAAGATACATAATTTACATGAAAACTCGCAAAGAAAGCATAAATACTAGTTATAAAATTAGGTGTTTATCACACCTATCAAATTCCCCCACACTTAGAATTTGCTAGTCCTCGATCAAATTCCCCCACACTTAGACTTTGCTAGTCCTCGATCAAATCAAACAAAACAAAACAAATACATACAACTCCGTGTCGTCGAGGATACGGTAACTTTTAGCATAAATAACAAGCCTTTAAACCCCTAGGTGTCCCTAGTGGATGAGTTTTAGTCTCGTGAAGGTTTACAAGAGGTCTGCCTACAAAACCTATATTTCCAACTCCCTCTATTTGTGACAAATCAATGAACGAATCCAAAATGGCTATTGGAGGAGGTACCTTGATCCAAATTCAATTTATATATATGTAAATTAAGCTCTTCTTAGAAAGTTGAACAAACCACAATACTCGGAATCTGACTAACCACAATCACAATGAAAATATTAAGAAGATGGATATAGAATTAGATGTTGGCGAATGTTAACAAGTGATCGGTGTTTCCCATATCTGTCTGAAGGTCACCGCCAAGATGAACCTATGCATCCTATTGGATTAAGCTACTGGTCTGAATTCTACATCAACTCACTGGCATATACAAGGGAACCAGGAGTGACTTTATTCAACCAATATAATACTTTATTTTCTTTTTCACTTTTTTATTTTTTTTATTAGACATCATGATTAGATCTTTTGGATCCAAGTGCATGCTTCTTATCAGCAAGAATGTGATAGTTGCCTTGGATCCTGTATTCCATGCTTGTTTAGGCGATGGAGACAGGGACAACGTTTCACACATACTGCTATCCAAGTGTTTTTTTATTCCGTTTGGTCTAATTGGTCTGTCTTTTTTTTTTCCTTTTCTTTTTCTAGTAACTCAATCACTCTATTTCATCCTAGCAGTAATAACAATTCGATGTTTAGTGACCCACCAAATCACTTGAATAACAGTAGATAAATATGGAAAAATAAAAATAGAACGTGATATGGTGATATTCCGAGATATGGTAACAACTATCATATAATTTTGTCCATTTAGTTAATGGGTTCCTCAACTCCTCCAGCCAAGATGGTTCCATCCATTTATATTGATAGTGTCATCCTAAAGGCACATGTAGTAGCAGGATTTCCCACACTACACCCCTATTAAGATCTTATAGAAATCTAAGTGAAACTAGTTGAAGATTGAAGAATTAAACGACACTTTTATTATTTAGATCTAAGAAATGTTTACAGAAAATATTCAAACTCAGAATTACAACTTTCTTTTCTTGAGTTTCTCTCTCCTCAAGATTTTCTCAACTCTAAAAAATACATCATCATCTTCTGGACTTATTTGAACCCTTTATATAGGAAATTACATAGTGGGTGACAGCTAAGTTTTCCCCTTCTTTCGGATCTATTTTGCGATCTCATCGCGGTAATTACAATGTTAATATTCGCCAACTTTTGTAATCCTCGTGAAACAACACTCTTCTAATATGCCTCTTCAATCGTCAACTTCGTCATTCTTTGAATTATTTTGTGACGCTCGTGAAATGTTGTTGAAGATTTTTCAGTAACGCTCGCAGAAGTGTCGTTAATCTCTCGTGAACATAATTGTGGCGATATTCTGGTATTACATCTTGCCTCTTTTTTCTTGAATATTGCTTGAAAAGGAATCTTTAAGAAAAAATCAGTTGTTGTAATAGTCTTTGATTTTTGTTGATGAAGGAATGAGCGAAAGAATACTGGATTTGAAAAGTATATACTTTCCTCTATTCTTTTGCGAAGTAAATAAGAAGCATCATCCCTTGAAGTACGTAAAGTATGAAGTATCCTTGAAGAAGTATAAGAAGTACTCAATCCTCTAAATATAAGAAGTATCCATTTTTGAATGAAAGTTATAAGTATTGCCTCTGTTCTCGTGAAATTATTACTGGATTTTTGGTGAAAATCCTAGTCCATTTTGGAAATGATTCTTGCGAGAAGATAAAGAACATAAAATATTTTCTTGGTAATCCACAGTTGCCTCTGTTCTTTATCTATGAAGGAAGAATCCTTGAGAAAATGCTAAATGAACGAATTGCCTCTGCCTTATTTGATAAAATGATCATATTCTGCGAAATAATCATTTCCCCTGCGAAATTCGAAATAGATGCAATATCTTTGAATTAATCGAAAATCTATGAATGTTTCTCGAATTTACGAGTTCTTTGATTTTTTTCGCGAAATTATCAATGTTTCTGCGAATTTCTGAATGTTTCTGCGTGGCGATGAATAGTGGCGAGATTGTGAATAATGCTACGAGATTGTAGACATTCCTATTGATAGATTCTGAATAATACTTCTGAGAAACTCTGAATAGTATTTCTGAGAGATTCCAAATAGTACTTGCTTTCTCTCTTGCGATGAGCAAATCTTTCCTGCATTCTTACAAGAAAATAATTAATGTTTGAGATTATTCTATTGGTCTTATTTTTCCTTCCTAGTTAAAGGTCTTATTTCGCCAATTTTTCTTTCTGCGACAAAATCGCAGGACGTCTTTACATTTGCATGTATTGACCCATTGATCTTGCCTTATCTTTTCTCTTGAGGCTTTTTGGCCTGTTATGCGACAATATGACAAGTCTAAGCTCTCTCGCGAGATCAAAGTCTCATGACATTGCCGTCTTGCGATGAAATCGCAGGACGTCTTTACACTTTCATGTAAAAACCCATTGATCTCATCTTAACCTTTTCTCTTTTGGATTTTTGCCTCTGTATAATTTACGCGACAATATGACATGCCTAAATGATCTTCCAATCTTAGAGCCCCATGACATTGCCGTCTTAAGACACTTATCAGCTCCCTAATGGAGGGTGCCACCCTTATCTTCCCCCTGGTTGCCCCTTCAAGGAGGGCACATCGGCCATACAAGACTAGATCCTCCCATCCAGATTTACCAACAACCAGTTGTTTTCGTAGCCTCTTGTCCTTTATGCCTATATGGCTTATAGTTACAAGACTACACCCTAGGTGGGGTTTTCTTCAGGCCAAGTGCATTGTAGCCAAGACTTACCAAAGATGGCCAGGGTAGGTTCGTCCGTCCCGGGCACCCTTGGCTAAACCGTGTACCTCGGCGCCTTAGTCATACTTTGCACTTCTTGGAAGAGATCCTCGGTCTCCCAACCAGGGTATAACCTTATAAAGTTGGAAATTCAAGATCCCTCTCCCGGATAGGTTTTCTTTAACCCCTACATCTGTATGACTCAGGTTCCAGTAGCGGTATAACCTTATCCCTGAATCATATAAAGAGATACCCCCTTTATGACGTGCTTGTAGGTCTTACATTTGCCTCTTACGAAATTGTATTCGCGAACTAAGGTGCACGCCATAAAGGTTTGTCCCGTTCTCTTAATATATGCGAAATTATATTCGCGTTTCTTAAAATTTCTTGCGAGCTTCAAATCTTAATAATTTCTTTTCTTTTTCTTTCTTCAACTTTTCAATTTCATTTTCTTCATTCAAACAGAAAAAACAACTTTACCTTTCCACTTCTAGTGATATTCTCGTTATATTTCATATTTCTATCACTTCATTCTTCTTATCTTCCTTATCATTTTTTTTTACTTAGTGTTTTCGCGCAGGCTGCTCTTGATCAACCTTTTATGCTTTTTATACCTGTACTTTTGCTGCGTTTTGTTATTTGCTTGATATCTTCGAGGGACTCGTTAGTTACTTCTTCATTCCTTTCTATTGAATCAACCATTAATTTGTCACTTCTCTGTTGTTGCTTAATTCTATATTTCCAATTGTTATTCTTCCCTGCTCTTTCCTCACAAGACTTGATATCTATCTCATAACATTTCTTACTTTCTCCCCAATCTCCTTTAATTACTCCAACACCATTTGGATGAGGGAATTTAATGCACTGATGAAAGGTAGATGCAACACCCAATATCCTGTGTAACCAAGGTCGACCAATCAAAGCATTATATGGTGATTCAATATCAACAACACATAATAAAATCTTGGAAATCATTCCTCTTAACGGAATTCTCATTGTGATATCCCCTTTAGGCTTGTTGGAAGTTCCATTAAAACCATAGATTTTGTATGTTGATGGTATCAAATCTTCATCTTTCCCACCCATGGTTCTGTAGGTGTGGTAGAACAGGATATCTACGGAACTACCAGTATCAATTAGGATTCTGTCAATGGCCCAAGACTCTTCCATTTCATTATTGTTTTCTTTATTTTCTTCTTCTTCTTCTTCTTCTTCTTCTTCTTCTGCTTGTTCTGGTTTTATTTCCAACCTTACCACCAATGGGTTATCATGCATCTTGCCAGGCTATGGTACTTCTTGTGCTGTAAAAGAAAGGACTTGTTTCTGCCACTCTTATAATGGCGAGATTCTCGCAATATTCATTATTTATTTTCCGTCCATATCTCTGGCGAAGACTCCACTTAAGACATTATCGTGGAAATCTTCGATGGTTCTGAAAGAATGCACAATAGAATTACAAAATAAATTATGTGCTTTAGTTCCAACCTCTATAACAAAAGTTTCTGCTCCTTTTACATTCGTCATTCTGCGATCATCTGGTGGTGGTGGCAATTGTTGCAATTGTTGATGCCCTTTTAGAAAATGATTTAGCTTCCCCTGATCGATCATTCTTAAGATTATTCTTTTTACATTTCTGCAATTATTTATCGAATGCCCATGAAAATGATGATAAGGACAGAATTCTTGATTACGAGTGTTAGGATGTGGTTCCTTCCCCATGTTCCATGGCGAGGGTATATTTTCCATTAAAATGATAGCTTCCCAGATTTTTTTCTACACTAGTATTCATGGGTGGCATCTTGATCTCCTCCCATATGGTTTTCATGTTCCCCTGATTTCTGAAATTATTTTGCTTTTGTCCATCATAAGTTTCTTGGGGTTGGTCAAGCCTTTGGATTTGACTATTTCCTCCATGATTGTAATAATTCTTCTCTCTTTCAAATTCTTCTTGATCACGACTTCCCATAGCCACTAGCTTTTGTTTGTAATTATTCGCCACTTTCTCTGCTTGAACTTGCGAGGTGCTCGCCACGTTATTAATCATTTTTGGAAGCAAACTTCCATTAGCCACTACAGAACTTGTGTTTGCAATTGGGTATGACTCCATTTCGTTTGTTTTTCTTCCAAAGCAATGTACTCTTCTTGTAGTTCTCTTAGTTCAGTCATTGTGATGGTGTTTTTGATTCTGAAAATTTGTATGTAGAGCACATTGGTCGCAAACATTGCATTAATGAAGGATAAAATAAGATATCTTTCATCTACTCTTCCCGCCATCTCACTACACATTGTCTTCCATCTTATGGTTAAATGTTTTAGACTCTCGCCAATTCTCTGCTTTAATCCAAATACATCTTCGATACCTGGTGTGAAGAGTTGTTGCTTATGTATGCACCCAAAAATGTAGCTTGTAAGTGGTCAAAAGAAGTAATAGTATTTTTCGGCAATCCCTCAAACCATTTTAGCGCCTCGCCAGTCAAGCTGGATGCAAAGTATTTGCATAAAACAGCATCATGATTCTCCCAACGCAAAGACATACACCTAACATAAGCTTTAACATGTTGAATAGCACAAGTAGTCCCATCGAAAATCTTGTTTAGTCTTTGGTAAATTGCATTTTGGAGGAATTCCTCTTAGTTGTACTTCCTGTGTGAAGGGAGTTCTAGATGCTTCTTCGATTGCTTCATCAAGTTGCCTTCTTCCACCTTCTCTTCTATTATTGATTATTCCTATCATTTCTACTAATTCCCTCAAAATTTGCTCATTTACAGCTGGGCTTTGTTCTATTGGTCTTTTTAACGCACTTTCTCTTCTTCTGCGATTTTTCTCTTCATTTCTTTCCGAAATTCGCAATTGATTTTGTCTCCTAATTTCTTCTCCACCAACTTCTTCATTTCTCGCCAATTCTCTTTGTTGTCTTTCTATCCTTCTCTGTATTCTGTCATACTCTTTCTGAACATTGCCATTTTAGCGATTTTGTGTACGTCTCCTTTCTCGATTATCATGATTGTTTTGCCTTATTGCTTCTTGAAACTCCTGTTCTTCCATTTCGCCTCGACCTTTCTCTCTCGCAAGCTAGGCGTGCTGTTCAAACATAATGTCTCTTAATTTCATTCTCAATAATTCTTTGATTTCTGACATGCTCTCGTCCATGTAATACTCTTCTACCTTCTTCGTGATTTTCTTCACCATCTTGATTACCTTCATTTCTTTGATTTTCAATATTTCGCCTTCCATTTAAAGTTTATCCTTGTGGATCGTTACAATCATCATTTACTCTCTCCTCTCCCTGACGTTGTCCTCTATTTGGATTTTCAGTTTCTTCTTGTACATTTTCTCCATTATTTCTTGTGGGAGAATTTCGCCTTGTTATTTCTTTAAATGATCTTGAACTTGATTTAGTAGTACTTCTTGATCTTCTTCTTTGTAACCTTAAATTCTCCATTCTCAACTCATGATTTTGTCTTGTTAAATTTGCACGTTCCACCGCCTCTAACCTTCTTTCTTCCTGTATTCTTTGCCCTAATTCCTCTGGTGTTTCATCTTCATCTTGATTAATCGACCCTTCTTCTACCTCCTGATTTCTTCCTACTTCACTTTCTTCTCTTACTTGTCGATTTGTTCCTTCTCCCGTTGAATCCGATCTCCATGTGTGCACGCTTATTCTATCATAATCCACTCTTCCATTTTGTACTGATGTTGATTGGTTTGGTTGTTGAACTGGATTTTCCCTTTCATTCCTTGTTCTATTCCTCCTACTTCTCACCCTTGAAGATTCTCCTAATACACTTGTTTCTTCACCTGCAAGTTTTTTTTTCTTCTTCTCGTCGTTAGTGGTTCTGATGTATTTCTTCTCCTTCTTCCAGCCATTTTTTCAATTTCTCCAAATATTCAAATTGTAATTAGAGATTTTGAATCTCTTCGATCCCCTTAGTCGGCGCCAAAATGTAGTAGCAGGATTTCCCACACTACACCCCTATTAAGATCTTATAGAAATCTAAGTGAAACTAGTTGAAGATTGAAGAATTAAACGACACTTTTTATTATTTAGATCTCGTAAATGTTTACGAAAATATTCAAACTCAGAATTACAACTTTCTTTTCTGGAGTTTCTCTCTCCTCAAGATTTTCTCAACTCTAAAAAATACATCATCATCTTCTGGACTTATTTGAACCCTTTATATAGGAAATTACATAGTGGGTGACAGCTAAGTTTTCCCCTCTTTCGAATCTATTTTGCGATCTCATCGCGGTAATTACAATGTTAATATTCGCCAACATTTGTAATCCTCGTGAAACAACACTCTTTTAATATGCCTCTTCAATCGTCAACTTCGTCATTCTTTGAATTATTTTGTGACGCTCGTGAAATGTTGTTGAAGATTTTTCAGTAACGCTCGCAGAAGTGTCGTTAATCTCTCGTGAACATAATTGTGGCGATATTCTGGTATTACAGCACATGTTTCTATGTTTCGGAGTTCATAAAGCAATTTTTTTTCTTCTATTTTTTCTATTTTTTTTATGAACACAAGGGAAAACTAACAAGGCTAAAAACTCTATATGAGAACACTCCCCCACACTTAAACTTTACATTGTCCTCAATGTAAAATTGAATCGTCCAAAGAAAGTTCAAGGTGGGAAATTCCGCAAATGATATGCAAAAACAAGAAAATAAAGATAAAATGCTTAAAGAATAAAAAGATAAAGGTAAAGATGCAAAACCGGTGGATTGCCTCCCACTTAGCGCTTGGTTTAAAGTCGTCAGCCCGACATGCAAGTTGAATTCTCCATACACCAATAATCTGAAAAGTTGGGGATCCACCCATAGCACCTGTTTTTCAAACACTAGCTTCGCACAAATATTAGTAATATAAAACAGAAATGAAGCTATTAACCGATAAGAGTTTCCCCCACACTTATTCTTGTCCACACATGGAAGTGGGTAAAGAATATAGGAGTCGGGTACTTCCATGGTTTCTTGTTCCAAAACCTGCATAGTATGAGAATCAAGTATCTCTAATGGAGGAAATCGAGAAACAAAGTCATTAAACAATATTCCCGAAGCACATACATTCAAACTAATAAGAGGTAAAGGAGAAGAATCAATATTCAAAGGGTTAGACAAACCTCGCACAATCTCTTGTAGCACGGAATCCTCTTCATACTTGAAAAATTCAAGTTAACTATTCACCTCTTGTATATCATGGTCCTCTATCAAACCTTGCAACCATTCTTCATCCGTTTCTGCCATAAACAAAATCTCAGCATCAACATCATCATTACAATCATATGCAAGCTCAATTGGGTCTTCCACAATATTGGTCATAGTGGTCACATTCTCAACATACTCCTCTTCATTGGACTCAAACCTTGTTCCAAAGTTCTGTAAAACACTAGTTTCATCATACTCATGTCCCTTTTGAATAGGTGCTTGATCATTATAAAGATCAAGAGTTGATTCAACTACACTAACATCATCAAATATCTCCAAAGGTTGGTCCTTTTCAACACCATCATCTTCGTCTTCATCTTCAGACTCACCATAATAAGAATCGTCGTCGGTTTCCTAACCTTTATCACGACGTCGTTTGAGTTCCATATGAATGGTCCTACTAATTTCATCGACAAGCTCTTCCGAGTATCCATCGTCTTCCAACTTGTATAATTTCTGCGCAAGTTTCCTGACGTTCACACGTTTGCCACCATTTGATACAATAGGTTCTCTTTCCCATGACTCTTCCCTTTGAATGGGTGAATGATCATAACTACGATCTGGAGGCAGGTAAGAAGAAGTGTTCCAAAAATTAGTTTGTGCGACATTCTCTCTATTACGATCAAGTTGGTCTAGCCTTTGTTGCATATCTTGTAATCCATTCATAATCTGCATACAACTCGAATGAAGCCAATTAGAAGTAGAATTATCCCACCTAGGTGCTTGACTTACATACCCACTACAAGGTTGTTGTTGCTATGTATGAAAATCACCATAAGGTTCTCTAGGATATGCATCATAGCCAATAAATTGGTTTTGATTGCATTCCATATATGGTGGGAAATTGTCATAGTGTTGAGGAGGTTGAAAGCCGTATCCATTATTCCAATATGATCCTTCCATAGAAATTGGTACCTGAAACAAGAGTTCTCAAAACTATGTCAAAACCAGAAAATAAGAAAGAAAAAAAACAAAAACAAAAATAAGAAACCAAAAACAAGTGACAACCGTTGCCTCCCCGGCAACGGCGCCAAAATTTGATTGTTGTCGTATGCGTCAAAAATAATTTACACTTTCTTACTACTCAAAATATAAATATAGCAAGGGAAAGAAAGGATCGATCCCACAGAGAGGACTAGGTTGTCAATATATTCTTGGTTTCCTAAAATTAACACGGGTGATTTTCTGGTTTTTAACAAAGTAAAATAAACTTAAAGCAAATAAAGAAAAGTAAACAAATCAAGGATGAGAAAATATTGGTCACGGATTTCATCTTCATTCACAAATATGTTTCCTACACAATAATTAGAATTGATATTTTAATCTCAACTTTTTATCAAAAGCCCTAGGATACCTTGATCGCAAGAATATCCCGCAAATCTCCTTTTGTCATCAACAAACACATTAAAAGATGCGAGTATGAGTTTTATCTAAGAGAACAACCTAACGTGTAACAACACTAATCAAGTTTAATTCCCTAGATGCATTAAGTTATATGAAATTAGGCCAATCAAAGCAATTGAACGTGGAAAGCGCACTAATTCAATTTAACAAAAGTCACGATTCACATATGATCATAAGAATATATCACTACAAACTATAATCATATTTATGCTACTTGTATTCAAGGATTATCACTTTTACGTATAATAAACCCTAAACTAGCAATAGACGTGATTAGAAGTTCTACCAATTTGCAACTTGACAAAACAATCAATCAAATCATGTTTATAATACGTCAATCATATAACTATATTTTCAGAGAATTGTGAACGATAAATATGAGACAAAACTAATATATTGAATCAAAGAATCATGCCATAACCAATAATAAACAAAACAAATATATTGGTTGTGAAATCCAACTATTCCATAACCAATAATAAAATTAAGTACTCATGGCATAGGAGTTCATAAGAATAAGGAAGATAAACCCTAACATGTCTAAACCCTAGAAACAAAAGTAGTAGATGATGGTAGATATCCATAGGTTTAGAGAAAAAGTTCTATTTATATGCCTCTCCCAAAAGGATACTCAAAAGTAGGTCAAGTCTTCTCAAAACCCGTCTCAAATTCGTCCACCAGGCCCATGAGTGAAAATAAGTCTTTGGAAAATTTGGATCCAAAAAGGGTCGCCGTATTGCTAACGTCATCACCGGAATCCGGTCATCGGCGCCGGAATACGGTCACCGGAAAATTGACTCAGGCCTCTTTTGTCATCAGAAACTGTCACCAGCAAGTATGTACTTCCAGCAACTCATCTTTCCTTCTCTGCATTTCAAACATTCACAAAAATCATCCTAACCAATTATTTTCTCTCTTGCGAAAACGTGCACAAAAGCGTGACTCATAGCTCATATATCCGTCCGCCAACTTCCGCATACGACTCATACCCCCTTCATGATTCACTAAAAAATTGCTATCCATGCTTCAAACTCCAAACTCCGTCAACCATAACTAGTACCACCGGCTCACCATTTTAGCTCACTTTTCGCACAATTTCTGCAAATGCAGCTTCTTAACTGCACCTAGCACCAGCTACCACCATCAACTCTAACCAGCAAACTCTTCCTCAATGCACACCTACAGCATTCATTCATTCTCCATATGCGACAACGCCATCTCCTTTGGCTCCACACCTAAGTTGCTCCATTCCCAGCTCTATAACCTCTCCGCATTAAATTGCGCCTGCAAATGCCATCCCTGCAATCCAATACCAGCCACAATACCCACAGCACCATCACTTCATAGCAACAGCTGCACCACCAGTACCCAGCTACCAACCAGGTCTGCTAGCTCCTCCATTCTCAGTTTTTCCTGTAGCTTTATATTCCATCATAATAGCGTCGTCAGTTCGTGTCCATTCTTGCATCTAGCTCAGTTAACAGTCAGTTCCATAACTCCCACCTGCAACAGCAAAATCCATTCATCCATAGCCAACTCTTTCATCCTAATTCACCTGCCATCACTCCACCAAAAATCCATATCTTCTTTCTGTTCTTCCCCATTCATCTGAAACTCATTAGCGCCAACCATTTTTCGCTCAATCTGTATCATTATAATCACCACAATCTCATATGTATTCATCTCGAATTACATTTCTTGATCCGTTCAGCTCCCTGCCAGTTTATCCAACAAACCACCATCTGAAACCATCAGTACCTCTTGCTCAGTTTCATATGCTCAGCTGCTTAACCAATAACAGCACCAGCACCTTCTCAAACCCATCAGCCTCTTCCTTCTAATGCCTTCTTGACACCAAACTGTAGCCAAACTCGATTGCTTCCCTAGTCATCTCTCATACCATCAGAAACAGCTTCAGCTCAAACACCACCAGGATACATTTTTCTTTCCATCAGCTTCAAAAACTGCTCATAACCACCATCTACTTCCAGTGTTCATCACCAATAACTCCACCTGCAACCCTTATAAACATCACCACAACTCAGCATTATAGTCAGACCCCCAATAGCAAGCAGCACCATGAGCAATAGCACCAATTCTTCAATGTTTCTCAATAACTCCCAGCTGCAATCTCAGACCATTACTCCATCTTCTGTTGTGCACTCTTGAATCTTGATCAGACACTACCGAACCCATTTCATTACAGGTGCAAACCCATCTTCTATGGCTTCTTCTTATCCCAATTTCATATCAGAAACTCCTAACTCAGAGATCCCTTTTTTCTTGCAACTGTCTCAATCTATCTCTCTTCTTCACAGTTCCTCAACAATCCACCAGTTCTTCAATTCTCTAACTAACCCATCTCTCCAATTTCACCCATCAACAGCAGCTGCTCTTCTTACCACCTGAATCAACACCAGCTATACCCTTTACACAAAATTCACTTGGAACTCAAATCTGAGGAGAACCCATCCTTTAAATTTCTTTAACAACTGTATCTGCATCATTCCCTAATCTCAAATTGGTCACACAACATCATCAAATTCCACTAGAGAAGAAACCTCAATTCCCAAATTCTCTCAATAATTTCTCCATAAAATCGCCCAAAACCAGAATCAAATCGATTTATACTCAACATCCACTCATTTTCTTTTCTTGAATCTCTCGATCTGATCTCTCTTAGCTGTTCTCAGACACAACAACAACAACGGCTGCTTTCCTTCTCAATTTCTGGGAATGGATTGAAATGAATGACCTGAGAGAAAGAAATCTCTCGATTTAGGCTCGTAATAACACTGGAACTGCTATGGACACCCCCACAGCTTGGGTGCTTCATAATAAGTGTTCACTTCTGATAAGGGCTAGCTAATTGGCCTCCCCTTAACCTGTGCTGGATGTTCTTTAATACTTCTCCAAACATGAGTGCCCCTTAAACTTAACTTGGCTCCCAACAGTATTTTCCCCTGAAATGACAATTCTGCCCTTCTTGCTCAAAATACACAGATTCTTCTTCTTTCGCTCCAAATGGCTCCAAATCACCTAATAAACTCAAACTCACACATAAGATACATAATTTACATGAAAACTCGCAAAAAAAGCATAAATACTAGATATAAAATTAGGTGTTTATCACACCTATCAGTATTCCATACAGGTTGATAGGTGTGTCAATTCTGCTTTATATGTTTTTGAGATGCAAAATATTGGTGACTTAGATTTGTATTGTTGTTGATGTGGTTCATTATTTTTCTGAATGCATTTGATGGCAATGGTATTCCTAGCGGATTGCATCAATTGAGATGCTCAGAAACTTCTTTTCGAAGAAATTTGGAAAATTTCACCAAGTGTGGTGATCGTAGTACCATTCAACTTGGCAATGGGTTAGTAACATGTTTGAACTTTCTTAACTTAAGTATACAAAAAGGTTCTTATTAGGTGAGGACAAGACAGTTCCTATAAGTTGCAAGCACTTGAGATTCACCGAAACCTTTTCATAATTTGATGTATGTTGCTTAATTGAAACTTTGTCGGCCCTATGGATATTTTACAAAGTTCGCATAAAAATTCACTTCACTTTGATCACTTTCATCCATTCGATTTGCATTTGGTTGTTCAATAGTTAATTATACATATCTAGGTTTCAATTATCTTTTTTTTTTTCCGGTCTGAAATTGGATTATTTATGATTTCCTTTCTTCATTTTTTGGATTTTATAGGGGCTCAGATGAATTCCGGAGTTACTTCAACACCACCATTTTGACTATTTATGAAGTGGACTACTTTTCCATCTATGCCAACACCACCATTATGCTTAGCAGATACTCCACTAATGTTATTCCTAACTATCTGCGTGTACATTACAGGTCAATTTCTCTTACTCTCTCCCGCTGTGTTTTTGCAGTATCCATTGTGGACAGGTTATTTATATTAGTTACATAAAGGTATTGAGTTTGATAAGATGCCTCTACTATTTGCATTTTTGTTAGATATCAATTAAAACAACTATATTTGTGAATATAATGCTTTCCTTAATTGGATGTATGTATTCGATCAACCCATCAGGGGGAGTAACGGAATCCTTAGCTTAGCTGGTGTTTACATCTTACTTTTCGGATGCAAGACTGGAAGTTTTTTTACAAACTCTGGGCATGTATCATCAATGTTATATATTGATGCTCGAAGTATCCATATAGCATCTAGAAGTTGCCAGTGTCATCAATTCATATTCGCAGAATCTGCTTTTGAATTGAAATTATATTCAGCAAAGCTGAGAGTAACTCATGTGCAACTAAGATTAATAATAGTTCAATGTGATACATTAACCGTTTCAAAGGTGAGTTAAATAGTTCCATATACCAGAGATAACATTGGTTCATATAATAGAATTTGTTGTCCATGGGTCCGTGTGGTATGATACACAAGGTTGGAATTTCAAAATTCGTCAGACTGATTGAGATTGGCTCTATTTTTTATTATAACATTGTGAACAATTTGTTTTCCTTTTCTTTATGAAAGTTAGGAGTTAGGTTTTCAATTTAGGATTTATTTTTTTAAATCAGTCAGTACTAAAGTGGAGCGAGTTTGATCAGATTTCTAAGTTTCGCCAATACCTAAATATTTTAGTTTTTTCCTTTCGCTAATTATAGGATCAAACTACATAGTGAGTAAGGTACATAATGTGGCATTGATTATGTTTCCAATGTCTAAGCATGTTGCTACGAAAGACTGTTCTTTGTTAATTTAATTTCTCTATATATCTGAGGAATCTTGTAGACAAGTTGAAGTTCACTGTAGGAGTATTGCTTGACCAGTTTAAAAGTACTGTGACTTTGTTCGCAATACTGAAACTTTAATTCCAAATTTTGGTGAAACTGCAACTCCTGTTGATTCTGACAACCTTGCTAATCCAAAGGTATGAGCTCAATCTTTCACATTTTACCCTCGCTGTTGAGAAGTTTTGCATTATGGTTACATGGTTGAATTTAAACTATTTGGATGTAACAAAGATTCATATACAACGTAAAGTTCTCCCCCTAAGTGTTATTCTTTAGACTTATAAGAAAACTTGGAAGGTAGATTGCAGCTTCCAGGCCCAATGACTGGTGGTCAAATAGGATATTATGCTGTAGCTTTCTTTAAATCTCAATGCTCATACTATACTTGATTAATTCACCTAAATCCCTGTGAACAACATTACGCTGGTAAGTTAGAAGTGGTCTTTTTTTTTTTTTTTTTTTTGTTTCAGGTGGATGTTTTTGGTTGTTGTTTCTTCGTTGGATCATAAGAAGGAGAAAGTAATGGTGTTGGAAAGAAAAAATATCGGAATCTTATACGATAAATCAATACATTTTAAGCTGTAAACGTCATACTTGGATGTTATAGCTACTCAGTCTATATTTTTGTCATGTTCAAAATAAATGGGTTGCAGATGACAAGCTTCGATTTTGGAGTGAAGGAGCATCAGCCAAAGAACATGGTTGAATAATGTCATCATTGAAAATATTGAGGTTGTCCATAGTATGTTTGACTGCAAACCCATTAAGTGCTCGTATTACAAAATAAAAAATCAGTCCCAAAAAGTTCAGCTTCATGTCTCAGTGAGTAATTATCAGCAGTTGACAAAAGATATACATCCTTACTCAGTTTAATTATTTTTCCTTTCGCCACCTCACTTGCATATATAATCTCAGGAACATGTGAACTTTGGAGATTGAATTTAGATAGGTTTGATGTAATATATGGCAGTCTTCAATTATCTCCATACGCATACCGTAATTTTAGATTCATTTATATTTACAAGGAAGTGAGGTAATGTTACCTGGAAAGAGTTTGATATATACATATATTTGCTGGAACAGGTCTTGGCAGCTACTTGGACACCAGGGGAAACAATAAGGAAGTGGTAGTAAGGAGTAATTGATGTCGCGAGACAGTTCACCTGTGCTTTTGAGGTAAGTAAACTTAAAATTTAATGCCAGAATGATTAATAGATGTAGACAATTAGAGTACACGTCTCTACATAGTTGTAGGATCAAAATATCTCAAGAAGGACATATTTGCGAAATTTGATCAACAACACTTTGTCAGCGTCACAGAATAATTTTAAGAATGACGTAATAGATGACGATGGAAAAAACATGAGAAAAGTGTGATGACTCTGCGACGATTAGAGTGCTTGCAAAGATTAACAATAGAACTCTTGCGAGAATATCGCAAGTCAGATTCGAAATTAAAGAACAGATTAGCTGTCATCCACTATGTAATTTCCTATATAAAGAGTTGAACAGGCGTAAGCAGAGAGAGATCATTTTCGAGTGTTGAGCAAGTCATTAGGAGAGAGAAAATCCAGAGCGGTTGTTAATTCTTTAGCTTCATTTCCATTTCATCTTGTAAAATTTGTGAGATTAATCAATAAAAATTATGATTGTTGATCTAAAAATGATTTGATTGTATGAATTCTTGTGAGGGGTGTAGTGTGGGATTTCCTGCTACTCCATATTGGCGCTAGAAATAGGGACTCCTTGTTGATAGTGTGAAGATTAATATTGTGATTTGAAAGAATTTGGAGTAGTTGGTGAAAGGTTTCATATAATTTTCAACAATTCATTAAGATTAAAGAGATGGATAGAAGAAGAAAGCTTCAAGGCAACCAACAACTATGAGAAGGAGTAAGAGACTTGCTGGAGAAAGAAGAAACAAAAATGGAGAATAATCAAGAAGGAATACAAGAAATGATGGAGAAAATCAAATTCAACAACCAATTCAGCATACACCAGCGCAAAACAGAGTTATGGATTATGATAGAGTGAGTGTACACACCTGGCAGTCAAATTCAACAGATGAAACGGAGGAAGAACGACAATTGAGAAACGATAGACGAGTAAAGGAGGATCAAAAAGCAGATGGAGGTATAATTCATGGAAATGAATAGATTGAAGAATTAGAAGCATTGAGACAAAGAATACACGAAGAAAGGAGAATAGAAGCAGAAGAACGTGCTAATTTGACAAGGCAGAATCATGAGTTGAGAATGGAGAATATGAGACTACAAAATAGAAGGTCAAGAAGCACTACAAGATCAAGTTCAAGATCAATCATAAGGGAAGAAAGACGAAACACTTGTAGAAAATGTTGATGGAAATATTCGGCAAGAGGTGAAAAATCCAAATGAAGAACGTCGCGAAAATAGAGAAATGATTGAAGATCGATACATTCCACATGGAGAAATTCCTCAAAACAGGCATCGTCAAGAATGAAATAATCAAGGTGATGAAGAAAAACAAGAAGAAGGAAGAATAATATTACATGGGAGGGAAAATCGCAGAAATGAACAAGTAATTGAGGAAGAAATCGAGAGACATTATGCTGAACAAGCACGTTTAGCCTGAGAGAGAGAGATAGATATTGAGAGCATAAATAGAAAAAAGAGAACTCCAAGAAGCAATACGTCAGAACAATCATGACAATCGAGAAAGAAGACGCGATAAAAACCGCAACTATGGTAATATCAATGAACAATATGATAGAATACAAAGGAGAATCGAAAGACAACAAAGAGAGTTGATAAGGAGTGAGCAAAATTGCAGAAGAGAAAATGAGAGATATAATAGTGTGCGAATTCATGAAAGAAATGAAAGAGAAGATCGCAGAGAAAGACAAGAGGAAAATGATGGGAAAGAAAATCAAAATTTCGCAACACAAAACAGGCAAGAACGCAGGAGAAGAGAAGCAAAATTAAAGAGACCAATGATATCAACATCTGGGGTAAATGAACAAATCTTAAGAGAACTGGCAGAAATGAGAGGAATGCTGAATAATAGGAGAGAAGGAGGTAGGATACAATTGGATGAATCTATAGAAGAAGCTGCGAAAAATCCATTCGCACAAGAAGTACAATTAGGAGGAATACCCCCAAAGTGCAATTTGTCTGCATTAACTAGAATTTTCGACGGAATAACATGTGCAATTCAACACATCAAGGCATATGTAAGGTGTATGCTACAGTGGGAAAATAATGATGTTGTATTGTGCAAGTATTTCGCATCTAGTTTAATAGGGGAGGCGCTGAAGTGGTTTGAAGGTTTTCCCAAGAATACGATAACATCTTTCAACCATTTGTAGACTATATTCTTAGGGGCATACATAAGTAGCAACTCTTCGCGACTCGGCATTGAAGATGTATTTGGATTAAAAAAGAGAATTGGTGAAAGTTTGAAGCATCTAACCATAATATGGAAGACAATGTGTAGTGAAATGGTTGGACGTGTTGATGAGAGATATCTCATCTTATCATTCATTAACGCAATGTTCGCAACCAATCTATTGTACATTCAAATTTTCAGAATCAAGAATATAATCACAATGACTGAATTACGGGAGCTGCAGGAGGAGTATATTTCCCTTGAAGAAAAACAGAATGAAATGGAATCATATCTAGTTGCGAATACAATCTC
The DNA here is from genome assembly GCA_023529315.1 of Papaver bracteatum. Lineage (NCBI taxonomy): Eukaryota > Viridiplantae > Streptophyta > Magnoliopsida > Ranunculales > Papaveraceae > Papaver > Papaver bracteatum. Next base: position 1,346,412 of record JAJJWX010001253.1, read on the forward strand.
AGCAGCAGCAAATGCGAGTTTGCTACCAAAGTTGATAAATGCCGTGGCGAGCACTTCGCAAATGGAGAATAATCAGCAGAAAATAGTAGCAATGGGAATCCGTGACCAAGAAGAATTTGAGAAAGAAAGAAACTTCTATAGTCGAGGTGGAAATAACAAAATACAAAGACTTGATCAGCCGCAGGAAATTTATGAAGGACAAAGACAAAATTATCAGAGAGGATCAGGAAGTCAAAAAATGATATGGGAGGGGATTAAGATGCCGCATTTAAATACTAGTGTGGAAAAAATTTGGGAAGAAATAGTTTTAATGGAGAATATACCAACACCCTGGAACATGGGAAAAGAACCGCTTCCAAATAGCAGGAGCCAAGAATTTTGCTTTTATCATCACTTTCATGGACATACTACAAATGACTGCAGAAACATAAAGAGAATCATTCTCAGAATAATAGACCAGGGAAAGTTAAATCATTTTCTAATAGGGCACCCTCAATCTCAACTCTTACCACCACCGCCAGAAATTCGCAGGGTAAACGCAACAAAAGGAAGGGAAACATTTGTCATAGAAGTTGGAGCGAAGGAAAAAATATATATTTTGTAATTCTATTGTACATTCATACAACATAATCGAATATTTCCATGACAATGTTCTAAGAAGAGTTTACGCAAGAGATATTGATTGGAGAGAAATAATGAATATTGCGAAAGCTTCGCCATTAGAAGAGTGGCAAAAGCATACTATTTCTTTCACTACACAAGAAGTACATGTGCCTGGTGAAATGCATGATAATCCATTGGTGGTGAGACTAGAGATAAACCCAAAACAAAGAGAAGATGAAGAAGATGAGGCCGACGATTGATGGGCAATTAATAGAGTTTTAATTGATACAGGGAGTTCGGTAGATATCTTTTTCTATCATATTTACAAGACAATGGGAGGCAGAGATGAGGATCTAATACCTTCGACCTATAAAATCTATGGTTTTAATGGCACTGCCAATAAACCTAAAGGGTAAATCACTATGCGAATTTCATTAAAGGAGATATTTTCTAATATCATGTTTTGTGTTGTTGACGTAGAATCGCCATATAACGCTTTAATTGGCCGACCTTGGCTACATGGGATTCTAGGTATAGCATCAACTTTCCACCAGTGCATTAAATTTCATCATCCCAGTGGTATTGGACTCATAAAGGGGGATTGGATTGAAGGTAAGAAGTGATATGAAATTGATGTAGAATCTTGCGAAGAAAGAGCTGCGAAGAAGGGGAATTGGAAATATAAAATCAAAGAAAGACAAAGAAGTGAGAGGTTGATGGTTGATTAAATAGAAAAAAGAGAAGAAGGAATGCTGCGAAGTCAAAGATGATTGAAAATAACAAATGTTGAAAATATCGCAGAAGGAAAGACTGTAGCGAAAAGCAACAAAAGAACATAGGCAGAAAACAGTAAAGGTAAACATATTAAATTGTGAAATGAAAGAAATATTGAGAAAATAAAAAGAGATGTATTATTGATTTGTTGCGAAAATTTCAAAAAAAAAAAACATATTTTACTTAATGATAAAAATGAGATTGAGAAATTACAACAGAGCTGAAATGCAAAAGAATAATCCTTAGAATGGGACGAACCTTTATGGCGTACAACCTATAAAATTTCGCAAGAGCCAAATATAAGACCTAAAGTACATCATAAAAGGGGGTATCTATTGCATGGCTCAGCGATAAGGTTACACCACTGCTGGAACCTGAGTCATGGAGATTTGGGGTCAATGAAAGTCCATCCAGGAGAGACACCTTGGATTCTCAACTTGAGCATATGACTTGAGTTGGGCGACTAAGGTAATACAATCACTCTTAAGGAGTGCAGAGTATGACCAAGGCGCCGAGGCACACGGTTGAGCCAAGAGTGATCGGGGCATATGAAAATACCCTGGCCATTCTTGGCAAGTCTTGGATATAATGCACTCGGCCCGAAGAAAACCCCACTTAGGGTGCAGTCTCGTAACCATAAGCCATATAGGCAAAAGGTAAAAGAGGCTGCAAACACAAATGGTTGTTGTTAATACTGGATGGGAGGAGCTTGTCTTGTATGGCATAAGTACGTCACCTTCAAAGGGCAAACAGGGGGAAAATAAGGGCGGCACCCTCCATTAGGGAGATGATAAGTGTCTTAAGACGCAAATGTCATGAGGCTTTTTACTCACGGGAGTATTAAAACTTGTCATATCTGTGCAACAATCCTGAAAAGGAAATAATACAAAATATAAGTTAAGACGAGATCAATGGGTTTATATATGAAAGTGTAGAAACGTCCTGCGATTTCGCCGCAAGACGACAATGTCATGGGGCTTTAATTTCACAAGGAGATTTAGGCCTGTCATATTGTCACAACAAAAATACAAAAAGAACAAAAGATTAAGGCAAGATCAATGGGTTTCTACATAAAAGTGTTGAGACATCCTGCGATTTTGTCGCAGAATAAAAAAGATGGAAAAATAAGACCTTTACTTAGGAAGGAAAAATAAAACCACATCAGAAATACAAGAAAGAATGCAATATTACAATTTATGATTGCGAGGTTATGCAGAGATAATTGTGATTTTCTAACAATTTATGATTGCGAGATTATGCAGAGATAATTGCGATTTTATCGCAAATTATTTTATTAAACAGAGGCAGCTTTCTCAATCACTCATCTGAATACAAATAACAGAAGCAAGTATGGGAATGCATCGAATAAATTAAATGTTATTTGTTTTCACATGATAGATTTACGCATAAAAAGTTAATTGTATTTTGGATAGTCATATTGCAAGGGAGAAATTTTTTCTAACACATGCAGGAAAGAACAAAAGAAATAGAGCTTGTATTGAAGACTGGAGAAATTCGCAGTGATAGATTACAAGTATACAAGAATGAAAGATCAAGGGCAAATATATAAATTTAACAAAAAATTGAACAAGAAAGTATAAGGAAGAGAAAACTATTTTTGCTTGATCTTCGTTATCATCATCAAGTTCTTCACCAGAAGTTTCTTCTCCATTAGATTCTTCATCAGACTTCTCCTCTTCATTTTCTTCAGACTCCGTATCTTCATCATCTTCACTATCAGAAATGACCAAATTAGGAATATTCTCTGGAACTTTGTCTAAGAGACAAGGATACTTGGAGTGAGGAATCTTGTTGTCATCACAGATATCCTTGATGGTATCATTACGTAAAGAAATTACATCATTCCCAAAATTCGCAATAGTGATCTTCATTTGAGTCTTAAATCTTGAACATTTCTCATTGCGAGAAGATAAATCTTTCATGAGATCAACTTTCTCATTCTCAAGTTCTTCAATCCTCTTGCGATATATATCTTCAGCTTCTGCAAAAATATAATAGTAAATTAACAATTTGAAGGAAGTTTATGAAAAACAAACAATTAAATAAGGAGGAACAGTTAACAACCTTATCTGTTAGAAATCATATCTCTAATCAAAGCCATTTGCTCAGCTTGAAGACTAACATCTACACCTAAATTATTCCTGGCATTATCTAGAACTCTTGGATCCCATGCAAACTCATCATCATGATTTATAAGAAGGAGGGAGCGAACTTGATTTTCCCTCTCAATAAGAGTAGCATTTTCGTGGATAAGTATATCTCTTTCAAATTGAACTACAAGAAGAGTCTTGTGGAAATACGCCAAAAATTGAGCACCTTGCATAGTGATACAGTTTTTATCATCAATAAGACTACTGATTTTAGTTCTTAATTTGTTAATTTCTTCTTTTGAGTCAACATAAAAATATTTAAACTTATTGGCTAATCCCAAACTGGATCTATGTTCAATTTTTAAGAGATGGATTTTGGATCTTAGTTCATCCATGGAAAGAGAGTTGATTTCATCATTTAGAAAGTCATTTGAAGACTCCTTAAGGTGTTTAAGAAGGGTGTCATCATCCATAAGATTGGGAAATGTATGAAGAAGAATAGCCTCATCAGAAAGACCATAAACGTCTACGAAATGGTGAACCATATAAGAAAGGTTGGTGAGAAAACAAAATGAAGAAAAAGAAATAAAAAGTTCTATACCATAGAGTTTCTTATTGGCATCTTGAAGACCAGAGATTTTATTCTTTTAGACAGCAGTCTCAGATTCCAGCCGGTTGTTCTTCTTGCGAAGATCAGCAATCTCAGATTCCAATTGGTTGTTCTTCTCCCGAAGACTAAAAGTTTCATCTTCCAATTTCTCATTCTTCTTGCGAAGTTCAAGATACTTCTTTTCGAAGGCCGCACGCCTTTTTTCCAAATCTGCAGTAACAACATAAGAAGTTTTCCCAGCCTGCGAAATAATGCAGCGAATTTTCAGAATAAATTAAGAAATCGAGAAAAAAATAGAAAGAAGATAAATATGAGTATGAAAATTTACCAAACTATTGAGTGAATGTAAGAAACTTGGAGATATGGATCCTTAAACCCCGCGAAGAGATTCATTATTCTCTAAGAGGGGAGCATCGCAAATAGCAGCTATAGATTGGCAGGCATCGGTAAGAGAAGTATCACCAATTCCTTGCCAAGAGTTAGAAAAAATACTGGATAATTGGGCTATAGAAGACTCAGGTTTTGAAGCTTCCTTCGCAGAAGAAATATCGTCATCATCATCGTTATGATCGATAGAACTTTCGCTAGATTGGACTTTTTGTTTCTTTGAAGAAGGGGCAGTGGATTTATCTTTGCGAGAAATACTCTTGCCTTTACCCCTAGTCTTCGCAACTTTAACAGGTTCTTCCACTTCAACGATAACCTACACACATATAATGATAAGAAATAGAGGCAATAATATATTGTGAAGAATCATAAAAGAATATTTCTTACTTCATCTGTGAATGATCGAAGAGCTGATAAAGTGTTGACTTTCCCAGTCTTGATATAACTTACTTTCAACCTTTCAATCTGATAATTTCGCAAGTGAAAACATTGGAGTGGTCAGCAAAATTATACTAAAGAATAAAAAGAACAACAATTCAAGCAAGCAAAATGTGGAAATATACCTCTGCTTCTCTCTCAGGCCATGTAAATACCCATTTAGTATGTTGCGAGATTCGCAGGTAAAACATGAGATCCGGATATGTATGGACCCTTTAGGATTAAATGGAAGATACACCACTTATCATCGTTAGAATGACGTGGAGTTGTATTTTTGCCGGGATGCCAATCAATGTCTTGCATTAGTATCTTGTCATCAGCAACATCATCTTTGTTCCTCAAACGAACACCCCAGCAAGTGCTATCTCTTTTCATGGGAATTATCTCAAAATTCGCAAAGAAATTTTCTACTGTATACTTCGCAGGAATAATCACAACATCAGCAAACTTGGGATTCTTAACTTTTTAGGGGTAGAGAGATCCCTTACCAGCACCACGATTCGCACACTCGAGCATTAAGCGAATGCAGTCTCCACTCAATTGATATATTGCTCGCGAGAATTTCACATGAGAAAGAATTTCATAGAATAAGGGAAGTTCAGATTTAGGGTTTTGACCAGGAATGGGAGATAAAGTAAAACCTTTGGTTAGAAATTCATTTCGAACTTCTTCAAGAGCAACTTCATTCTTACGACCAGCTGGAGGCATTTTCAGTATGGGAATGAAGAGGAAAATAAAAATTGAAAGATGAAGAATGAAATTTTGCAGTAGAAAAAGCGAAATTTGCGGAAGAACAGTAAAATTGCAGAGAAGTTGAGAAGAAAGTAAAAAAAAAAAAAAAAAAAAAAATGGAGAATATATATAGAGGGTAGAAATTCTTGAGAAGATAAATGCATTTAATGCGAGGAGTAGACGTGAGCGGTTAAAAAGCAGCGGTTGAAAAAGACGTGTCAAGAGATGGATGGAAGAAAAGATACATGCAAAAAAATTCACGCAAAATACAGAATCGTGTCAGCACAGAAGAATATAAAAAGATGAACAGTTGTGACATATTGAAAAACAATTTCTCATGACAATCTCCCATTCGCAGAGAAGACATGAGAAGAGGCAAGATGTAGGATCAAAATATCGCAAGAAGGGCATATTTGCGAAGTTTGATCAACAACACTTTGTGAGCGTCACAGAATGATTTGAAGAATGACGTAATAGATGACGATGGAAAAAAAAATATGAGAAAAGTGTGATGACTCTGCGATGATTAGAGTGTTTGCAAAGATTAACAATAGAACTCTTGATAGAATATCGCAAGTCAGATCCGAAATTAAAGGACAAATTAGATGTCATCCACTATGTAATTCCCTATATAAAGAGCTGAACAGGTGTAAGGAGAGGGAGATCCTTTTCGAGTGTTGAGCAAGTCATTAGGAGAGAGAAAGTCCAGAGCGGTTGTTAATTCTTTAGCTTCATTTACTTTTCATCTTGTAAAATTTGTGAGATTAATCAATAAAAATTATGATTGTTGATCTAAAAATGATTTGATTGTATGAATTCTTTTGAGGGGAGTAGTGTGGGATTTCCTGCTACTACATATTGGAGCTAGAAACAGGGACTCCTTGTTGATAGTGTGAAGATTAATATTGTGATTTGAAAGAAATTGGAGTAGTTGGTGAAACGTTTCATATAATTTTCAACAATTCATTAAGATTAAAGAGATGGCTAGAAGAAGAAATGCTTCAAGAAAACCAACAACTGTGAGAAGGAGAAAGAGACTTGCTGGAGAAAGAAGAAACAAAACTGGAGAATCATCAAGAACGAATACAAGAAATAATGGAGAAAATCAAATTCAATAACCAATTCAGCATACACCAGCGCAAAACAGAGTTATGGATTATGATAGAGTGAGTGTATACACCTGACATTCAAATTCAGCAGATGAAACGGAGGAAGAAAGACAATTGAGAAATGATAGACGGGTAGAGGAGGATCAAGAAGAAGTTGGATGTATAATTCATGGAAATGAAGAGATTGAAGCATTAGAAGCATTGACACAAAGAATACATGAAGAAAGGAAAATAGAAGCAGAAGAACGTGCTAATTTGACAAGGCAGAATCCTGAGTTGAGAATGGAGAATATGAAAGTAAAAAATAGAAGGTCAAGAAGCACTACAAGATCTAGTTCAAGATCCATAAGAAGGGAAGAAAGACGAAACTCACTTGTAAAAAATGTTGTTGGAAATATTCGGCAGGAGGTGCAAAATCCACATAAAGAACGTCGCGAAAATAGAGAAATAATTAAAGATCGATACATTCCACATGGAAAAATTCCTCAAACAGGCAGCGTCAAGAACGAAATAACCAAGGTGATGAAGAAAACCAAGAAGAAGGAAGAAGAATATTACATGGGAGGGAAAATCGCAGAAATGAGCAAGTAATTGAAGAAGAAATCGAGAGACATTATGCTGAACAAGCACGTTTAGCCTTCAAGAGAGAGAGATTGAGAACATAAATGGAGGAAAAATAACTCCAAGAAGCAACACGTCAGATTAATCATGACAATCGAGAAAGAAGACGCGAGCAAAACCGCAACAATGGTAATATCAATGAAGAATATGATAGAATACAAAGGAGAATCGAAAGACAACAAAGAGAGTTGATAAGGAGTGAGCAAAATCGCAGAAGAGAAAATAAGAGATATAATGGTGTGCGAATTCATGAAAGAAATGAAAGAAAAGATCACAGAGAAAGACAAGAGTAAAATGATGGGGAAAAATCAAAATTTCGCAACACAAAACAGGCAAGAACGCAGGAGAAGAGAAGCAGAATTAAAGAGACCAATGGGATCAGCGTCCGGGGTAAATGAACAAATCTTAAGGGAACTGGATGAAATGAGTGAAATTTTGAATAATAGGAGAGAATGAGGTAGGAGGAAATTGGATGAATCTATAGAAGAAGCTGCAAAAACTCCATTCACACAAGAAGTACAATTAGGAGGAATTCCCCCAAAGTGCAATCTGCCTGCATTAACTAGCATTTTTGACGGAACAACATGTGCAATTCAACACATCAAGGCGTATGTAAGGTGTATGCTACAATGGGAAAATCATGATGTTGTATTGTGCAAGTATTTCGCATCCAGTTTAACAGGGGAGGCGCTGAAGTGGTGTGAAGGTTTGCCCAAGAATACGATAACATCTTTCAACCATTTGCAGACTACATTCTTAGGGGCATACATAAGTAACAACTCTTCGCGACCCGGCATTGAAGATGTATTTGGATTAAAACATTGAATTGGTGAAAGTTTGAAGCATCTAACCATAAGATGGAAGACAATGTGTAGTGAAATGGCTGGTCATGTTGATGAGAGATATCTCATCTTATCATCCATTAACGCAATGTTCGCAACCAATTTATTGTACATTCAAATTTTCAGAATCAAGAATACAATCACAATGACTGAATTACGGGAGCTGTAGGAAGAGTATATTTCCCTTGAAGAAAAACAGAATGAAATTGAATCATATCCCGTTGCGAATACAAGCTCAGTATCAGCAAATGCGATTTTTCTACCAAAGTTGATAAATGTCGTGGCGAGCACTTCACAAATGAAGAATAATCAGCAGAAAATAGTTGCAATGGGAAGCCGCGACCAAGAAGAATTTGAGAAAGAAATAAACTTCTATAGTCGAGGTGGAAATAACAAAATACAAAGACTTGATCAGCCGCATGAAAGTTATGGAGGACAAAGACAAAATTATCAGAGAGGATCAGGAAGTCAAAAAATGATATGGGAGGAGATCAAGATGCCTCCTTTGAATACTAGTGTGGAAAAAATTTGGGAAGCAATAATTTTAATGGAGAATATACCAACACCCTGGAACATGGGAAAAGAACCGCTTCCAAATAGCAGGAGCCAAGAATTTTGATCTTATCATCACTTTCATGGACATTCTACAAATGACTGCAGAAATATAAAGAGAATCATTCTCAGAATGATAGACCAGGGAAAGTTAAATCATTTTCTAATAGGGCACCCTCAATCTCAACTCTTACCACCACCGCCAGAAATTCGCAGGGTAAACGCAACAAAAGGAGGAGAAACATTTGTCATAGAAGTTGGATCGTAGGAAAAAGATCTATTTTGTAATTCTATTATACATTCATACAAGACAATCGAAGATTTCCATTAAAGGGGATATCTTCTAAGATCCTATTTTGTGTTGTTGACGTAGAATCTCCCTATAACGCTTTAATTGGCCGACCTTGGCTACATGGGATTCTAGGTGTAGCATCAACTGTCCACCAGTGCATTGAATTTAATCTTCCCAGTGGTATTGGAATCAAAAAGGGAGATTGGATTGAAGGTAAGAAGTTCTATGAAATTGATATAGAATCTTGCGAAGAAAGAGCTACGAAGAAGGAGAATTGGAAATATAACATCAAAGAAAGACAAAGAAGTGAGAGGTTGATGGTTGATTAAGTAGAACAAAGGGAAGAAGGAATGCTGCGAAGTCAAAGATGATTGAAAATAAAAAATGATTAAAATATCACAGAAGGAAAGACTGTAGCGAAAAGCAACAAAAGAACAGAGGAAGAAGACAATAAAGGTAAAAAAATTAAATTGTGAAATGAAAGAAATATTGAGAAAATAAAAAGAGATGTATGATTGATTTGTTGCGAAAATTTCAAAAAAAAAAAAAAAAAACATATTTTACTTAATGATAAAAATGAGATTGAGAAATTACAACAGAGCTTAAATGTAAAAGAATAATCCTTAGAATGGGACGAACCTTTATGGCGTACACCCAAGTTCGCGAATAAAATTTCGCAAGAGGCAAATGTAATACCTAAGGTACGTCATAAAAGGGGGTATCTATTGCATGGCTAAGCGATAAGGTTACACCGCTGCTGAAACCTGAGTCATGGAGATTTGGGGTCAATGAAAGCCCATCTAGGAGAGACACCTTGGATTCTCAACTTGAGCATATGACTTGAGTTGGGCGACTAAGGTAATAAGAGATCTTCTAAGGGGTGCAGAGTATGACCAAGGCACCGAGGTACATGGTTGAGCCAAGAGTGCCCGGGGCGTATGATACTACCTTGGTCATTCTTGGAAAGTCTTGGCTATGATGCACTCGTCCCGAAGAAAACCCCATTTAGGGTGTAGTCTCATAACCATAAGACATATAGGAAAAGGGGAAAAGAGGCTACGAACACAACTGGTTGTTGTTAAGACTGAATGGGAGGATCTTGTCTTGTATGGCATAAGTACGACACCTTGAAAGGGAAACCAGGGGAAAAATAAGAGGGGGAACCCTCCATTAGGGAGATGATAAGTGTGTTAAGACGCAAATGTCATGAGTCTTTTTACTCACGGGAGTATTAAGACTTGTCATATCTGTGCAACAGTCCTGAAGAGGCAATAATACAAAAGAGAAGTTAAGGCGAGATCAATGGGGTTCTACATGAAAGTGTAGAAACATCTTGCGATTTCGTTGCAAGACAGCAATGTCATGGGGGTTTAATTTCGCAAGAAGATTTAGGCATGTCATACTGTCACAACAAAAATACAAAAAGAACAAAAGTTTAAGGCAAGATCAATGGGTTTCTACATAAAAGTGTAGACACATCCTGAGATTTTGTCGCAAAAAAAAAAAGGTGGCAAAATAAGACCTTTACTTAGGAAGGAAAAATAAGACCATATCATAATACAAGAAAGAATGCAATTTTACAATTTATGATTGCGAGATTATGCAGAGATAATTGTGATTTTCTAACAATTTATGATTACGAGATTATGCAGAGATAATTGCAATTTTATCGCAAATTATTTTATTAAACAGAGGCAGCTTGCTCAATCACTCATCTGAATACAAATAACAAATGCAAGTATGGGAATGCATAGAATAAATTAAATGTTATTTGTTTTTACATGATTGATTTACGCATACAAAGTTAATTATATTTTGGATAGTCATATTGCAAGGGAGAAAAAATTTCTAACATATGCAGGAAAGAACAAAAGAAATAGAGCTTGTATTGAAGACTGGAGAAATTCGCAGTGATAGATTACAAGTATACAAGAATGAAAGATCAAGAGCAAATATAAAAATTTTACAAAAAATTGAACAAGAAAGTATAAGGAAGCGAAAACTATTTTTTGCTTGATTCTTCGTTATCATCATCAAGTTCTTCACCAGAATTTTATTCTTTATTAGATTCTTCATCAGACTTCTCCTCTTCATTTTCTTCGGACTCCGTCTCTTCATCAGCTTCACTATCAGAAATGACCAAATTAGGAACATTCTTTGGAACTTTGTCTAAGAGACAAGGATACTTGGAGTGAGGAATCTTGTTGTCATCACAGATCTCCTTGATGGTATCATTACGTAAATAAATTGCATCATTCCAAAATTTTGCAATAATGATCTTCATTTGAGTCTTCAATCTTGAACATTTCTCATTGCGAGAAGATAAATCTTTCGTGAGCTTCACTTTCTCATTCTCAAGTTCTTCAATCCTCTTGCGATATCTATCTTCAGCTTCTGCAAAAATATAACAGTAAATTAACAATTTGAAGGAATTTATGAAAAACAAACAATTAAATAAGGAGGAACAGTTAACAACCTTCTCTGTTAGAAATCATATCTCTAATCAAAGCCATTTTCTCAGCTTGAAGACTAACATCTACACCTAAATTATTCCTGGCGTTATCTAGAACTCTCGTATCCCAAGCAAACTCATCATCATGATTTATAAGAAGGTGGGAGCGAACTAGATTTTCTCTCTCAATAAGAGTAGCATTTTCATGGATAAGTCTATCTCTTTCAACTTGAACTTCAATAAGAGTCTTGTGGAAATCCGCTAAATATTGAGCACCTTGCTTAGCGATACGGTCTTTATCATCAATAAGACAACTGATTTTAGTTCTTAATTTGTTAATTTCTTCCTTTGAGTCAACATAAAAACGTTTAAACTTATTGTCTAATCCCAAACTGGATCTATGTTTAATTTTTAAGAGATGGATTTTGGATCTAAGTTCATCCATGGAAAGAGAGTTGATTTCATCATTTAGAAAGTCATTTAAAGATTCGTTAAGGGGTTTAAGAAGGGTGTCATCATCCATAATATTGGGAAATGTATGAAGAAAAATAGCCTCATCAGAAATACCATAAACGTCTACGAAATGGTGAACCATATAAGAAAGGGTAGTGTGAAAACAAAATGAAGAAAAAGAAAGAAAACGTTTTATGCCATAGAGTTGCTTAGTGGCATCTTAAAGACCAGAGATTTTATTCTTTTGGACAGCAGTCTCAGATTCTAGCTGGTTGTTCTTTTGGCGAAGATCAGCAGTCTCAGATTCCAATTGGTTGTTCTTCTCGCGAAGACTAACAGTTTCAGCTTCCAATTTCTCATTATTCTTGCGAAGTTCAAGATACTTCTTTTCAAAGGCCGCACACCTTTTTTCCAAATCCGCGGAAACATCATAAGAAGTTTTCCCAGCCTGCGAAATAATGCAGCGAATTTTCATAATAAATTAAGAACTCAAGAAAAAAATAGAAAGAAGATAAATATGACTATGAAAATTTACCAAACTATTGATTGAATGTAAGAAACTTGGAGATATGGATCCTGAAACCCCGCGAAGAGATTCATTATTCTCTAAGAGGGGAGCATTGCAAATAGCAGCTATGGATTGGTAGGCATCGGTAAGAGAAGTATCACCAATTCCTTGCCAAGTGTTAGAAAAAATACTGGAAAATTGGGCCATGGAAGACTCAGGTTGTGAAGCTTCCTTCAAAGAAGAAATATCGTCATCATCATCATTATGATCGCTAGAACTTTCGCTAGATTGGACTTTTTGTTTCTTTGAAGGAGAGGCAGTGGATTTATCTTTGCGAGAAATACTATTTCCTTTAACTTTAGTCTTTGCAACTTTAACATGTTCTTCCACTTCAGCGATAACCTACACACACAGATAAAGATAAGAAATAGAGGCAACAATATATTGTGAAGAATCATAAAAGAATATTTCTTACTTCATCTGTGAATGATCGAAGAGCTGATAAAGTGCTGGCTTTCCCAGTCTTGCTATAACTTACTTTCAAACTTTCAATCTGATAATTTCTCAAGTGAAAACATTGGAGTGGTCAGCAAAATTATAAATAAGAATAAAAAGAACAACAATTCAAGCAAGCAAAATGTGGAAATATACCTCTGCTTCTCTCTAGGCCATGTAAATACCCATGGTTGGTATGCTGATAGATTCGCAGGTAAAACATGAGATCCGGAGATGTATGGACCCTTTAGGATTAAAGGGAAGATACACCACTTATCATCGTTAGAATGATGTGGAGTTGTATTATTGTCGGGATGCCAATAAATGTCTTGCATTAGTATCTTGTCATCAGCAACATCATCTTTCTTCCTCAAACGAACGCCCCAGCAAGTGCTATATCTTTTCATGGGAATTATCTCATAATTCGCAAAGAAATTTTCTACGGTATACTTCGCAGGAATAATCACAACATCAGCAAACTTGGGATTCTTAACTTTTTAGGGGTAGAGAGTTCCGTTTCCAGCACCACGATTCACAAACTCGAGTGTTAAGCGAATGCAATATCCACTCAATTGATATACTGCTCGCGAGAATTTCGCATGAGAAAGAATTTCATCATAGAATAAGGGAAGTTCAGATTTAGGGTTTTGACCAGGAATGGGAGATAAAGTAAAACCTTTGGTTAGAAATTCCTTTCTAACTTCTTCAAGAGAAACTTCATTCTTACGACCAGCTGGATGCATTTTTAGTATGGGAATGAAGAGGAAAATAAAAATTGAAAGATGAAGAATGAAAGTTTGCAGTAGCAGAAGCGAAATTATCGGAAGAACAGTAAAATTGCAGAGAAGCTGAGAAGAAAGTAAAAAAAAAAGGAGAAGAATAAGGAGAATATATATAGAGGGTAGAAATTCTTGAGAAGATAAATGCATTTAATGCGAGGAGTAGACGTGAGTGATTAAAAAGCAGTGGTTGAAAAATACGTGTCAAGAGATGGATGGAAGAAAAGATATGTGTAACAAAATTCACGCAAAATACAGAATCGTGTCAGTACAGAAGAATATGAAAAGATGAATAGTTGCGGCATATTGAAAAACGATTTCTCATGAAATTCTCCCCTTCACAGAGAAGACATGAGAAGAGGCAAGATGTCGGATAAAAATATCGCAAGAAGGACACATTTGCGAAGTTTGATCAACAACACTTTGTGAGCATCGCAGAATGATTTGAAGAATGACGTAATTGATGACGATGGCAAAAAAATGAGAAAAGTGTGATGACTTTGCGACGATTAGATTGTTTGCGAATATTAACAATAGAACTCTTGCGAGAATATCGCAAGTCAGATCCGAAATTAAAGGACAGATTAGCTGTCATCCACTATGTAATTCCCTATATAAAGAGTTGAACAGGCGTAAGGAGAGGGAAATCCTTTTCGAGTGTTGAGCAAGTCATTAGGAGAGAGAAAGTCCAGAGCGGTTGTTAATTCATTAGTTTCATTTCTTTTCCATCTTCTAAAATTTATGAGATTAATCAATAAAAAAAGTATGATTGTTGATCTAAAAATAATTTGATTGTATGAATTCTTGTGAGGGGTGTAGTGTGGGATTTTCTGGTACTATATATTGGCGCTACAAACAGGGACTCCTTGTTGATAGTGTGAAGATTAATATTGTGATTTGAAATAATTTGGAGTAGTTGGTGAAACGTTTCATATAATTTTCAACAATTCATTAAGATTAAAGAGATGGCCTGAAGAAAAAATGCTTCAAGACAACCAACAACTGTGAGAAGGAGTAAGAGACTTGCTGGAGAAAGAAGAAACGAAATTGGAGAATCATCAAGAACGAATACAAGAAATGATGGGGAAAATCAAATTCAACAACCAATTCAGCATACACCAGCGCAAAACATAGTTATGGATTATGATAGAGTGAATGTACACACCTGGCAGTCAAATTCAGCAAATGAAACGGAGGAAGAACGACAATTGAGAAACGATAGACGAGTAGAAGAGGATCAAGAAGAAGTTGGAGGTATAATTCATGGAAATGAAGAGATTGAAGCATTAGAAGGATTGAGACAAAGAATACACGAAGAAAGGAGAATAAAAGCAGAAGAACGTGCTAATTTGACAAGGAAGAATCATGAGTTGAGAATGGAGAATATGAGACTACAAAATAGAAGGTCAAGAAGCACTACAAGATCAAGTTCAAGATCAATCAGAAGGGAAGAAAGACGAAAATCACTTGTAGAAAATGTTGTTGGAAATATTCGGCATGAGGTGCAAAATCCAGATGAAGAACGTCGCGAAAATAGAGAAATAATTGAAGATCGATACATTCTACATGGCGAAATTCCTCAAAACAGGCAGCGTCAAGAACGAAATAACCAAGGTGGTGAAGAAAACCAAGAAGAAGGAAGAAGATTATTACATGGGAGGGAAAATCGCAGAAATGAGCAAGTAATTGAGAAGAAATCGAGAGACATTATGCTGAACAAGCACGTTTATCCTGCGAGAGAGAGAGAGAGAGAGAGATTGAGAGCAAAAATGGAGGAAAGAGAACTCCAAGAAGCAATACATCAGAACAATCATGACAATCGAGAAAGAAGACGCGAGAAAAACCGCAACAATGGTAATATCAATGAAGAATATGATAGAATACAAAGGAGAATCGAAAGACAACAAAGAGAGTTGATAAAGAGTGAGCAAAATCGCAGAAGAGAAAATAAGAGATATAATGGTGTGCGAATTCATGAAAGAAATAAAAGAGAAGATCGCAGGGAAATAAAAGAGGAAAATGATGGGGAAGAAAACCAAAATTTCGCAACACAAAACAGGCAAGAACGCAGGAGAAGAAAAGCAGAATTAAAGAGACCAATGGGATCAACGTCCAGGGTAAGTGAACAAATCTTAAGAGAACTGGCAGAAATGAGAGGAATGCTGAATAATAGGAGAGAAGGAGGTAGGAGACAATTGGATGAAGCTATAGAAGAAGCTGCGAAAACTCCATTCACACAAGAATTACAATTAGGAGGAATACCCCCAAAGTGCAATCTGTTTGCATTAACTAGAATTTTCGACGGAACAACATGTGCAATTCAACACATCAAGGCGTATGTAAGGTGTATGCTACAATGGGAAAATCATGATGCTATATTGTGAAAGTATTTCACATCCAGTTTAACTGGGGAGGCACTGAAGTGGTTTGAAGGTTTTCCCAAGAATACGATAACATCTTTCAACCATTTGCAAACTGCATTCTTAGGGGCATACATAAGTAACAACTCTTCGTGACCCGGCATTGAAGATGTATTTGGATTAAAACAGAGAATTGGTGAAAGTTTGAAGCATCTAACCTTAAGATGGAAGACAATGTGTAGTGAAATGGCTGGACGTGTTGATGAGAGATATCTCATCTTATCATTCATTAGCACAATGTTCGCAACCAACCTATTGTACATTCAAATTTTCAAAATCAAGAATACAATCACAATGACTGAATTACGGGACCTGCAGGAGGAGTATATTTTCCTTGAAGAAAAATAGAATGAAATGGAATCATATCCCATTGCGAATACAAGCTCAGCAGCAGCAAATGCGAGTTTGATACCAAAGTTGATAAATGCCGTGGCGAGCACTTCGCAAATGAAGAATAATCAGCAGAAAATAGTAGCAATGGGAAGCCGTGACCAAGAATAATTTGAGAAAGAAATAAACTTCTATAGTCGATGTGGAAATAACAAAATATAAAAACTTGATCAGCCGCAGGAAAGTTATGGAGGACAAAGACAAAATTATCATAGAGGATCATGAAGTCAAAAAATGATATGGGAGGAGATCAAGATGTCGCCTTTGAATACTAGTGTGGAAGCAATAATTTTAATGGAGAATATACCAACACCCTGGAACATGGGAAAATAACCACTTCCAAATAGCAGGAGCCAAGAATTTTGCTCTTATCATCACTTTCATGGACATTCTACAAATGACTGCAGAAATATAAAGAGAATCATTCTCAGAATGATAGACCGGGGAAAGTTAAATCATTTTCTAATAGGGCACCAATCTCAACACTTACCACCACCGCCAGAAATTCGCAGGGTAAATGCAACATAAGGAGGAGAAACATTTGTCATAGAAGTTAGAGAGAAAGAAAAAATTTATTTTGTAATTCTATTGTACATTCATACAAGACAATCGAAGATTTCCATGACAATTTTCTAAGCAGAGTTTTCGCAAGAGATGTTGATGGGAGAGAAATAATGAATATTGTGAAAGCTTTGCCATTAGAAGAGTGGCAAAAGCAGACTATTTCTTTCACTGCATAAGAAGTACCTGTGCCTGGTGAAATGCATGACAATCCATTGGTGGTGAGACTAGAGATAAACCCAAAACAAAGAGAATATGAAGATGAAGATGATGAGGCCGAAGATTTATGGGCAATTAATTGAGTTTTAATTGATACAGGGAGTTCGGTAGATATCATGTTCTATCATACTTACAAGACAATGGGAGGAAGAGATGAGGATCTAATACCTTCAACCTATAAAATCTATGGTTTTAATGGCACTGCAAATAAACCTAAAGGGGAAATCATTATGCGAATTCCATTAAAGGGGATATCTTCTAAGATCCTGTTTTTTGTTGTTGACGTAGAATCGCCCTATAATGCTTTAATTGGCCGACCTTGTCTACATGGGATTCTAGGTGTAGCATCAACTTTCCACCAGTGCATTAAATTTCCTCATCCCAGTAGTATTGGAATCATAAAGGGAGATTGGATTGAAGGTAAGAAGTGCTATGAAATTGATGTAGAATCTTGCGAAGAAAGAGCTGCGAAGAAGGGGAATTGGAAATATAACATCAAAGAAAGACAAAGAAGTGAGAGGTTGATGGTTCATTAAGAAGAAAAAAGAGAAGAAGGAATGCTGCGAAGTCAAAGCTGACTGAAAATAACAAATTATGAAAATATCGCAGAAGGAAAGACTGTAGCGAAAAGCAACAAAAAAACAGAGGTAGAAAACAGTAAAGGTAAAAAATTTAAATTGTGAAATGAAAGAAATATTGAGAAAAGAAAAAATGATGTATGATTGATTTGTTGCGAAAATTTATAAAAAAAACATATTTTACTTAATGATAAAAATGAGATTGAGAAATTACAACAGAGCTGAAATGCAAAAGAATAATCCTTAGAATGGGACGAACCTTTATGGCGTACACCCTAGTTCGCGAATAAAATTTCGCAAGAGGCAAATGTAAGACCTAAAGTACGTCATAGAAGGTGGTATCTGTTGCATGGCTCAGCGATAAGGTTACACCGCTGCTGGAACCTGAGACATGGAGATTTGGGGTCAATGAAAGCCCATCCAGGAGATACACCTTGGATTCTCAACTTGAGCATATAACTTGAGTTGGGCGACTAAGGTAATAAGAGCTCTCCTAAGGGGTGCAGATTATGACCAAGGCGTCGAGGTACATAGTTGAGCCAAGAGTGCCCGGGGCGTATGAAACTACCCTGGACATTCTTGGAAAGTCTTGGCTATGATACACTCATCCCGAAGAAAACCCCACTTAGGGTGCAGTCTCGTAACCATAAGCCATATAGGAAAAAGGGAAAAGAGGCTGCGAACACAACTGGTTGTTGTTAAGACTGGATGGGAGGAGCTAGTCTTGTATGGCAGAAGTACGTCACCTTGAAAGGGAAACCAGGGGAAAAATAAGGGGGGCACCCTCCATTAGGGAGCTGATAAGTGTCTTAAGACGCAAATGTCATGAGGCTTTTTACTCACGGGAGTATTAAGACTTGTCATATCTATGTAACAGTCCCGAAGATGCAATAATACAAAAGAGAAGTTAAGACGAGATCAATGTGTTTCTATATGAAAGTGTAGAAATATCCTGCGATTTCGTCGCAAGACGACAATGTCACGGGGCTTTAATTTCGCAAGAAGATTTAGGCATGTCATATTGTCACAACAAAAATACAAAAAGAACAAAAGGTTAAGGCAAGATCAATGGGTTTCTACATAAAACTGTAGAGATGTCCTGCGATGTTGTCGCAAAAGAAAAAACATGGCAAAATAAGACCTTTACTTAGGAAGGCAAAATAAGACCACATCAGAATACAAGAAAGAATGCAATTTTACAATTTATGATTGCGAGATTATGCAGAGATAATTACTATTTTATCGCGAATTATTTTATTAAACAGAGGCATCTTGCTCAATACAAATAACAGAGGTGTATTGTAGGATCAGAATATCGCAAGAAGGACACATTTGCGAAGTTTGAACAACAACACTTTGCGAGCATCGCAGAATGATTTGAAGAATGACGTAATAGATGACGATGGTAAAAAAATGAGAAAAGTGTGATGACTCTGCGACGATTAGAGTATTTGAGAAGATTAACAATAGAACTCTTGCGAGAATATCGCAAGTCAGATCCGAAATTAAAGGACAGATTAGCTGTCATCCATAATGTAATTTCCTATATAAAGAGTTGAACAGGCGTAAGGAGAGGGAGATCTTTTTCGAGTGTTGAGCAAGTCATTAGGAGAGATAAAGTCCAGAGCGGTTGTTAATTCTTTAACTTCATTTCCTTTTCATCTTGTAAAATTTGTGAGATTAATCAATAAAAATTATGATTGTTGATCTAAAAATGATTTGATTGTATGAATTCTTGTCTGGGGTGTAGTGTGGGATTTCATGCTACTACATATTGGCGCTAGAAACAGGGACTCCTTTTTGATAGTGTGAAGATTAATATTGTGATTTGATAGAATTTGGAGTAGTTGGTGAAAGGTTTCATATAATATTCAACAATTCATTAAGATTAAAGAGATGGCTAGAAGAAGAAACGCTTCAAGACAACCAACAACTGTGAGAAGGAGTAAGAGACTTGCTGGAGAAAGAAGAAACGAAACAGGAGAATTATCAAGAATGAATACAATAAATGATGGAGAAAATCAAATTCAACAACCAATTCAGCATACACCAGTGCAAAATAGAGTTATGTATTATGATAGAGTGGGTGTACACACCTGGCAGACAAATTCAGTAGATGAATGGAGGAAGAACGATAATTGAGAAACAATAGACGAGTAGAGGAGGATAATTCATGGAAATGAAGAGATTGAAGCATTAGAAGGATTGACACAAAGAATACACGAAGAAAGGAGAATAAAAGCAGAAGAACGTGCTAATTTGACAAGGCAGAATCATGAGTTGAGAATGGAGAATATGAGACTACAAAATAGAAGGTCAAGAAGCATTACAAGATCAAGTTCAAGATCAATCAGAAGGGAAGAAAGACGAAACTTACTTGTAGAAAATGTTGTCGGAAATATTCGGCAGGAGGTGCAAAATCTCGATGAAGAACGTCGCGAAAATAGAGAAATAATTTAAGATCGATACATTCCACATGGAGAAATTCCTCAAAATAGGAAGCATCAAGAACGAAATAACCAAGGTGATGAAGAAACCAAGAAGAAGGAAGAAGAATATGACATGGGAGGGAAAATCGCAGAAATGAGCAAGTAATTGAGAAGAAATCGAGAGACATTATGATGAACAAGCACGTTTATCCTGCGAGAGAGAGAGATTGAGAGAATAAATGGATAAAAGATAACTCCAAGAAGAAATACATCAGAATAATCATGACAATCGAGAAACCAGACGCGAGAAAAACCGCAACAAGGGTAATATTAATGAAGAATATGATAGAATACAAAAGAGAATCGAAAGACAACAAAGAGAGTTGATAAGGAGTGAGCAAAATCGTAGAAGAGAAAATGAGAGATATACTGGTGTGTGAATTCATGAAAGAAATGAAAGAGAAGATCGCATAGAAAGACAAGAGGAAAATGATGGGGAAGAAAATCAAAATTTCGCAACACAAAACAGGAAAGAACGCAGGAAAAGAGAAGAAGACTTAAAGAGACCAATGGGATCAACGTCCTGGGTAAATGAACAAATCTTAAGAGAACTGGCAGAAAAGAGAGGAATGCTGAATAATATGAGAGAAGGAGGTAGGAGACAATTGGATGAAGCTATAGAAGAAGCTACGAAAACTCCATTCACACAAGAAGTACAATTAGGAGGAATACCCCCAAAGTGGAATCTTCCTGCATTAACTAGCATTTTCGACGGAGCAACATGTGCAATTCAACACATCAAGGCGTATGTAAGGTGTATGCTACAATGGGAAAATCATGATGCTGTATTGTGCAAGTATTTCGCATCCAGTTTAACAGGGGAGGCGCTGAAGTGGTTTGAAGGTTCGCCCAAGAATATGATAACATCTTTCAACCATTTGCAGACGATATTCTTAGGGGCATACATAAGTAACAACTCTTCGCGACCCGGCATTGAAGATGTATTTGGATTAAAACAGAGAATTAGTGAAAGTTTGAAGTATCTAACCATAAGATGGAAGATAATGTGTAGTGAAATGGCTGGACGTGTTGATGAGATATATCTCATCTTATCATTCATTAACGCAATATTCGCAACCAATCTATTGTACATTCAAATTTTCATAATCAAGAATACATTCACAATGAATAAATTATGGGAGCTGCAGGAGGAGTATATTGCCCTTAAATAAAAATAGAATGAAATGGTATCATATCCCATTGCGAATACAAACTCAGCAGCAGCAAATGCGAGTTTGCTACCAAAGTTGATAAATGCCATGGCGAGCACTTCGAAAATGGGAAGCCGTGACCAAGAAGAATTTGAGAAAGAAATAAACTTCTATAGTCGAGGTGGAAATAACAAAATACAAAGACTTGATCAGCCGCAGGAAAGTTATGGAAGACAAAGACAAAATTATCAGAGAGGATCAGGAAGTCAAAAAATGATATGGGAGGAGATCAAGATGCCGCCTTTGAATACTAGTGTGGAAAAAATTTGGGAAGCAATAATTTTAATGGAGAATATACCAACACCCTGGAACAAGGGAAAAGAACCGCTTCCAAATAGCAGGAGCCAAAATTTTTTCTCTTATCATCACTTTCATGGACATTCTACAAATGACTGCAGAAACATAAAGAGAATCATTCTCAGAATGATAGACCAGGGAAAGTTAAATCATTTTCAAATAGGGCACCCTCAATCTCAACTCTTACCACTGACGCCAGAAATTCGCAGGGTAAACGCAACAAAATGAGGAGTAACATTTGTCATATAAGTTGGAGCGATGGAAAAAAATCTATTTTGTAATTCTATTATACATTCATACAAGACAATTGAAGATTTTCCATGACAATGTTCTAAGCAGAGTTTTCGCAAGATATATTGATGGGAGAGAAATAATGAATATTGCGAAAGCTTCTCCATTAGAAGAGTGGCAAAAGCAGACTATTTATTTCGTTGCACAAGAAGTACCTGAGCCTGGCGAAATGCATTACAATCCATTGGTGGTGAGACTAGAGATAAAACCAAAACAAAGAGAAGATGAAGATGATGAGGCCGAAGATTCATGGGCAATTAATAGAGTTTTAATTGATACATGGAGTTTGGTAGATATCCTGTTTTATCATACTTACAAGACAATGGGAGGAAGAGATGAGGATCTAATACCTTCAACCTATAAAATATATGGTTTTAATGGCACTTCCAATAAACCTAAAGGGGAAATCACTATGCGAATTCCATTAAAGGGGATATCTTCTAAGATCCTGTTCTGTGTTGTTGAAGTATAATCTCCCTATAACGCTTTAATTGGCCGACCTTGTCTACATGGGATTCTAGGTGTAGCATAAAATGTCCACCAGTGCATTAAATTTACTTATCCCAGTGGTATTGGAAACGTAAAGGGAGATTGGATTGAAGGTAAGAAGTGCTATGAAATTGATGTAGAATCTTGCGAAGAAAGAGCTGCGAAGAAGGGGAATTGGAAATATAACATCAAATAAAGACAAATAAGTGAGAGATTGATGTTTGATTAAGTAGAACAAAGAGAAGAAGGAATGCTGCGAAGACAAAGCTGACTGAAAATAACAAATGATGAAAATATCGCAGAAGGAAAGATTGTAGCGAAAAGCAACAAAAGAACAGAGGAAGAAAATAGTAAAGGTTAAAAATTTAAATTGTGAAATGAAAGAAATATTGAGAAAAGAAAAAGAGATGTATGATTGAGTTGCGAAAATTTCAAAAAAAAAAAACATATTTTACTTAATGATAAAAATGAGATTAAGAAATTACAACAGAGCTGAAATGCAAAAGAATAATCCTTAGAATGGGACGAACCTTTATGGCGTATGCCCTAGTTCGCAAATAAAATTTCGCAAGAGGAAAATGTAAGACCTAAAGTACATCATAGAAGGGGGTATCTGTTGCATGGCTCAGCGATAAGGTTGCACCGCTGCTGGAACCTGAGTCATGGAGATTTTGGGTGAATGAAAGCCCATCCAGGAGAGTCACCTTGGATTCTCAACTTGAGCATATGACTTGATTTGGGCGACTAGGGTAATAAGAGCTCTCTTAAGGGGTGCAGAGTATGACCAAGGCGCCGAGGTACATGGTTGAGCCAAGAGTGCCCGGGGCGTATGAAACTACCCTGGCCATTCTTGGAAAGTCTTGGCTATAATGCACTCGTCCCGAAGAAAACCCCACTTAGGGTGCAGTCTCGTAACAATAATCCATATAGGCAAAAGTGAAAAGAGGCTGCGAATACAACTAGTTGTTGTTAAGACTGGATGGGAGGATCTAGTCTTGTATGGCACAAGTACGTTTCCTTGAAAGGGCAATCAGTGGGAAGATAAGGGCGGCACCCTCCATTAGGGAGCTGATAAGTTTCTTAAGACGCAATTGTCATGAGGCTTTTTACTCACAGGAATATTAAGACTTTTCATATCTGTGCCACAGTCCTGAAGAGGCAATAATACAAAAGAGAAGTTAAGACGAGATCAATGGGTTTCTACATGAAAGTGTAGAAACGTCCTGCGATTTCGTCGCAAGACGACAATGTCATGGGGATTTAATTTCGCAAGAATATTTAGGTTTGTCATATTGTCGCAACAAAAATACAAAAAGAACAAAAGGTTAAGGCAAGATCAATGGGTTTCTACATAAAAGTGTAGAGACGTCCTGCGATGTTGTCGCAAAAGAAAAAAGATGGCAAAATAATGCCTTTACTTAGGAAGGAAAAATAATACCACATCAAAATACAAGAAAGAATGCAATTTTACAATTTATGATTGCGAGATTATGCAGATATAATTGTGATTTTATAACAATTTATGATTGCGAGATTATGCAGAGATAGTTGCAATTTTATCGCAAATTATTTTATTAAACAGAGGCAGCTTGCTCAATCACTCATCTGAATACAAATAACAGAGTCAAGTATGGGAATGCATAGAATAAATTAAATGTTATTTGTTTTCACATGATAGATTTATGCATAAAAAGTTACTTGTATTTTGGATAGTCATATTGCAAGAGATAAATTTTTTCTAACACATGCAGGAAAGAACAAAAGAAATAGAGTTTGTATTGAAGACTGGAGAAATTCGCAGTGATTGATTACAAGTATACAAGAATAAAAGATCAAAAGAAAATATACAAATTTTACAAAAAATTGAACAAGAAAGCATAAGGAAGCGAAAATTATTTTTTGCTTGATTTTTCATTATCATCATCAAGTTCTTCACTAGAAATTTCTTCTCCATCAGACTTCTCCTCTTCATTTTCTTCGGACTCCGTCTCTTCATCAGCTTCACTATCAGAAATGACCAAATTAGGAACATTCTCTGGAACTTTGTCTAAGAGACAAGGGTACTTGGAGCGTGGAATCTTGTTGTCATCACAGATCTCCTTGATGGTATCATTACGAAAAGAAATTGCATCATTCCCAAAATTCGCAATAATGATCTTCATTTGAGTCTTCAATCTTGAACATTTCTCATTGCGAGAAGATAATTCTTTCGCGAGCTTCGCTTTCTCATTCTCAAGTTCTTCAATCCTCTTGCAATATCTATCTTCAGCTTCTGCAAAAATATAACTGTAAATTAATAATTTGAAGGAAGTTTATGAAAAACAAACAATTAAATAAGGAGGAACAGTTAACAACCTCCTCTGTTAGAAATTATATCTCTAATCAAAGCAGTTTGCTCAGCTTGAAGACTAACATCTACACCTAAACTATTCCTGGCGTTATCTAGAACTCTCGCAGCCCAAGCAAACTCATCATCATGATTTATAAGAAGGCGGGAGCGAACTTGATTTTCTCTCTCAATAAGAGTAGCATTTTCTTGGATAAGTCTATCTCTTTCAACTTGAACTTCAAGAAGAGTCTTGTGGAAATCCGCTAAAGATTGAGCACCTTGCTTAGCGATACGACGCCAAAACCAAGCCGCATACTGCGCACCATGGAAACGATGCCAAAACCAAGCCGCATACTGCGATCCATGGCAACGACGCCAAAACCAAACTGCATACTGCAACCATGCCAAACTAAGTCGCTATGCCATTGGCACATTCCAGAGTAGCGCCCTAGGCTTGCAAACCGTGCAACCTAGGCCAACATGGACGTGCGTGCCATTGGCACATGCCAACACGCACCACTAGCCATCTTCCAAGTCGCTATGCCATTGGCACATGCCAAAGTAGCGCCCTAGGCTTGCAAACCGTGCAACCTAGGCCAACATGGCCGTGCGTGCCATTGGCACATGCCAACACGCACCACTATCCATCTTCCAAGTCACTATGCCATTGGCACATGCCAAAGTAGCGCCCTAGGCTTGCAAACCGTGCAACCTAGGCCAACATGGCTGTGCATGCCATTGGCACATGCCAACACGCACCGCTAGCCAATTCCTATTTTCAAACCGATATTCCCAGCTAGCGCCCACAACTTGGCCCAATATCCGTGTGTGCCATTGGCACATGCCAAACGCACCGCTAGCCACTTTCTCTTGCTGAGTTTCACTTACGGGATGTTTTCACACCTTAAGCGGCCTCAAAACCTAAATATTCCCGCGCTTGGGTATAAGAAATTCTTTTCCCGTCAGATGGATAGGCTAACCGTCAAAATCCGAGTTCGTATGAGAATTCTACAATGGTTTTAGTGAAGGCGCCACTTAGGGTTTCAAAACCCTAAACCGTGAGCACTTCCTTGCAGCTTGGCCACGCATGCCATCCGCACATGCCAAAACGCTCACTAGCCACTTTTTCTACCAAGCCGCTAAACTAGCGCCCTCAACTTGGCCCAGATGGCATGCGTGCTATTGACACATGCCAAAACGCACCCTAGCCACTTTCTATTCCAAAGCCGATATACCAATATAGCGCCCGCGACTTGGCCAAAGTGGCCGTGCGTGCCATTGGCACATGCCAACACGCAACCACTAGCCAATTTCCATTTCAAAGCCGTTATGCCATTGTAGCGCCCGTGACTTGGCCAAAGTGGTCGTGCGTGCCATTGGCACATGCCAACACGCAACCACTAGCCACTTTTATTCCCAACCTGCTAGCCAATTTCCAAGGCATTCCGCACATGCCATTGTGATAGGTGTCTAAAACACCGTATTATTTATCTATTGTTTATGATTTCTCTTCTAGTTTCCTTGTAAATTATGTATCTTATGTTTTGTTTTTGAGTATTTAGGTACTTTGGAGTCATTTGGATCAAAAGAATAGGAAACATGACAACAGTGTTGGAGGCGGATTATGTCTCATTATTTGCTTTTATTTCTTCATTTCTGTCTGAAAAGTATGCCAGCTTTAGTGATGCGAATTATGTCTAAAAGGCATGGCGGCTTTAATAATGATTAAGAAATTGAAGAGAAGAAGTGGATTTGAGATGCAAGAGGCGGCTGTAGCTGGAGAAACTACTCATTTAGAGCGAAAAGAACAAAGTCGTCATTTCATAGGCAAACACTATCGGGAACCCAGTCAAGGTTAAAGGACAACTCTTTTGGAGAGTGCTAAAGACAGACCAGTTAAGGATAGAGGGTTAGATTTGGTTAACCCTTATCAATAAGTAACCACCCATTATAAGCACCCCATTCGGGGGTGGTTTCCATTACTGGGGTGTATTCATCCACCGTAATCATTTCTAACCTAATCAGTTCTCAAATCATTTGTTAGAACTAGAGGCACATCTGAAGAAATTGAAATCATGACATAATGAGTTTTGCTGCTGAAATCGAAAGAAATCTGAGAGTGAAGTTGAGCACCTGTTTATGATGAAATTGAATTGGGTTATAGGTTCTTAAAACAACAGAAGTTGCAGAAGTTAGGGTTCGAGGTTGTTTCTGCAAAGAAGAACAGGGAGACGATGTTGGTTTTCTGTTGTGATTTGAAGAAGAGCAGATGGGCTCTTATTTGTCTGTGATACTGAGATGGAGGTGGTTCTGCTGTTGGATTGAAGAATAGGGAGATGATGTTGAATCAAATCGAGGATATCAGATATGGGTTCTGTGGATGATTTGAATTACGGAACTGAGTTGGGGTTTGTTATTCAAGATGGTGATACTGCTGGTGCAACTGAAGTGGTTGCAGCTACATGAATTGTAGGTGTATTTCTGGTGGAAGCTGCAGTTACAAGGAAGCTACAATTGCAGGGTGAAATTGTAATGGAAGTGGAGTTGAAGATGTAAGATGGAATGAGGGGGTTAATGGCCAGAGTATGGAGTTGCTGGTGCAGATTGAGCTAATGGGTCAGAATTGGTGTGACGAGATGAAACTGTTGGAGATTATGGGAATATGGAGTAAAAGCTGATGTAGCAGGTGATACAAGCTCGAAAAGATGCGAGTGAGATTGGTTGTGGTAGCTGATGGCAGTACTGGTTCACCTGTTTGGTGCAGCTGCAATTGGTTGAGTGATGTAGTGCCGTGGCTAGGACGAGATGGTGGTGCTACTGACACTGATATGGAGAGTTAGGATGTGTATTTGAGGTTGCAGGGATGGATTGCAGTGGCTTGTAATGACCTGCAGGGTAGCCGAGTTATATAAGATGCTGCTTTTGTTCTTGAGATGAGATGTCGTGAATATGTGTAGCTGTAATGGTGGTGAATGGCACTGCGATGCAGGTGTAGAATCTGTGTGATTCAGGTTTGTGTGGTTGTTGAATCAAATTGTAGCTGTGGTGGTGTGCAGTGGTGCAGATGTTGCTATGTGCAGTTGATTTTGAGCTGGAACAGATGAGAAGATCAAAGTGCAGGTTGAGAACAAGGGTTGAAGGTGGAGTTATAGCTGAGTGGTAGTGCACATGAAGTTGCAGTGGTGAGTTCCAGTAAGAGGTGATAAGTTGGATGGAATTCAGAGTAGTTTGAATGGCCTTAGATGAATGGCTTGAGAAAAGGGAGTGAGGCAGTGAAATGGCCGTGACTGCACTACATAATTGCAACATCTCTGGCCTTGGCAACTCAGCTCATCCAGCCAAGTCAATGAGCTGACTCGTTGTGACTGAGACTTTGACCCAGTTGACTAACGAAGACTTTTAGGTCAACAGTTAACTCTAACGGACGTGACGGAATATTCTATCAATGGTGAAGACTTTTCAGGCGACGGCAGTTTTCCGGCGCCGGATTCCGGCCAGCACTTTTGGGACATAATTTCTACATGGGTTTCTCTTACTCGTGGGCCGGGTGAATTTCCAACTAATGGACTTTGAAGACTTGGACCTAATTTTGGAAGGAAGAAAAGCTATAAAAAGGAGGTTTTCTACACAATTTATATAACATTTTTTATTCTATTCTTGGAGCTTTTTGCAGAGAACTACTTCTAGGGTTTGCTTTCTTTTATGTTTCATCTTATTTCTTTGAATATTATGATGATGAACTCCATGAATATGAGTAGCTAAATTCTATAATCGGTTATGGGATAAAAGTTGATTTCTTCAAGCATGTTATTTGATTCTATGAATTAGTTTTGTCTCAATTTTATCGTTTGTGATTCATTATTTTTATTATCATATGATTTGAATGCTAGTTTGGTTGAGTCCGGAATCAATTGGATTTGTTTTCATCTCTATAGCTATATTAGGGTTTTCAATATGTAAAATTTGTTTACCCCTGATTTCTAGTAGCATCTTGTGGTTAATACTTGTAGTGATACATCTTTTTAATCGCATATGAATCATAACCTTTGTTAAAACGAATTAGTGCTTTTACATGTTTGTTTGCATTGATTAGTCTTATTTCATAGAACTTATTGCTCTTACGGAGTTAAATCTAATTGTGCTTTTACACTTTAGGTCTCTTTTTAAGTAGATTTCACAATAGCATCTTTTAATGTTATTTGTGATAAAATCAGGAAATAAACGGGATACTCTTGAGATCAAGATATCCTAGGACTTTTGATAATTGAGAGATTAAATACCAATTCTAATCATAGATGAAAAATACATGCTTATGAATGATACTATCCCTTAACCGATATCTTCTCATTATTGATTATTCCAACTATTTTCTTTGCTTTATTTAGTATTATTACTTTGATAAAAACAAAAAAACACCTTGGGTTAATTGGTTACTTAAGAATCTGAAAATTGCATAACAACAATCGCCTCTCTGTGGATACGAACTCTTTCTTATCGAATACTATATTTATATTTAGTTGAGTGAGGAAGTGAAATTATTTTTGACGCATACAACACGCTTAAAATTTTGGCGCCGTTGCCCGGGAGGCATTCGGCTTGTTATCTAGTTTTTAGTTTCTTTTTATTATTTCTGCTTGCATACTTGTGTTTCGTTTCTTGTCTTGTTTCTCACTTGTTTGCGAGAATTGTTTTTCAGTTACCTAATCTCTGGCTTCTAAAGATTGGAATTATCCAAGGTGCGGGATAGCTACTCGAAAAGGCACAATACTCCAACCAAGGCAAGGCACAACGGAAGAACACAACTTGGAAGTAGAACACGAAGCTTTTCAGCAAGAAGGAGAGGAAGTAGAACACGAGATTCCTTTTGAAGAAGAAGTTGAAGAAGAAGAAGCAATGGGTGACGCTGCAAATCGTACACTCAAGGACTTGGCTTCGCACAAGTTGGATACACAACGAGGTTGTATTCAAACCGACTCTACTTTTGAGATAAAGCCGGGATTGCTTAGAGAATTACCAAAGTTCCATGGCATGGTGAATTAATATCCAAACAAACATCTTATGGACTTCCACACCATTTTCACGGAGATGCTTCCAGCGAATATGGAGCCCGATGGTGCTATGTTGAAGGTTTTCTGATTCTCTTTGGCGGATAGTGCTAAGGATTGGTTATATTATTTTCCTCCCGGAAGTGTCACAACTTGGAATGCGTTGAAAAAACTCTTCTTAGAGAGATATTTTCCTGCATCTAAGGATACTCAAATTCGCAAGGAGATTTGCGGGATGAAGCAAAATGTCAGAGAATCGTTATATGATTGTTGGGAACGATACAAGAGGTTGGTGGCAAGCTGTCCTCATCACCAATTTAGTGACTCTATGATCATCCAATACTTCTATGAAGGACTCCAATCAAGTGATAGGAATCTTATTGACGCAGCGGGTGGTGGTTCACTAGTGAGCAAGACGGTGGCACAAGCTAGAGAGTTGATTGAAAACATGGCAACAAACTCTCAACAATTCTTGAGTCGTGGTTCGGATGTGCTTCTTATGAGAGTCAATGAAGTGAGCGAGGTGGAGGAACTTCGTCAACAAATGGGTAACATCACAGCAATGCTACAACAAGTTTTAGCTGCAGTGATACCAAGTTCTCATGGCTATGAAGACATCAATGAGCAAGCTAATGCAGTCTTTCCAAATCAGCAAAGACGGTATGATCCTTATTCCAACACTTACAATCCGGGATGGAGAGATCACCCAAATTTTAGCTATGCGAACAAGCAAGGAGCAGTTCAACAACCTACTTTCAATAATTCGGGTGGATTTCAACCTCAACAACAACAATTCCATCCGCGTCAACAATTTCAACAACAACAACAATCTCAAAATCAGGGGTCAAGTATGGAAGAGTTGATGAAATATTTTATGCAAAGAACGAAGGGCACGATGAAAGAGTTGCAAACCCAAGTTGGTTATATGGCTCTTGAGTTGAACCAAATGAAGGCACAAAATAGTGGGAAACTCCCTTCTCAACCTATCAACCCAAAAGGAGATGTGAATGCAATTACATTGAGAAGTGGTACACAACTTGTGCAACCCGAAGTTGCTGATTCGGGCGAGGTGGAAACACCAAAGGAACCTGTTTTGGAGGAGAAGAATGAGGATTCTCCCCAAACTTCTGAGGTACCTATTCCAAACTCTAAAACTCCTATTCCTACTTATGTTCCTCCTTTACCTTTTCCTCGCAAATTTGCAAATTCTAAGAAGGAGGCACTAGAAAAGGAGATTTTAGACGTTCTTAAGAAGATTCATGTGAACATACCACTCATTGATGCTATAAAGCAAGTTCCAAAGTATGCAAAAGTGTTGAAGGACTTGTGTACCAATAAGCAAAGGCTCAAAGGTAATGAAGTGCTTAGTGTGGGGGAGAATGCTTCGGCGATCTTACAACACAAACTCCCACTAAAATGCAAAGACCCGGGTAGCTTTGATATTCCCGTCAAAATTGGTAACACTACATTTGACAAAGCAATGTTAGACTTAGGTGCATCCGTTAAGGTTATGCCTGCATCTATGTATAAGTCACTTGATTTAGGTTCTCTCAAAAAGGCTGAAATTGTGTTGCAATTATCCGATCGCTCTCATGTCTACCCAATGGGTATTGTTGAGGATTTTCTTATGCAGGTTAATCAACTAGTATTTCCAGCAGACTTTTGTGTGTTAGGGATGGATGAAGGTTCACCGGACTCGTCTCTTCAATTGCTACTTGGGCGTCCCTTCATGAAAACGGCGAAGACCATTATTAATGTGGATAAGGGAACGCTAACTATGGAGTTTGATGGAGAAGTAATACGTTTCAACATTTTCGAGACGATGAGATATCCTAGTGATGTCCACTCTTGCTTCTCCGTTGACGTTATGGATACATTGACACAAAAAATGTTTGAATTGAACGGTGATGATGCTTTGGAAACCGTTCTAACTACATCCATTGATAATGATGTAGAGTGTGGTAATGAGGTCAAATAAGCCCTTGGTGATCTCAACTCACTACAAAGGTGTCTAAAACACCGTATTATTTATCTATTATTTATGCTTTCTCTGCTAGTTTCCTTGTAAATTATGTATCTTATGTTTTGTTTTTGAGTATTTAGGTACTTTGGAGTCATTTGGATCAAAAGAAGAGGAAACATGACAAAAGCGTTGGAGGCAGATTGTGTCTCATTATTTGCTTTTATTTCTTCATTTCTGTCTGAAAAGTATGCCATCTTTAGTGATGCGAATTATGTCTGAAAAGCATGGCGGCTTTAATGATGATTAAGACATTGAAGAGAAGAAGTGGATTTGAGATGCAAGAGGCGGATGCAGCTGGAGAAACTACTCATTTAGAGCGAAAATAACAAAGTCGTCATTTCACAGGAAAACACTACCGGGAACCCAGTCAAGTTTAAGGGACAACTCTTTTGGAGAGTGCTAAAGACAGACCAGTTAAGGATAAAGGGTTAGATTTGGTTAACCCTTATCAAGAAGTAACCACCCATTATAAGAACCCCATTCTGTGGTGGCTTCCATTACTGGGGTGTATTCATCCACTGCAATCATTTCTAACCTAATCATTTGTTAGAACTGAAATAGAGGCGCAGCTGAAGAAATTGAAATCATGAAATAATGAGTTTTGCTGCTGAAATCGAAAGAAATCTGAGAGTGAAGTTGAGCACCTATTGATGATGAAATTGAATTGGGTTATAGGTTCTTAAAACAACAGAAGTTGCAGAAGTTAGGGTTCGAGGTTGTTTCTGCAAAGATAAACAGAGAGACGATGTTGGTTTTCTGTTGTGATTTGAAGAAGAGCAGATGGGTTCTTATTTGTCTGTGATACTGATATGGAGGTGGTTCTGCTGTTGGATTGAAGAACAGGGAGATGATGTTGAATCAAATCGAGGAAATCAGATATGGGTTCTGTGGATGATTTGAATTACGGAACTGAGTTGGGGTTTGTTATTCAAGATGGTGATACTGCTGGTGCAACTGAAGTGGTTGCAGCTACATGAATTATAGGTGTATTTCTGGTGGAAGCTGCAGTTACAAGGAAGATACAATTGCATGGTGAAATTGTAATGGAAGTGGAGTTGAAGATGTAAGATGGAATGAGGGGGTTAATGTCCAGAGTGTGGAGTTGCTGGTGCAGATTGAGCTAATGGGTCAGAATTGGTGTTGAGGAGATGAAATTGTTGGAGATTATGGGAATATGGAGTACAAGCTGATGTAGCAGGTGATACAAGCTCAAAAAGCTACGAGTGAGATTGATTGTGGTAGCTGATGGCAGTACTGGTTCACCAGTTTGGTGCAGCTGCAATTGGTTGAGTGATGCAGTGTCGTGGCTAGGACGATATGGTGGTGCTACTGATACTGAGATGGAGAGTTAGGATGTGTATTTGAGGTTGCAGGGATGGATTGCAGTGGCTTGTAATGACCTGCATGGTAGCCGAGTTATATCAGATGCTGCTTTTGTTCTTGAGATGAGATATCGTGAATATGTGTAGTTGTAATGGTGGTGAATGGCACTGCGATGCAGGTGTCGAATATGTGTGATTCAGGTTTGTGTGGCCATTGAATGAAATTGTATCTGTGGTAGTGTGCAGTGGTGTAGCTGTTGCTATGTGCAGTTAATTTTGAGCTGGAACAGATGAGAAGAGCAAAGTGCAGGTTGAGAACAAGGGTTGAAGGTGGAGTTATAGCTGAGTGGTAGTGCACATGAAGTTGCAGTGGTGAGTTCCAGTAAGAGGTGATAAGTTGGATGGAATTCAGAGTGGTTTGAATGGCCTTAGATGAATGGCTTGAGGAAAGGGAGTGAGGCAGTGAAATGGCCGTGACTGCACTACACAATTGCAACATCTCTGGCCTTGGAAACTCAGCTCATCCAGCCGAGTCAGTGAGCTGACTCGTTGTGACTCAGACTTTGACCCGGTTGACTAACGAAGACTGTTAGGTCGACAGTTAATTCTAACGGACGTGACGGAATATTCTATCAACGGTGAAGACTTTTCAGGCGGCGGCAGCTTTCCGGCTCCGGATACCGGTCAATTTTCGGCCAAAAACACAGTTTTCCGGTGAGCACTTTTGGGTCAGAATTTCTACATGGGTTTCTCTTACTCGTGGGCCGGGTGAGTTTCCAACTAATGGACTTTGAAGACTTGGACCTAATTTTGGAAGGAAGAAAAGCTATAAAAAGGAAGTTTTCTACACAATTTATATAACGTTTTTTATTCTATTCTTGGAGCTTTTGCAGAGAACTACTTCTAGGGTTTGCTTTCTTTTATGTTTCATCTTATTTCTTTGAATATTATGATGATGAACTCCATGAATATGAGTAGCTAAATTCTATAATTGGTTATGGGATAAAAGTTGATTTCTTCAAGCATGTTATTTGATTCTATGAATTAGTTTTGTATCAATTTTATCGTTTGTGATTCATTATTTTTATTATCATATGATTTGAATGCTAGTTTGGTTGAGTCCAGAATCAATTGGATTTGTTTTCATCTCTATAGCTATATTAGGGTTTTCAATACGTAAAAGTTTTTTACCCCTGATTTCTAGTAGCATCTTGTGGTTAATACTTGTAGTGATACATCTTTTTAATCGCATATGAATCATAACCTTTGTTAAAACGAATTAGTGCTTTTACACATTTGTTTGCATTGATTAGTCTTATTTCATAGAACTTATTTCTCTTAGGGAGTTAAATCTAATTGTGCTTTTACACTTTGGGTCGCTTTTTAAGTAGATTTCACAATAGCATCTTTTAATGTTATTTGTGATAAAATCAGAAAATAAACGGGATACTCTTGCGATCAAGATATCCTAGGACTTTTGCTAATTGAGAGATTAAATACCAATTCTAATCATAGATGAAAAATACATGCTTATGAATGATACTATCCCTTAACCGATATCTTCTCCTTATTGATTATTCCAACTATTTGCTTTGCTTTATTAAGTATTATTACTTTGATAAAAACAAAAACACACCTTGGGTTAATTGGTTACTTAAGAATCTGAAAATTGCATAACAACAATCGCCTCTCTGTGGATACGAACTCTTTCTTATCGAATACTATATTTATATTTAGTTGAGTGAGGAAGTGAAATTATTTTTGACGCATACGACACGCTTCACATTGGCACATGCCACATGCTCCACTAGCGACTTTGGCATTGCCATTCGCACTCAAAGTGCAACTTGCGGCCAAGGCATTCCGCACATGTCATTGGCACATGCCAAATGCTCCACTAAGCGACTTTAGCATTGACACCCGCACTCAAAGTACAACTCGCGGCCAAGGCATTCCGCACATGCCAAATGCTCCACTAAGCGACTTTGGCATTGCCATCCGCACTCAAAGTATAAATCGCGGTCGAGACATCCCGCACATGCCACAACGCTTCACTAGCAACTTTGGCATTGCCACTTGCGCCCAACTCTCGAGACATCAACACAAACTGGGGGATGCTTTCTTGGGGTTTTGGTTTGGCGGTCACAGCGTGCAGCGTACACTACGCTCGCAATAAAGCAAGGCGTGCAAAGAATGAATACGGTCAATTAAATAAGGAAATATATGTTAAAAACGTTTTTCACCATAAAGCCAACGGTTTCCACCTCCTCTATTTTAATTGACACATTTACTCAATTCCTTAATGAGGCCAGGGTACGTTCAATCTCACTTGTATAAATAGGTTTCACCTATTCTGCCAAAACACACAAGTCTTGGTCAGGAAAAATACAACACTATCAGATAGCAACTTTGCAAGCTCTTCCAAAAGCTTTCATCACTAGCAAGCTTCCGCACGCTTCTACACTTCCGATACAAGTCAAGATACTACCTAGCCAGAACTCTCTGGTCTCATCACCCTTCTTCGCTATCCTCCCCAAATCAACCCTTCTCCTCCACTTTGTGACCGAAGCAAATCTGGAACGGCCATCTTCTTGGTTTAGGCCAGAGTCTCGAATCAAAAGTGCTCACGTGCAGCACATTTGTTTAAGGGTTTAAACCAGTCTCTCCACCATCGAATTTACCAAATTCGGCAGAGGAGATTTTCTCCCATATATAATTGGCGACCACAGCGGGAATTTCAATCTCTCAGTTACAATATCTGCTTTCAGAAATCGATATCGCGCCTCGATACAAGCATCAAGATGGCTGAAGCAGGCACACGGTTTAGGGGATCTACAACTCAACCCAGTTACCAGTCATAAAAACTATATGGGAAAACTAGGGACTCGCTGAAGATGCTACCAACGATTTGGGGACTTGTTAGAAATCCTACCAGCAAAGCCGCTGAAGATGCTACCAGCGATTGAAGACTTGCTGGAAATCCTACCAGCAAAACCACTGAAGATGCTATCAGCGATTGAAGACTTGCTGGAAATCCTACTAGCAAAGCTGCCTTTTACATGGAAAAGGGGACTGCTCACGGAAAAACCTATAAAGTAAGTGGGTCTAGACCAAGCAAGATATACGATCTATTTTTGGGTTCTCAATAAAACCATCATACCATTGCATCTTGTGCTATTGCAAGCACACACTTTCATAAAAGCAATATTCCCTTCACGGAGCATAATCAGAGTTATATTATCAAAACCATTCATCCCAGAAATCATCTAATATCCTCAAAAGCTACCACCTATCTATCAAAACCGGTAGAACTTTAAACCAGACATCCATTATGTCTTTCAAAAACATATATTCATCTTTTCATATCTTCCTTATCCTAAACGGTTCATCCCAGATAATAAAAATGAGACTTTTCTATTAACCTAGATATCCAGAAAATAAAAACCATAAGCCAGGTGTTTCAGCTGCCTTTCAAAAAAAAAAACAGAAAAGAATTTCAGAAGACAGAAGTACAAAGGAAGTCATTCAAGAGTGGTTTACTTTTCTTGAAGAAGACATCATTCGTCATTTGGAGGACCTCCTGTTTTAGATCAACTCTTTGTTGCATCATCATGTGTACCGACTCTACATCATGACGGTTACCAGTTACTATTCATGAGGTAGCTGATGCTACTACAGTAACATTCGAAGAGCTACCACGCTACCGCTAACACCAGCATTCCGTGAACCACCCTGCACGCCTTCCAAGTATAGATTCCACCGTCCCACGAAAAGAAGCCTCCCGCGCTATCATCACTGCTTGATAGCCAAAGTTCAAATGCAAACAGTCCGCGTCCAAGACAGCACCAGACGCACATGCCAGACGCACATGTCAGGCACACATGCATCATGCACATGACCGGCCACAATACCCCACCCTGGTCAACACCAACATATGGTTTCTCTCATGTGCTAGTTTCTATGCTCAATGGCTAGCACCGGCAGCTTGCGTCTTCCAGCGCTGACAGCTTACGTCTTTCCAGCGCCGACAGCGTGCATCCTTTCCAGCACTGACATCCTGTATCCTTCTACCGTCACACTTGAATGCCCCACAGGGGGATCAATAATCATAATTTTATCACATGAAAAAATGAACGACTTCTCCGAAAATCGAGGCAAATCATCAAACCCCCTTGGTTTCACGAAGACTCTCTTCCTGTCATGAGACGCATAATTTCTGGGGACTTCGTCCACAAAATTGTGTGTTCCGTGATGGAACATTTGTGTGGAATACTATATTTCTTCAAGTCAGAACGTCAAGACATATCTGTAAGTCCTCAACCGCACTGCATCAGGTAAGCATCTGTTTCCAACCAAAGAAGCCGCTCCCAAACCAGAGCACGGTTGATAGAAGGAACCTGGGATTCCTAACCACTGTCCGTATTTCCAGTCTCTCCGTCATCACCGGTGATATTGGAAGAAGAATACACCCCTTTGTGAATACAAAACCGTATGGTATCTTCTGGTCGAACCGAGCGTGCTTTCTTTTCATCTTCACCACTAGTTAACAAAATTGGCACAAAACCTGGATGATTCCTCCGAGCAGGAGCAAAGGCTTTTATAAAGAAATCATCGTCCGTATTTGGTTTGGAATTCCCAACGGCTTTTGATGAAGCTTGTTCAGGTAACATCTTGTCAGACTGCTTCATAACAAATCGACAACTAGATATATGCATGCAACAAAACTGACGAAGTTAAATCCCTGAAGCATATACGCAGTATTTCCTACAGCAATATTATCTACAGATTCAAGCACATATACGATATTCTTATTCGTGATTCATATACAATATTCTTCTTCGGGATTCATATACGGTATTTTTCTGGGTTCAAGAGCATATACAGTATCCTACTTCGGGTTCAAAATTATATGCGCAGTATATTTTCTGGGTTCAAGAGCATATATAGTATCCTACTTCGGGTTCAAAATTATGTGCGCAGTATTCTCTACGGATTCAAAATCATATGTGAAGTATTTTCTTCGGGTACATATACACAATATTTTCTACAAGAAGCACGCCAACCTACTTTGTTACCGCGACAACATACTCTCTTCGGATTACATCCCCTACCAAGAATTATTGCCGCTCATTCAGAACTTCACCACAACAACAACAACTACAAAATGGAAGCATGTAAACCATACTGGAGGACTGATCATATACACGGGATCCCTTCACCGTCAAATATCACAAGATACGGTCAACTTCATACGAAGCAGTTTCTACTATCCTCGATTCGGGTTCCACCATCTAAGGCTCAATCGGAATTTCCGCCACTTCCACTGAATTAGCAATCAATACTTCATAACATGGAGGCACAAGTAATTCATCGTCAAAAACTCCATGGTTGCTCATACTAATGGACCCATGATTCCCAACTTCGTTGTTAAGCACCTAATACGAAGATTACATGGGATTGGGATGGATCAAGCGTGGAAAATCAGTACGATCATAAAATCAAGGAAATAAGTGAGCTAACATCATTTAAGTTCCTTATTATGCTTCTACGACATGTCAAAGAAGTACCAAAGTCATGAAACGCGTTTTCCGAACAAGCTCAGCTAAGGGAAATCTACACTTCCCTATGTTCAATTATGAACTGGGAGAAATTGGTGTGGAATCTAGCGTTGGGTTATGTACCATTCTCTTCGTATGAAATTCACCTACATTTTTTCAAAATATCATGGCAATCGGATGAATGAGCAAGGGGAGGTGACCAAAACATCAGACAACACGCAACCTGGAAAAGTTCTGAAAACCTCCTTGAAGTTTACTATTTCGCGCTTATCACCCCCTAAACAAGATCAATATCCGAAAAGCTTCTTCGCTAAAGCTTGAAAATTTTCTGGGCTTAAAGATACATATGCGGACCGTCAAAATACGAGTTCGTACGAGGATTTTATAGCAATTCCAATGACGGACGCCAATTAGGGTTTCAGAGTCTTCCCAACCAGCTAGTACGCTCCCCTTTGCACCGGTCCCACCATGCCAGCCTCTCAACCTTGCACTAGTACCGGCCAAGCTAGCACACTCACTTTTTGCCGGTCCCACCGCGCCAGCTTCTCAAACTTTGCGCCAAATCCTATCATCTAGCACGCTCAGCTTCTCAACTCGCACCAACTACCCAATACTTCCAAGCTTCCTGTTTCCGCCAATTTGTGCCAACCTCCCTATTCGCGCAAAACTGTCAGGGATAAGGATTCCGAATCTAGTTCGCATTTCAGAAAAAAAGGTCAGATAAATATCCCCACTTCTCTTTAAGATTTTGTCTTGGCACAATTTCATGCTTACCTCGCAACAAAGCTCCTGTTCCGAGCTAAGCAGGGGACTTATTGTCGATGGTGGATTTTAGACAAGGGGTAAAAACGTAAAACCCCATGACCTAATGTTTCCCGCAACACATTAACTGAGAGCATTTAATCAGATGTAAATAATTAATAGGGGTATGTTTTAAAAATATCGGATTAGGGTTTTCGATACAGAACCCTAATCCCAAACCAAGCCACATACTGCGCACCATGGTAACGACGCCAAAACCAAGCCGCATACTGCGCACTATGGAAACAATACCAAAACCAAGCCGCATACTGCGCACCACGGCTAGATGCCAAAACCAAGCCGCATATTGCGCACCATGGCAATGACGCCAAAACCAAGCCGCATACTGTGCACCACGGCTACGACGCCAAAACCAAGCCGCATACTGCGCACCATGGAAACGATGCCAAAACCAAGCCGCATACTCCGCACCATGGCAACGATGCCAAAACTAAGCCGCGTACTGCGCACCATGGAAACGACGCCAAAACCAAACTCCATACTGCAACCATGCCAAACTAAGTCGCTATGCCATTAGAACATGCCAAAGTAGCTCCCTAGGCTTGCAAACTGTGCAACCTAGGCCAACATGGCCGTGCATGCCATTGGCACATGCCAACACGCACCACTTGCCATCTTCCAAGTCGATATGCCATTGGCACATGCCAAAGTAGCGCCCTAGGCTTGCAAACCGTGCAACCTAGGCCAACATGGCCATGCGTGCCATTGGCACATGCCAACACGCACCACTATCCATATTCCAAGTCACTATGCCATTGGAACATGCCAAAGTAGCGCCCTAGGCTTGCAAACCATGCAACCTAGGCCAACATGGCTGTGCGTGCCATTGGCACATGCCAACACGCACCACTAGCCATCTTCCAAGTCGATATGCCATTGGCACATGCCAAAGTAGCGCCATAGGCTTGCAAACCGTGCAACCTAGGCCAACATGGTTGTGTGTGCCATTGGCACATGCCAACACGCAACGCTAGCCAATTCCTTTTTTCAAACCGCTATGCCCAGCTAGCGCCCACAACTTGGCCCAATAGCCGTGTGTGCCATTGGCACATGCCAAACGCACCGCTAGCCACTTTTCTTCTTGAGTTTCACTTACGGGCAGTTTTCACACCATAGGCGGCCTCAAAACCTAAATACTCCCGCTTTCGGGTATAGGAAATTCTTTTACCGTCAGATGGAAAGGCTGACCGTCAAAATACGAGTTCGTATGAGAATTCTACAATAGTTTTAGTGAAGGGCGCCAATTAGGGTTTCAAAACCCTAAACCGCGAGCGCTTTCTTGCAGCTTGGCCACGCTTGCCATCCACACATGCCAAAACGCTCACTAGCCACTTTTTCTACCATGCCGCTAAACTAGCGCCCTCAACTTGGCCCAGATGGCGTGCGTGCCATTGGCACATGCTAACACGCACGCTAGCCACTTTCTATTCCAAAGCCGTTATACCATTGTAGCGCCAGCGACTTGGCCAAAGTGGCCGTGCGTTCCATTGGCACATGCCAACACGAAACCACTAGCCAATTTCCATTCCAAAGCCGTTATGCCATTGTAGCGCCCACGACTTGGCCAAAGTGGCTGTGCGTGCCATTGGCACATGCTAACACGCAACCACTAGCCACTTTTATTCCCAACCTGCTAGCCAATTGTTGATGGTGGATTTCTATTTAAAGGGTAAAATTGTAAAAAAACCAATTTTTGTAAGCTGACGTCCTGCAAAGGATAAAGCCTTCAGGCGGTGAATACTTCTCGCCATATTAATTCATTAGAGCATGTGCAACCATCCCTGAGAATTAAACATACCTACCCAGAACGGAGCATGTGGCAACCATCCCGACGGAGCATGTGGCAACCATCCCGGTTTTCTGTAGGTATACAACATTACTATTAATGCTTTAATTAAAGCCTTGTGTTCGACTCCCTCATAGGCAAGCCATGGTGCAAGAAACGATTGCCCAAACAAGGCTAGTTTAACGCCTTATGCAGGTTGAGAAGATCCAAAACGATCACGACCATCCGACTTCGCCGGCATAGTTGGATGGCTTAGATTACGCCCAGGGTCATAGAGCAAGCATGTACATGCTCACCATCGACCCAAGATGCTGCATACATGGTCGGTATCCCCAAAATAGGTGCGCGCAACCCAAAACCGATCGCTCAAAGTGGCCGGTCTAAAGCCCTAATTAGGGTTTGCGGCGCAGAAACATCTCGAGCGTCCATCTTCGCAGGCTTGGACGGAAGGCCAAGATGGAGACTTAGAAGGAACCGAGCATGCTAGCATGACCACCGTGGACCCGGCTTCATGTCTAGCTGATCGGCCAAAACCGGCGGTGATCAAGCTCCTCGGTATGCGTGCCCAAAGGTGATATGTCACGGCCCCTCCATAAATTCTAATCTCGACCACTCGTATTTGCCGCCTGAGTCGAGTGGCTTAGATTAAATATTTTCGAGTCAAGCAGGCATGGGCGTGAACACCATTGTACTACCTCCATGCAGGGATGATCGGTTCCTCCATTGTAACTCTCTAAGCATGCAAACGTTTGGGCCGAAAGAGGCAGCATGCGCGCCTCCCATCCAACGGTCGCAAGCAAGGCTACGAGTCATCTCGTCCGTCCAGATTTGCAAGCTTGGACGAATGGCTTAGGGTGCGAATCAACCAGCAAACAAGGTATCACTATGACCACCATCCATCACTCTTCTCACAAGGTAACCGACCAAGGCATGGCCTGTCTATACAGCCTCCAAATGGTTACCTGAAGATGGCTGCATGCGATGTTATACCAAGTTCATGGTTCACCCTGCACTATTTTATGTGGGTCCCGCGATCCACACACTCGAGACATTAATCACGTCACAACTGGGGGATACAAACTGGGGTATTGGTCTGGCGGTTTACAACGTGCAGCATGCAACGCGCCATCACAAGAACGTGTTAGGAAGACATTGGAGGTTAAGTCAAGATGGGAGAAGTGGGAAGTTCTGATCGTGTGACACTCACACACAACTCCACTCTTACCTCACTTCACTTCCTACACTTCCCACGAGAGACGTGAAGAAGGATTAATAACTTGTATAAATAGGTTCTGCTCCCTATTTCCAAAAACAGAAGTTCGAACAACACAGAAAACCAAGTGTTAATCGTATTCAACACCCAGAGCCTGCTTGAAACATTTGCTAGCCTTCTCAACCTTATGTTAACAAGTCATCAAATATCCTTCACCTTCATACTCTCAACAACTTCTTCGCTTCCCT
Source organism: Papaver bracteatum (assembly GCA_023529315.1). Lineage (NCBI taxonomy): Eukaryota > Viridiplantae > Streptophyta > Magnoliopsida > Ranunculales > Papaveraceae > Papaver > Papaver bracteatum. The sequence continues at coordinate 1,389,461 of JAJJWX010001253.1, forward strand.
CCCTAAGATCAACCTCACATCCTTCACCTGTGACCGAAACAAATATGGAACGGCCGTGTCTTCGGTTTAGGCCAGAATTGTATAGATTATATCTCGAATAAAAGTGCTCATCGTGCAGCACATTTGTTGAAGGTTTAAACTCACTTCTCATCCACATACACCCAAAATTACCTGAACCGGCAGAAGTAGTTTTCTCCCACAAACAATTGGCGACCACAGTGGGAGGTTAATCTCTCGGTTGTGAAGTCGATTTCTTCGATACCTAGTCCTATTTAGTTGATTTCAAGATGGTCGGTCTTAGGAGTACCTCGACAGTCTCAGGTCATGATCAATTTCCCTCCGACGGCACACCTAATGGTCTGGCTGGAAGAATCCCGACGTTGATCGAGTTAGCACGAGTACAGGAGGTCCACACGAGAAACATGAACCTGATCAAAGAAACGATCAACAACATACTTGATCTCCTCATCAAGATGACGTCAGAGATGGGAAGCCCTGTCATGGAGGTCCAGACGCTGGGGACTGAACGCCCCCAAATCAACAGTTTCACTACAGGCCAAAGACCTGTAGATCAGGAAGCCGCTTCTTTAGTGGAAAGTTTATGTGAACTCCTACACCTCTCAAAAGAGCAGCGAACAGAGACGTTTGCAGCCGTCAACCGGATAGCCTTGGATGTACAGTTAACTCCCTTGCTCCCAGAAGTTTCAAACGCGATGGAGGCATCGGTAAACAATGTTACTTTTACAGAGGAAGACATGATGGCAGAAGAGGTCCACAATCGATCCCTACATGTAACCGCACACATCAAAGATTCAGAATTCAGACGGGCCCTCATCGACACAGGAGCATCCTCAAATGTGATTACCCTCAAGACACTCAAGGAGGCTAAGGTTCGCCCAAACAAGATTGTGCGGCGGTCTACCACAATGACGGACTTTGAAGGGAACCAAACCAACACATATGGGTATGTCAATCTGAACTTATCCGTAGGTCCTGTTCAATCAAAAGTGAAATTCGAAGTCATAGAGAAGGAACCAGACTACCACATGATACTGGGTAGGCCATGGCTCCACGAGAATAGGATTGTTCCTTCAACCTATCACCAGTGCCTGAAAACTACGCTGAACAAAGAAGTCATTAGTATACCTGCATCGTTGTCTCCATACGCACCCATATGCGGAGTAGAATTGTTCAAGCCGAAGGAAGCTATGCAGGAAGAGCCAGGAAAAGTACATTGTACCCTACTTCCCACGTGGGCGTCAATCCAGGAGGAGGATCGTCTTGCGTCATTAAAACTCAGACATGATGCATCCCAGCTGACGAGGAACTCTCCTTCACCCAGTGAGGCGGGAAACCACGTTACCAATAGAGGACGAACCTTTGTGGCAACTCAAGATCAGAAAGGAAAGATTGTCTACCGCCGACGCTGTTAGAAATTAGCATGAGAGACGGATGCTCGGTCTCTCCGCCTAATAGAATGTTGTCAAAACGGAGACTCACAAGAAGAGGTGTTGGACGCCCCCAGACAGCTACAAGACGGTACCACCTCTACAACTGACGAACTCGAAACTATTAACATCGGCAGTGAAGAGTCTCCCAGGCCCATTTCCATTAGTTCCACTCTGTCCACGGAGGAACGGACGAATCTTGTGCAACTCCTCAAAGAATACCAAGATATATTCGCCTGGACGTACGATGAAATGCCTGGTATGGATGAAAAGTTGGTTACTCATCACCTGCACATCAAGCCTGGATCCAAGCCTATCAAACAGTCTCCAAGACAATTCAGACATGAGGTGGAAGATCAAATTAAATCTGAAATCCAGAAATTGCTATCTTCCGGCTTCATCAAACCCATCCACCATCCAACCTGGCTGGCTAACGTGGTCCCAGTAAAGAAAAATAATGGGCAGATCCGATGTTGTGTAGATTTCATAGATTTAAACAAGTGCTTCCCCAAGGACGACTTTCTTTTACCTAACATCGACATGTTGGTAGACGCCACGAGCGGCCATGGCATGTTCTCCTTCATGGATGGATATAGCGGATACAACCAGATAAGGATGTACGAGCATGATGCAAGTAAGACTTCTTTTCGAACTCCTCTCGGAAATTTTTATTATACAGTTATGCCTTTAGGTTTGAAGAATGCCGGCGCAACATATCAACGCGCCATGACAGCAATTTTTCACGACATGATGCACAAACAAGTTGAAGATTACGTAGATGACATAGTAGTCAAATCGAAAGCCCGGACGGAACAAACAGGAGTCTTGCGACAAGTATTCGAGAGGTGCCGTGAGTACAAGTTGAGGATGAATCCTTTGAAATGTGCCTTTGGTGTCTCCTCTGGAAAGTTTCTGGGATTCCAAGTGACTGCTGAGGGAATCAAGGTAGACCCATCTAAGACTCAAGCCATCCTCACTATGCCACCACCTCGAACCGTGAAGGAACTTTAAAGTTTTATGGGAAAGGTGAATTACATTCGACGTTTTATACCTGGTGCGGCTCAACTCGTTGTTTCCTTCACCCCCCTGCTGAAGAAAGGAGCGGATTTTAACTGGACTAGCATCCAACAGGAAGCGTTTCGGAAAATTCATCACATACTGTCGTCTCCATCCATCATGAAGTCTCCTGTTCAAGGGACACCGTTATATCTCTACACTGCCTTCAGTGACACTGCCGTTGGGGCCTTGCTGGCGCAAGAGGATGATGAGGGAGTCGAACGTCCTATATACTACTTCAGTCGAATATTGAGGGATGCTGAACTCATATACCCGAGAGCAGAGAAAGCCTGCCTAGCATTGATACATTCCATCCAGAAGTTCATGCATTACCTACTATCCAAATCAGACCCTGCGAAGTTCTTACTGTCAAAACCAGTTCTAATGGGAAGGGATGCCAAGTGGCTCCTCCAAATGTCAGAACTAGACTTAACGTGTACTCCGCCCAGAGCTGTTAAGGGTCAGGATGTCGCGGATCTACTAGAAGCTTTCCCTGGAGAAGGTACCACGGCATTGCATGAAGACCTGCCTGGAGAGTTTCCAGACATCTCTGTTGTCGAAGAGGAAGCTTGGATGTTATATTTTGATGGATCCGCTACTCCGAGCAACAAAACTGGAGGAGCAGTCATAGTCCTAGTATCTCCAACTGGCGAAGTATTTTCACACTCCTTCAAGTTAGATTTTCAATGCACTAACAATTCAGCGGAGTATGAAGCCTTCCTTATAGGGCTGCTATTAGCCAAGCAGGCGGGAGCCACACGTTTGGAAATAAGAGGCGATTCCAAATTATTGGTTAATCAGATGAACGGTGTGTATGCACTAAAAGAGATAACTCTATCTCCGTACCGGTCTGAAGCTCAGAGGCTGATGAACTACTTCGCTGACGCAACTATAACTCATGTCAGCCGCAACAACAACAAGCATGATGATTTCCTGGCAACATTAGCTTCTAAATTGCATTTCGAAGGCATAGAAGAAACCCTAACGGTGAAAAGAAGGACAGTGGAATCAACATGGATCTCACGATGCAAGGATGCTGAAACCTGTGAATGGCGGACTACAATCATTCAGGAGCTTAGCAGTTCACTTTCTCAAAAAAAAGGTCAGCCTTAAAGCCTTACAAAACTTATTTATGCTCCACGGCATGTTATACCACCGAAACCTGGATAGTTCCTTATCAAGATGTCTCGGAGAGGAAGAAGCACAGCTGCAACTTGATCGTGTCCACAACGAGATTTGTGGACAAACATTGGTGGTGACACTCTATCGACGCCTCCAACGTTTAGGCTATTACTGTTCGGAAATGGAGACGCAGTCCCGAGCACTCCAACAGTCTTGCTCAAACTTCCAGGCACCACCTCATCAACTAGAGGTACTCAACATAAATCACACCGGGGATTGGAGGCAGCCATATGTTAACTACCTTCGTGATGGCACAGTTCCTGCTGACTCAAAGGAGGCAGTCAGAATGAAGCAGAGAGCGAAGCGTTTCGTGTTCCACGAAGAAATTCTGTACCGAAAAAGCTTTGGAGGTGATCTGCTACGGTTCCTGGCTGGAGGAGAAATCTCAACAATATTGAAAGAGATGCATGAAGGAGAACATCAAGGAAAGAAGAAATTATTTCTCCAGATACACAAGAAATATTACTGGCCGTCCATGGAAGATGATGCAGCTGCCTTCGTTCAAAGCTGCCACAAATTCCAGATTCACGGGAACCTCGTCCATGCACCATCCACTCCCCTACATTCGATAAGCAGCCCGTTGCCATTTTATAGCTGGGGACTTGATATTGTGGGAAAGATCAACCCGCCATCATCAAAGCAACATGAATATATTATAACCGCAACTGAATACTTCACAAAATGGGTCGAAGCTATTCCTCTGCGTGGAACTACAGGAGCAACGATTGAAGCGTTCATTAAAGAGCATATCATCTGCCGCTTTGGAGTACCTAAACATATCATTACCGATAACGGTACTCCCTTCGCCAACAAGTAGGTATAAGAGTTGCTTGAAGGATATGGAATTAAACAAGTCTTCTCCACCATATACTACCCTCAAGGGAATGGGCAGGCTGAGAGCACCAACAAAACATTAATCTGGATTCTCAGTCGGACAGTACATGACAATCCCAGAGAGAGGCATGAACAACTACCTATGGAACTATGGGCATACCGAACGACACCAAGGAGCTCCATTGGAGTTTCTCCATACTCATTCGTTTATGGGGCTGATGCTGTCCTCCCGGCAGAAATCAAAATCCCATCATCCAGGATTGCAGCAGCGAATGGAGTCCACTGGAACGAAACTGAGGCGTCTAACTGCAGGATCGCTGATCTCGATACTCTAGACTACAGAAGAAGCAAGGCAGAGGAGCGCGCTCAGGTGTACAGAAACAGAGTCTCCAGGGCGTATGACAAATATGTAAGGCCACGAAGTTTTAAAGTGGGAGACCTAGTTCTGAAGACAGCCATACACATCCAACAAGACATGTCTGCACCAAAGTTCTCTCCAAAATGGGAAGGACCTTACGTGATTACCAGGGCTTACAATACTGGATACTACAAAATCATTAAGGTGGATGAAGGCAAGTTGGAAGCACTCATCAATGGAAAATGGCTCAACACATATCACGCATGATCATTGTCTCATACTTGTCCCATGACATGACAATACAGGCATTCTCGTTTCATGTTTAACTTGTTAATTTATTCAGGAAAAATTAATGAATTTTTCTCCATCCATCTACATAAAAAAAAAAAATCTCACATCTCTCGATGGTGTGCAAAAGAAAAAGAAGGAAGGATATCTCTCAACGCAGCTCAGAAGAGGTCGTCCAACAGGTTGTAATCCCTGGAAAGCATCATCTTCAACCTAGCCTGGTACCTCTCTCTCCGGTCCTTCAAGATTTGGATCGCCTGCTCCACCTTCTCTGATTCAGCAGCCAGAGCCTTCTCTTCCTCCAAGATAGCCTTCGCAGCAGGGACTACGTTCGCCAAAATACCAGCTCGATCAACCTTGATGATGTCAAGACGTTGCCGCAGCCAACTCATGTTGAACTCCATGGACTCGCAGGTAGAGAGCATATTTTCCCACTTCTCGAGATTTGATTCAGCTACCTTGCGGATAGAGACACCTTCCATCTCAGCAATCATGGGAAGCAAGCAGTTTACCACAGTAACCAAAGCAGACGAGCAGTGCCGAATTATGTTCCTGGTCGCGATGTGGCCATACTTTCTCCATATCTTTGTGTAAATGGAGATGAACTCCTTTCGTACTAAAAAACCACCGACAGTCTTGTAGCTAGAATACAAACATTTCATACCAATATCGAACGAAAGGCCGGCATTGGGGTATTCATAGGATGAAATACCCATGTCAGCATTCTCGAGGTCGTCCGGTGAAGGTGTAGCTGAATTCGAAGAAAGTGGACTATCCAAGTCATCGTCATCAATGACTGTTACACATGTTCCAGGTGGACATCTCTGCAAAGGAGGAGATTATTCACCTGATCAGGAAATAAGGGTGACTACTCGTAAAGGAAAAGGGAAAAGAACAAACCGGTATGACCCTCTTGACTCTACGCACGCGATCTGGAGGATCGTCACGAGTTTCAGAAGCACACTGAGCTGCAGAGCGGGTACGCTTGACAGATGAACCTGGGTGATATGAAGAAGACGACTTGCTATTTCCTGACATGATGGAACTCTGCAGAGAAGAAATTCTATCCCAAGATGTAGAATAAGATTCCTGTGCATACGTATATATACACGCCAAGGGAAACCCTAGAAGCAGCTATCTCGGACTACATCCGGCCGGAAAGGGATCAACACCGACCAAGTCGCGCTAGCTTCAGAAACCTAGCTGAAATCGGAGAAAAATTCGTTGAAGGGGAACAACTCCACCAGCGCTATAGGGAATTCGGCACGAGCACCCTCCCCATGTGGTAAAAGTACGTTTACCCTATCTTTAGTTATTTTTGCGAACTGTCACCATCTCATGCCTACCCTACAATAGTGTAACCATTGCATGCTAGGCAGGGGACTTAATGTTGATGGTGGATTTCTATTTAAAGGGTAAAATTGTAAAAAGCCAATTTTTGTAAGCTGACGTCCTGCAAAGGATAAAGCCTTCAGGCGGTGAATACTTCTCGCCATATTAATTCATTGGAGCATGTGCAACCATCCCTGAGAATTAAACATACCTACCCAGAACGGAGCATGTGGCAACCATCCCGACGGAGCATGTGGCAACCATCCCGGTTTTCTGTAGGTATACAGCATTACTATTAATGCATTAATTAAAGCCTTGTGTTCGACGTGCAAACACCCGTAGGCTACCTGACGGTAGGTTATACTAGCCCCGTTGAACGCATGCAAGACTACCCATGTTAGTCTCACTTGCTGAAAACAAACCCAAAAATATATCTCACCCGTCCAACTTTGCAAGCATAGATGGAGGGTGTATCTATAGATTCAGGGGGTCCTGAGCATGCTACTATGATCACCTCGGACCCACCTTCACACATGACCAAACGGTCAAGACTAACCACGGTTGGTCCTTCCAAAACGTGCGCTCAAAGTGAGCATGACGCACGGCTAGGGTTTCTTTTAATCGTGAGCGTCCAACTTCGCCGGCATAGTTGGACGGCTTAGATTGTACCCTAAAACAAGTAGTGAAGTGATGGTACACCATTGGCGGGCCCACTTTCTACCTACATGACCGACTCCATCATAGGCAAGCTGTGTTGCAAGAAACGATTGAACAAACAAGTCTAGTTTAACGCCTTATGCAGGTTGAGAAGATCCAAAACGATCACGACCATCCGACTTCGCCGGCATAGTTGGATAGCTTAGATTGCGCCCAGGGTCATAGAGAAAGCATGTACATGCTCACCGTTGACCCAAGATGCTGCATACATGGTCGGTCTCCCCAAAAGAGGTGCGCGCAACCCAAAACCGATCGCTCAAAGTGGCCGGTTTAAAGCCCTAATTAGGGTTTGCGGCGCAGAAACATCTCGAGCGTCCATCTTCGCAGGCTTGGACGGAAGGCCAAGATGGAGACTTAGAAGAAACCGAGCATGCTAGCATGACCACCGTGGGCCCAGCTTCACGTCTAGATGATCTTCTAAGACCGGCGATGATCAAGCTCCTCGGTACGCGCGCCCAAAGGTGATATGTCACGGCCCCTCCATAAATTCTAATCTCGACCACTCGTCTTTGCCGCCTGAGTCGAGTGGCATAGATTAAATCTTTGCGAGTCAAGCAGGCATGGGCGTGAACACCATTGTACTACCTCCATGAAGGGCTGATCGGTTCCTCCATTGGAACTCTCTAAGCATGCAAACGTTTGGGCCGAAAGAGGCAGCATGCGCACCTCCCATCCAACGGTCGCAAGCAAGGCTACGAGTCATCTCGTCCGTCCAACTTTGCAAGCTTGGACGAATGGCTTAGGGTGTGAATCAACCAGCAAACAAGGTATCACTATGACCACCATCTGTCACTCTTCTTCACAAGGTAACCGACCAAGACATGGCCTGTCTATACAGCCTCCAAACGGTTACCTGAAGATGGCTGCATGCGATGTTATACCAAGTTCATGGTTCACCCTGCACTATTTTATGTGGGTCTCGCGATCCACACACTCGAGACATTAATCACGTCACAACTGGGGGATACAAACTGGGGTATTGGTCTGGCGGTTTACAGACGTGCGGCGCGTGCAACGCGCCATCACAAGAACGTGTTAGGAAGACATGGGCGGTTAAGTCAAGATGGGAGAAGTGGGAAGTTCTGATCGTGTGACACTCACACACAACTCCACTCTTCCCTCACTTCACTTCCTCCACTTCCCACGAGAGACGTGAAGAAGGCTTAATGACTTGTATAAATAGGTTCTCCTCCCTATTTCCAAAAACAGAAGTTCGAACAACACAGAAAACCAAGTGTTAATCATATTCAACACCCAGATCCTGCTTGCAACATTTTCTAGCATGCTCAACCTTCTGTTAAAAAGTCATCAAATAGCCTTCACCTTCATACTCTCAACACCTTCTTCGCTTCCCTCCCTAAGATCAACCTTACATCCTTCACCTGTGACCGAAACAAATCTGGAACGACCGTGTCTTCGGTTTAGGCCAGAATTGTATAGATTATCTCTCGAATCAAAGTGCTCATCGTGCAGCACATTTGTTGAAGGTTTAAACTCACTTCTCATCCACACACACCCAAAATTACCTAAACCGGCAGAAGTAGTTTTCTCCCACAAACACCAATTTCCAAGGCATTCTGCACATGCCATTGGCACATGCCACATGCTCCACTAGCGACTTTGGGATTGCCATTCACACTCAAAGTGCAACTTGCGGCCAAGGAATTCCGCACATATCATTGGCACATGCCAAATGCTCCACTAAGCGACTTTAGCATTGCCATCCGCACTCAAAGTACAACTCGCGGCCAAGGCATTCCGCACATTCCAAATGCTCCACTAAGCGACTTTGGCATTGCTATCCGCACTCAAAGTACAACTTGCGCTCGAGACATCCCACACATGCCATTGGAACATGCCACAACGCTTCACTATCATCTTTGGCATTGCCACTTGCGCCCAACTCTCGAGACATCAACAAAAACTGTGGGATGCTTTCTTGGGGTTTTGGTTTGGCGGTCACAGCGTGCAGCGTACACTACGATCGCAATAAAGCAAGGCGTGCAAGGAATGAATACGGTCAATTAATAAGGAAATTTATGGTGAAAACGTTTTTCACCATAAATCCAACGGTTTCCACCTCCTTTGTTTTAATTGACACATTTACTCAATTCCTTAATGAGTCCAGGGTACGTTCAATCTCACTTGTATAAATAGGTTTCACCTATTCTGCCAAAACACACAAGTCTTGGTCAGACAAAATACAACACTATCAGATAGCAACTTTGCAAGCTCTCCCAAAAGCTTCCATCACTAGAAAGCTTCAACACTTCTGATACAAGTCGAGATACTACCCAGCCAGAACTCTCTAGTCTCATCACCATTCTTCGCTATCCTCTCCAAATCAACCCTTGTCCTTCACTTTGTGACCGAAGAAAATCTGGAATGACCATCTTCTTGGTTTAGGACAGAGTTGTACAGATTGATATCTCGAATCAAAAGTGCTCACGTGCAGCATATTTGTTTAAGGGTTTAAACTAGTCTCTCCACCATCGAATTTACTAAATTCGATAGAGGAGATTTTCTCCCATAAACACCTTCACACACAGATAAAGTTAAGAAATAGAGGCAACAATATATTGTGAAGAATCATTAAAGAATATTTCTTACTTCATCTGTGAATGATCGAAGAGATGATAAAGTGCTGGCTTTCCCTATCTTGCTATAACTTACTTTCAATCTGATAATTTCACAAGTGAAAACATTGGAGTGGTCAGCAAAATTATACATAAGAATAAAAAGAACTACAATTCAAGCAAGCAAAATGTGGAAATATACCTCTTCTTCTCTCTCAGGCCATGTAAATACCTATGGTTGGTATGCTGCGAGATTCGCATGTAAAACATGAGATCCGGAGATGTATGGACCCTTTAGGATTAAATGGAAGATACACCACTTATCATCGTTAGAATGACGTGGAGTTGTATTTTTGTCGGGATGCCAATCAATGTCTTGCATTAGTATCTTGTCATCAGCAACATCATCTTTCTTCCTCAAACGAATGCCCCAGCAAGTGCTATCTCTTTTCATGGGAATTATCTCATAATTCTCAAAGAAATTTTCTATGGTATACTTCGCAGGAATAATCGCAACATCAGCAAACATGGGATTCTTAACTTTTGAGGGGTAGAGAAATCCCTTACCAGCACCACGATTCGCAAACTCGAGCATTAAGCGAATGCAGTCTCCACTCAATTGATATATTGCTCGCGAGAATTTCGCATGAGAAAGAATTTCATAGAATAAGGGAAGTTCAGGATCATAAAGGGGAATATGAAGAGAAGCGAGAAGCTGACCTTGCGAGACTATGATATTTTCATGATTGCAAGGATGATCAGAAAATAAACTAATAGAAAGTTCAGATTTAGGGTTTTGACCAGGAATGAGAGATAAAGTAAAACCTTTGGTTATAAATTCCTTTCGAACTTCTTCAAGAGCAACTTCATTCTTACGACCATCTGGAGGCATTTTTAGTATGGGAATGAAGAGGAAAATAAAAATTGAAAGATGAAGAATGAAAGTTTGCAGTAGCAGAAGCGAAATTTGTGGAAGAACAGTAAAATTGCAGAGAAGCTGGGAAGAAAGTAAAAATAAGAGAAGGGAAGAATAAGGAGAATATATATAGAGGGTAGAAATTCTTGAGAAGATAAATGTATTTAATGCGAGTAGACGTGAGTGGTTAAAAAGAAGCGGTTGAAAAAAACGTGTCAAGAGATGGATGGAAGAAAAGATACGTGTAACAAAATTCACGCAAAATACAGAATCATGTCAGTACAGAAGAATATGAAAAGATGAACAATTGCGGTTCTCATGACATTCTCCCCTTCGCATAGAAGACATGATAAGAGGCAATATGTAGGATCAGAATATCGCGAGAACGACACATTTGCGAAGTTTGATCAACAACACTTTGCGAGCGTCGCAGAATGATTTGAAGAATGACGTAATAGATGACGATGGCAAAAAAATGAGAAAAGTGTGATGACTATGCGACGATTAGAGTATTTGCGAATATTAACAATAGAAATCTTGCGAGAATATCACAAGTCAGATACGAAATTAAAGGACAGATTAGTTGTCTACCACTATGTAATTCCCTATATAAAGAGTTGAACAGGTGTAAGGAGAGGAAGATCTTTTTCGAGTGTTGAGCAAGGCATTAGGAGAGAGAAAGTCCAGAGCGGTTGTTAATTCTTTAGCTTCATTTCCTTTTCATCTTGTAAAATTTGTGAGATTAATCAATAAAAATTATGATTGTTGATCTAAAAATAATTTGATTGTATGAATTCTTATGAGGGGTGTAGTGTGGGATTTCCTGCTACTACAAAGAGTTGATAAAGTGTTGACTTTCCCAGTCTTGCTATAACTTACTTTCAACCTTTCAATCTGATAATTTCACAAGTGAAAACATTGGAGTGGTCAGCAAAATTATACATAAGAATAAAAAGAACAACAATTCAAGCAAGCAAAATGTGGAAATATACCTCTGCTTCTCTCTCAGGCCATGTAAATACCCATGGTTGGTATGCTGCGAGAATCGAAGGTAAAACATGAGATCCTGAGATATATGGACCCTTTAGGATTAAAGGTAAGATACACCACTTATCATTGTTAGAATGACGTGGAGTTGTATTTTTTCCGGGATGCCAATCAATGTCTTGCATTAGTATCTTGTCATCAGCAGCATCATCTTTCATCCTCAAACGAACGCCCCAGCAAGTGCTATCTATTTTCATGGGAATTATCTCATAATTCGCAAAGAAATTTTCTACGGTATACTTCGCAGGAGTAATCTCAACATCAACTGTAGGGACAGAATATTGTCACAACAATATTCCTGCAAAATAGACAACAGTACTACGATACATCAATAATAAACGACTATTCTGCGACATATCAATGATATTTTGCGAGACATCCAAATATGACTTAAACAATGACGTAATGACAGAAACACGAAGAAAGTGTGACATGTTTGCGATATATTAATAAAACCTGCGAAAGATAAAGGCGGTGCCTGCTGCGATTTATCGCAAGAACTCATATCCGAAGTTTGTAGTTGCAGAATAACCTACAACTACACCCTCAATAGAATTAGTAAAAACTCAAGAAGTTCTTGATGATGAATAACAATTTTCTTATTAATGTTCTCAATTGATTACAAAGAAGTATCTAAATGGAATTAGAATAGTTACAACTTTCTCTATTCTCTTTCCTAAGATATTTTCTAACACTCACTAAAAGAACCTCTCGAATTTTACATTTGAACTCCTATTTATAGTAAAATTTATACAGTTGTATATGAATTGCGAAGTATCGCAACTCATACTCGCAACATTATTCTATCCTCGCAAAACTTCATATATCTCCGCGCTACTTCTATCATCGTATCATTTTATAACTCTTTTCTCCTTTATTTATTACGATACTCGTGAACTATTATCCTGCGATATTCAGTACCTACATCTTTCCTCTTCTCATGTCAATTCTACGAAGAAGAAATGATCGTGAGAACATAACCATTACTTAGTCTTTTTAAACTTGGACACGTCTTTTGTAACCGTTCTTTTCTAGTTATTCCCTTATATAACTCCTTTATATTCTCTTCCTTTTCTTCTTCTTATTTCCGCAATTCTATCTTCTACTCATACTCTCTATTACTGTTTTCTCTGCAATTTTTTCTTCTACTATATCTTCATGAGTTCTCCAAGGTAATTTCCTTATATCTCTGCGTATTTCATTTGTTCTCCTCTTTAATTTCTGTATAATTTGTTATCTAATTTTGGTTTATTTCAGCAAAATAACTCCTCAGATGAAATCTCAACTAAAAAATCCAAGCCCTAATCCACGAAGAAGAAAATATGAGAATCAAAAGGTAGTTAAAATACTTTTTCTTCTTTCCTGAACAATATATTGTTGCCTCAGTTTTTAATCTACATTTTGATTCGCAGGTTGGCGAAAAACCAAACCCCGGTAAGAGATCTCGAATAACTAAACCCACACCATTAATTCCGATTGATGATTTCCTTCCTGAAGTTGATAAAGAATTTTCTTCTCCTCCCACTCCTGCCTCTACTTCATTACCTACCTTTCAATCTCCCCTCAGTGTCAATTTATCAACACTTCTTCAAGATCAACCCTCACAAAATATTTCTTCAACTTCTTCTCTTGAACAACAACCCTCGCAAAATATTTCTTCAACTTCTTCTCTTAAAAAACCTATCTTGTCCCCAAATCCTTTGAGTGCTATTTCTCCAGACAATTTGCAGCTTGCTCTTATTCCTTCAAATTCTTCTCCTCTTCCTCAGGAAATTCGAGATGGTATTTATTCAACTTTCCGAATGTTATCTGAGATTTTGACCAATACTACGAAGTCTACTAATGTTCGTTCGCAATATGAGTTTTGCGAAGTTCTAAATAATTTCGTCAATCCAGACATTTCTTCTTCTCGTCAATCCTTGGAAAAAAAAATTGAATTGCTTCGCCAGTCTTTGAAATCTTCTCAAGCAGAATGCGAGGATCTTCGTAAAGAAAATTATCATCTTCAAAATGATTCTCTCGACTGCGCGATTCTTCGCAAAAGAAATGATGAATTGAAAGGTATGATTTCTTATCTTCATATTTTCCCTTTTATTTACTTATATTCTTCATATGCTTGAAACATCCATTAAAACCCATTCCCCTTTATAGAATCCATCCAGAAATGTAGAAGATTGGTACTTCACCATGAATCAGATGCAACAGAATATCGAACCAAGCATGAAAGCCTCTCAAACCAATTCTCCCATTTATCTAATCTTTACTCGTGTGCTCTTGATAACTCTGATGCTGTTTTTCAAGAGAATACTCAACTAATATATGATCGAAAATTCTTGAATGATGATATATCTCAAATTTTTTCTTCCTTAACTAAAGCTAATTTGAGAATAGAAACCTTATTAGAAGAGAACAAAACCTTATCAGAAGAGAAATGTTCGTTTTTGAATACAATGATTGTTTCTTCGCAAGAATTAAAGACTCTTCAGAATAAATGTTGCGATCAAGAAAATCTTCTTTCTTTGTTGAAAGGTGAACTTGAGGAATTAAAGAAGTCTTCAGATGCTGAAAGAAATTCTTTTGTTATTGAGAAGAATTCTCTTATTAATAAGAATATAGTCTTGAGTGCTAAGAAGAATCAACTTGAAGAAGATTATTCGTCATTAAAAAATCTTATGCCAAACTTGCGAACGATAAAAAATTTCTCCTTTCTAAAGATCAAAAGCTTCAATATCGACTTAAAGGATTAGTTGGTGATGGTTTTGATAATGCGATGAATCAGATGAAGAACTGTTGTCTATCTTTAGCTCAATCTCTTATTTCGCAAAGAGAAGGTAGTCATTAAAATTTTACTGCCTCTGGTATATCTTTTAGATTTCGTTATACTCGCAAAATTTATCCTTTGAATTTTGTTTTATTTGTAGAATCTGAGAACCACCTTCGTGATGCGAAAGCTGGATTAGAAGCCTCTTGTTCCGATCTTCGTAAGAAAAATGCTTTGCTTTCTACCCGCTTAATCAACTCTCGTGACCGTGCTACTCGGAGATTCAACTATCTTTCTTATTCTAAAGATATCGAAGATACCAACCATCAAAAAGCTATACTTCGTGAAAGCCATCTGAAAGCTCAAGTCTTTACGAATAATATTCTCTTATCAAGAGCCTTGCCTCCTGTGAAAATTACTCCTCTGAAAATATCTGACGATGAAGTTGCTCGTGAGCCTGATAGTGATTTCGACTATGAGAGTGATGATGAAGATCTTGGTGACGAGAAAGAATCTATTCCTCAAGGAGATGTTCCTGTTGCATATTCTTCAAAGAATGATATCTCGCAAAAGTCGAAGGATGCAAATGACCCTATTCATTTTAAAGATCCATCACAGAGTGTTGATGAAGCATGATAACATTCTTTTTTCAGTTTATCATTGACTCTCCTGTCTTCCTTTCTTTTGAATTCCTTCCCTTAGTTACTGTTGGTTTTCTTTTTGCGAACAATTCTATTTTTTAAGAAGTACATCTGATATTTTGCGAAGATGATTTATCCTTTCTTAAGAAGTATATATGATATTTTGCGAAGATAATTTAACCTTTCTTTAATTAAATTTTCCCCACTTGATCATATGAAGAGAAATAATATATAACTCACAAATAAAGCTTAGTATCTCCTTTTCCCCCTATTATTTCTCTTTAAATGATTAAACATTGTTTGAAGTATTAGAATATCTGCCTCGATTTATCTTACGAAGTTTCAACTTGTTACGATTGTAAATAAGAAATCCTCCCTTTTAAGTATAAGAAATAAAATATATGAAATATCCTTTATAAATATACTACATATACAATACCTTTGAAGAAGTATTAGAAGTACTCGATCCACCAAATGAAGAGATATAAGAAGTATTAGAAGTACTCGATCCACCAAATGAAGAGATATAAGAAGTATTAGAAGTACTCAATTCACCAAATGAAGAAATATAAGAAGTATTCAATCTGTGAATAATTACGTAACATATGACGAAGTATAATGATTATTTAACCTTTACCAAATGAAATATCCGTTGAAGAAGTATAATAAATATGAGATATTCTTGAAGAATTATAAGAAGTATTCAACATTTGGAGAAATATTCAATATATGGAGAAGTATAAGAAGTATTTAATTCTCGTAACATTTTACGAGTATGAACTTATCTGTATTTGATTACTATCAAAATCGCATCTTTTGTTAAGTCTTCGTAAAAAATCTTCAATGATGTTATCTTCTTTGATAGGACTTCTTGTAAAAATTCTTCAATGGTATTGACGAAGCTGTCTTCTCTTCAAAACTTTATGATGTATATTCTTGTATAATTTCTTCAATGGTTTTGATGTAATGAATTTCATGAATTTCTGTGGTCTTATCATGCCTTCCTAAGTAAAGGTCTTATTTTGCCACCTCTTTTGTAGCGACAAAATCGCAGGACGTTCTTACACTTTCATGCAAAAACCCATTGATCTTGCCTTATCTTTTTTTGTATAGTATTTTAGCCTCTTCAGGAATTGTTGCGACAATATGACAGGCCTAAATATTCTTGTGAACGTAAAGCCCCATGACATTGCCGTCTTGCGATGAAATCGCAGGACGTATCTACACTTTCATGTAGTGACCCATTGATCTCATCTTAACTTCTTTGTTTCATTCTGCGAGTTCTTTTTGTATGCTTTCTTTCTTTCCTTCCTTTTGTTTTTTTTTTTAGAATGCTCGCAGAACATCATTTGTTGCACAAATATGACAAGCCTTTATGTTTTCGCAAACAAGAAGCCTCGTGACATTTGCGTCTTATAGCACGTATCAGCTCCCTAATGGAGGGTGCTTCCCTTTATCTTCCCCCTGGTTGCCCCTTCAAGGAAGCGTACATCGACCATACAAGGTTAGCTCTTCCCATTCGGTTCTGCCAACAACCAGCTTTTGATCGCAACCTCTTATCCTTTTTGCCTATAGGGCTTATAGTTACGAGGTTGCACCCTATGGGGTATCTTTGGGCCAAGTGCATCATTTGCCAAGACTTGTCAAAAATGGCAGATGTGGTTCAACCTCACCCGGCACTCTTGACTCAACCGTGTACCTCGGCGCCTTGATCGTTTTTTGCACTTCTTGGGAAAGACAGTATGCCTTAGTCGCCCAACCTAAATCCTCTTACACCGCATTTTATATTGCGTAATGTCGCTAGATTAGGTGAGAATCCAAGGTGTCTAACCCGGATAGGTACCCCATTATTGGGTTGTACCCCTAAATTTTTACCATGTACTAAGGTCCCTTGGTGGTGTTCCGGTTACCCTTAGCCACGTTATAGGTACCCCCTTAAATGACGTACTTTAGGACTTTTCCTCTTACGAAATATAGCTTCGCGAACTAGGGTGTACGCCACAAAGGTTTGCCTGTATAAAATTTTCTGCGGCTCTCTTTCTTTTTTGGAGGCTGATCACAGATTGCGGTCTTTTATTCGCAAATTAATGAAATTTTAATCAATATAAATTTTGAAACTCGTAACTTTTCCCAATTTCCTGCGAGCAAACAATATTCGTAAAAAATTTCATGAGTTTTATGGATAATACCTTTTCAAATATAGTCTGTTCCAAGTTTTACCAAGCCTTAAACCCATGTCTCTCCCTTCTGGATCCATCAGCCGATAAGCTCCGCTTCCTACAACTTCTTTAATAACATATGGTCCATCCCATTTTGGTGCTAATTTTCCTCCATTTTCTTTTTGATATGGAGGTGTTTCTCGCATGACCAAATCACCTGGTTTATATTCACGTTCAATGACTCTCTTGTTGTATTCTCGAGCTAATCGTTCCGATAAATCTTCATATGGTGCAACACCTTTTCTCTTTTTCTTCCAAATCATCCAATTCACTTAATATTACTCCCGCACTTAAATTTCTTTCCCAAGCTTCTTTCTTTGTTGTCGGAATTACAACCTCGTGGGTATCTGCTTCTACTCCATATGTTAGACAATAAGGAGACATTCCAGTTGCTTCTCTTCTAGTTGTATTGTATGCCCAAAATGCGCTAGGTACTTGCTCGCACCACCCTTTGAGATGTCCTTCTAATTTCTTTTTGATTGTATCTGCGATTGTTTTATTTGTTGCTTCTGCTTGTCCATTAGCTTGTGGATATAACGGGGTTGACTTCCCACATTTTATCCTAAAAGCACTGAGTAACATCTCTATATTTTTTCCCTCAAATTGTTTTCCATTATCAGATACTAGTTGTGCTGGAACCCCGTACCTGCAAATGAGGTTCTCAAATATGAATATAAAAACATGTTTATCACGAATATGATGTACTGCTTTTACTTCTACGAGCTTCGTGAAATAATCTGTTGCAACTATCAAGTATCGCCTTTGTCCAGATCCAGGTATAAATGGTCCAACAATATCCAACCCCCATTTACCAAAAGGCCAGCAGCTTGTTGAAGAAGTTAATGTGGCCCCTGGTGCATGAATTCTTTTACCATGTCGTTGACATTCCTTGCATCTTCGTAAGAAAAATTTTGCGTCTGTATGCATATAAGGCCAGTAATATCCTTGTATCTTTTCTCTATATGCTAGAGATCTTCCCCCACTATGATTGCCAGCTTCTCCTCCATGTAACATCTTCAATATCTTTTCTCCTTCTTCCCGAGTTAAGCATCTGAGAGGTGGTCCATTGAAAGATTTTATATATAAAATTCCTTCTCGTAACTCGTAGTTTGTTGCATGACTCTTTAATTTATGTGCTTGTAGTCTGTTCCTGGATATTTCTCCTGTTGCGAGATATGCATGAATTTCTTTTCTCCAATCTGCGATGTTGTTTGATAACTCTCTTTCTACTTCCATCGCAACAGCTTCCTAAATTTCTTTCTCTTTGTCCACTGATGGGTGTTGAATTATCTGTATTTGGATATTTCTTGAATTTGGATTTGTCATCATGCTTGGAATAAATGCAAAAGCGTCTGCAAGACGGTTATATTTTCTGGATATATGTCTCCATTTTAATTTTGGTATCTTCGCAGATAATTCTTCAACGAGTTTCTTGTATTTTTTCAAAGAAGATTCATTTGTGGTATATTCCCCTTTAATTTGACAAATCACTAACTGTGAATCACTTGTTATCCTTATACTTTCGAGCTTCTTTTCTATTGCGATCTTTAATGCATGCACTACAGCTTCGTACTCTGTCTCATTGTTCGTGGATGCAAATTCTAGTCTGAATGAGAATGTTGTTCTTTCTCCTTCTGGTGAAATCAACACGACTCCAATTCCATTTCCCTCACTATTGGATGATCCGTCCACTAGAATTTCCCATCTATTCGGTTCTATTAACAAGTCTTTTGGATTTCCAAATTCTTCTTCAACATCCATCATTTCCTCTACTGCTTCATCTTCTTCCAAAGGAAATTCTGCCAAAAAATCTGCGACGACTTGTGATTTTTGCGATGACAATACTTCGTATTTTATCTTGTAATGATTTACTTGTGCATTCCACCTTTCTATTCTTCCTGACCTTTTTGTGTTCTTCATGATTGATTCAATTGGGACTTTGGTTACCACTTTTATCACATGTGCTTGAAAGTATATTCGTAACTTGAATGATGCATAAACCAGGGATAAGATTAACTTCTCCATTTTAGAATAATTCTTCTCTGCTGCATTAAAGGTTTTACTAATATAGTAAATGGTCCTTTCTACTCCTGCATATGGAGTTGTTGCGAGGTATACCAATAATTCTTCGCCTCTCTCTGGTTTCTGTAGTATAGATGTATTTGCGAGGTATTCTTTGATTCCTTGAAAAGCTTTTTCACATTCATCAGTCCACTTGAATTTTGCTCCCTTTTTAAGTATGTTGAAAAAATGTTTGCATTTATCTGACATTCGCGAAATAAACCTTCCAAGTGAAGCCAAGAGTCCATTTAGCTTTTGTACTTCTTTTACCGTTGCAGGTGTTGGCATGTCACGAACTGCTTGGACCTTTTCTGGATCAACTTGTATTCCCTCCTTTGATACTATGTATCCCAAGAACTTTCCAGATGAAACCCCAATTATACATTTCTCAGGATTCAATTTGATGTTGAACTTTCTCATCTGCTCAAATATTTCCTTCAAATCTTGCACATGGTCTTTAGCTTCCTTGCTTTTTATCAACATATCATCTACATATACCTCCAAAGTTTTATGTATCCACTTCGCGAACACTTTTTCAACCATACGTTGATATGTAGCACCCGCATTCCGCAAACCAAATGGCATCTTCACATAACAATACAAACCCCTTGGAGCAAAAAGGCAGTATGTTCTTGATCTTCTTCTGCGAGTGATATTTGATTATACCCTTTGTATCCATCAAGTGAAGTGACTCTATCATGACCTGCAGCTGATTCCACCATTTGTGGTATATCTGGTAATGGAAAACTGTCTTTGGGACATGCCTTGTTTAGATCAGTGAAATCTATGCAAATTATTATTCCTTTATTCTTTTTCGGAACAATGACCATATTCGCAATCCATTCTGGATATTTTGCTTCCCTTATGATCCCTGCATCCAACATCTTTTGTAATTCTTCTTCTATCTGTACATGATAATTTTGTGATATCTTCCTTATTCTTTGTTTGAATGGTCTTACATTTTTATCTATGTTCAATCTATGACACGCCACTTTGATGGATCAATTCTGGTATCTCATCTACACTTCCTGCGAAGATATCTTTATATTCTCGCAAAAGATCAATAGTTCTTTTTTCTTCTTCTTCATCCATCTTAGTTCCAATTCGCAAGAATAAAGGCTCCTCTTTACTTCCAATATTTATTTCTTTAGTTGGTTCAGCTGCAACATAGCTTGGACTTTGCTCCCCCATAGGTGTTGGTTCTTTGATTATTTTTGCTGGTTCCCCTTCTTTTTCTGGAATTTCATTTGGTATACCTCTCCCTTCCTTTGCTCTTATTGTATATACTCGGAATTCTTCTTCCTTTTTTGTTTCCTTCGCAAGTTTCCTACGAAGTTGTTTCTTTCTTGCTCTTCCTCCGCATTGCGTTACTTCAATTTGATAACAAAATTTTGCACTATCAAGATCTCCTTTTATTTCTTGTATTCCATTTGGTGTAGGAAATTTGATTTTTTGATGTAATGTTGAAGCAACAGCTTTGATCGCATGAATCCACGGCCTTCCTATCAGCATGTTATATGGAGATTCCATATCTATCACACACAAGATTACATGTGTTTCGATTTCTCCCAGTAATATTCGCAGCGCGATTTCCCCTTTAGATTTTGTTGTAGATTTTCCTAATCCATGAATAAGACATTTTGAATTTGTGATTTCTTCATCTTTAATTCCCATCCCCTTAAGTGCATGATAGAATATGATATTAACAGAACTCCCTGTATCAACCACAATTCGTTTTAATTTCCATTTTTCTACAGCTTTCTTATCTTCTAGCATGATCGGCATTGTGATTACCAATGGTGAAGTGTGGTTCAAGTCTTCATTTGGAATTTCTGCTACTGAAAATGTGATTTTATGCTTTTCCCATTCTTCTAAAGTTGTTACCTTTTCTTCCTCCATGATCTTTCTTCCTCTACAATCTCGCTTATATATTTTTCCCTTCATATTACTATGAAATTCATCAATCATTGTCTTTGTGATCATATTACATTCTTCTTTTTTGCAATCTCCATCTACTGACTTCATCTGATTCTTCAAATTTTCCACAATTCCCTCAAATTTAGGCTACCACAATTCTCAAGTCCCTGTTTCTAGCGCCAATTATGTAGTTGCAGAATAACCTACAACTACACCCTCAATAGAATTAGTAAAAACTCAAGAAGTTCTTGATTATGAATAACAATTTTCTTATTAATGTTCTCAATTGATTACAAAGAAGTATCTAAATGGAATTAGAATAGTTACAACTTTCTCTATTCTCTTTCCTAAGATATTTTCTAACACTCACTAAAAGAACCTCTCGAATTTTACATTTGAACTCCTATTTATAGTAAAATTTATACAGCTGTATATGAATTGCGAAGTATCGCAACTCATACTCGCAACATTATTCAATCCTCGCAAAACATCATATTTCTCCGTGCTACTTTTATCATCGTATCATTTTATAACTCTTTTCTCCTTTATTTATTACGATACTCGTGAACTATTATCCTGCGATATTCAGTACCTACAAAGTTGAAGGGAATCTAAGCTGTAAATGAGCTGTCATGAGCTGTAATCCACTATGTAAATACCTATATAAAGGAGATGAGTAGTTCCAGAGAGGGGAATGAATTTTTGAGTATTAGGAAAGTTTTTAGGAGAGAGAAAATCTTTGTTAAGTGTTTTGTGTTCTAGATTTCTGTAATTCCATAAGATCATATTAATAAAAAGTGTTCTTAATCTTCAAATTATGTCATAAATATTGATAGATTCTTGAATAGGGTGTAGTGTGGGAATTCCTGCAACTACATTTTGGCGCCCAGAAATAGGGATTGAAGAGTTAAAAATCATAGTAAAAGCTAGGTAAAAGAAAGAAATCATTCAAGAATTGGAAGAATACTTTTGGTGGAAGAGAAGATGATTGAAATCAAAGATAATCAAAAGAAATTGGAGTGTGATGTAATAACAAAGATGATGATAGACAAATTCCATGAAGATATTAAAGGAAGGATACACAAATGAGATTTTGAAGGAAAGAAGATCATGACGGTAGATGAAGCATCACCGCTAAAAGATTGGGAAAAACAGAAGATTACATTTACAGCAGCAGAAATTACGAAAGAGAATTCAAGTCATACATCTCCATTGGTGATCACAGTGTTTGTTGCACCAACAAGAAAATAGAAATCAGTAAGATCTACAGAAGAATGGGATGTGAATAGGACTCTGGTGGACACAGGAAGTTCTGTGGATATAATGTTTTACCACACATTCAAGAAAATGGGATACAAAGATGAAGAAATGTTTAGTCCAACATATCATATTCACGGATTTGGAAAATCTTTAACAAAACCTAAAGGTGAAATTGTAGTACGAATTCCACTGGGGGAAATAGAAACGCAGGTCACCTTGAGTGTGATAGATATGAAATCTCCTTATAACATGTTGTTGGGGAGACCATGGATACATGCAATCAAGGCTGTATCATCAACTCTACATCAATGTTTAAAATTCCCTATGCCTAGTGGAATTGGCGAAATTAAAGGAGATGCAGATTATGCGGCGTTATGTTTCCAAAATGAAGTAAGGAATTGTGAAAATCAAATTCAGTTGCGAAAACAGCGTAGAAAAATGAGGAGAGAAGAAAAGAAAGAAGAAGAATTCAAGATTTACATGATAAAATCAAAAGAAGGAAAAGGAATATTCAGCGATGTATCGCAAGAAGATGATGAACCAGTGGAGATAATAAAGACACCAACACCAATGGGAGAGAATGAAGCTAGTTATACCGCAACAGAACCAACAAAATAAGTTAATGTTGGAAGTGAAGAAGACCCAAAAATGCTGAAAATTGGAACTAAGATGGATGTGGAGGAAGAAGAGCAAACTGTAAATCTTATGCGAGAATACAAAGATATTTTTGCGTGGAATATGGATGAGATGCCTGGAATAGATCCATCTGTTGCGTGCCATAGATTGGAGATTAACAAAAATATGAGACCAATCAAACAAAGAATAAGAAAGATTGCAACTACTTATCATGCTAAGATAGAGGAAGAGTTACAAAAGATGCTTGATGCAGGAATTATAAGGCAAGCGAAGTATCCAGAATGGATCGCCAATATGGTAGTAGTTCCCAAGAAAAACAAAGGGATAATAATTTGCATCGATTTTACTGATTCAAATAAAGCTTGTCCCAAAGATAGTTTTCCCTTACCAGATATCCCGCAGATGGTGGAATCTGCTGCAGGAAATGATCGAATATCTTCGTTGGATGGATACAAGGGTTATAATCAAATTCCACTGGCAGAAGAAGATCAAGAACATACTGCATTCTTTGCTCCCAGAGGATTATATTGCTACACAAAGATGCCTTTTGGGTTACGAAATGCAGGGGAAACATACCAAAGAATGGTGGAAAAAGTATTCGCAAAATGGATACATAAAACTTTAGAGGTATATGTGGATGATATGTTGGTAAAAAGTAAAGAAGCTAAAAATCATGTGCAAGATTTGAGGGAAATTTTTGATCAGATGCGGCTTTTTAATATTAAAGTAAATCCTGAGAAATGTACTTTCGGAGTATCATCTGGGAAATTCTTGGGATATATCGTATCAAAAGAAGGAATACAAGTTGACCCTGAAAAGGTGCAAGCAGTTCGGGATATGCCAACTCCAGCAACAGTAAAAGATGTGCGAAAATTGAATGGGCTTTTAGCCTCACTAGGAAGATTCATTTCACGGTCATCAGATAAGTGCAAGCATTTCTTCAACATATTAAAGAAGGGAACAAAATTTAAATGGACAGATGAATGTGAGAAATCTTTTCAAGGAGTTAAGGAATATTTGATGAATATATCCATATTACAGAAGGCTGAACCAGGAGAAGAATTGCTGATATATCTTGCGACAACTCCACATGCTTTAAGTGCAGTACTTTTGCGAAATGACTCAGGAGTTGAAAAACCTATTTACTACATCAGCAAACTTTTAATGCTGCGGAGAAAAATTATTCGAAGATTGAAAAATTAATTTTGGCATTAGTTTATGCAGCTTCTAAACTTCGCATATATTTCCAAGCGCATAAAATCAAAGTACTAACAAAAGTACCAATCGAGTCAGTAATGAAAAATTCAAAAAGATCAGGCAGAGTTGAAAGATAAAATGCACAAGTGGGGCACTTTGAGATACAATATGCAATTTTATCTTTGCCAAAATCTCAAATTGTCGCAGAGTTTCTCGTGGAGTTTCCTTTGGAGGATGATGAAGCTGTAGAAGATATGATGGATATAGAAGAAGAATATGGGGATCTTAGAGATCTTTTAACAGAACCAAATAGATGGGAGATATTAGTGGATGGATCATATAATGGAGAAGGAAATGGAGTTGGAGTCGTTTTTATTTCACCAGAAGGTGCAAAAATGGCATTCGCATTTCGATTGGAATTCGAATCTACCAATAATGAGACAGAATATGAGGCTGTAGTACATGCCTTAAGATTTGTGATAGAAATGAAGGTAGAGAATGAAAGAATTACCAGTGATTCACAGTTGGTTATTCGCCAAATTGAAGGGGAATATGCAACTAATGATTTATCTTTGAGAAAATATAAAAAACTTGTAGAAGAATTATCTGCGAAAATACCAAGACTCAAATGGAGGCATATTTCAAGAAGAGATAATAGACTTGCAGATGATTTTGCGTTCATATCAAGTATGATGGTAGATCCGACTGCGAGAAATATAAAAATACAAACATTAATAGCACCATTAATTGTTAAAGAAAAAGAAGAGGAAGCTGAGGCAATGGTAGTATAAAATAATGGCGAAGAATCAAGCCGAATTAATGCAGATTGGCGTGCGGAAATTCACGCATATCTAGCAAGGGGGGAGTTACCAAGGAACAGATTGGAGGTACATAAATTAAAAAGTAGAGCAACAAATTATGAGTTAAGAGATGGGGTATTGTATCGAAAATCTTTAAATGGGCCTTCCCTCAGATGTTTGACACTAGAAGAAGGAAAACAAATATTAAAAATGCTACATAGTGGGGATGCTGGTAATCACAATGCGGTAGATCTTTAGCATACAGAACGAAAATGCAAGGTTATTATTGGCCATATATGCATGAAGATGCAAAGAATTTATCAAGAAGTTGCGAGGAATGTCAGCGATTTGCAAAAAGAATACATGCACCAGGTGAAACGTTAACATCTTCAAAAAATGTTTGGCCATTTGGAAAGTGGGGTTTAGATATTGTGGGACCATTTGTGCCAGGAATAGGGAAAAAGAGATACTTAATTGTCTCAACAGATTACTTCACAAAATGGGCGGAAGTTAAGGCAGTACAACATATTCGTGATAAGGACATTTTCACATTTATATTTGAGAATATCATCTGCAAATTTGGAATTCCAGCGCAATTAGTGTCAGATAATGGAAAGCAATTTGAAGGAAAAAATATAGAGATGTTACTTAATGCATTCAAGATAAAGTGTGGAAAATCAACTCCTCTATATCCGCAGGCAAATGGTCAAGCTGAAGCAACTAACAAAACAATTGCAGATATTCTCAAAAATAAATTAGAAGGGCATCATAGAACATGGTGTCAACAAGTCCATAATGAAGTTTGGGCTTATAATACAACACGAAGAGAAGCAACTGGGGTATCACCTTTTTGTTTAACATATGGGGTTGAGGCAGTATTACCAACAGAAGTCGCTATTCCTACAACTAAAAGAGAAGCTTGGGAAAAAAATATTAGTGCAGGTATGATTCTAGACAAACTTGATGAGGTAGAAGAGAAGAGATAAAAGGCATTACAACATATGGAGAACTACCATCACAGATTAGATCGTGAATATAATAAACGAGTAAAGAAGCGTGAATTCCAAGTTGGAGATCTAGTTCTGCGAGAAACACCAGAATATCAGCGAGAGAATGGAGGAAAATTAGCGAAAAAATGGGATGGGCCATATATAATCAAAGAAATAATTGGAACTGGAGCATATAAACTAATGGATCTCGAAGGAAGAGACATGGGTCAAAGACTTGGCAGACCATGGAATAGACAATATCTAAGAAAATATTATCAATAAAGATTTGAAAGACTAGAATGAATGGATCACACGCAAGAAGTTGCGAGAGAATAAAAGAGATATTCTACAAGAACAAAGCTGGCTGAATATAAAAATTATTTTCCGCAATAATTTGCGAGATAATTAAAAAATTAAATGCAAATAAGACGGGCACTAATTTCCTAAAAACATATAAAGAACGGGACGAACTTTTATGGCGTACACCCTAGTTCGCGGATTCTATTCCGTAAGAGGCAATGTCCTTAAAGTGCGTCATAAGGGGGGTATCTCTTTACTTTCAATTATCATAAGAATGGGACGAACTTTTATGGCGTACACCTTAGTTCGCGGATTCTATTACGTAAGAGGCAATGTCCTTAAAGTGCGTTATAAAAGGGGTATCTCTTTGCATGGCTATGGGAAAGGCTATACCGCTGCTGGAACCTAGTCATGGAGATTGGGATTATAGAAAATCCATCTAGGAGAGATAACTTGGATTCCCAATTATATAAGGTTATACCCTGGTTGGGCGCCCGAGAGTTTCTCCTAAGGAATGCAACGTATGATCAAGGCGCCGAGGTACACGGTTGAGATGTGGGTGCACGGGATGGATGAACCTACCATGGCCATCCATGGCAAGTCTTGGCTTACGATGTGTTCGGCCCGAAGAAAACCCCACTTAGGGTGCAGTCTTGTAACTATAAGCCATATAAGGCATAAAGGACAAGGCTGCGAAAACAACTGGTTGTTGGCAGAACCGGATGGGAAAGTGCTAGTCTTGTATGGCCGATGTATAATCCTTGAAGGGGCAACCGGGGGGGAGAGATAAGGGAGATACCCTCCATTAGGGAGCTGTGTATCAAAAAAGACGGCAATGTCATGGGACTTTATATTCGCAAGAATGTTTAGGCCCGTCATATTGTCGCGTGACAGAGACAGCAATGTCATGGGACTTTATATTCGCAAGAATATTTAGGCCCGTCATATTGCCGCATGACTGGCCAAAAAGCCTAAAGAGAAATGTTAAGATGAGGTCAATGGGTTTTTGCGATAAGATCAAAAGATGAGATAAATGAAATCAATAATAAGAGGATATAAATCGCAAAGACGTCCTGCGATTTAATCGCAAAGACGACAATGTCATAAATCTTAAAAAGCAAAGAGAGAATTAATCTCTCACAAGATGGCTTAGATTTATCATATTGTCGCAGAAAATAAAATAATGATAAGGCAAGATCAACGGATTATTACGTATAAAGGTAAGAATGTCTTGCGATCTTGTCGCATAAAAGTGGCATAATTATACCTTTAACTAGGAAGGCGAAATAAGACCACAAGAAAAGTTATATCTGCGAAGCATATAACAAATTTTTCGCAGAAATATTTGCGATAATACTACAAATTGGTAACAAAAGGCAAGCATGGGATTTCTTACAAGGGTAACAAATAAAATACTTCACAAGGAAGATTATGAGGGGCGAATATGGGGATTATAAAATAACATTTCATTATCTCCCTTGAGAAGAATCAAAATAATAAAAAAGAAGGAAGATAATCAAGTTTATGAAGATTGGATTCAGAATTAATAAAAATATATAAATTAGAGCAGGTGATTGAGTTACAAAGAACTTCAATGTTTCGCAAAAAAGTGCAGGAAGAAGAAAAATTCGGAAATTACAATTATTCGCAGAATCAGAAACATCTCGCAGGAATACATGATAATTTAAAGAATATTTTTCTCTAATTTCATCATTCTTGTTCACCACTATTATATTCACCAGTATCATCTTTTTCAGTATGATTTTCTCCATCACCAGTGATTGTTTCATGAGGAGGATTTTGTTCTTCATGAGGAGGATCTTGTTCTTCTGTTTCATTAAGAGGGTTTCCTTCGTTCTCAGGTGTATTTTGTTCGTCTTCAGAAAAATCTTCTTCATTACTTGAATAATTCAGATCTTCATCTATAGGGTGGGGAACTTCATTATCATCTATCTCTAAAGGTTTGATCTTTATAAGAGGTAGAGAATGAGAGAGTAGAACATTATTTATGAAAACCTCAGCACCTAAATGAGCTTTGCGGAGGCAATTCTTTTCCCGATTTCTGATCTCTATATCTTTAAAATATTCAAGATAGTCAAATCTTCTCAATGCCCTGTTATGAGAGTTGGAAAGCGCGGTGTTCTTTTTGCGAAGTTTGGCTAATCTCATAGATAGATCCGAAATTGAAGCTTGAAGATTCTTCTCAGATTCTGCGAAATAAAAATTGCATGTTAGAGAGAATTTTTGCGAAAAATAAGATGAGAAAATACAATGAAGTAATTAATAGTTGAGGCAGTCAAAATGACTACCTTCCTTTTGAGAAGATAAAGTGTGAATTATAGTAAAGAAGCAACTCTTCCATCGGTCCATGGCATCATCAAAACTATCCCCAATCTTACCTTTTAAACGTGATTTTATGCTTTTTTCATAATTGTGAAGATAAACATTTTCTTCCTTCAGTCGAGAACAATCATCTTTGAGATTGTTGACTTTTACACTTAGAGCTAATCTGCCTTTAATAAGCTTCTCTTGTTCAGCGGCAGATGATTCAGTTTTCTTTTTAAGTTCATCTTTCAGTATGTGAAGGGACTGCTCTTGGTCCTTACACAATTTTTGAAGATTGTCTAGTTGCTGCGAATAATCCTTTGTTGTATCTACAAAACTACGTTTCTCTTGAGATAAAACTCTGTTTTCATCCGATAAAGATTCCACCCTCAAATTAATTTGATTCAGCGAATATAAAAGTTGGGAGGCTTCGTTATTTAGACGATCCCGTTCATGAATTAGTTGATCGTGTTCATGAGTTAGTTGGTTGTTCTCATTCTTAAGGTTATTTATCTCATCAAGTGAATATGTATGAAGAATATTCAAATTATCAAATTGATTCTTCCAAGATTCTTTCCCAGTGCGGGCTTCCTCAGCGATTGTTTCCCACTCAAATATCTTCATTAATTGGTTATGTTTTGAAGCTAAATATACATCAACAAATAAATAAGGGAAAATTGAGTACATAAAAAGCAAGGATTTACAGAGGCAAAAGTAAAGACAAGAAAGTTATACCTTTTAGATCATCATTTCTGCTGCAAAGAATTTCACAGTCTAATTCAGAATTATGAAGCTTATGATCGAGAAATTCACACTCCAAAGTTTTGGCTTGAAGATTATTCTTCAAAATTTCAACCTCATCTTCTAAAGCAGTTAACTAAGATGAAGAACCGCAAGACCCAAGATGCTTGCTTAGAATCATATAAATATCCTGTCTCGCAGGATCTGAAGAAGATTTCATAGCATCGTTCAAAACTTCAGATAATACTTGAAAGGAAGCTTCAACCCCTGTTGCTATTTCTTGGGAAGAAGGAAGAGAAGTAGAAGAAGAGGATTTGGAAATAGTAAGAGTGGAAGAAGGAATTTGATTGGTCGCAGTTATAGTTTCATTCACCGCATCATCATCCACCGCAACCTCCTTTATTGCAGCTTTGTTTACCACAGTTTCATTATCTACGACTTCATTTGCCGCAGCCTCGTTAACTGTTGTTTCATTTACGTTGGTTACATTCACCGCAACTTCATTTGTCGCAGATTTATTTCCAATTATCATAGATTCATCTATCGCAGTTTCCAAAATGTCGGGATTATCAGAGATAGGAATGTTAGTATTGATAACTTCATTAGAGGTTGATGAAGAAATAATATGGGTATTGAGATTCATGCAAGGAGAAGAAGAATATTTATCTTGCAATGGGACAGGTTTTGCAGGTAAAAATTCGAGAATATCCACTTCATCTGAAAGAGTTTTAACTTGACGCGAACGCTTAAGAGGTTTGGGAACATTCTCTTCATTCTGCGAATAATAATGTAGGTAAGAAACAGAGGCAACAATATTGTTATTTCAAAAGAATAAGTGTTTCTTACTACCTTATCATTCTCAGATCTCTTCGTCTTCCCAACGCGCCTTTTCTGAGAACCCTTAGGGTTAGGGTTCTTGATAGTAATTTTGGTTTGAGAAGTGGTGTTACTGAAAAAGATGATAGAATATGGGGATTATGAAGAAAAGAGGGCAATAAAGAAAACATAACAAAAAAGATGGAAAATAAGAACATACCTTTGAGTCTCCATTAAAGCAGCAGCAAGAAGAATACCAGGAAAGAAAAAGTTGCAGACAAAAAAGATTTTAAAGAAAAAAGAGAAGGTAAAACAAGAAAGAAATACACTCGAGTGGAATGGTATTTATAGATGAAGGATGGGTAACCGGGTAAAACGGTAAAGATCGACGCGTTTCAATAGTAAAAGCGTAAAGTAGGGAACTTTGTCGGGTAAAAGATAAGGAGTTGCGGCAAATTAAGAAGCTTAATTTCTCATGATCTTTATCTTCTTCGCAGAAAAGATATGAGAAGAGGCAAGATGTAGGGACAGAATATTGTCACAACAATATTCCTGCGAAATAGACAACAGTACTACGATACATCAATAATAAATGACTATTCTGCGACATATCAATGATATTTTGCGAGACATCCAAATATGACTTAAACAATGACGTAATGACAGAAACACGAAGAAAGTGTGACATGTTTGCGATATATCAATAAAACCTGCGAAACATAAAGGCGGTGCCTGCTGCGATTTATCGCAAGAACTCAGATCCGAATTTGAAGGGAATCTTAGCTGTAAATGAGCCGTCATGAGCTGTAATCCACTATGTAAATACCTATATAAACGAGATGAGTAGTTCCAGAGAGGGGAATGAATTTTTGAGTGTTAGGAAAGTTTTTAGGAGAGAAAAAATATTTGTTAAGTATTTTGTGTTCTAGATTTCTGTAATTCCATAAGATCATATTAATAAAAAGTGTTCTTAAACTTCAAATTATGTCATAAATATTGATAGATTCTTGAATAGGGTGTAGTGTGGGAATTCCTGCAACTACATCAACAAACTTGGGATTCTTAACTTTTGAGGAGTAAAGAGATCCCTTATCATCACCACGATTCGCAAACTCTAGCATTAAGCGAATGCAGTCTCCACTCAATTGATATACTGCTCGTGAGAATTTCGCCTGAGAAAGAATTTCATAGAATAAGGGAAGTTCAGGATCATAAAGGGGAATATGAAGACCAGCGAGAAGCTGACCTAGCGAGTCTATGATCTTTTCATGATTGCAAGGATGATCGGAAAATAAACTAATAGAAAGTTCATATTTAGGGTTTTGACCAGGAATAGGAGATAAAGTAAGACCTTTGGTTAGAAATTCCTTTCGAACTTCTTCAAGAGCAACTTCATTCTTACGACCAGCTGAAGGAATTTTTAGTATGGGAATGAAGAGGAAAATAAAAATTGAAAGATGAAGAATGAAAGTTTGCAGTAGCAGAAGCGAAATTTGCGGAAGAACATTAAAATTGCAGAGAAGCTGAGAAGAAAGTAAAAAGAAGAGAAAAGAAGAATAAGGAGAATATATATAGAGGGTAGAAATTCTTGAGAAGATAAATGCATTTAATGCGAGGAGTAGACGTGAGCGGTTAAAAAGCAGCGGTTGAAAAAGACGTGTCAAGAGATGGATGGAGGAAAAGATACGTATAACAAAATTCAAGCAAAATACAGAATCATGTCAGTACAGAAGAATATGAAAAGATAAATAGTTGCGGCATATTGAAAAGTGATTTCTCATGACATTCTCCCCTTCGCAGAGAAGACATGAGAAGAGGCAAGATGTAGGATCAGAATATCGCAAGAAGGACACATTTGCGAAGTTTGATCAACAACACTTTGCGAGCGTCGCAGAATGATTTGAAGAATGATGTAATAGATGACGATGGCAAAAAAATGAGAAAAGTGTGATGACTCTGCGACGATTAGAGTGTTAGCGAAGATTAACAATAGAACTCTTGCGAGAATATCGCAAGTCAGATCCGAAATTAAAGGACATATTAGCTGTCATCCACTATGTAATTCCCTATATAAAGAGTTGTACAGACGTAAGGAGAGAGAGATCCTTTTCGAGTGTTATGCAAGTCATTAGGAGAGAGAAAGTCCATAACGGTTGTTAATTCTTTAGCTTCATTTCCTTTTCATCTTGTAAAATTTGTGAGATTAATCAATAAAAATTATGATTTTTGATCTAAAAATGATTTGATTGTATGAATTCTTGTGAGGGGTGTAGTGTGGGATTTTCTGCTACTACAATAGTTGCCTACCGCCATTAAGTGCTACGATTAGTCTTTGCTTTCTCGAAATTGTTGGATAATAAGGATATGAAAGGCATGGTGGGGCGTGTCTCTACATATCATGCTTTATTTACTTTAAGTCGCGTCAAGAATGGGAAAGGACTTTTGAATTGGCATTGTTAGCAATTATACAACATACAGTCCTTTTTTAAAATCCTATTATTGACGATATAGAGATTTCAGGTGCATTTATAATCTCCTGGAATGTAGATTTTATCATTGCTTCTTAACCAGGGATGTTGCTTCCATCTTAGTCAAATGCGTCTGTCTAGATATCTCTTTGTAGAAACCATTAGGAATTCTTGATGCAAAGGAAGCCGGCAAACATGTGTGTCGAAAAATATATTTTCTTTCTTTTGGAACATCATCATTTAAGATTGAGTGTATTTAGAGTAGGATATCCATGAAAAATGGGATCAGGATATTTGGCCCGAACTATTTATAGCTTTGGATCAATAAATGACTAGGTTAGCTATTTTAAACTATCAGCTCAGAATTGTAAGCATTAATTCTAAATTATGAACATCGAGCAATTTATTTTTTATATGCTGATACGGTTTTTTAGGGCATTAGCTTTTTATTTTTCTATGTTTCTTAAGGATGCATTTCAGGGCCGTCTCTGACATATATACAACCTTGTCCAAAAGAGCTCGAGACGCCTTCTTTTTTCCATTTATCATGCTCATGACTTACATCATGAACCCCATCGATTCCAGCTGACAAACTTCCTACTAAACTATGTGACTTTTTAATAATAAACTTGTCAAGGGATATTAATTAAGATTTACTACTGCATTATTTTTTCCCCACAACTCTTGTTTTTGTTGGATAAGAGTTGGAGGGAATTGTTGGATAAGACTTAGAGGGAAATAAGTTAGATAAGTTATTTCTTTTCTGAAATAAGTTGGATTTACTACTGCATTACTTTTTAACAAAACAGTTGGATAAGACTTAGAGGGAAATAAGTTGAAACTAGCAAAGAAAGTAGCAATTTTACATGATGACATACAAGTAAAAGTGCTGAATGGAAAGTGTAAACACAACTAATATGCTTGGACTTGGGGATTGAGGTGTGGTTTGCCGACAACTCCTATTTTTGTTTATGAGAAGCATTAATATGAACAGGCCGACGATTATCAAATTGATCAAGGAACTATGTTTCACACGTAGTCACGTATGGTAAATTTAGTACTGCCAAAAACATTATTGGGCCATCAATACAAGCCTATAATAGCTTTAAAAAAATCCTCCATGTGCAGCTGCACAGGTTGACGGGCTTCAGCGCAGGGCATGATGCCTTTTTCCTATCTAAAAAACTCCTTATCGTATAATGCATGATTTTTGGTTGCAGTAAGCTGTAAGCAATCAATGATGACATCAGATGTTTCCATTCTTCAAGCTAAGGCTGAAAAGATGGCAAGGTAAGCTTGAGATGAGGGTCTTTTAATAAATATTTGGTAACATGGACTGATGACTTTCACACTATATTATAGAACTGGTATCTGCTATTAGCATACCAGAAGCATGGTGTAAGGTAAAATTCCTTCTTGATATCACCTCATGTTATTAAATCATTTAGACAAAAAGATCCAAGTGTAGTTGCTATCTTAGCTCAAATGGTAGAGCACATGGTTTTTACCATGCAGTTGCGGGTTTGACTCCCAAAGATGGCGTAGTTATTTGAATAAGATTTTATAGGTACCAGAGTATAGGTATATATGGGAATAAAATGTATCAGATTGTAAGCCTCTATGAAGGCTCCTTTTTGTAAAATTCCAGGAACCAATATTACTGTTCACTTGGCCAAATTTAGCATCTCTTGCGACTTCTGCACAAGGAAAAGCGTAAAATTTTGTTATATGGTTTGTCTTAGCCAAATCAATGCTTAATCTCTTCTGTTAATAAGTTTATTAACTTTGGTAGTGTGAACTGTATGATGGATAGCTTAAAAGGATATTCAGATCCTTAACTCCTTCCAGGTACTTATATTTTCAGCCACGACATTGGAGCTTTGATGAAATTTTATTCGGTGGTGAACCAGAAGCACCACCTCCTATGTCTCACCATGGTAGTTTGTTTTTCTTCTCAACTTTAATTGGTTCCACAAATTTTTTATTTCTGTTGTTTTTGACTGTTTCGTTCTCTTTGTATTAAGCAAATATGAAGCGTTTGTCTTGGAACCTGAATATTGGGTACGAGTCAAAATGGTTATGTTACATAGATGTCATTGGGTACGATTCATTGGGAAAACAATTTATTAAGGAATTTTTAAATTTTAAATTTACTCATGATCTGTTGTTTGGTTTCTTCTATTTATTAATCTAATTTTCCAAAATATATTAGTGACATGGGTACACTTGATGTGGCATGTGGGTTACATAAGATCAACTTTTACTTAGGTGTAATAAACATTTCTCTACTAATAAGATAATCAAGTTCGATGGTATTATGAAGAGGTGGGTGTCCAAAACTTTTGTGAGACAGTTAAATCGTAAATAAAAATTTGAGACTGCACAATCAAAAGGTTTATGTTAAGTGTCCCTCAATAAATGGAATAAGAAATCCCAAGCTATGTTAATAGTCACAAAATCAACTTAAAATCGGAATCTAGACATCCATTCAAATCAACCTATCAAACTCCATCTTAAAATCAGAATTTTTCCAATATAACAATCGATTTCTGAGAAATTACTAGCCTGTTTGGGTAGTAACTCTACATAAATTTCAGAATTTAATCTGCAATTGGATGAATTAAAAGTTAAAAACCTGATAAGCAAGTTTGTCAACAAAGTAATATTAGAAATTAAAATAAATGCTATTGATTCTGAATACTATACCAATAGTGCAACAACGAAATTCGGATCAATCTAGAATAACATGAATCTACATAGAGAGCAAAGTAATATCAGAAGTTATAAGAAGCAAACTTTGTTTTTGCTTCTTCCAAAAGTACCTTTTCTACTTATAAGTTGCTTCTAGAAGTTGCTTTTTTTTTGCACTTCCATTTGCACTTCTAGCGTTTCAACTTAATTAAGTTGAAAAGCAACTTATCTGTGAGTATCCAAACAGGATTTAAGAGCCTTCTTTTAAAACACTTTTTTTTGCTTTCGCCTCTTCTTCGTCATAGATGGAAGTTTCCTCGCCTTCTTGAAAAATCCTTATTATGCAGTATATTTTAATAAGTGGGATAAAGGTTTACTTATCATAAGTTTCTGCATACGATATTTTTAGCGGATAAAATAATAGGAAATGGTTCGTACTTTGTTTGATGACCTAGATCCTTACCGAGGTCATCATAAAGTTATTAGGGAGGGGATTATAAAGATCTGGGAATCAAGAAATCGAAAAACAGATGAATTGTATGCGTTGAAACTGCACTTAATGGATGAAAAGGTAAGAAAATCCCATGTGTTGATGTCGAAGGTAAGTTTCAGAATTGTTTACCATAAACACGTTTTGTGGTTTAATAAGTTCACCAAAGTGAAGCTACTTGACAACGGCGAATCAGGTTTTCTTGAACATAAATTTAATCTCATAGATTTGAAAAGTGCATCGAAAAAAGTGAATAACACCGCATTCTATCTTCTTAGGAACCGATATACTTTTTAATTTACGTCCGATGAACATAAGATGCATATGCTACTTGCATATGTTATTGGGAGATTGAAATCTATTTCAAGAATTACTATGGTGGCATTCCATAGTAAAAAAGGGTCCAACGAAGTTCAGAAGAGATAAATAGTCATCGAATATATAAAGAAACTATAGTATTCTCGGTAGACAACAGAGAAGTTAATGAAATGCACTGCGAAAGAACATGTAGATTACCTAGAAAATTGAATGAGGTAAATACATATTAGTATGGACAATTAACTTGATAGATGTACTATGAACACATGCTCACCATATCCTTTATTTCCAAATGCAGATTAACAAGGGAGAAAAGGCACACAGGTGGTTCAACCGAATCAAGGACAACACCTTTGTTTTAAAATTAGTAATCAAGGAGAACAATATAAACAACCAATATGAAAATTTTACTGTCAAAAAAATTCAATCCAAAAGGAGAATTAGAGGATTCGGGTGCTAATACAGATTACCAGGTTGCTTTAAAAGCGATTGGTATTAAAACAGTTTTTTTTATTCTTTCAAATATGAATCGATATTTACATGTAAAGCTCTCTTTCTTTACAGGGTCCAGGTAGTGAAAGGAATGTTTACATATACGACAAAAGATAGCACAAGGATACATCTAAGAGGAATATGAAACATGCATTAAGTAACGACGAGGAAGCAAATCAGCTAAAGCATACCAGCCAAAAAGCTTGGCGCAGACTGAAAAACAAAGTAGACTCATACGATGAAGAGTAGGCGGTCAATGATTTTTTGATAACTAATCTGAAGAAATAATGTATTGGTTTAGCTATATATATTTATTTTAAAAATAAATACTTAGAAGATTTGATTGCTCCTTTCAGTACTAGCTTCTATATAAAGGTTCAATTATTTATTTATTTATTATTATTATTTTAAGTTAGAATGTTTTGGTTATTGTTCTGTGAATTTATTTGGCATACTCAATAAATTGTAATAAATCTATATTTATCTTTTTTTAAGGATTATTGATGTTCTTCCTTGGAAACCTGAAGTGCAATATTTATAATAATGATGCTTATGGAAAACCAAGCAACCTTTTTTTTTTTTGCTGGGAAAATCAGTTTCTTGATAATTTAGTTTAGGATAATATTTTATTGTTAACTATAGTGTCCAGAGTTCGACGACAGCTTATATCACACTGTGGTAGAGTTTTTTGTTGAACAACGAATACACTACATTGGTTCAGGTGTGATTCCGGCGCTTTGTTTGGATATTCCATCTTATATCACATTTAATATTAGGTATCGTAGTAAAGTTAATATTTCCAAGTGTTAGAGAACTTGGGATGTAACAAGGTATTCATCTACGAGTAACTGTTTATCCTATGTTTTTTAAATGCTTTTCAATTTACATGAGTAAGATCAAGTTACAGGGTCAATAATTCCAATAACAAATCAGACCTATTGAGGTAGAAAAGCAATTTTCACAATAACCGGGTATGGTTTATCAAGATACTTGGATATTTGGCAATGCAACAAAATATAGGTGGTTGCATTAACCTGAATTCAAGCATGAACATATGGAGAATCAACAACGGAATAGCGAATAAATGGTTGCAATGTCAGTACCTATCAAATATCTGTATTATGTTTTCTTAAAAAAAGTTCCAACACTTCCGGGATACAAAATTACATACTAAAGGTAAGGAACTAATTAACAAGCAACACAATTAGATCAATCTATAGTTGTTGTTTTTTACTCCAAGACATAGTTAATTCCAGCTAAAGTTGTTGATTGTGACACTATTGATATTGTTCTCAAGAGTGCTAACAAAATATATTGGTTTCGATGAATAACTTTTTTAGGAATTTATCGAGTGACTGCTTACCACGTGACTTTGTGAAATTTGTTAAGTTTTGATGATTAAAATCAAGTTACATGGTTAGTACTTCCGAGGAAAAAACTGGCTAACTGAGGTGAAAAGACAATGTTCAGAATAATACATATACATAACACAAATATACTTATGGGGTATATTGAGTTGGTCGCTAAAATATTAATGTTTAAGACTAACGGGACACGCTAACAGGGGGTTAGTCAATTGGGACTTTCAGAGATATCAAGAGAATTTTTTTGTAAGAGATTTGGAGAGACTCTCTGTAAGTCTATTGATTTTGGGACTTTCTAAGTGATTTTTAGGAAATCTCAGTGAGTCATTGAGACAAAAATATATAGGAAATTTACCTTACATACATCAAATAAGAAGAAAAAAAAGTTCAAAAATTATTTTATAAAATAGATAATTCATAGATTTTAATGAACGCACAATTGGGGGATGGTCAATCTAATTGGGGGATACAACTACAGGACAAAAACGGTGTCCCAATAGAAATTCGCGGTTACCCCTATCCAAATATATTTTTAATTCCTAATCTACCCCTCACTAATCCTAATTAGTTTTTAATAGTAATTAGTAAAAATGTTAAGTATTTGTTATAAGATTAGTGTGTGTTTTTATTTGAATTTGGGTGAGTGTGGAGAGAGTAGAATGAGGGAAAAAAAATTTGGGAGGGAAGTTTTATTTGGGGAAAATGGAGGATGATTGTGATGAAGAGAGAATTGTTGCTGCTGAATCTTTAGCTCAACTACAATTGCAACTCTTTGTTGAGCCAACGCCATTGAATGATAATTTTTACGAGCAAGGACAATTATTTGAAGAACCTACACAAGAAAGTAAACTTGAACAATATACAAGCATCCCCAACACACTGGTAAAGCTGCTAAGAGGTTGAAAATTTGATTTTTTTTCTTTGAACCCATAATTTTTTCAGTTGAAAAAGCTCTGTGCCGGCATAGTAATTATATGAATACAATGCCGGAACACTCTATACTGGCATAGTATTCATACTACGACTATGCCGATATCCCCCATTTTGAAACCAAAACCGGCATAGTATTCAACCAAAAAACTATGCCGATACTGTATGAAAACATACAGGAAGCAGTGCCGGCATGCTCGATAGAAATCTATCAATGCCAGTACTCAAGTGAATTATATTTTGTCAAGTTTCTCGATAATTTACATCATGTGCCGGCATAGAAATTCAAGCAACATACAATGCGGGTAGCATTACCGGCATGCTCGAGAATTAAATGACTGTGCCGGCAGTGGATGACGAGGAGTCGAATCTCGCAAAAATAATATTTCTCTACTTTTTACACTAGAAAGTAGTATAATGTAAGTAGGATCATCCCAAGGGAGGTATGAAGTCTAAGTTTTTATGCAAATACTCTTAGCATAGATGATTTTGTTGTAGAATTTCTGAAAATTGTAAATTGTATTCAAATATGAGATGTAATTGATTAAAGGTTCATTCTAGACCACGAAATACTAACCGAATTGATATATAGCCTAGTTCTTCACATTATCATGTTACTAACAACCCTATAATAATTAGTACGCTCAACTATTCCGTTACTATCTCCTAAGCTCATC
Organism: Papaver bracteatum; assembly: GCA_023529315.1. Classification (NCBI taxonomy): domain Eukaryota; kingdom Viridiplantae; phylum Streptophyta; class Magnoliopsida; order Ranunculales; family Papaveraceae; genus Papaver; species Papaver bracteatum. The sequence continues at coordinate 1,429,308 of JAJJWX010001253.1, forward strand.
GGATACGGAAGCGCTCGACTACCGGTTCCTACTTGCCAAGTTTCCTAGAGGTACGCTTACTAGGTGTGACTTAAACAAGTTCTCTAAGTTTTGTGAGATAAGGTTGCTCCTAGTGATGAACTCAAAAGCATGAATCACCTACTAGTGTTGATTTCTACATACGGGCACTTAACAAAGTCCCATCATCAGTACCCATATATTGCTACTTGTGTTTATATTTCTAGACAATTACGGGTCGAAGAAAATCTAAACTAGCAATAGGATTAAGAATTAATGATTCAATTTCGAACTTAAACCCTTAACAAATAATCCATAAACAATATTAACATGGTAGAAATCAATCAATAACATAAATAAATGCAAGAGAACAAGTTATTTCATATCAATCATAGGTTCATATTTCGGGCTTTGAAATCGCCCTTAATCAAGAAGAGTTTTAGTTACTCATAATATTGGAGTTCATCATCAAATATAATAATTGAAATAAAGTAAAGAAGATGAAAATATAAAATGAAAGCAAACCCTAGCTCCGGCTCTCTGCAAAAACTACAAGAAGAATACGTAAAATACGTAGTAATCAAAATTGTAGAAGTCTTCCCCTTTTGTAGCTTTCTTTCTCCAAACTAGGTCATAAATCAAAAGTCCAAGTCCAATCCACTAAGCTCATACAATTCATGTTTGAGAGTAGCCTAGTAGCAAACATGCCCCAAAACGAGTCACCGGAAAGCTGGGTCACCTGCCGGAACTTGGACGGAACCTTGCCGTCGGCCCGGAATCCGGCGGACGGAAAATCTCATGAAACCATTGCAATATTGCACAGGCCAGAACTTGATGTTGCTCAATGCCCCATCAGCAGCTTCGTCTCTTGCCATCTCTGCTACCAGCTACACCTGCAATGTACCATGACCAACTGCATCCATTCAATCATATTTATAGCACCAGCATAACCACCTTGAGCTCAAATCTCAGCTGCAATGCTTCAATTCTGCAGCTACTCTTCATCTGTACAGCAACAGTACTTCTCTGCACTGCTCAAGTACACCTTACAGCTCTCCTATAATCCTTGTCCATCTTCCAACTAGTCCACCTTCTCAATGGCTTAGCTACACTTCATAACCAGCTCAAATCATATAAGCTCCAGCTGCACAGACCTGCAATTCCTAGAACCAGTTACAGCTTTGGCTCCATAACCTGCCATCAAAACACACATAACATCACCACCAGAACTGCTTCTAGTCACCACCAACTTCAGCTGCACCAACCATTCTTGTCATCCAACCATCACGGCCATGCAACTACCAGTTCCCAACTGCAATACCAAACATTACAGCGTCACTGCCATCGACCACATCTCCCGACAACACCATATTCTCAGTGACTGCATCTCTCCCTTAAAACTCAGCATAGCTTCAATAATATGCCGTCAATAGCACCACTGCCTAATTATTATCACTGCACGTTCCAATCACTCCCAGCATCTTTCAGTCCTCGATCTCAACTCTGTCCTTGAAATCCATCTACAAGCTTCCTATCTAGTTCCCCTTGAGCTCTAAAAACTTCAGTCACTGCCATCACCAGTAATGCTATCAACAACTGCCAATGTTCACGAGATCAGCTCCTTTAGCTCCATAGTTCGAGTTACAACGTTGATGCCATCAACCAACGACAACAATCTCAGAAAACTCTATTCTTCCTTTTACTTGTTAACTCGAGCTCCACTCCTTCCTCAACAATGGCAGCAACATTGCTCCACTTCCTGCGACAGTATCAACTCCATTTGTAATCCCAATTTCGCTCAAATCCACCAGTGCCTTCCTGCCATCAGTTATCATTCACAGGTCACCAGCTCAAGCTAAAACCAGTACCATATCACTTTGTATAGCTTCAATCTCCTAACAGTGCTCTACTACTCCAGTCATAACTCCCTGCAATGCATCATACATTCTTTCCATGCTACAAACTCAGTAACCTCATAGTCTCCCAGCATCGAGCAACACTTCCACCTCAACAACACCACATCTACTGCAGCTCCATTCCTACTACAGCAAAAAATTCCTATCCCTGATGCCAAAGATGATGTTTCTCCTAACCAGCTACCTCGACCAACACCATCAAACTAAACCCATTCTAGGTACCAGAACACCAACTTGGCTGCCATCTTCCACTTGAGTACCAACAGTTCATAGTACAAACTAGACTTCACAGCCATCAGCACAACCAATTGAATTATCCATTAGAAACAACCCATTACTGCCATTACAATTGTTGCCGTTCTAACACTCAAAACCCCATTGATATTGCATCAAACCATTACCACTGCTTGCAATGGACGGAACCCCCAATTCAGACCTCATCACACAGATTCGAGTAGTTACCATCTAATTGATTTCATTTTCCTTCATTCGATTCAACCACTTCTAAACATCCCCCTGTTATTGCTTCTATAGTTCAGATTTGAGATGTACTCTTCGAGAAAGATCATAGAACCCCCATTCTATGCTAACAATCACCATAACCAACATCAATTTCAGACAAAACCATTAATCTTATTGTTACTTTCGATCGAGACTTTCATTTGAACTCAATTTCAGATCGTACACGGACCCTCAAATATCATCACTGAATTTATACATCACCAGTAGATACCTCCATTCGATCTCTGCCAGATGTAATTTCTCAAATATTGAACTCCAAGCAAGACTAAATCTAGTTCATGAATCTACAGCTAAAACCCATCTTGAATCGAACCCTCGTTTCACCATCTTCTCTCATAATAGTGCCGCCATCAGATAGGGATGGTAATGATGAGAGATAAATTCCTCTCTGAATTCTAGAGTATGTGTAAGAGGGGTAATGAATATAGCCACTCAGATAGAGTAGATACAAGGTATCCAAAATGACTCTAGGCACTCATGAATAGGATAGGGGCCATCCAATTGCCAGCCCTTTTGTTGACTTAACTCCACATAACACTTGCGGTTGAACGCTTTCGCCCTCCTTGCTCCACATGAAGCTTTCTTTCGAATTCCACCAACAGAAACCATCCCTTATTTCTCAGATTCACTTCTTCTCTTCAATGAGAGTCATCACTAAAGTTGTCGTGCTTTTCAGACAGAAAAGTTGCATCACTAAAGCTGATATACTTTTCAGACATAGATGAAGAAATAAAAGTAAATTGTAAGAAATAATCCGCCTCCAAAAGCATTTGCACATGAGATGAGACTTTTGCCCTGTTTCTTCTTCTTTAGTTCCAAGTGACTCTAAAGTACCTAAATATTCAAGAGCAAACATAAGATACATAATTTACAAGAAAACTGGCAGAGAAAGCATAAGCAATAGATAAATATTAAGGTGTTTTAGACACCTATCAAATTCCCCACACTTAGACTTTGCTAGTCCTCGAGCAAATCAAACAAAATAATTCTAAAATATACATACAACTCTGTATCGTCGAGGATACGGTTACTCTAAGCATGAATAACAGGCCTTTGAACCCCTAGGTGTCCCTAGTGGACGAGTTTTAGTCTCATGGAGGTTTACAAGAGGTGTACCTACAAAACCTTTCTACTCCAAATTTTAGCTACCTGTGAAAAGTCTATGAATGAATCCAAAATGATTACAGGAGGAGGTACCTTGTGCAAATTCAGTTCATATATAAGTGCATAAAGTTTTTCTTTGAAAGTCGAACAAACCACAATACTCGGAATCTAACTAACCACAATCACAATGAAAATATTAAGAAGATGGATATAGAGGTAGATGTGGCGAATGTTTACAAGTGACCGGTGTTTCCCATATCTGTCTGAAGGTCACTGCCAAGATGAACCTATGCATCCTATTGGATTGAGCTACTGGTCTGAATTCTAGTGTCAATACACTGGAATATACAAGGGAACCAGCGATCAACAATCTTAATTCTACATCAACTTAACTGGCATATACAAGGGAACCAGGAGTCGACTTTATTCAACACAATAATAATATTTTTTTTTTTTTTTTTTTTTTTTTTTTTTTTTTTTTTTTTTTTTTTCGAGACAACATGATTGGATCTTTTGGATCCAAGCGCATGATTCTTGTCAGCAAGTATGTGATAGCTGCCTTGGATCCTGCATTCCACACTTGTTTAGGCGATGGAGACAGAGACAATGTTTCACACATACTGCTTTATCCAAGTGTCTTTTTTTTTAATTCCGATTGGTCTAATTGGTCGGTATTTTTTTTTCCTTTTTTTTTTGTTTTTTCTAGTAACTTAATCACTCTATTTCATCCTAACAGCAATAACAAGTTAATGTTTAGTGACCCACCAAAACACTTAGAAAACAATAGATAAATATGGAAAAATAAAAATAGAATGTGATATGGTGATATTCCGAGATATGGTAACAACTATCATATAATTTATAATTTCTGAGCTATGTTCATCTTTTCAATTAATAGGTTTCCTCAACCCCTGCAATCAAAATGGTTTCATCCACTTACTTATATTGGTAGTGTCATCCTAAAGGCATAAGTTTCTAGCTTTTGAAGTTCATAAAGCATATTTTTTCTTAGTTTTTCTATTTTTCTGATTTTTATTTTTGTTTCTAAAGGCAACAAACAAAGAAATCAAAGCATCAAATCAACTATACAAACATATAAATTCTCCCCCACACTTAAACTTTACATTGTCCTCAATGTAAAATTAAGTCATTCAAAGTAAAGTTCAAGGTGGGAAATCACAAATGATATGCAAAAACAAAGAAAATAAAGATAAAATGCTGAAAAAAAATAAAAAGATAAAGGTAAAGATACAAAACCGGTGGGTTTCCTCCCACTTAGCGCTTGGTTTAACGTCGCTAGCCCGACGTTCAGCTATAATTACTCCTCCAGAGGGAGTGGATCACTCAATGTGATCATATCCTGATTCTCCGTCACAAACTTCTCATAGTATGGTTTCAAGCGATGGACGTTAACCTTGGAAATCAGCCCTGTTTTGGGACTAGTAATCTCAACTGCACCATGCTCAAACACATTAGTAACAATAAATGGTCTAACCCATCTGGACCTAAGTTTACCCGGAAACAATTTAAGACGAGAATGGAATAAAAGTACTTTCTTCCCTACTTCAAAACTCTTTCGGGAAATCATTTTATCATGGAAAGCCTTCTTTATGAATACGTGAACTTTCATACGCATCATTTCGTATCTCTTCTAACTCATTGAGTTGAAGTTTCCTATGTTCACCAGCTGCATCTAATTCCATATTACATACCTTGATAGCCCAATAAGCTTTGTGTTCAAGTTCGACGGGAAGATGGAAAGGTTTTCCATAGACAAGCCTAAAAGGAGACATACCGATGGGTGTCTTATAAGCTGTCCTATACTCCCACAAAGCGTCATTGAGTCTATAAATCCAATCCTTCCTTGTAACGTTCACCGTCTTCTCTAAGATGGACTTAATCTTCCGGTTGGAAATTTCAGCTTGACCGCTCGTTTGTGGATGATACGGTGTGCCAACTTTATGAGAAATGTTATACTTCTTTAGAAGAGCGTGAAAGGATCTCTTGAAGTGCGAGCCTCCATCACTAATCACCACTCGAGGTGTTCCAAACCTAGAAAAGATATGTTCCTTCACAAACTCACAAACAACATGAGAATCATTGGTGGGAGTGGCTTTAGCTTCCACCCACTTAGAAACATAATCTACAGCAAGAAGTATAAAACATTTCCCATTGGAATTCACAAAAGGCCCCATAAAGTCTATCCCCCAAACATAAAAAATCTAAACAGCGAGAATTGGTGTTTGCGGAATTTGGTTTCTAGCACCAAGGTTGCCTGTCCTTTGACACCTATCACAGGCTTTTCAAAAAAAATATGCATCCTTAAACAATGTAGGCCAATAAAAACCACTTTCGAGAACCTTGAGGGCTGTCCTCTTGGATCCGAAATGGCCACCACAAGCATATGAGTGACAAAAGTTCAGAATTGATTGGAACTCGGATTCGAGTACGCACCTGCGGATCATTTGATCGGATCAATGCTTCCACAAATAAGGTTCATCCCATATATTTTGCTTGGAAATATTCTTGAGCTTGTGTTTTTGGAATGTATACATGGAACTAGGTACTTGTCCCGTCACCAAGAAGTTAACAATATCAGCGTACCATGGAGTTGTGCCACCAACCGCAAAGAGTTGCTTATCCTGGAAGCTATCATGTAAAGGAATCGCTTCTTCGGACACAACCAATTTTCTTAGATGATCCGCTACAGTATTCTCACTGCCCTTCTTGTCCTTGATTTGAATGTTGAACTCTTGAAGAAAGAGTATCCACCTTATGAGCCTTGGCTTAGCATCCTTCTTTGTTAGCAAGTATCGAAGTACAGCATGGTCGGAGAAAACAACCACCTTTGTACCCACTAAATAAGATCTAAACTTCTCTAGTGCAAACACTATGGCCAAAAGCTCCTTTTCAGTTGTGGAGTAGTTGATTTGTGCTCTGTTGAGAGTTCTATAAGCATAATAAATGGCATATGGAAATTTACCATCTCGCTGTCCCAACACGGCTCCAACGGCATAATCACTTGCATCGCACATCAACTCAAATGGCTTGCTCCAGTCGGGTGGTTTGATAATTGGTGCGGTAGTTAACAACTCTTTCAAGGTGTCAAAATCTTCCTTGCACTCCTATTCACAATCAAAGGCCACATATTTTTGCAAAATTCTACACAGGGGCATTGCAATCTTGGAGAAATCCTTGATGAATCTCATATAAAATCCTGCATGACCAAGAAAAGAGCGAACCTCCTGTAGTTGCAGAATAATCTACAACTACACCCTCAATAGAATTAGTAAAAACTCAAGAAGTTCTTGATGGTGAATGATAACTTTCTTATTAATTCTCTTAGTTGATTACATAGAATTATCAAAATGGAACTAGAATAGTTACAACTTTTTCTATTCTCTTTCCTAAGATAATTTCTTACACTCATTAAAAGAACCTCTCGAATTTTACATTTGAACTCCTATTTATAGTAAAACTTATGCAACTGTATATGAATTGCGAAGTATCGCAATTCATCCTCGCAAAACCTCATATTTCTCCGCGCTACTTCTATCATCGTATCATTTTATAACTCTTTTCTCCTTTATTTATTACGATACTCGTGAACTATTATCTTGCGATATTCAGTACCTACATCTTGCCTCTTCTCATGTCAATTCTACGAAGAAGAAATGATAGTGAGAACATAACCGTTACTTAGTCTTTTAGAATTTGGACACGTCTTTTGTAACCGTCCTTTTCTAGTTATTCCCTTATATAACTCCTTTATATTCTCTTCCTTTTCTTCTTCTTACTTATGCAATTTTATCTTCTGCTCATACTCTCTATTACTGTTTTCTCTGCAATTTTTTCTTCTATTATATCTTCATGAGTTCTCCAAGGTAATTTCCTTCTATCTCCGCGCATTTCATTTGTTCTCCTCTTTAATTTCTGTATAATTTGTAATCTGATTTTGGTTTATTTCAGCAAAATAACTCCTCAGATGAAACCTCAACTAAAAAATTCAAGCCCTAATCCACGAAGAAGAAAATCTGAGAGTCAAAAGGTAGTTAAAATACTTTGCCTTCTTTCCTGAACAATATATTGTTGCCTCGGTTTTTAATCTACATTTTGATTCGCAGGTTGGCGAAAAACCAAACCCTGGTAAGAGATCTCGAATAACTAAACCCACGCCATTAATTCCGATTGATGATTTCCTTCCTGAAGTTGATAAGGAATTTTCCTCTCCTCCTCGTGAAAATGATTCTTCACACACTCCTGCCTCTACTCCATTACCTATCTTTCAATCTCCCATCAGTGTCAATTTATCAACACTTCTTCAAGATCAACCCTCGCAAAATATTTCTTCAACTTCTTCTCTTGAAAAACAACCCTCGCAAAATATTTCTTCAACTTCTTCTCTTGAAAAAACTATCTTGTCCCCAAATCCTTTGAGTGCTATTTCTCCAAAAATTTTGCAGCTTGCTCTTATTCCTTCAAATTCTTCTCCTCTTCCTCAGGAAATTCGAGATGGAATTTATTCAACTTTCCGAATGTTATCTGAGGTTTTGACCAATACTGCGAAGTCTACTAATGTTCGTTCGCAATATGAATTTTGCGAAGTGCTAAATAATTTCGTCAATCCAGACATTTCTTCTTCACGTCAATCCTTCGAAAAAGAAATTGAATTGCTTCGCCAATCTTTGAAATCTTCTCAAGCAGAATGCGAGGATCTCCGTAAAGAAAATTATCATCTTCAAAATGATTCTCTCGACTGTGAGATTCTTCGCAAAAGAAATGATGAATTGAAAGGTATGATTACTATCTTCATATTTTCCCTTTTATTTACTTATATTCTTCATATGCTTGAAACATCCATTAAAACCCATTCCCCTTTATAGAATCCATCCAGAAATGTAGAAGATTGGTACTTCACCATGAATCAGATGCAACAGAATATCGAACCAAGCATGAAAGCCTCTCAAACCAATTCTCCCATTTATCTAATCTTTACTCGTGTGCTCTTGACAACTCTGACGCTCTTTTTCAAGAGAATACTCAACTAATATATGATCGAAAATTTTTGAATGATGACATATCTCAACTTTTTTCTTCCTTAACTAAAGCTAATTTGAGAATAGAAACCTTATTAGAAGAGAACAAAACCTTATCAGAAGAGAAATGTTCGTTTTTGAATACAATGATTGTTTCTTCGCAAGAATTAAAAACTCTTCAGAATAAATGTTGCAATCAAGAAAATCTTCTTTCTCTGTTGAAAGGTGAACTTGAGGAATTAAAGAAGTCTTGAGATCTTTGAAAGAAATTCTTTTGTTATTGAGAAGAATTCCCTTATTAATAAGAATATAGTCTTGAGTACTAAGAAGAATCAACTTGAAGAAGATTATTCGTCATTAAAAAGTCTTAATGCCAAACTTGCGAAGGATAAAAATTTTCTTCTTTCTAAAGATCAAAAGCTTCAATATCGACTTAAAGGATTAGTTGGTGATGGTTTTGATAATGCGATGAATCATATGAAGAACTGTTATCTATCTTTAGCTAAATCTCTTACTTCTCAAAGAGAAGGTAGTCATTAAAATTTGACTGCCTCTGGTATATCTTTAAATTTCGTTATACTCGCAAATTTTATCCTTTGAATTTTGTTTTATTCGCAGAATCTGAGAACAACCTTCGTAATGCGAAAGCTGGATTAGAAGCCTCCTGTTCCAAGCTTCGTAAGAAAAATGCTTTGCTTTCTACCAGCTTAATAAACTCTCGTGACCGTGCTACTCGGAGATTCAACTATCTTGATTATTCCAAAGATATCGAAGATACCAACCATCAAAAAGCTATACTTCGTGAAAGTCATCTGAAAGCTCAAGTCTTTACGAATAATATTCTCTTATCAAGAGCCTTGCCTCCTCTGAAAATTACTCCTCTGAAAATATCTGACGATGAAGTTGCTCGTGAGCCTGATAGTGATTTTGATTATGAGAGTGATGATGAAGATCTTGATGACGAGAAAGAATCTATTCATCAAGGAGATGTTCCAGTTGCATATTCTTCAAAGGATGATATCTCGCAAAAGTCGAAAACTACTAATGACCCTACTCATCTTAAAGATCCAGCACAGAGTGTTGATGAAGCATGATAACATTCTTTTTTCAATTTATCATTGACTCTCCTGTCCTCCTTTCTTTTGAATTCCTTCTCTTAGTTACTGTTGGTTTTCTTTTTGCGAACAATTCTGTTTTTTAAGAAGTACATCTGATATTTTGCGAAGATGATTTAACCTTTCTTAAGAAGTATATCTGATATTTTGCGAAGATAATTTAACCTTTCTTAAATTAAATGTTTTCCTTATTTTGCCCCATTTGATCATATGAAGAGAAATAATATATAACTCACAGATAAAGCTTAGTATCTCCTTTTCCCCCTATTATTTCTCTTTAAATGATTAAACATTGTTGGAAGTATTAGAATATCTTCCTCAATTTATCTTACGAAGTTTCAACTTGTTACGATTGTAAATAAGAAATCCTCCCTTTTAAGTATAAGAAATAAAATATATGAAATATCCTTAATAAGTATACTACATATACAATACCTTTGAAGAAGTATTAGAAGTACTAAATCCGTCAAATGAAGAGATATAAGAAGTATTAGAAATACTCGATCTACCAAATGAAGAGATATAAGAAGTATTAGAAGTACTCAATTCACCAAATGAAGAGATATAAGAAGTATTCAATCTGTGAATAATTATGTAACATATGACGAAGTATAATGATTACTTAACCTTCACCAAATGAAATATCCGTTTAAGAAGTATAATAAATATGAGATATTCTTGAAGAATTATAAGAAGTATTCGACTTTTGGAGAAATATTCAATATATGGAGAAGTATAAAGTATGTAATTCTCGTAAACTTTTACGAATATGAACTTATCTGTATTTGATTGCTATCAAAATCGCATCTTTTGTTAAGTCTTCGTTAAAATTCTTCAATGATGTTGTCTTCTTTGATAGGACTTCTTGTAAAAATTCTTCAATGATATTGTGAGCTTTTGTCTTCTCTTCAAAACTTCATAATGTATATTCTTGTAAAATTTCTTCAATGATATCGACGAAGCTGTCTTCTTTTCAGATCTTCATAATGTATATACTTGTATAATTTCTTCAATGATGTTGATGTAATGAATTTCATTAATTTATGTTGTCTTATCATGCCTTCCTAAGTAAAGGTCTTATTTTTCCACCTCTTTTGTAGTAAATTTTTGTATTTGCGATAATATGACAAGCCTGATCATTCTTGCGAACATACAGCCTCGTGACATTATCGTCTTGCGATGAAATCGCAGGACGTTTTTACACTTTCATGTAATAACCCATTGATCTAATCTTAACTTCTTTGTTTCATTCTGCGAGTTCTTTTTGTATGTTTTCCTTCTCTCTTTTTTTTTTTTTTTTTTTTTTTTTTTTTTAGAATGCTCGCAGAACTTCATTTGTTGCACAAATATGACAAGCCTTTATGTTTTCGCAAACAAGAAGCATCGTGACATTTGCGTCTTATAGCATGTATCAGCTCCCTAATGGAGGGTGCTTCCCTTTATCTTCCCCCTGGTTGCCCCTTCAAGGAAGCGTACATCGACCATACAAGTTTATATCTTCCCATCCGGTTCTGCCAACAACCAGCTTTTGATCGCAACCTCTTATCCTTTTTGCCTATAGGGCTTATAGTTACGAGGTTGCACCCTATGGGGTATCTTTGGGCCAAGTGCATCATTTGCCAAGACTTGTCAAAAATGGCAGATGTGGTTCAACCTCACCCGGCACTCTTGACTCAACCGTGTACCTCGGCGCCTTGATCGTTTTACGCACTTCTTGGGAAAGACAAGTATGCCTTAGTCGCCCAACCTAAATCCTCTTACACCGCATTTTATATTGCGTAATGTCGCTAGATTAGGTGAGAATCCAAGGTGTCTAACCCGGATAGGTACCCCATTATTGGGTTGTACCCCTAAAATTTTACCATGTACTAAAGGCCCTTGGTGGTGTTCCGGTTACCCTTAGCCACGTTTATAGGTACCCCCTTAAATGACGTACTTTAGGACTTTGCCTCTTACGAAATATAGCTTCGCGAACTAGGGTGTACGCCACAAAGGTTTTCCTGTATAAAATTTTCTGTGCTCTCTTTCTTTTTTGGAGGCTGATCACAGATTTCGGTCTTTTATTCGCAAATTAATGAAAGTTTAATCGCAATATAAATTTTGAAACTCGTAACTTTTCCCAATTTCCTGCGAGCAAACAATATTCGTAAAAAATTTCATGAGTTTTATGGATAATACCTTTTCAAATATAGTCTGTTCCAAGGTCTACCAAGCCTCAAACCCATGTCTCTCCCTTCTGGATCCATCAGCCGATAAGCTCCGCTTCCTACAACTTCTTTAATAACATATGGTCCATCCCATTTTGGAGCTAATTTTCCTTCATTTTCTTTTTGATATGGAGGTGTTTCTCGCATGACCAAATCACCTGGTTTATATTCACGTTTAATGACTCTCTTGTTGTATTCTCGAGCTAATCGTTCCTGATAAATCTTCATATGGTGCAACACCTTTTCTATTTTTTCTTCCAAATCATCCAATTCACTTAATATTACTCCCGCACTTAAATTTCTTTCCCAAGCTTCTTTCTTTGTTGTCGGAGTTACAACCTCTGTGGGTAATACTGCTTCTACTCCATATGTTAGACAATAAGGAGACATTCCAGTTGCTTCTCTTCTAGTTGTATTGTATGCCCAACCTGCGCTAGGTACTTGATCGCACCATCCTTTGAGATGTCCTTCTAATTTCTTTTTGATTTTATCTGCGATTGTTTTATTTGTTGCTTTTGCCTGTCCATTAGCTTGTGGATATAACGGGGTTGACTTCCCACATTTTATCCTAAAAGCACTGAGTAACATCTCTATGTTCTGCCCCTCAAATTGTTTTCCATTATCAGATACTAGTTGTGCTGGAACCCCGTACCTTCAAATGAGGTTCTCAAATATGAATGTAAAAACATCTTTATCACGAATATGTTTGTCTTGCTTTTTTACTTCTGCGAGCTTCGTGAAATAATCTGTTGCAACTATCAAGTATCGCCTTTGTCCAGATCCAGGTATAAATGGTCCAACAATATCCAACCCCCATTTACCAAAAGGCGAGCAGCTTGTTGAAGAAGTTAATGTGGCCCCTGGTGCATGAATTCTTTTACCATGTCGTTGACATTCCTTGCATCTTAAGTACGAACAATTTTGCTTCTGTATGCATATAAGGCCAGTAATATCCTTGTATCTTTGCTCTATATGCTAGAGATCTTCCCCCACTATGATTGCCAGCTTCTCCTCCATGTAACATCTTCAATATTTTTTCTCCTTCTTCGCGAGTTAAGCACCTGAGAGGTGGTCCATTGAAAGATTTTCTATATAAAATTCCTTCTCGCAACTCATAGTTTGTTGCACGACTCTTTAATTTATGTGCTTCTAGTTTTTTCCTGGATATTTCTCCTGTTATATGGAGATTCCATATCTATCACACACAAGATTACATGTGTTTCGATTTCTCCTAGTAATATTCGCAGCCCGATTTCCCCTTTAGATTTTGTTGTATATTTTCCTAATCCATGAATAAGACATTTTGAATTTGTGATTTCTTCATCTTTAATTCCCATCCCCTTAAGTGCATGATAGAATATGATATTAACAGAACTCCCTGTATCAACCAAAATTCTGTTTAATTTCCATTTTTCTACAGCTTTCTTATCTTCTAGCATGATCGAAATTGTGATCACCAATGGTGAAGTGTGGTTCAAGTCTTCATTTGGAATTTCTGCTGCTGAAAATGTGATTTTTCTCTTTTCCCATTCTTCTAAAGTTGTTATCTTTTCTTCCTCCATGATCTTTCTTCCTCTACAATCTCGCTTGTATATTTTTCCCTTCATATTACTATGAAATTCATCAATCATTGTCTTTGTGATCATATTACATTCTTATTTTTTACAATCTCCATCTACTGACTTCATTTGATCTTCAAATTTTCCACAATTCCCTCAAATTTAGGCTACCACAATTCTCAAGTCCCTGTTTCTAGCGCCAATTATGTAGTTGCAGAATAATCTACAACTACACCCTCAATAGAATTAGTAAAAACTCAAGAAGTTCTTGATGGTGAATGATAAATTTCTTATTAATTCTCTTAGTTGATTACATAGAATTATCAAAATGGAACTAGAATAGTTACAACTTTTTCTATTTTCTCTCATAAGATAATTTCTTACACTCATTAAAAGAACCTCTCGAATTTTACATTTGAACTCCTATTTATAGTAAAACTTATGCAGCTGTATATGAATTGCGAAGTATCGCAATTCATCCTCGCAAAATTATTTCATCCTCGCAAAACCTCATATTTCTCCGCGCTACTTCTATCATCGTATCATTTTATAACTCTTTTCTCCTTTATTTATTACGATACTCGTGAACTATTATCTTGCGATATTCAGAACCTACACCTCCCTCACATTTGTGGGGTATTGTAAGTTCCGAATCAAATCTATCTTAGCCTTGTCAATTTCTAACCCCTTAGAGGATACAACATGGCCTAGCACAATCCCATGATTCACCATAAAGTGACATTTTTCCCAGTTAAGCATAAGATTAGTTTCTACGCATCGTTTAAGAATAAGTGCAAGGTTATCCATTTGTAAAAAGAATCACCATACACGCTAAAATCATCCATAAACACTTCTATGATGCTTTCCACATAATCTGAAAATATGCTTACCATAAAACGTTGAAAAGTGGCTGGAGCATTGCACAAGCCAAATGGCATACGTCTATACGCAAAAGTTCCAAAAGGACAAGTAAACGTCGTCTTTTCTTGATCTTCCGGAGATATTACAAGCTGGTTATAACCTGAAAAACCATCAAGGAAGCAATAGTAAGCATGTCTAGCCAACCTTTCAAGCATTTGATCAATGAATGGTAAAGGAAAATGGTCCTTTCGGGTGGTAGAGTTTAGCTTCCGGTAGTCAATGCAAACTCTCCAACTGGTCTAGATTCTAGTTGGAACCAAGTCATTATATTCGTTTTTCACCACCGTGATTCCGTACTTCTTTGGTGTAGTTGCAGGAAATCCTACAACACACCCCTTATCAAATCTTGATAACAATTCCTAGATCTAAATATAAAAATGGTGATAAAAATACTAAATTATAAATAAACACCAAGATTATTTACGTGGTTCAATCAATGTGATCTACATCCACGGATCTTCACTATAATAATTTGTAACTACATTAATTTACATTTACAATCTTCATTAATGGAGTTCTTGGAAGAATTCTAGATCTAGTTTTAGGGAAGAAGATGATAAAGAAATTATATTTTCTCTCTCTAAAAACCCTCTCTGCAAAATAACTTTCTCTCTCCTCTCCCAATTATCTCTCTCTTTTCTCTCTCCTGCTCTCTTCTTTATATAGGCAGTTACATAGTGGATGACAACTCATATTTCCCCTAATTTCTGATCCCAGTTCTGCGGTAATATCTTTCGCAAGTTTTCTTCATTTCTCTCGAACTCCTCCATGTCTCGCAGGATTTTCCCTCTTGTTATATTTCTTGCGAACTATCACCTTATTCTTGCGAGTAATGATAAAATCTTCACATATTTCGTCATTTCTTGTAATTATTTGCGACACCTGCCATGTGTGGTAGAAATTTTTGCAAGAGCGTTGTTATTGTGAAATTATGCTCCTACATTTTGGCTCTTTTTTCTTGAATATTGCTTGAAGATCAATCTTTAAGAAAAAATTCATTGTTGTAGTAGTCTCTGATCTTTGTTGACGAAGGAACTAGCGAAAGAATACCAAACTTAAAAAGTATATACTTGCCTCTATTCTTTTGCGAAGTTCTGAAGCTTTGAGAAATAATTAGAAGTATCATCTTTTGAAGTACACGAAGTATGAAGAATGAAGTATGCGAAGTATCCTTGAAGAAGTATAAGAAGTACTCAATCCTCGAAATATAAGGAGTATCCGCTCTTGAATGAAAAATATTTCCTCTATTCATGCGAAATTATTTCTTCATTTTTGGTGAGAATTCTTGCCCATTTTGGAAATGATTCTTGATGAGAAGATAAAGAACATAAAATATTTTCTTGGTAATCCCTAACTGCCTTTGTTCTTTATCTATGAAAGAGAATCCTTGAGAAAATGCTGAATGATTAAATTGCTTCTTTGTTCTTATCTTGCCTCTGCCTCAAGTGATAATCACTTTAAGAAAATAATCACATTCTGCAAAATTATCACAATTCCTGCGAAATTCTGGATATATCTTCGAGTTTATGAATTAGTCTGCGTGATTATGAATAACCCTGACAATTTCCAAATATTTCTGTGAATTTTTGAACATTTCTGCGAATTATGAATAGTGCTCAAACAGTACTGCGAATAGTGTTCAAATAGTACCGCGAATTATGAATAGTGCTCAAATAGTGCTGCGAATAGTGTCGCAAATAGTGCTGCGAATTATGAATAGTCCTGCGAATTTTCAAGGTATTATTCTCATTTCGCCACGGTAAAAGTGATGTAGAGTTTGTGCCTCATTTTTCTGGCTCATTGTATCTCATTGTTATTTTCTCCACTTTTTCTTCTGCAATATAATTATCTTCGCAAGTTAATTTGCATTCTCTCTATTGGTCTTATTTTCTTTTTGGCCTGTAAAACTTGTGTACTTCTCTCTTTCTTTCTTGCGACTATTTTCCGCGATAAATTGTAATTTCCATTTTATGCATTCCCATACCTGCCTCTTGTTATTGATCTGTAATGAAATAAGACTAATATAAAGTCGTTATCAATCTGTTATACGCTTGTAGGTATAACCTCTCTTGTGGTCTTATTTCGCCTTCCTAGTTAAAGGTCTTATTATGCCACTTTTATGCGACAAGATCGCAGGACATTCTTACTTTCACATGTAATAATCCATTGATATTTCCTTATCATTTATTTTGATCTCTGCGACAATATGATAAATCTAAGCCATTTTGTGAGATTAATCTCTCTTTGCTTTTTAAGACTTATGACATTGCCGTCTTTGCGATTTAAATCCTCTTATTATTGATTTCATTTATCTCATATTTTGATCTTATCGCAAAAACCCATTGATCTCATCTTAACATTTCTCTTTAGGCTTTTTGGCCAGTCACGCAGTAATATGACGGGCCTAAATACTCTTGCGAATATAAAGTCCCATGACATTGCTGTCTCTGTCACGCGACAATATGACGGGCCTAAATATTCTTACGAATATAAAGCCCCATGACATTGCCGTATTTTTTGATACACAGCTCCCTAATGGAGGGTATCGCCCTTATCTCTCCCCCCGGTTGCCCCTTCAAGGATTATACATCGGCCATACAAGACTAGCACTTTCCCATCCGGTTCGCAACAACACCAGTTGTTTTCGCAGCCTTGTCCTTTATGCCTTATATGGCTTATAGTTACAAGACTGCACCCTAAGTGGGGTTTTCTTCGGGCCGAACACATCATAAGCCAAGACTTGCCATGGATAGCTAGGGTAGGTTCATCCATCCCGGGCACCCACAATACCTCGGCGCCTTGATCATACGTTGCATTCCTTAGGAGAAACTCTCGGGCGCCCAACCAGGGTATAACCTTGTATAATTGGGAATCCAAGTTATATCACCCGGATGGATTTTCTATAATCCCAAATCTCCATGACTAGGTTCCAACAGCGGTATAGCCTTTCCCATAGCCATGCAAAGAGATACCCCCATTATGACGCACTTTAAGGACATTGCCTCTTACGGAATAGAATCCGCGAACTAAGGTGTACGCCATAAAAGTTCGTCCCATTCTTATGATAATTGAAATTAAAGAGATACCCCCCTTATGACGCACTTTAAGGACATTGACTCTTACGGAATAGAATCCGCGAACTAAGGTGTACGCCATAAAAGTTCGTCCTGTTCTTATATGTTTTGAGACGATTTGCGCCCGTCTTATGCATATTTGCATTTCTCTCTTGCGAAATTTTATTCGCGTCTCTTGCGATAATTTCGCATTTATTCATTCATCCTTTCTTTCATTTCTGTCATTTCTTCTTTCATTCTCATAATGTCATTTATAAAATAAAATTTCTGCAAAATCTTAGAAATCTTCTTTGAAATCTTGCGATTATATCGCGTCTTTAAATCAGAAATGTTCTATAGAAATCTTTAAAAACTATTAAGATCTTTAAATTTTTGCGATGAATTCTTTAGTGTAATCTTTTGAAATTTTTTGAATCTTGCGATTTTATTGCTCTTTGCCAATCTAATAAAAAATCTTTGAAATCTTTTGAAATCTTAATTTTTTTTTTTTTTTTAGAAATCTTGCGATTATATCATTGTTGATCAAAATTCTTTTGTTTTCTGTAAATAAAATATTCAAGGAAATGGTACTTATCTGTTGCGGCTTGCTGTTGTTTCTTGCGAAGTATATGATTTGTTTGAAAATTGAGAAGAAACGAGAAATGAAGTCTTGCAAAATTAATTCTTGATCTGCCTCTTGTATAATGTTACGCCATACCAGCTGTTCTAATCATTTTTTGTGAAATATGTCTGCGAAGTAATCTCCTATTTTCTTCTTGCGAGATAGCTAAAGATTCTGTGAAGAAATGAGATACCAAATTCCTACCTCTAATCAATGTTGGCGAATTTTCTTACGTGAAATAAATGCATCCTGCGGAAATTGGACTTCACTTGTTCGCTACTCAGTTGCCTGCGGGAAATAACTTGGCCTGTTTTTAGTGGGTTTGAATATTTAATCATTTTTCTTGCTACTCATTTTTTCTTCACGCTGGTATCTGGGAAGAAATAAAATCTTTGCATACTACACAGACATCTGCGAAGTATTCATCCTTACCATAAATGTTTGCAAAAAGTGTTCATTTTTTTTTTCCAGAAACTATTAATTTCTCTTCTTCACTCTTGTATTCTTCTTATGTGTATGGAATTCACGATTCTTCCTTTAGTTTCATCTTTATAATTCTTGTAGTTGATCACCGGACGTAATTCATTTCTGACTTCATCATTAACGAATCAATTATTGCTCATGAAGCTACGCCTAATATCGCCCATTTATTATTGGCGGGATGGTATTCACATTTTTCTTAATATTTCATTTATCATTTTTCTTAAGCATAAGCTGCGCCTAATACTTTCCTTATTGCTGTAGAATTTCCTTTCTCTAATAACTTCACATAAACTAGCCCCATGACCATTCATTTTAACTAACCGTTTTGTTCTCGCTGGAACTATTGTCTTCATAGATACTGATTGAACCGTCTCTGCTGGCATTTTTGTATGTTGGCATGGTAAACTTCGCATGAACTGCGGAAACATTTCTTCGCATTTGCACAATTTGTTCGCAGGAATAATCTGCTTTGCTTTGTCTTTGCTTGAATCTCCTTTGCAGAAATATTCCTACGCAAAGCTTCGCTGGAATTGCGAATTAAATGAATCATTAATGCTCATTTCGTTAGTTACCATAAAGAATTGTTGAAATGAAATGAATTATTTAATGAAATGAACTGTTAATTCAACTATTACAATTTAAATTTAAGAAATGAGAGTTAAGGATGTTCCTTTTTAATTTGTTGTCTGTAATATTTGGAGAGATATGTCGCTGGTTTAATATCTCGCTACAAGTTAACTCCTCGAGTATGAGAAGGATAGTTTCTTCGACCTTTGTAGTTGTTGGTGTTCTTTGTTGGTAAAATTTCGCAGCAAAATCTCGCAATCAGCGATGTGTTAAAATCTTGTTTCTTCGTGGGGATTAACTTTATCCTTCTTTGTATGGTCGTGACTAGAATTTCCGTGGCTGGGTTGTTGCTGTGATGAAATAGCCTTCATTCATCGCTAATAATTTTGCTCCATAAAATGTATGCGGTGATTGTACTATGATAACACGTCAGCAAAACATACATTTGGCTGCGAAATGATAGTTTTGCGAAATGGGGTGTACTATATAGTTTTGCGGTGATTGCATATAGCGCCAAACTACTCAAGAATCAATAAATCGCAAAACTACAGAGACAAAAGATCAGAATATTATATAGTATATCTATGATACTTCGTGCGTGAAATCTATGATACTATATGATAGTTTCTTCGGTGATTGTTTCTATACAGTATATCTCCATTAATTCTATATACTATATGATACTAGGGTGTACTTGTTGATATGATGTTAGACTAAATACCTATATAAAGAATTCTTCGCAGAAGTAGATAATATAATATTATATAATGTACTTGTTTGTATGCTATTTATATAATATTAGACTAAAAATTCTGGGTTGTTTGAAGAAATGGGATAAGTTTCTTCGCAGAAGTAGATGGACCAGCCAGTTTTAAAGACCAAGTAAGCATAGTTCCTAGTATATATTTATTAATAGTATAAACTTGCAAATCAATGTATCTTTCTTTTTAATTTCGTCACTAAAAATGCATAACTTGTGAAATATCAATGTACTTTAACACTTTAATGCTATCATCCAGAAATGTAGCGAACCATGCTGTTGAAAATGAAGTATGAAGACAAAACGACGCAAATAAAGAATATCACACATGAACCAATTTGCCAAATGTCTCTGCAAATACAAAAGCAGGAACCAACTTGCGAGAAACAATGCATAACTTGCTTTCCTTGACTCTAATGATATGACGCATGAGTTAACTTGCAGAATGATAAGGGGAAATTAAATAAAGTGAAGAAGAATGACAAGGGGACAGCGCAAGATTCCCTTTTGAATAAAGTTAATTTGCAGAATAAAAAAGTATAAATGGAAAATGACTCTCATATCAGTGAATCAAATATCAGCGAAGAATGATGAAAGAAAAATTTTACCTGTGTGATATCACACAAAACTTTCAACACATCCAGTTCGTTAGCAATAATTTTTCCCCTAGTTGAAAATGATACTTGGCTAAGGATTTAACCTCTTTAATAATTTTTTTCACAAGATATATTTATAAAACAATGACCGTTCGCATTATTCAAAATTTTGCAAAGAAGAATCTGTAAAATTCTGAATCTGAAAAGAATCTCGCAACGAAGAATTTGTGAAAAGAATTTTGAATATTGTATCCATTTTTGAAAAGAAAATTTTGCGAAGAAAATTCATTTTGAAATGAAAATTTTGCAAAGAAGAATCTGTAAAATTTATTGTATGAGTTTGTAAAACATGGTCTGATTGTAGCAAAATTGCTTTTGAAAACTCATTTTGAACTGTGTAAGCAATAAAATTCTCCCAGAACTTGTCGATAAACCACCAGATCTGAGATTTCGATAAGAAAATTAAAGAGATTATTAGTTTAAAACTCCAAATTTTCCAGATCTATATTATGAACATATAATTAAAAAGATAAGAAAATTTTTATCTTGTTTGAGTGGTGAATTGATGCCATTCCATTTCATTTAAAGATTCCTTTGAATCTGCTCCTGTTTAGCTTCTGTATCTCTTTCTTTTTCCGTTTCTTTAACCATTTCTCCATTGAAACTTCCACTTTTCCTCTCAAATTTTTTAGATCTAGTGATGTATAACTCTTCCAATAGCTAATTTCTTTGAATCTTCTTCAATCTATCAAATAGTACCCCTCCTTGTTTCTAGCGCCAAAATGTAGTTGCAGGAAATCCTACAACACACCCTTATCAAATCTTGATAACAATTCCTAGATCTAAATATAAAAATGGTGATAAAAATACTAAATTATAAATAAACACCAAGATTTTTTACGTGGTTCAATCAATGTGATCTACATCCACGGATCTTCACTATAATAATTTGTAACTACATTAATTTACATTTACAATCTTCATTAATGGAGTTCTTGGAAGAATTCTATATCTAGTTTTAGGGAAGAAGATGATAAAGAAATTATATTTTCTCTCTCTAAAAACCCTCTCTGCAAAATAACTTTCTCTCTCCTCTCCCAATTATCTCTCTCTTTTCTCTCACCTTCTCTCTTCTTTATATAGGCAGTTACATAGTGGATGACAGCTCATTGACAGCTCTTATTTCCCCTAATTTCGGATCCCAGTTCTGCGGTAATATCTTTCGCAAGTTTTCTTCATTTCTCTCGAACTCCTCCATGTCTCGCAGGATTTTCCCTCTTGTTATATTTATTGCGAACTATCACCTTATTCTTGCGAGTAATGATAAATCTTCACATATTTCGTCATTTCTTGTAATTATTTGCGACACCTGCCATGTGTGGTAGAAATTTTTGCAAGAGCGTTGTTATTGTGAAATTCTGCTCCAACATTTGGAACGACTTGAATCGGGCTCACCCATTTGCTATCGGATATGGGATAGATAATCCTGGCATCCAACAAATTCAAGATTTCTTTCTTGATTACTTCCATCATTGGAGGGTTCAAGCGATGTTGAGCTTCTCTTGTTGGTTTTGCCCCATCCTCAAGATGTATTCGGTGCATACATATGCCAGGACTTATTCCTTTGATATCGGCAATAGTCCATCCAATGGCATACTTGTGCTCTCTTAGCAATCGAACAAGCTTCTCCTCTTGCACCTCGGTGAGGTTGTTGGAAATGATCACCGGTAACTCTTCATTGTAACCTAAATATACGTATTTAAGGTGATCCGGAAGATGTTTCAACTCAAGAATAGGTACCTGCACAATCGATGGTAAAAGTTTATCATTAGTAAGCGGCAAAGAAACATAAGACGCATTGTACTTTTGTGGAACTTCTTGTAACGAGTTAAGAGATAAAACAACCTCTTTAAGCTCATCACAAATAGATAATTCACTTTCAAGGTCTTTGTATTTTCCATAACCTAAACCTTCCACTATGGTGTTTTCGAAAGCATCATCACTATTTAATTCAAACATCTTTTGAGCTAGAGAATCAATAATATCAATAGAAAAACATGAATGCACATCACTAGGATATCTCATAGCCTCAAAGATATTGAAACTTATGATCTCATCATCAAATTCCATAGTTAAAGCGCCCTTGAAAACATCAATCTTCGTTCTAGCAGTTATCATGAATGGTTTACCCAACAGCAAGGGGGTAGTCGATGGTGAATCCTCATCCATCATGTCAAGAACATAGAAATCTGCCGGAAATATGAGTTGATTAACCTGCACCAAAACATCTTCAATAACCCATTTCGGGTAAGAATTAGACCTATCAGCAAGTTGTATAACAATACCGATATCTTTAAGAGGTCCAAGTTTCAATAATTCATAAATGGAGGCAGGCATAACATTAATGGATGCTCCTAAATCTAGCATAGCACGCTCAAACCTGACTTTACCAATAGTACATGGTATAGTGAAACTACCGGTATCTTTCAACTTAGGTGGGAGTTTCTTTTGAAGATATGCCGAAGCATTTTCCCCCACACTCATCACTTCATTACCGGTCAATTTGTGCTTGTTAGTGCACAATTCCTTCAAGAATTTTGCCCAGCGCGGAACTTTCCTTATCGCCTCAATGAGTGGAATGTTCACTTCAATCTTCTTAAAGATTTCCAAAATCTCTTGGTACAATATCTCCTTGTTCGACTTTGAAAACCTACTAGGAGAAGGAGGAGTAGTAGCATAAGTAGAAACACGAGTTTTAGAGTTAGAATTTGTTACCGGGTCAGCCTTTTTAGGGGCTGTTTCACCCTCTTCTTTTTCCAAATCAGGATCATGGGACACCGGTGATGTTTCCGGTTTCTCTACTTGCTTCCCACTGCGTAACTCAATAGTATTGGCATTATCTTTGTGATTTACTATTTGCGAAGGAAGTTTTCCCTCTGCTTGTGCTTCCAATTTGCTCACGGCGGTAGCTAATTGACCCATTTGCACAACATACAAGCATCCCCAACACACTGGTAAAGCTGCTAAGAGGTTGAAAATTTGATTTTTTTTCTTTGAACCCATAATTTTTTCAGTTGAAAAAGCTCTGTGCCGGCATAGTAGTTATATGAATACAATGCCGGAATACTCTATACTAGCATAGTATTGTTCCGGCATAGTATTCATACTACGACTATGAAGGTATCCCGATATCCCCCATTTTGAAACCAAAACCGGCATAGTATTCAACCAAAAAACTATGCCGATACTGTATGAAAACATACAGGAAGCAGTGCCGGCATGCTCGATAGAAATCTATCAATGCCGGTACTCAAGTGAATTTTTTTGTCTCAAGTTTCTCGATAATTTACATCATGTGCCGGCATAGAAATTCAAGCAACATACAATGCGGGTAGCATTACCGGCATGCTCGAGAATTAAATGACTATGCCGGCAGTGGATGACGAGGAGTCGAATCTCGCAAAAATAATATTTCTCTACTTTTTACACTATAAAGTAGTATAATGTAAGTAGGATCGTCCCAAGGGAGGTATGAAGTCTAAGTTGTTATGCAAATACTCTTAGCAAAGATGATTTTGTTGTAGAAATTCTGAAAATTGTAAATTGTATTCAAATATGAGATGTAATTGATTAAAGGTTCATTCTAGACCACGGAATACTAACCAAATTGATATATAGCCTAGTTCTTCACATTATCATGTTACTAACAACCCTAGAATAATTAGTACGCTCAACTATTCCGTTACTATCTTCTAATCTCACCGGATATGGAAGCGCTCGACTACTGGTTCCTACTTGCCAAGTTTCCTAGAGGTACGCTTACTAGGTGTGACTTAAACAAGTTCTCTAAGTTTTGTGAGATAAGGTTGCTCCTAGTGATGAACTCAAAAGCATGAATCACCTACTAGTGTTGATTTCTACATACGAGCACTTAACAAAGTCCCATCATCAGTACCCATATATTGCTACTTGTGTTTATATTTCTAGACAATTACGGGTCGAAGAAAATCTAAACTAGCAATAGGATTAAGAATTAATGATTCAATTTCGAACTTAAACCCTTAACAAATAATCCATAAATAATATTAGCATGGTACAAATCAATCAATAACATAAATAAATGCAAGAGAACAAGTTATTTCATATCAATCATAGGTTCATATTTCGGGTTTTGAAATCGCTCTTAATCAAGAAGAGATTTAGTTACTCATAATATTGGAGTTCATCATCAAATATAATAATTGAAATAAAGTAAAGAAGATGAAAATATAAAATGAAAGCAAACCCTAGCTCCGGCTCTCTGCAAAAACTCCAAGAAGAATACGTAAAATACGTAGTAATCAAAATTGTAGAAGTCTTCCCCTTTTGTAGCTTTCTTTCTCCAAACTAGGTCATAACATAAAAGTCCAAGTCCAATCCACTAAGACCAATTCATGTGTGAGAGTAGCCCAGTAGAAAACATGCCCCAAAACGAGTCACCGGAAAGCTGGGTCACCTGCCGGAACTTGGACGGAACCTTGCCGTCGGCCCGGAATCCGGCAGCCGGAAAATCTCAGGTAACCATTGCAACATTGCACATGCCAGTAATTTTTGTTGCTCAATACCCCATCAGCAGCTTCGTCTCTTGCCATATCTGCTACCAGCTACACCTGCAATGTACCACGACCAACTGCATCCATTCAATCATCTTTATAGCACCATCATAACCACCTTGAGCTCAAATCTCAGCTTCAATGCTTCAATTCTGCAACTACTCTTCATTTGTACATCAACAGTACTTCTCTGCACTGCTCAAGTACACCTTCCAGCTATCTTGTAAGCCTTGTCCATCTTTTAGCTAGTCCACCTTCTCAATGGCTTAGGTGCACTTCATAACCAGCTCAAATCATATAAGCTCAAGCTGCACAGACCTGCAATTCCTAGCACCAGTTACAGCTTTGGCTCCATAACCAGCCAACAAAACACACATAACAACACCACCAGAACTGCTTCTAGTCACCAAAAACTTCAGCTGCACCAACCATTCTTGTCAGCCAACCATCACTGCCATGCAACTACCAGTTCCCAGCTACAATACCAAACATTACAGCGTCACTGCCATTCAACCACTGCCATCGACCACAGCTCCTGATAACACCATCTTCTCAGTGACTGCATCTCTCCCTTAAAACTCAGCATAGCTTCGAGAATATGCTGTCAACAGCACCACTGCCTAATCATTGTCACTGCACGTTCCAATCACTCCCAGCATCTTTCAGTCCTCGAGCTCAACTCTATCCTTGAACTCCATCTACAAGCTTCCTATCTTGTTCCCCTTGAGCTCTAAAAACTTCAGTCACTGTCATCTCCAGTAATGCTAGCAACAACTGCCAACGTTCATGAGCTCAGCTCCTTTAGCTCTATAGTTCGAGTTACAACGTTGATGCCATCAACCAACGGCAATAATCTCGGAAAACTCTATTCTTCCTTTTACTTGTTAACTCGAGCTCCACTCCTTCCTCAACAATGGCAGAAACATTGCTCCACTTCCGGCGACAGTATCAACTCCATTTGTAATCCCAATTTTTCTCAAATCCACCAGTGCCTTCCTTCCATCAGTTATCATTCACAGGTCACTAGCTCAAGCTAAAACTAGTACCATATCACTTTGTATAGCTTCAATCTCCTGACAGTGCTCTACTACTCCAGCCATAACTCCCTGAAATGCATCATACATTCCTGCCATGCTACAAACTCAGTAACCTCATAGTCTCCCAGCATCGAGCAACACTTCTACCTCAACAACACCATAGCTACTGCAGCTCCATTCATACTACAGCAACAAATTCATATCCCTGATGCCAAAGATGATCTTTCTCCTAACCAGCTATTTCGACCAACACCATCAAACTAAACCCATTCTAGGTACCAGAACACCAACTTGGCTGCCATCTTCCACTCGAGTACCAACAGTTCATAGTACAAACCAGACTTCACAGCCATCAGCACAACCAATTGAATTATCCATTAGAAACAACCCATTACTGCCATTGCAAATTTTGCCGTTCCGACACTCAAAACCCCATTTATATTGCATCAAACCATCACCAATGCTTGCACTAGACGGAACCCCCAATTCAGACCTCATCACACAGATTCGAGTAGTTACATCTAATTGATTTCATTTTCCTTCATTCGATTCAACCACTTCTAAACATCCCCCTGCTATTGCTTCTATAGTTCAGATTTGAGATGTACTCTTCGATAAAGATCACATAACCCCCATTATATGCTAACAATCACCATAACCAACATTAATTTCAGACAAAATTATTATTCTTATTGTTACTTTCGATCGAGACTTTCATTTGAACTCAATTTCAGATCGTACACGGACCCTCAAATATCATCACTGAATTTATACATCACCAGTAGCTACCTCCATTCGATCTCTGCCAGATGAAATTTATCAAAGATTGAACTCCAAACAAGACTAAATCTGGTTCATGAATCTACAGCTAAAACCCATCTTGAATCGAATCCTCGTTTCACCATCTTCTCTCAGAATAGTGCCGCCATCAGATAGGGATGGTAATGATGAGAGATAATTTCCTCTATGAATTCTAGGGTATGTGTAAGAGGGGTAATGAATATAGCCACTCAGATAGAGTAGATAAGGGGTAGCCAGAATGACTCAAGCACCCATGAATAGGATAGGGGCCAGCCAATTGCCAGCCCTTTCATTGACTTAACTCCACATAACACTCGCGGTTGAACGCTTTCGCCCTCCTTGCTCCACATGAAGCTTTCTTAAAAATTCCACCAACAACAACCATCCCTTATTTCTCAGATTCACTTCTTCTCTTCAATGAGAGTCATCACTAAAGTTTTCGTGCTTTTCAGACAGAAAAGTTGCATCACTAAAGCTGACATACTTTTCAGACATAGATGAAGAAATAAAAGTAAATTGTGAGAAATAATCCGCCTCCAAAAGCATTTGCAAATGAGATGAGACTTTTGCCCTATTTCTTCTTCTTTAGTTCCAAGTGACTCGAAAGTACCTAAATATTCAAAAGCAAACATAAGATACATAATTTACAAGAAAAACGGCAGCGAAAGCATAAACAATAGATAAATATTAAGGTGTTTCAGACACCTATCAGTGGACTGAAAACTAGGAAAAAAAATTAAAAACGGACTGAAATTCAATTTTCTCGTAGACCACCTGCGTAAAATAAAACTTTTATGTCGGCATCGTATTCAACCTAAATTATATGCTGGTATTGATAACAAATTCCAAGGGTTTTCCTGTGTACTTAAAGTGGACTGCCGGCATACACAAATAAATTAAAATCAATGCCGTGACATACTACTAGCATTTAAGTTAACCTAAAATCAATGTCAGGACAGAACATTAATTTTCAGGTGATTCTATAAATCAATACCGGCATAGCATTCATACTAAAATCATTGCCGTAACTAAATACGGCATTGTATTCATTATAGATTGAATGCCATAAAATAGTACTGGCACTGTATTAGTACAAAAATCAATGCCGGTACTCTCTGAAACTCAACTGTTTGAGTTAGGGTTCGCGATTCTGATGATTCTAACCCAAACCCACTGCTATAAATCGATTCAAAATCACTTACCTTCTCACAGAAGCAATGTTTACGAGAAGTTGATCGTCCGAAGCCTCTTGTTCTTCTTCTTCTTTCTCTTGATCAATCGAAGCAAACCTTTGTTCTAATTTTTGTTGAACAATCGATTTTGACTTTGATTGGGCATCTAATTTCTTTCTTGGAGGCATGGTTATGATTCAGGTAGGTTAATCGACGAAGAAATTTTTTAATCATCGTCGATGAATAACGGATGAAGAACGATGAAGAAGAAGATGGAAGAAAAAAAATATCAAAACCTAAACCTAATGAGTGCCGGAATTGATGGTGTAAATGGGGGATAACTGATTTGGTTTTTAGATTTTATGTTTTAGGGGAAAGGTTAGTTAGTCTTTTCATAAAGTTTTTAATTAACCAAAGGGTATTTTAGTACTTTCATACCAAATGGTCACCCCTTAGCAGAAACAATGGTTTGGGGGAAGTAATCAATATCCCCCAGTAAGATTGGGCATCCCCCAATTGCATGTTCATTTTAATACAAAAAATATATAATCAATGAAAAATTATAAATTTACGCGTGCCTAATAGAAAGTGTGACTATTTTGTCAACCGAAAATTAAACAAGATTGAACACGAACATAATGCATGGGTTGATATTTCACATAAAGTGGAGTTTTTGGAAAATAATAGTTTTTTTTTATATGCATGGGATTTATTATAGCTTATTATTTCTTTGTTGTTGTTGTTTTTTTTTTTTAATATCCTAAAGTCTCCCCAAATATCACTTATTTTGGAGAGACTTTGTTTAAGCCTTTTATGGTATATTTTCACTTAAAAGTCTCTAAAAATTCTTTTTTTTGGTAAGTCAAAAATTATATAGAATAATAAGAATATTTACAAGATAGTATGTGAGAAAAGAGGTCACAACAACCCCAAAACCTCCCAAAACTATTTAAAACGATAATAAATTACATTTGGCCACTCAATTGAGCTTAAAAAAACTGGAGAACCAAAGTATTGCATCCTCACTCCATTGTCCAACAAACAACCACGCTTGGCCATTTTATCAGCTGCAAAATTCTCTTCACGATAAGTGTGCACAAATCTAATATAATCATACAATCCCCTCACTTCAGTCCAACGATGTTGAGCAAACCACAGTAAAGAATCATCTTCCAAAGCATGAATGACGCTTGAAGAATTTGAACGAATAAGAATCCGACTGAAACCCCATTGCACTGCCCACTCCAGGCCTATTAAAATGCCATAAAGCTCTGCCAAGTAATTAGAAATTATGCCTAGGCCTATACACATAGCTCCAACCACCCTACAACTTGCATCACGTGCCACTATACCAGCTCCCGCCACCCTTGGATTGCCTCTCGACGCACCATCGCAGTAAAGAAGTAACTCATTATGATATGGGGGAGACCAAAAACATGGTTGCGGTTCAACATGCTTCACTTTCCTATGCCTAACTCGAAAGAAATTAAGCACACGAATGTCTTCTACTGTGTTGAAATGAATTGTTGACAGTGGGAGATCCAAATCCAATAACAGAGAATTCTAATATTTTCTGAAAGTCACTATCCAATAACAGAGAATTCTAAAGACTTTCAGATAGTCACTATCCAGTAACAAAAACTTTCAAACATTTACAAAGACTCCCTATCGACTAATAAGAGATTCGGAATGTCTCTAAAATTCCATATAATTCTCAATTGACTAACCCCCTATAAATTTAAAATATCTAAAAAATACAAAAACTTATCAAAAAATCAACACAGTTTCCTGAAACTAGAAAATTTTCAAAATTAGTTAGAATTTCGTATATACTTTAGCATACTAATCACAAACAATAGAAACAAAAAAAATATCTCTCCATAACAAGATAGTTCAATCTTCAGATCAAAATAGTCCAATAAATAAAGAACATATCGTTACCAATCAACCAATGTTAGGTACAACACAACAAAATAAGCCATACAAATGGCCCCCTTATTTCTTTAGTAGAATATCGATGGATTTCAAAGAAAAATATGAGTTGAAACAACAAAACAATATCAATAAGAAATTGTGTTTTCATAGTATTATCTGATTGAGTTTTGTGATTCTAAAAAAAAAAAAAATATTGGATAAAAGATCATTACAATAGGATCGTATATATGTAAAGTGAAAATGGAAGATAAAAAAATGAGCTAACAAAGTTTAGAGAATAACAAAAATTATAAAAAAGACTGGAATGACATCACGTTTAGTTTCTTAAAATTGGATGACAGTGACGAAATCAACAATGCAGGAAAAAATTCATACAACTCATCTATTGTCAGTAAATTTTACAACTCATTTATTGTCTCTGAAGCATTTTACTAGGGAAAACTCTCCGAGAAGATTCAAAGTCTAATGAGGGGCGGGATTCAAAAAAACTACACATACCTTGGAAACTTAAAAACAATATACAATTTCTATTTTCTGGTAATTGTTTTGAAGAAGAAAATACTAAAAGAAATAGACGGAGAAGTGATTTTATTCCTAAGAAAACAAGTACCATCATAGATTTATAAAGAGCATAATAGGAGTCTTTTCCCAAACCATGGATCTGAAGAAAAGATCAAAGGATTTTTGAAATATCATTACAAAGATGAACGTAAAGTAAAACAAACAAGAGGCAAGAACATAGGATGTTAACATTCAAATAACATCCACAGCAAAAATATATATACAGTGTAAGCATGGATTTAATTAGGGATCGAGAAAGAATGAAAATGTACAAAGAAGGCCTTATAGTATATAAAAATGAAGAAAGAATATGGGAATTTAAGCGCAATTCAAAGACATGTAGATTTTGTTTTGGATTAAATGACTAGCAGAAGTCAAATAGGATTAACAGGATATATCATGCTATGTTTCACAATAAACTTTATGGTTGTTTTCATGTTATTTTTCAATAAACATATATTACTGCTTTCTTATTTTGGTTGAACGTAATATATGTACCAATGGAGAATACAATAGGTATGAATATGCACATATCTAGGACTTTTATTTATTTATTTTGTTTGAAATTATTGATTTACTCTTTTATAAGGGTTAAGTTTTTCGTTCCAAATTTTGTTAATGGTTTCTGCAAGTTTTTGTATAGAATCATGTTGATCAATGAGTTTCTTTGTTGGTTAGTTTCCCACAATGTGGCCGTATTGTTTTTTTTTTTTAATATCAAGCCTTTGTGAAGAATATCAAGCCTTTTGACACCTGTCTATTTGTGAAATAATATGGTTTATTGTTCAAACTCAATTCAAAACGAAAGTGCTATGATATACACTCTTTAGTATGCAGTAATATGCTCTATTCCTTCAAAAAAACAACCTAATTCTTTTTGTTTGAAATATTATACCAATTTTTTTTTCTTTTTTGAAGCAATCTTTGGGCGATAAATAGAATCAGTATTGACATGTATTTCATGAAATACTTTTTATTCCTATAATGTAGATGTATTTTAGGTGTTTAATGAGGCGGTATTAGATTATCTTTTTCGTATCGGCATGTATCTGATGAAATACACCACATCATTAACGGTCTTATAACATGCGTTTACATGATTGGGGAACATCATCAATTCACAAAGAGTAGTATCTTCAGTGAATTAACAATAACATGTGAAGATAATTAAGGGTCTAAGTAATTTTGTCCTCTTTTAACAAATGATAGTTGGTTACAAATTGAAATATTGTTTAAGTTCCAAAATGAGCATGTTGATATACCAATTGCTTTTAGCTAAACTAGGAGCTTAGAAATATTGATGCATTAGGGTCACGTTATTGTAGTCCATGCACTATACTGCATGTCCTTTGTGTAGTCTCGCCTTACCTTGACCATAAATCACATTTGTTTAGCTAAAAAAAGACTGTCGTACTTTACTTTCAGAGGAAAGCACTATCAATTAAATTTTTCATGGAGTTGACCCAATTTGAGAATTTCTGTTCTATTTATTCTCTAATTATATTTAAATACGTTTTGTAGAGAAAAAGGTCGCCACTTTGTTTCTCTATCATCGTTATCACCATTTCGCACTAAGCTAAACTAACTTATAGTTGCCAACATGGATCCATATGTTATCATGCACATACCATTTTAGGGAAACAAACCTAATATTTTGTGAATTGATATAAAATTAGGTTAAAATTGGATTTTGTGAACTGACACAAAATTAATCGATTTAGGTGAATTTTGTATGTTCACACAAAATTAAATTTTTTTTTACTCTTATGAATAGCGTAGCTCTGAGCTTATTAGCACATCTTGTGCTTCTCATCAGGTACCCTTCATGCATATTTCAATTCATACACTTCAGGAGATTAGTGTTACTCATCTAAGAATGAGCACTAATCATCGTGTCATGTCAGAATTGGGAGTTCAGCTAAGAAAACAACATAGAATAGATACTCAGTAGGCTCTGTATTAGTGAATAATGCAGCTAGGAGCTTATTATGCAGCAGGCACTGCATTAGTGAATAATCTAACAAGGATCTTATTATGCAGCAGGCTCCGCATTAGTGAATAATGCACCTAGGAGCTTATTATGCAGCAAACTCCACATTAGTGAATAATGCAACTAGGAGCTTAAATAAAATTCATAGAATATCTGGGATTATTGCAACATGCACCAATATTATTATAATAAATTTCATATATGTAGATACTGAATTACACAATACATATGTAAGCATAGAGGTATAGACACTCATCAGCTTTTAGTTGCTCTACCTCCTTACAGAATGCAGGCACAAAAAATATAATTCTATGGTTTTCTCCCTAAGATGAAAAATACCATTAACATTAAGTCCCTTGCTTAGCACGTAATAGTGACCTTGTTGCGGGGTAAGCACTAGATGGTGACAAATGAAAATAAAATGTATAAGCTAAAGTAGATAGATGTTACGATTAGAGAGTAGTCGGCTTGGGCCATGACGAATGAAGCGTCAGTCCAGAGGAAATCACCAATCATCCTAGAGGAAAGCAATAATTATCCTTCTAGCATATTGACGCCGTCTGGTCACAGGTAAGGAAGGAGGCATGATCGGCCAGGGCATCAAGCTTGGTCGGGTATATCCAGGTATATGCATGCAAAAAAAAGCGGAAAGTATTTCTCCTCCCCGGTGTTTATGGGTGAAAACTATTCCTGCCGGTTTTGGTAATTTGGGGTTTGTGGATGAGGAATGAATCTAAACCCTAAAGAAATGCACTGTGCGGTGAGTGCTTGCAAATTCAGGAGATCAATTTGTGCAAGTCCATCCTAAACCAAGAAATGGTCGTTCCAGACTTGTTTCGGTCACAAAGTGAAGGAGATGGGGTTGATCTTAGGGAGGGAAGCGAATAAGGTGTTGAGATTGTGAAGGTGTTGGCTATGTATGACTTGTATCAGAAGGATAAACTAGCTTACAGGATGTATGCTATCAGTTCCGGTGTTTGAACACGATTGTATCAACACTTGCCTTTGTTGTCTTGTCTTGTTTGAAAAATAGGATGGAGAACTTATTTATACAAGTCTTTTAGCCTAACCCTCGTATCTCGTGGGAAGTGGAGAAAGTGGAGTGATGGAGTAGTGGAGTAATGTGTTAGTATCACATGACCAGGCTTACCCACTTCTTATATCATCACTAACCATCCATGACTTCCTGACACGTTCTTGTGATGACGCGTTGTGCGATGCACGCTGTAAACCGCCAGACCAATACCCCAGTATGTATCCCCTAGTTTTTGACATGATTGATGTCTCGAGTCCGTGGATCATGGGACCCATAGAAAATAACATGTAATGCTAGATTGAATAATTACGTTATTTAGGAAGTCGATACTTGTGAAGTATCGTGTGTATACTATGCAGGTACTGCATCGAGTATATTTAGCATGTATGAAGCATCGCTGTTTGAGCGTCTCGAAATAACTTCATGTCCAGCCTACTTCATGTGATGGTTTGGAGGCTACGCAAGTAAATCCTTCCTTGGTCGACCACATGGTGTGGTAGAGTGACGGATGGTAATCATCATGACGCCTCACTGACCAATTAACTCCTGACCAAGGTTGTAGAACCAATCCGGTGAAGTTGGACGGACGAGATGGTTTCTGAGACACTCATCTGCGACCGTTGGTGAAATTAGGGTTTTGGAGTAGGCGCACAAGCACCACTCTTCAGCCTGATCGAATCCAAGCTTGGGATACGAATTTTGGCTGGCTGATCGTACATGCATGTAGATAGCATGGCAATGTAGGCGCCCATACCCCATTGTCTCAAGAAAGTGTGATCTGGGCCACTAAATTCTTCTGGCGAAGTTGAGTGGTCGAGATCAATTTGCGACAGAAAACTGGTGCCGCAAAAGCCGCACATCGTGCCAACTTCAGGCGCGCGTTCCAAGATGACCAATCTTGGTCGGTCTTGGACGATTGGCCTGACGTGTAGGTGGTGGGCTGGTGTTTATGCTTATACCTGACTTTCCCATGAAAACATGATCTAAGCCACTCAAATTGTCCGGAGAAATTGAGTGGTCGAGATTAGTTTGCAATTTGGGAAGTGTGACCATGCTAGTTTGGGCGTGCGTTTTGGGATAACCAGGCATGGTATGCCTTGGACAATCATGTGAGGGGATAGATGGGTCCACGGGGGTCATGTTGGTATGACCGGACCTTCTTAATATAATCTCAGACCCTTCATTCATGTCGGAGAAAATGGACGCTCGTGATGTTCAAAACCCTAATTTTGAGTTTCACGGCCGTGCGTCATGCTCCGTTCGTGCGCACAAATTAGGATGACCGAACATGGTTGGTCCTGAACGATCGGTCAAGTATGTAGGAGGGCCCACGGTGATTGTGTTAACATGCTCTGGGCCCTTTGAATCCACATATACACCCTTCATCTATGCCTGCGAAGATGGATGGTTGAGACTGCTTCGTGACACATGTAATGTGCCGCAAACCCTAATTTAGGGTTTTCCTTCCATGCTGCTCTGGCTTGGACGTTTTTTGGAAAACTATGCCCATCTTTTAGGGAGGCCGACCATGCGGGACCCGCGTTGGTTCGGCAGCGAATATTCCATACCTGCTTGGGGGTTATGGAATCGATCTAGGACATCCAATCATGCTGGTGGAGTTGGATGGTTATGATCATTTCTAGACTGATATGGACAGTCCGGATGCTCAATCAGGCTAGTATAGTACACCGAGAGTTGCTCAATCGGGCTAGTATAACACACCGAGAGTTGCATCATGTACGGGTATTTCGTACATGCTTTCATTATAATGCTTGGAGATTCGTGTTGCTCTCAGCAGAGCAACACTCAGTCGTCATTCCGCACTGATAATGAGTACATGAAATATAAGGCTGTTTATGCATTAATTAATAATGTTGTAAATTCACAGGGTATATGGGATTGTTGCTACATGCTCTAACCTGGATGAATTTCGTGTATTTAATTCACGGACTGGGATTGTTGTCACATGCTCCATTCTAGGTGAATTAGTAAAGTGAAGAAGTATTCAACACTTATTAATGGATTTATCTTTTACAAGATGTTAGCGCATAATTTTTTGGCTTTTACAATTTTAGCCTTAAATAAAAATCCACCATCAACACCCGGACTTTGAATGCCATGCATAAAAGGGAGATTTGATCCTTCCCTTCTTGTGCCAAGAAGGCCACTTTTACCACATCTAGCCATCACGAACAGGGTAGGTAAGTCCGTCTTGCTCTTCATGGGATCTGGCACAATGAGCTTCTTGATCTTCACCAATTAGTGCAAGCAGTTGTGATAGTACTACGAGATAAGCCTACTCCTGAGAGATTGG
The DNA here is from genome assembly GCA_023529315.1 of Papaver bracteatum. Taxonomy (NCBI): domain Eukaryota; kingdom Viridiplantae; phylum Streptophyta; class Magnoliopsida; order Ranunculales; family Papaveraceae; genus Papaver; species Papaver bracteatum. The sequence continues at coordinate 1,465,204 of JAJJWX010001253.1, forward strand.
AGGATCATCCTAGGTTGAAGGTGCTTCCTTTGAGTAAACGAAAAGCCTCTAATGAGTCGATTCAGGTAAGAACTCATGTATTCAGTTGTTTGATACCCATTAGTACATATCTTGTTGCTCATGTGACTTGTTTAATATTTCAGAAAAAGAGTTAGGTAAAACCTAGACAAGGTGGAGGCAGTCTCTAGGAGAGAGAGGTTCGGCCATAGAGGCTTGTAGTTGGTACCCGAACATCTGTAGTGAACTTCAATTCTTCGGACGTACGAGTATGTACATGTTTTTCATTTGATCCGCTGAATTATCTAGGTAGCTTTGAATTAATCTTGCTCAACCTCCTCCGTAATTCTAATGTTTTGGGAATGTGGATGATTTTACTAAACTCGCGTTAGCCGGTAGCTGGGATGATAACACATTCAAGATATCTCCAGAAGAAAAAGGAGAAATCTGGTGATACTGAGTCACTTCCAGATGATGAGGATGAGAACCACTCAGATTCAGGATCCGATAAGAATGAAGGCAACACTTCTGATTATAATAGTAGCAGACCCAACTTCCCAAGCAAGTCAGCAGATGGACATGTAAGTTCTTTACGTATTTTATTATTTCTGGCTTGCTTGGATCATTAACTATTTTAATATGAAAATATATGATTAACTTTGTAATTTGGGATGATGTTGCAGGATGAGGACGAACTAATAGATAATGCAGAGATGGTGGCAGTTGAGGAGATCCCACTGCGCCTTCCAGAGAAAGTGAAGTTGTCACTCCGTGGAAATCAATGTGGATATTTCGAGTGGAAATTTCCTTGGGACTGAAAAGGAAAGAGTTGATCATTCTATTGCAAAAGATATCTTTGACACTCTGTCTGATTCTCATCTTGCAGGCCATGTAGTAGTTGGAGGATTCAGCGTGTCAGCTTAGTACGTTGAGTTGTACACTCGAATATAAAAGAAGTATAAACACATCGCCACAAGTAGGAAATACAAAAGCTGTGTTTTGCTGGCAAAGCATGTGGAAAAGACTCGATGAGATGTGCAATATGACCAGGCATGGTGCTTCTGAAGAGGTAACCATAAATTTGGAGTATAATCAGAATACGTGTGTGGATTTCGGGTTCAATGTCTCCTGGTTTTGTGAAGGATTTTTTGATGCCAAGAAGTTGCGATCCAAAATTGGTGTATCCCCTACTATAACTCCATTAATAAGAAAGAAGCATAGGTTGAGAAGTTTTCTCAGGATCTAAAGGTGAACTAGGTTATTCTCCAGGAGATAAAGGATGCTTTCTCGAAAAGGGACGAGTTTTCATTGGATGATTTCCTTTGAATGTCTTATTCTCTTCTTAAAACCTTTTCTCCTAGGTGTTTTGAAAGATAATAGATGTTCTTTTATGGTTTGATTTTATGGTTTCGAATAAGTAGGTAATTGTTTTGCGAAAATTTTGAACTTATAGAGATTTAATTTTCGGATGGTTTATAGACATTTGATAAAATACTTAAAGGTACCATCCTTCCATTCAAATCGCCTAGTCACAGTTGGATTGATAGACGGATCAAGTCCCCAGGTCTTGATGGGATGAGGAATAAATGGTTGTTAAGAGAGTTGTTCAACAAGATTTACTTGTATGTGGAACCTTCGGATGTACGATCTTGCATCCTCTCTCCACATATGCCAATTGACGATATTCTGAAAGCAGGTAGTCTCACTTATTTTCGTTGAAGTAATAGGCACGAACAAGACAGTCTTCACATAGTGGTAGAGATCATCTCGTTTCTTAGAGCTAGCAGTGGTATGTTATGTATACTGAAAACATCAGCACAATATGATGGTTGAGGTAACCAAAGAATTTGATAGTAGGCTCGGTATATTTATTGATGTATACTGAAGCGTATAAGACTCATTAGGCCTTCTTAATGTCGGCATACACTTCTGTCACATTAGAAGTGATCAAAATTAACATCATCGGAAGTTGGGGATGATAGTAGCTGGTGGTAGTAATGCATCATACGAGTTCTGGAGGAGAAGGTCATGTCATCATCCAGGTGTCTATACTATCGACCCTACTTCAATTAATAGCTTATGTCTATCAATTAGTGCATCCTGAATTCTTTATTCAGGGACAAATTATGTATATGTAGAGTCGAGAATCGACTCTCATTATGTTCTTGAATCTTGATGGTGGTCTCGGAATGATAATTCAAACGTCATCCACAATAAAAGCAATCGGCCTCAATGCTGGTAGAAAAGCTGATGATAACCTCATGGAAGGAATTGAAAAGAGGGAGGCAGTCCCCTACTCACGAGTATTCACAGAGCTTTCAACTTGGTAAACATTGTTGCTGGTTATGGAGGAAAAGATAAATAGAAAGAATCCAAGTAATTTCCTAAGGGATTAGAATGAAGGCTTCATTAGTATGATAAGTGATGAAGAAAGCATTTTTTATGAGGTTTTAAGCACTTAGAAAAAATACGTGGATACCCAGTCCCCAGTTCCAAGCTGGGATGTACAAGATGAGGTTGTATTTATTACATAGGGTGGTGAGAATAGCGCTAACGGGAGAAGTATATAGGCTGGAATCATCATGAGTATTGAGGATGGATATGGTTGTGGTTGCCTTGTTATCAGTGATAGTCATAACTTCAAATTTGGTAAAGCATGTCCTTGGAAGTAGATTACCGTTGCCTGAGTGAAGTAGGTAGCATGTGTGTAATCCTCACTCTTGACGTGATCAACGAGATGAATGAAAATCTCCATAGAAGTTGAACACATGTAGGTATTCTGGACCTTCTAGTTGAAATCGACGACTGCATCAGGTAGGCATCAGTCCCCAAATAGCCCATCACTGGACTTGAGATGCTTGATTTTGGTTGGTGTTCATGCGCTAGGTCTGAAGAAGTAATTTGGATGAGAATGGAGTTAAATCCGACGTTGACGAGAATCGTATGAGTTTTCGATCGTGGAGTTGTCCTCACGTCTACGTTGCGCTTCATAGATGGTCAGGCATGTCATTGGGCTTTGATAATACGTCTGCTCTCTTATGTATGTCTATATTTTGGTAATCTTGGAATGACAATGGTAGCGTGCATGCACTAACTAGCGTCTTTCTAGATTCAACATATTTGAGATGAGTAGTGCTGAGAAGTCCCCAGCCACACTCTCTTTTTCTTTATCATCTTTGCATCGTACTTTTGAGAAGTAGGGAAGTTCTTATATGCGAATGACTTAACTGATGGGTTGTCCAAATATGATGAATCTCCTGACATAAAGAGAGTCACTGTGCACTCCTTCAGTCCCCATGTGTAATATCCTCCAGAAATTTAACTACTTCTTCCATAGGAGATGAAATTCTGAAAGCATCTCTCTTATTGACGTTATTGCTGTCGAGCTAGATATGGTGTAGCTTGGACATGGTTTTCTTATTGCGGCAATCGCGCCCGTAGTACTGGAGTTAGATATGGTGGTGGGGCTGCACGCGCAGGTTGCATCTCTGAAGTGGTGGCTTTCCTCATGCTCCTTCAGTGAAAATTCTTACAGAAGGTCAAGGGTTGTATTGCTTGGTGGTGAGACGTATGCTTCCACGAGTATCATGTGGATCTTCTATCTTAATGGCTCTGGTACTCTCCAACAAGACAGGTTCCTCAATACCAAATCGTTTGGTTTCTTCATGTATTTTAGTAATCATTTGGAAACGTAAGTTTTCCAATAATGCTCAATAAGAAGAATCATGCCATTGATGCATAACTCCGCAAGTTGTTGTTTAGTGATATATGGACCATAAAAATCCAATGCATGGATCCTGACACCCTCCATGCATGGTGAAACTTGTTGATTCTTTGATGATGGACGTTTAATGACACTGACTCATCTCCTATGAGATGAGCTTTGGAGGTTCCGGGATCATCCGTGAATATTGAAGCATTTTTGGCTTGTTCCGTGTAGCATTATTCGATCATAGGTTTGAGAAAATTGAGTAACTGTGGTGACCATACCTCATTGGTCCTTAGAAAGGATCTTTTGTATTAGATCAGCTATGGTAGGCTGAGCTCGATTATTTATGGCTTCTTCATTATTGTGGCAAGAGAGAAGTAAGTTGATAGCATCAGGTTTCATTTTTTATGTCAGTGTTGTTGAAGGGGGGATCACCTACATTGTTGGTATTGGCGTCATTGTTTATAGAAGAATTGATACTTTAATTACCAATGTTGGAGAAAGTAGAAGTGACATTAGGATTACCATCGGTGGTGGTATTGAGATTAGGGTTGGGAGTTAAACCTGACCTAAGATCGACTATTTTCTGTGAAATTGAAGGAAATTGAATCAAGAGAAATTGATTTTGCATCTGAGAGATTAGTCTCCCAATGTGGTCGCCAATTTGTAGTAGGGTAAAAACTGATTTTAGAGAAATGAGTAAAAGTGGGTAGGTTGATGAGAAAACAGTCTAGACCCTAAACAAATGTAATGCACATGAATACTTTAGATTCGAGAGATCAATATGTACAATTCTGGCCTAAACAAGGAAATGGCCGTTCCAGTCTTGCTTCGGTCACAAAATAAAGGAGAAGGGTTGTTCTTAGGGTGGGAAGCAGAGAAGGTGTTGAGATCAGAGAGACATGATGCGTAAGATGTGACTGTTTATGACTTGTTTCATAAAATAGAACTTGCTTGTAGAATGGAAGCTGTAAGTTCTCTGTGTTCTCTGGAAATTGGCCTTAGTTGACTAAATAGATTGAAAATCTATTTATATCAAGTCATAGTCGAACATTGTAATCTCATAGGAAGTGAGAGTTGTATGGAGTAATAAAGTAGTGGGGATGTATGAAGGTGGCAGAAACCGTGCTTTATTGTGAAGGTAGGATTGGACGGTTATGTACCCAATTATCCTTTACTCGTTAACTGCCTAATCTTCCTGACACTTTTTCATAATGGGCGTATTGCACACCACATGTTGTAAACCGCCAGACCAATACCCTGATGAACATCCCCCAGTTTGTGACATGTTTGATGTCTCGAATATTTTTGGTAGAGAGTGGCTCTTAGTCGTGATTTACATGACTAAGGCGTGCCTATTTGTATGGTGAATTCCATATCATATGGATCAAGTCGTGTTACGACTAATAATGGGAGGCGTGGTAGTTTCTGAATGGGCCCACCACCATGACATGCGAGAAGTGGTCATGGGTAGTTGAAGAATGAGTACGTGATTATTCAGCAAGTAACATATGTCGTGAGCCTTGTACGTAAAATGTACAAGTAGAGAAATATTTCTACCAATCATGTGCAAGCTAGGCAGCAGGTGGTCATAAATGACAAGAGGTGATGGGTAGTCATGAAAGGGTGGGGAAAAATATATATGAGTATGGATTTGACCAGCCAAGATGAGTAGTCGTGATCGATTTGCGGCAGAAATACATTATCGCAAAGGATTTGAAAGTCGTGTGGCATGCCACCTTTGGGCGTGCGTTTCGAGGAGTCAGGCCCTATTCAGCATAGGCCGGCCAGTCACATGCAAAGGTGGGCCCATGGTGATCACGTTGACATACTTGGGGCCTCTTGATTCTATATTTACACCCTCCGTTTAGTTGGTGAAGATGAATGGTCACAATCGAACTACGACAGATGTGTATTGCCGCAAACCCTAATTAGGGTTTTGAATTGGTCACGCATACGTGACTTTGGCCAAACGGTTTGGCTCATAGAAATCCTCCTTTGGAGAGTCTGATTATGTGGGGCACATGTTCGGCCAGTGATGAACACATGCGTATCTTCCTGATGGTCCCAAATGCAATCTAAGCCATCCAAATAGGCTAGCTAAGTTGGATGGACGTGATCGATTTAAGACGCTAGTGGACTTCCACGACCTTCGAAAGCATCATGCCCACCATATTTTGAGAAATCGTTCATTGCTCCATTACCTTGTCGTGAGCAAACCGATCAAATATGGGGAGAGTGGGCCCTCCAACGTGTGCATTAGCGTTTCCTTAACCATTCATGGAATGTTCTAATCCGTCCAACCAGGCTGGCAAAGTTGGACGGTCGTGATCGTTTTAAGACTGCCTTGAGCTGTCTATGTTCGATCGATTCTCCACGAAGTAGCACGGCCAACCCACTTAGGGTTAGCGTTTGACGGTGCTAGGAGATGTTCATGTGATGGCCGACCGTCTAGGGAATAAGTGGGCACATCGGTGGTCATCACGACAATCGCCTACTCTTGCCAGGGTTTAGCTAGGCTTGTTAAATTATGCGGCCAACTTGTGTGGCCACGATCGTTTTTGAGGCTGACATGGACAGACTAGATTTCCCTTAAGGAAATTATGGATGCTCGATTAGGATAACAAAAGCGCGACGATGCGAGACTCTCTTTGTTAGAGAGTGATATAGCCTGTATGGGTACTTCGTGCATGTCTCAATATTGGCACGGAGATTCATGATACTCAGCTGAGAGTGAACACTCAGTCGTCATGTCATTTCAATAATGAGAGTTTGGATAAGAACACAGCATGGGAAATACTAGGTAAATTATGTATTAATTAAGAATACTAATAAAATTCACAAAATATTTGGGATTGCTGTTGCACGCACCATTCTGGGTGAATCTTGTGTATTTTATTAAACTACTTTGAATAAATAAAGTGAAGAGGTTTTTTCACTCATCAATCTTTAAACGGCTTTTCCCTTTGCAGGGTTTTAAAATTTCAGCCTTAAACTAAAATCCACCATCAACAATAGGATAAAATAAAAATGCAAGTACAAAGGCCATGGTGTAAGTACTTTACCGCTTGATTCTTCACAACGTGTATGTCTCGATATCATAAACTTCTTGATAATCTTTGCTCTTGTATATAAGTCTTCAACTTGTAAAAAATCTTCTCATAGTCTTGTTGCTTTAATTGAATCCGAAATCTGTTCATTTATATACCGTTAGTTCTACTGCGATGTAACTGGCCTCAGGTTCCCCCATTGGTGTTGATGTTTTCATAACTTTCGCAGGCTTATCTCCGTCTTGCGAAATTTCGTTGGTATTCCTTTTCCTTCTTTTGATCTTATCATGTAAACTTTTAATTCTTCTTCTTTCTTTGCCTCTTTTGCCATTTTTCTGCGAGCTTTTCGCATCTTTGCACGTTCTTTATAATTCTTTACCTCAATTTGATAACACATTTTTGCAAGATCAGTATCTCCTCTAATTTCTCCAACTCCACTGGGCATAGGAAATTTGATGCATTGATGTAATGTTGACGCTATAGCCTTGATCACGTGTATCCATGTTTGCCCTAATAGCATGTTATATGGTGATTCCATATCTACCACACATAATTTTACTTGTGTTTCAATCTCTCTTAGCGGAATTCGTACCACTATTTCGCCTTTAGGTTTTATTATATATTTTCCAAAGCCATGAATATGATATGCTGAACAAGACATGTCTTCATCCTTGTATCCCATCTTCTTAAATGCATGATAAAATATTATAACTACAAAACTTCCTGTATCCACCAAAGTTCTATTCACAGCCTATTCTTCCGCAGATCTTGTTGATTTTTCCTTGTTCATTCGTATAGTGGATACCGTAATTACCAAAGGAGATGTATGATCCAAACTTTCTCTTGGTATTTCTGTTGCTGTGAACGTGATTTTCAGTTTTTCCCAATCCTTCAGAGGCGATACTTTCTCCACTGTCATAATTTTCTTTCCTTCAAAATCTCTTTTATGGATCCTTCCTTTAATATTTTCATGGAATTGGTTGATTATCGCTTTTGTTATCATATTACACTCCAACTTCCTGTAATTCTTCTTGGCTTAAATCATTTTTCCTTCAACTACTTCACCAACTCGTTCGATCATCCTTTTAACTTGAATACTGATTTTTAATCTTGCTTCTTCTACAATTTTCAACTTTCAATCCCTGTTTTTAGCGCCATTATGTAGTTGCAGGAATTCCTACACTAAACCCCTCACAAGAATCCACCATTATCGACACATATTTGAAGATTAAAAACAACACTTTATTGATTAATTTTCAGAAATGTTACAAGAAATGGAAGAAATCAAGAATACAACCGCTCACAAGAACTTTCTCTCTCCTCAAAACTTTTTCCAGACTCCAAAAATGATCTCTCCCCCTTATGGGTCTAATAGTTCTCTTTATATAGGATAGTTACATAGTGGATGATAGCTAAGTTATCCCTTATTTTCGGATCTGACTCGCGATACTCTCGCAGTAGTTGCAAGCTTCGCAGCATCATCACACTTTTCTCATGTTTCTGTTATCGTCATCCGCTACGTCATTCTTTCAATCATTTTGTAACACTCGCAGTATGTTGTTGAAAAGCTCGCAGAACTGTCACTGTAAATCTCGCAAGAGTATTGCTGTGGCAATATTATGATCCTACAAACATTTTCTACAGGTGAATTTCGTTTTTCTTCTCTTCTAAACGATCTTGAACTCGATCTTGTAGTGCTTCTTGACCTTCTATTATGTAGTCTCATATTTTCCATTCTCAACTCATGATTTTGCCTTGTCAAATTTTCATGTTCTTCTGTTTCTATTCTCCTTTCTTCATGTATTCTTTGTCTCAATACCTCTAATGTTTCAATCTCTTCATTTTCATGAATTATTCCTCCAACTGCTTCTTGATTTTCCTATACTCGTCTATCATTTCTTAATTGTCGTTCTTCCTCTACTTCATCTGCTAAATCTGACTGCCATGTGTGTACACTCACTCTATCATAATCCATAGTTCTGTTTTGCGCTGGTGTACACTGATTTGGTTGTTGAGTTTGATTTTCTCCATCATTTCTTGTATTCATTCCTGACGGTTCTCCGGTTTCGTTTCTTATTTCTCCATCAAGTCTCTTACTCCTTCTAACAGTACTTGATTGTCTTGAAGCATTTCTTCTTCTTGCCATATTTTCAATCTCAATGAATTGTTGAAAATTATATGCAACTTTTCACCAACTATTCCAAATTCTTTCAAATCACAATACTAATTTTCACACTAAAACCAAGGAAAAGGACATGTTTCTAGCGCAAATATTTAGTAGAAGGAAATCCCACACTACACCCCTCACAAGAATTCATATAGTCAAGTCATTTTAAGATGAACAATCACAGTCTTTTTTGATTAATCTTCTGAATTTTACAAGAAATGAAACTTAGAAATTAATAACTCCTTTATACTTTCTCTCTCTTAATGACTTGCCCAACACTCGAAAAAATATCTCACTCAACTTCATGCCTATTCGACTTCTTTGTATAGGGTAATTACATAGTGGATGACAGCTAAGTTGTCCTTTAATTTCGGATCTGACTTGCGGTATTCTCGCAAGAGTTCTAATGTTAATCTTCGCAAACACTCTAAACTTCGCAGAATAATCACCCTTTTCTCATTTTTCTGCCATCATCATTTGTTACGTCATTCTTCAAATCATCATGTGACATTCGCAAATATGTCCTTCTTGCGATATTCTGATCCTACAGTTGATATGAAAGTTATCATTTGGATAACCAATTGGTTAGCTAGCGTTGAACCAACTAATGTACAAGTTTGGGTACGGTTAAACAAGCCTAGAAACGTGCATTACAAGTGTGTATAACAAGCTATGTTTTCGATCTAAAGGTTGATAAATATTAGCTTGTATCTAATCAGGTTTTCATCTAACGGTGAATACTAAATGCTTTGTTAATAAGCTAACTGTAGATGGGGAAAAATGATTTGCCGGTTTTTACGGAATTGAAGAGTCGACCGTGTGGAGACTCCTTGAACCGAGAAAAATGTTGAACCTCACACAGATGCACTACAAGAAGGGAGTGCTTTAAGTTCGAGAGATCAATCTGTAAGACTCCGGCCTTAACCAAGAACAATGGCCGTTCCAGAGTTAATTCAGTCACAAGAGAGGATGGGTTGATCTGTAGGAGGGAAGCTGAGAAATGCGTGAGATCAATGGTGATATGAGATTATAGGTGTGTTATGAGTACAACGTGAAAATGCTCTAAATGATTGAATTTTGCTCAATTGAGGGTGGTTTCTATGAGTTCGGGTAGACGAAAGATTGTCTGTATGAACTTTGATAAGAAATTGCTCGTTTTGGCGAATGGTGTTCGAGTGTTCGAAAAATTTGTTCTTTCAATCAGGATTCAGAGACATTTTATATTGCCGGAGCTGAAAACACCATGATCTCATGAAGTGTGACATTTGCTGGAATCAGAGAGTGGGGAAGTGGGAAATCGTGTTAAAACCAATTACTCATCGTGCGGAGACTTGGTTAATTTTCCACCCACTACTTTGCTGACTCTTCCAACTGATTGCACGACTTGCTCACATTCTCATCATGGGTGAACACATGTGCCATAGACCGCCAGACCAAAACCCTAGTTAATATTCCCCCATGTGATACGATTGAAATCTCATGATTGTGGAGTCAGTTGCTGACTTCATGGGACGATGAGTCCATGTATTGCTGAGTTGAACATGATTTGAAAATGTTCTGAAACTCATGAATTTAGCGTGTCTGTTGAGATGAAGTATCATTACAGAGCAAACTGTGTTGCTGAATTGTTGAATATTTGATAGCCGAACCAATATTCTTTAATTTGAGCAAATATTGCTGATTCGAGCGAATATTGCTAGTTTGAGCAAATATTTCTTGTTTGATGAATTGTTGGTAGCATGTCCAAATAAAATATTAATTTAAGTTACTGACTGCTGGGTCGAGAAAAATAAATAAAATTTTGATCATGGAATCAACATAAAATTTTCAGAGTACTTGAATCTGCTCAGAATTACGTTTCTGCAGAGCTCTGGATTTAAAACCCTAATTTTACCGAAATGATGATTTATTGCAAATAAACGCAGGGACCGGATACATGGGATGAAGGGTTCACCATATAATTCCCAGATGCTCGAATGAGCAAAAATACCAAAGTCTCTTGAGGACCAGTTGGTAGAAGAATGATTAAATGTTGGTTTAATCATTTATTCAAATAATGCTCGTGTGAGCTACAAATAATGAAACCTGGTTTATGAAAAAATAGGGAACCAACCAAGAGGTCATGAGACCGGCTCTTGGTGTCCACGGGACCAACAGATGGTCATTTGAGAAAACTCCCAATTGTTTGGAAAGAGTTTGAACCTAATACGAACAACTGAGCAAATTAGGTTAAAATCATTAAAACATGCCGGACTAGATATTTGCAAACCTCAGGGTCACCCTTGGCCGGTCAAGGGGATGTTCCCGTGTCACCATGGTGTCCGCGCTTCAGTCCTGAGAATTTTGATATTTTCTAGTGCACGTTTGAGCAATATTTTGAGAAAATATGCAAAATCCATGGTTTTGCTGAAACTGGGAAAAATACATGAGATGAGGGAATATAGAACAGGAAATTGCAAGATGTAGGACCTGCCACTGCTAGGGCATAGCCGGCCGGCTGACAAGCACGGTCCCACATATTTTCCCAGTTTTATGTAATTTTATGTGTTTTCTCTTATTTGAGGGAAATTACATGAAACTGGAGAATTTGATGAAATTAGGGAACTTCCATGAGAGAGATAAAATAATAATAAAATAGGGAATGGGAGTGTGGGACCGACAATGGCCAAGGCATGGCCGGACGGTCATGGGCGCGGGTACCAAGACACTCTTCCCAATTTTATATGATTTTCATGATTTTAGGGAATTTTCATAAAATCAAAGAGATTTATTGAAATCAAGGTATTTTTGTTGAAATCAGGAGTTTTCATGAAACCAGGAAACAAAACACCAAATAATAATAATATAATAGGTGTGTGGGACCATCTAGGGCATGGCCGGCCGGCTAGAACCCGGTCCCACAAGTTCTCCCTAATTTTTAATATTTTCTATAATTTTAGAGAAAATACATGAAATTAGGTAATTTTCATGGTTTTAGGGAAAATTCATGAAATCAAGGAATTTTCATAATTTGAGAAGAAATAATAAGCAGGATCGGCCGAGTTAAGCTCTGAGGATCGGGCGACTAACTCAGCTCTTCTTTTTTCAACGTTCTTCCGGATTTCCTTCGATCTACAATTATTTCAGGTGAAATTTGGTAGGGTTCAAATGATTGGTGGTGTAATCTACCCTTCCTCTTGATCTGTGCTTACTTTTCAAATTTTATTTTTAATTTTTTCGGTCCTTCAAGATGAATTTTGAGGTTAATGATGATGTATCTGAGGCTCATCCTTCGATTGTTGATCTATCAAAAACCCCTGAAATTCACCCTACAATTAATTTGGTTGATGATCAAGAGATTGATAGATATGAATCTTGGAAATATTCTCTGATTGGGAGGCTAGATTTTCTTCGTATTAAATTTCCAAAAGCATCTACTATATTGATAAGTCAATGGAGTTTAAAGGGTAAATTCCAATTGATTCCTTTGGGCAAAGGTTTTTTTACAATCAAGCTAGATAATGAAGAAGATAAAAGCTAAATCGAACAGGGTAACTGGGAAGTCTTAGATCAGGTTTTAAGAGTTAGGAATTGGATTCCAAACTTCAAATCAAAAAATCAACGAACCTCTAAAGCTATGGTTTGGGTTCAGTTTCCTAGATTAAGTTTAGAATACTGGGATGAACAAACATTATTCAAGATCAGTAGAGCCATTCGTAATCCTATCAAGGTTGATGCATCTACTTTGAACTATCAGAGTGGTTATTATTCTAAAGTCCTCATTAAAATTGACTTAGATAAAACTATTCCTAATAAACTATGGATTGTTACAAGATATAGAGCTTTTTCTCAAGGGGTGACTCTAACAAATTTACCAAAATTTTGTCATAAATGCAAAATTGTTGGACATCAAATTTCTGAATGTAGAATGAATCAGCATACTACTGCAACAAATGATCAGAAGGCTTCTAATTACACACCAAAAAAATCTACACCAGAGGATACTTCTACTCCACAGTTGGTACCTCAGTCCTATCTGATTCCAAGTTTTACTCATGTTTCAAGTCCAACTTCTAACACCACACAGGGTAAATCTTCAGCAAATACAAATGGGGGAAATACTTTCATTGAAGTCACAAGAGGGGTTTCTAATACAGGTATAACTCCTAGCTCTAATCCTGTTATTCAAATTAATAATAATCAATATGAAGTTTTACAAGATAATGACAGTGAATATTTTGAGTCTGAAGATGGTGAAATTAAAGAGGTTAGTACTTCAAGCTTATTAGAATTTGGTTCAATATCACAACCAGTTACTATTTTGCAAAAAGAAAAGGTTATAAATCAGTGTGCTCCTGAAAATACTGAAAGTAATAAAATTACTGGGAAGAAAAAACCTCCTAAAAAACCTTCAGTTGTTACAAGAAAGGCTAGTAAAGAAAGTATGAAGAATTTGGTTGATAAAGGGAGTTCACCTCCTTCTCCTCAACCTCCCTTTAAATGAAAGTTGTTTTCTGGAATCTTAGAGGCCTTAAGAGACAAAAGGCTAAGGATAAATTATATTCCTTAGTTAAAACTAATAATCCAACTCTGGTATGGGTTGTGGAACCAAAAATTAAAGTTCAAAAATCTGGAATAAAGTTACCCGGTATGCACCATAAAATTATCCATAATTCAAAGGAAATCAATAAAGGAAATATTTGGTTGTTTTGTAATTGTTCTATTCAAGTACCTAATGTAATCCAATCTTCTAGTCAATGTATTACTGTAGAGGTTGGTGGTGTTTTGGTTACTGGTATTCATGCTAACTCTTATATTGTGAACAGAAGAGAACTATGCAAGGATTTATATGATATTATCTTGCTTGATAAACCTTGGCTTCTAATTGGTGATTTTAACTCTGTGCTAAATGCTGAAGAGAAAAAAGGAGGTAGGAGTCCTTTAAATTCTGCAATGAATGATTTTAAGGATTATGTGGACTCTTATGGTCTAATTCAGGCTCCAAAAAAGGGTTTAGAATTTTCTTGGAGTAATGGTAGAGCTGGAAATAAAAGAATTCTTTGCAACTTGGATAAAGCTCTCTTTAATTTGAAATGGCTTGACACTTTTAGTGGATGGAATTATCATGTAGCTGCAATGGGAATCTCTGATCATAGCCCTCTTATTGGTTCTGACACTATTATTGCAAGAGCTCTAAATACTCCTTTCAGGTTCCAACAAATGTGGCTTACTCATCCTTCTTTCTTACAAGTGGTCACTGATTCATGGAATGAAGATTTAGTTGGTAATCCTATTTTTGTTTTCATGAACAATCTAAAAAGACTTAAAAAAATCCTCAAAGATTGGAACTGGGAAATATTTGGCAATGTTCAAGAAAATCTCAAAAAAGCTGAAGATAAGGTTATGGAAGAAACTATAAATTCTGATGCTGATCCTGCCAATATATCTTTACTGAATAATTTGGTTACTGCTAGAGGTTTGTATGAATTAGCTGCTAATAACTACAATACCCTTTTGAGAGATAAAGCCGGAATGAATTGGATTAAAGATGGTGATGTGAATTCTAAATTCTTTCATACTAGTATAAAAATGAGACAGGCTCAGAACACTATTTCTGAATTGGAGGATGATTCATGGAATATTATTACTACTCAGCAGGGTATTTCTGAAACTCTCATTGATTATTTTAAAAAGAAATTTGAATATCAACCAGTCCAGATTAATGATTCCATTTTTGATGTTATTCCTCATCTTATTTCTGATGCTGATAATATTTTCTTGGAGGAGTGTCCAAATGAAGAAGAAATAAAGAAAGCAATTTTTAACTTGAATGCTGATAGTGCTCCAGGTCCTGATGGATACACTGGAATCTTTTATAGAGTATCTTGGGAGATTATCAAAATCAACTTAATTGATGTTGTCCAATTCTGCTGGAGAAACAATACTATTTCAAGTGGTATGAATTCAAATTTTATAATTCTAATTCCTAAAGTTAAAGGAGCTAAAACTGATAAGTGCTTTAGACCAATTGGTCTTAGTAATTTATGTTTTAATATTATCACTAAGATAATTACTGAGAGATTAAATAGTTATCTTCCAAATCTTATATCTCAGCAGCAATATGCTTTTGTCAAAAATAGAAATATTCATGAACAAATATTATTAGCTTCTGAATTAGTGAATGAGATGTCAACAGCTAGAAGAGGAGGTAATGTTGGCCTCATACTTGATATTTCACAATCTTATGACACTATGAGCTGGGATTTCATATACAGAGCTTTAAAGAAGTATGGTTTTTCATCTAAATTTTGTTACTGGATTATGATTCTTCTTCAATCTACTAAACTGCCTATTATGCTCAATAGAGGACCAATTAGGTTTTTTGGTATTGGTAGAGGGCTTAAATAGGGTGATCCTATTTCCCCGATTCTATTTATTCTTGCTCAAGATGTTCTTAGTAGGAAAATTCATCAATTTGTGATGGAAAGGAAAATTCTTCCAATGGTTATAAGAAATGACATTCAGCCTACACATCTAATGTTTGCTGATGATATTTTCTTATTTTGCAATGGAGGAAAAAAAGTATTGAAAATTTGAAATCTCTCCTTATGGAATACCAAGATGCTTCTAGTCAAACTTTTAATGCTACAAAATGCGAATGCTTTGTGGATGGTACTTCTAATACAAGGAGAAGACAGGTTGCAGAATACTTCCAAATGGATCTTTCTTCTTTTCCTGACAAGTACCTGTGAGTCTTTCTAGCTCAAGGTAAAATGAAATCTATACATATCTGGTATCTGGTTTATTATATGCATCTTAGGCTAGCTTCCTGGAGTGGCAAATTATTAAATTTCAAAGCTAGACTCACTTTGGTTAAACATGTGCTGAGCAGTATCCCTATTTACAATTTATCTATCTATAAATGGCCTAGAAAAGTTGTAGAATCTTGTGAAAAATAATTAGGAATTATCTTTGGTCTGGAAATGCTGAGGATAGAAAATTTATTACCTTAAAGTGGGACTATGTTTGTACTCCTAAAGATGAAGGATGTCTTGACATCAGAAAACTAGTAGATGTGAACAAAACTCTCTTAATGAAATTACTATGGAAGATTCTCAACAGTCAGGATGAGTGGGCCAAATTCTTCCTTGCCAAATACAAGGACAAAAATGGAAATTGGATAACATATTACAGAAAATCTTCAGTGTGGCATGGTATTAAATGGGTCATTCCTGATTTTTTTTTAAAATACAAGATGGCTTATAGGTATTGGTGAAAAGGTTTCTCTGTGGTATGATAAATGGATTTTTGATGATCCAATATGTAAATTGTTTCCTAATCATCCATATATTGAAATGCATCCTTATTTGAAAGTGCAAGACTTAATTGTTGATAACCAGTGGTGCTTTCATGTAGACTTTCTTCAATTCTTTAATATTGATCAATTACCTGTAAGGAAATAAGGTGAAGATTTACTTATCTGGTGCAATAGCCACTCTGGAAGATTCACTGTTTCTGATGCTATTCACAAAATTAGAGTTCACCAACCTAAAAAGCATTAGTACTGTAAAATATGGAACTCAGTTGTACTGCCTTCAACTTCTGCAAATGTCTGGAAGATTGTAAGAAATGTTTGTGCTTCATAAGAAAATCTTAAAAAAAGAGGATTCAATTTTGCTTCTAGATGCAATAACTGTCATAATGGTGAAGATAGTATAGAGCACATCTTGTGGAATTGTGAATTCAGCTCCAACTTGTGGATTTGAAGGATATCATGTATATTCTCATTTGAAGATATTTTGAAAATACATAAGGATTCTAGTCCTGTAGTGAAAGAACTATGGATTATTAGCTCCTATACTGCTATGGTTGAATTATGGTTCCTAAGGAATGCTATATATTATGATGATGAGAGGCCTATTTTAGCTAAACTGCAGTTAAGAATTGTTAGAAAAGTTCATGAAAGTGAAATTAGGTTGAAAGGTGTTATATGGGGAACTGATAAGGAAACCTCAATTCTACAATTCTTTAACATCCAAAACAGGAAAGTGAGAAGAACTAGGATTATTGAAATCTTTTTTCAACTTCCAAATAAGAATGAGTTATTTCTATGTTGTGATGGTGCTGCAAGAGGTAATCCAGGAAATGCAGGTTATGGTTTTGTGATCAGGGATCATTTGGGAGCTTTCATTTTTGCAAAATCTGGTTGTTTGGGGATAACTACTAACTATGTTGCAGAATTCTTTTCCTGTATCAAGGCTTTAGAATGGGCAGTTGAGCATCATCACTTTCAGTTAATTCTGCAGTCTGATTCAAGTATGTGCATTAAAGCCCTGCATCATAACAAGATCCCATGGTTTCTTCTAGCTAGATGGCAAATAATCAAGGCCAGTATTCATTCAATCACCTTCAAGCATGCTTACAGAGAAATCAACTTCTCTGCTGATCACTTTGCCAAAAAGGGTTCTCATTTGCAGAAGGGGCAGATCTTAAGGTTTCAGGACAGGCCAAGCAACTTGCTCAGTATGGAATCTCCAAAGCTACCTTATTGAAAATTTGTTTAATTTAGCTTTCCTTTCTTTGGTTTTTGTTTTGCTCCTCTTTTGCTTACTTTTTGCTTTTGATTGTAAGTTTAACTCTTTTATTCTTTAATAAAGTTCTTTTTGGTTTAAAAAAAAAGAGAAAATAATAAATTAATGGGGACGTGAGGTGTGGGACTATCACATCTAGGACATGGCCGGCCAGTTGATGCTCGGTCCTGCAACACCCTTCTAATTTTATTATTTTTGATAAAATCATGAGATTAGAGGATTTCCCTGAAACGAAGGAAATTAGCTAGAACGAGAGAATTTTCATGAAATCAGGGAAAAATAGCAAAATATGATAAAATATAAAATTGAGCACCGGACTGGTCACGGCATGACCGGCCAGTTGATGAGATCAGTCCCCTGGCGCCTTTGCTAATATTTTTTTATTATTATTTTTTCTTCGTGTTTTTGCATAGATTCATCGTTCGTTCGTATTTTTTGAAATGCTCGTTTGCGTACTCAAAATGCTGGTCTGTGCATTATTTGCTAAGTACACTTGCAAAATATTTTTTCAGGGCTTATTCAATGCTCAGATGCCTTTTTTCGTTGAATATTTATCACTAACCCGTGGAATTCTGCTGGGAAGAACCACGAATTGAAGTGACGAAATATAACGGAGAATCGCAGAATATTGCTGAATATTCAGACGATTTAAGATAATTAATTGATGGATTTGTACTAGAAGGGATTCCTGTCTAGGAGCATTAATTATCCGAGGGTTGAGCAACATGAACTTGCTGGAATGTCATATTCCTCTTGTATAGTCAAGGAAAACTTGGTTGCATCCCGAAGATGTTGTCGCTCTATACTAGCAGGCATGATGTCTAGGAGCCGCCCAATATTTCAATTCTATACAGTATGAGATGTGCCGTAGTCTCAGCTGGGAGACTATACATCTACATCTTCTCTGAGAGACTCTCCATTAGAGGTTTATGGCATGAGCTTTCATGCTTAGAGACATGAGTCTCGATACTCATCTGATTTCCAGATCCGGAGTAATTACTGAAATTGCTCAGTATTCATGAGATGTGTAGTGGCCTCAGCTGAGAGACTACACATCTACACATACTCTAAGAGACAGCCTTCTCAGTCAGATATTTATGGCATGAGCTTTCATGCTTTAATGAGAGACATGATCCTCAATACTCATCCGGTTGCCGAATATGGAGTATAGTTTTACAATTTTACCATTTGTTGAAAATCCACCATCTACACTAGTATTGATTGCAAACCCTGATTTGAAAGACTATATAAGGGAGAACTCTAGCAACTGGGAAACCTAATCCCCACACATTCTGTGTGATACTAGTTTGCTAAGATAGAGTCGATTCTCCTTTAACCTTTGGTTTTCTTCTTCTAACACCAGGTTAACGACTTAAAGACTTCATTGGGATTGTGAAGCCAGACTGATACTACTTTTATCATAGTTGTGTGATCTGATCTTGCATCTTCTATCGTACGAGTACAATTTTAATAATTGGCTTGAGATTTCTATCTCCGATAGGCAAGATATAAAAGTAGTCACAAACACTTCGTCTCATCGTTTGTAATTCCTAAATAATCTTCTTCGCTGCGTCGATTAAGTTTATTGTGAGGTGATTGATAAAGCCGAACTGTTCTTCGCGAATATACGTCCATTTTTATCAATTGGTTCATGTTGCTCTTGATTTATCAAAAGACGGAACAAAACTCATAGGTTTATTCGTGGGAGACGAATTTATCTATCCTTGTAGACTTTTCTGTGTAAGACAGATTTGTTTATTAAAGTTTTCAACTTTGGGTCGTAGCAACTCTTGGTTGTGGGTGAGATCAACTAAGGGAATCAAGTGCGCAATATCCTGCTGGGATCAGAGGCATAGGAGCATAACTGTACCTTGGATCAGTGTGAGATTGGTTGGGGTTCAACTACAGTCCACAACGAAGTTAGCTTGGAGTAGGATAGTGTCTGTAGCGGCTTAATACAATGTGTGTTTAATCTGGACTAGGTCCCGAGGTTTTTATGCATTTGCGGTTCCTCGTTAAAAAAATTCTGGTGTCTGTGTTATTTCTTTTCTCCATTATATTTTGTTATATAATTAAAATAATACAGGTTGTGCGTTATTCAATCAATTAGAATATCCGACCTTCTTGGTTGTTGATTTAAATTGATTGACACTTGGATATTGGTCTTTGGTATCATCCAAGTTATCTCTCTTTGATAAAGACTCGCTTATTGTATTTTCTTGAGTAAATATCAAATTCAGAGATAGAGATAATAAACCCCTTGAAGATATTTTCTATTAATTGAGTCTGACTGTCTAGTTGATTTTCTAGAAAGTAAGTCGGAGTTGTCCATACAGATTTCTAATCAAAATATTGGGTGTGGTTGTTGTATCCCCTCTTTTTCAAATACAACCGATAAATAAGGAATAATATCTACTTACAGGGTTTTCCTTTCATTAACAGAGTATTTGGGAAATCTTAGAAAGACAGAAGACGTATAAGAGAGAAGAATAAAAAAAGGAAAGTCTGAAACTTGGGAGAGAAGAAAGGAAGGATTTGCACGAGTTATAATCGGCATGTAGGTGTATAAAAAGGAATAGGGAGAGTATCGAAAAGCCTTGTTGAGAGTTAGGGGTTTGAATAGAGAAGAAAGAATCGATGCAGGAAGAGTTGCAGCAGCATCAGGAAGAGGAAGAACATCAAGAACATAATGCCGCAATAAATTATCGCGAAGTCTGCCGCACAATAAAACAGTCGTTTAGTAATAGTCACATACAATTTTAACAATGGCCTCTGGAACTCTTATAAATATTGCAGATTCACTGATTTATTTATTTTGAATTATTTTCTTCTTCACAAGCACTTTTGAGCCATGTATCAATCTTTTGAGAGTGTTTTGATCCTAATGAGATAAACCCCAACACTGGGACCATGGAGGAAGCCTTATTTCACAATCTTTTAGTAACTATAATCGATTTTTTATGAATTTTTGTATTATTTTACTCGATTTATGATTTTTATTAATTAGTTGTGACTTCGTTTGATGATGTATGCTTAGACTTAGAGCTTTTGATGCGTCATGCTTGTGATCTACAATTAATGTTTTACAAAATCTACTTTTGTCAAATAAATAGAGTCAACTAAAGAGCTAAAATTGTCATGAATCGTTATATGAACCACTTGAATGTGATTAATGTGGAATCTTGAGTCCCAGTCTCTCGTAATCCTGTTACCATCTTTTTGTATATATTTTTTAGAATTATAATTTAAGTATAGAATCGAACTTTCACAATTCTTCAACGAACCTTTTTCTACAACTATAAAAAATCTCATCAGTTACACCTTACTTCCCAAATTATCTTGTGATCGGTTACACCTTGATTCCCAAAGTAGCTTGTGACATATTACAACGAACTTCCCAATGTAGCTTGTAACTAGTTACACTGTGCTTTACAAAGTAGCTTGTCACCGATTACAACATGCTACACAGTATAAGCTATGACCGATTATACCACAATTCTCAACATAAGTTAAGATGGGTTCTACCTTGTCATCTTGCATTGGTCATCCAAAATATATTCAATAAAGAACTAGAGCAATCATGATTTCCCTTTCGATTATGAAATAAGTTCATACATCTACTTCCTTAAACCAATGCAATAATACATAGTTTTCTAGGATGAAATCACACATATATCTTACACATAATCAAGTAACTCAATACAAAGATTATGTTGATGTCGTATTTACGAAGTTCTAAAAAATAAGCGTTTATACTTCGTAATTCAATAAATTCCTTGACGCTTTGATCATAATGATATGACCAAGTCTAACCACTAGAATATTACATATATACATCTTTGCATGTTATATTTTCAATATAATGCGACTTGAAAGATACTTATGGAATAAAAATAAGATCAAGTCAATATTACTAACGTCAAGTGGAAGGAAGATGTCTTCATTGTAGTTGTTACTTCTTCTCATTCTTCAGGTCTTCGGAGTAATACTTGTATATCTCAACATTGCTATACTTTCTAGTCTAACCTAAATGAAGTTGACTCTAGTTTTTAATCAAGCAACTCTAGATAAGTTTTGATACTAAAATATGACAACCAAACTTGACATACCAATGCTTAGTGGGTTCAACCGAGCTATTATCTAACAGTCTCCCCCTTTGTCAATTTTAGTGACAAAACTCTATTTCATATGGAGATAAATGAATTACAAAATAACTCATTCTTCATACGCTTGATTCCAAGTTTCAACAGCACAATAACCTGCATATATTCAAAAAATAAACGCCATTGTTGACATTTGAATAACAAAATCTTTACTCCCCCATAAAGGAAATCTAGGTAAATATTCAATCTGGACATGTTTGTTATTCTGCTTTTGAAGCATGAAATACAACACATCATGATGATATGTTTCTCTCCCTTAGTCTATGCTTTACTATTTCGTTAGATATAACGTTTAAGCACATATATCATTTTCTAGTGATTATAAATTACTTGTTTACTCCATATATTTGTCCCCCTTTTTGTCACAAAAATGACAAACATACGAGCAAGCAAAAAAGCAAACCGAAAGGATCTTACAAATCCATAAGATTTGTACAACCTATAAGAGTTAAGCACGAAGGTTTTACATACCATTTTAGATAACCAATACTAAAATCGAAACTACAAAAGTAATATAGCTTTAGTATGTTGTCAAGGAAACAATTGACTAAAGCAATTTTCCCTTAGTCTGACAAATCAACTAAGATAACTTAGTTATTTGGAGTTTAACAATTTCTTACATAGTTGTGGTTTGATTCAAGCACCAAAAAATGGTTTAGAATTTCCTTGGTGTAATAATAGATCTGATAAAAGGAGAATTGTTTGCAACCTAGACAGAGCTGTGTTTAATGATAAATGGTTGGATAAATTCTCAAGTTGGGGGTACAGAGTTGGTAGGAAAGGTATTTCTGATCATAGTACTCTATATGGAGGTCCTGCTGACATCCCAAAGCCAAAGAATACTCCCTTCAGAGCTCTGATAGCTTGGAAAACTCATCCTGAATTTGTGAATATTATAGCTCAGTCATGGGGAAAATGCATTGATGGCAATCCTGTTTTTTTCTTTATGAGCAAAATCAAAAGGTTGAAAAATGATTTGAAAGACTGGAACTGGTAAGTCTTTAGTAATGTTAATAATAAATTGAAGAATATTGAAGATGAATTATTGATAGCTACTGTAGCATCAGACAATGATCCTTCTGATACCAAATTACTGAACAATCTTGTGACCTTTAGAAGTAAGCAAGAAGTTTTACTCGAGCAACAAAGAGAAATTTTGCAACAAAAATCTAGAGTAAGTTGGTTGAAGGATGGTGCATCTAATTCAAGATTTTTTCATATCCAGATGAAACTTAGGCAAGAACAAAATATGATAACAAAACTTGAAAATGAAGATGGAAATATTCTTACTGATCAAAAAGAGATTGCAAAGGAGTTGGTGAATCATTATGAAGAAAAATTCAAATATCAGGATGTTAATATTGAAGAGAGTATTTTCTCAAGTATTCCTACTGCTATTACAAGTGAAGATAACATTATGATAAATGCAATACCTTCTGATGAAGAAATTAAAGCTGCAATAGTTGCATTGAACCCTGAAAGTGCTCCAGGACCTGATGGATTTGCAGGATGGTTTTATATTTTCTCATGGGAAGTAATTGGTATGGAATTCACCAAGGCAGTTTAATTTTGTTGGAGAAAAGGATTTATACCAAATGGGATAAATGCTAACTTTATAAAACTACTCCCAAAGGTCAATAATGCAAAAAAAGCTAAACAATTTAGACCAGTTGGGCTTATGAACTTCAGTTTCAAGGTTTTCACTAAAATTTGGGCTACAAGGTTGGATAAGGTGATAAATAACATAGTGTCAACACAACAAGGGGCCTTTATTAAAGGGAGAACTATTCAAGAAAAAGTTGCTCTAGCATCTGAGATGATCAATGAAATAGAAACAAAGAGGAGAGGGGGGAATTTTGGTATAAAGCTTGATATCACTCAATCTTATGATTCTATTAGCTGGAAATTCTTATTCAAGGATTTACACAGTTTTGGTTTATCTGATGAAGGAATACACTGGTTACAAGTTCTGTTGCAATCTGCAAGAGTTTCTGTTTTAGTTAATGGAGGGCATGAGGGGTGCTTTACTGTTGGTAGAGGATTAAGACAGGGTGACCCATTATCACCCATGCTCTTTATAATAGCTAAAGATATACTTAGCAGAAACATTACTCAAATGATTCAAGTTGGCAGCTTGAAGGCTTTGGTAAATAGAGGGGGTGTACAACCTTCACATATTTTCTTTGCAGTTGACATTTTCATTTTTTGCAATGGTGAAAAAATAAATGTTAGAAAGTTAATGGAACTCCTTAAAAAGTATCAGGACGCATTGGGACAACAAGTAAATTTTGACAAAAGTAAGTGATTCATGGGTGGTACTAGCCAAACTAGAAGGGTACAGATTTCTCAAGAATGTTGTGTTAATTTGGAAGACTTCCCAGACAAGTATTTGGGGGTGATTTTGGTGCAATAAAGTATTAAAACTCAACATGTTTGGAGTGTGGTAGATATGATGCAAGACAGACTGGCTGGTTGGATGGGTAAAGTTCTATCTTTTCAAGAAAGACTTATTTTGATCAAATTTGTTTTGAGTAGTTTTCCAATATAATCAATGTCTATATATAAGTGGCCTAAAAGGGTAATAAGGGAGTGTGAAAGAATAATGAGGAATTTCTTATGGTCAGGGACCCTGCAACTAGAAAAGTAATAACACTGGAATGGAATAAGACTTGTTCTCCAATAAGTGAAGGTGGTCTAGGTTTGAGAAGACTTGAGATCATTAATAAAGCTCTATTAATGAAGCTACTTTGGAGAATTAAAAATGGTAATGATGATTGGTCAAAATTATTTCAAGCAAAGTACAAAACTAAAAATTAGGAATGGATCACTTACTACAAAAAGTCTTTTATTTGGCCTGGAATAAAATGGATCATAAGTGAAGTGGAGGATAACACTAGATGGATTTTTAGTGATGGGAGAAATATTTCTGCTTGGAAAGATAAATAGGTGAAGGGTAAATCTCTATAGGACATGTACCCTGACAATACCTATATACTGCAGTTCCTAGATATGAAAGTGTTAGATTTTCTTCTTGATGGTGAATGGATTATTCCCACTGAACTCTTAAATATGATTGATATAAATGAATTACCAGTGGCGAGTGCAGGGGAAGATAAGAGGATATGGACTGGCACTATAACATGTCAATTTACAGTAGCCTCTACACTGGTCAAAAAAAGTTTGAAACAAATATGTGCATCCTAGTATTTCTAGTAACATTTGGAAGCTAGTCAGAAATATTTGTGCCACTGATGATAATATGAAGAAGAGAAAATTCCAATTGGTGTCTAGATGCATATTATGCAGGACAAAGGAGGAAACAAGAGATCATCTACTTTGGTATTGCAACTACATTGAGATTATTTGGAACTGTCTTGGGGGTATATTCAATTTTAAAAATCCAAGATCTTTTGAGGAGGTACTTTGTTTGGAAAAAAACAAGAGTCCAGCTATTAATGAATTATGGATGTTGAGTGCATTTATCACCATGAAGGAACTCTGGTTTTTGAGAAATGGTTGCACTTATGGTGAAAATAAGTGTGATTTAAATGCTACTAAGAAGAGAATAATGCAAGTCATATCTGACTGTGATATTAGACTGAAAGCAAACTGTAGTAGCAGGAAATCCCACACTACATCCCTCACAAGAATTCATACAATCAAATCATTTTTAGATAAACAATCATAAATTTTATTTATTAATCTCACTACTTTTACAAGATAAAAAGAAAATGAAGCTAAAGAATTAACAACCGCTATGGACTTTATCTCTCCTAATGACTTGCTCAATACTTGAAAAAGATCTCTCTCTCCCTTATGCTTATTCAACTCTTTATATAGGGATTTACATAGTGGGTGACAGCTAATCTGTCCTTTATTTTAGGATCTGACTTGCGATATTCTCGCAAGAGTTATATTGTCAATCTTCATAAGCACTACAAACATCACAGAGTCATCACACTTTTCTCATGTTTCTGCAATCGTCATAAGTTATGTCATTCTTCAAATCATTTTGCGACGTTTGCAAAGTGTTGTTGGCTAAACTTCGCAAATGTGTCCTTGTTGTGATATTCTGATCCTACATCTTGCCTCTTCTCATGTCTTCTCTGTGAAGGAGAGAATGTCATGAGAAACTGTTCTTCAAAATTCCGCAACTGTTCATCTTTTCTTTCAACTTATTTTTCTATCGACAAGGCTCTGTGAATTAAGCATAACCGTCAACACGTGTTGAATATTCCTTTAATTACTGGCACATTTTACCATTAACCGGTCATCTTCCTTTGCCTATTTAAAGAGGGATCCGAAAGAAATAGAATTTTCTTCTTTTGTTTTGTTTTCATCTTCTTCATCTTCATATCTTCTGCAAATCTTCATCATCTGCAAATTTCCTTAATTATCAAATTCATCTTCCTGTTATTGTTCTCTTCTATTTCCATGGAGTCACCAAGGTTAGTTCTTCTTCTTTTTCTTCTTTTGAAATTTTGAAGAAAAGTCTTCAAAGCAAGACCCTTGAATGTGACACTCTCCGTCTTGAAAATCAGAAACTTCAAAATGTTTCTTTAGACTACGAGCTTCTTCGCAGGAAGAATTATGAACTAAAAGGCATGAATTTCTTATCTTCAATTTTAACTTTCCTTTTCACAAATTTGTTATTTCCATGTTGTTCATTCTTAAAGTCTTTTTTCTCTTGTAAAGCTTTAAACCAGAAACGAATTATGGAGAGATTTCAGTTTGAATCTGTCGCTGAAGAAATTCGCGTTGATAGAGATATTTAGATGGATCAATAGAACCAATTAGATAATCTTCACACATGTTCTTTTGATCAAATAGATAACCTTACGAAAGAGAATACTCAATTAGTTCAAGAGCAAAACTCATTAAGTAGCGAGATATCTCGCCTCTCTTATTCTTTGACTAAAGCTAACTTAGAGATGGAAACTTTATCAGATGAAACAGAACTCTGTCTCAGGAGAAGCGAACTCTTTTAAATATGGTGGCGATCACTTCGCAGAAATTAAGTGTTCTTCAAAAGGTGTGTGATAGTCAAGAACAATCTCTTCGCTCGCTGAAAATTGAACTTAAAGAAGTAACTGAATTCTCTATTACTGAGAAAAATACACTTATCCAAGGTAGAATAGCTTTAAGTGTAAAAGCAAGTCATCTCAAAGAACAATATTCCAAATTAGAAGAATCGTATTCCTCTCTTGCGAAGGAGAATACTTTTCTCATTTCTAAAGAAAACAATCTAAAATCTCTCCTGAAGGGTTTAGTTGGATAGAAATTCGATGATGCAATGAATCATTAGGGAATTACTTGCTTGGAACTAATTCAAAATCTAATTTCGCAAAAGGAAGGTAGTCATTTTGACTTCCTCAGACATCTTTCTTTTGTTAAACTTCTTTGGAATATTTCACTTGTGAGGTGTTCGCCTGAATAATTTTTGTTCTTATTTTTCGTAGAATCTGAAAGAAATCTTCATTCTTCCGTTTCTTCTTTGGATTCTAAACTTTCCAAGCTTCGCAAAGAAAATGGATTACTTGCTGCTCACCTTGCCCGTTCTCGCGATCATACAGAAAGAAAATATGATTATCTTGAATATTTCAAAAACATAGAGATTAGAAACCGTGACAGAGATTTGCTTCGTCAAGCTCATCTTAGTGCTGAACTTCTTGTGAATGAGATTTTGTTATCCAAATATCTTTCTCCAGTATCACTCAAACCTATGGAAGTAGATGAAGATGAAACTCCTCGGGCTGCGGATAGTGACCTTGATTACGAAAGTGGTGAAGATAATGTTTCCCAAGAAGATTTAGAAGAAGAATAAGAAATCCCTAATAAAGAAGGAGATGCTGGTGATGAAACAACTACTGGTGATAAGCCAAATAAGGAAGAAACCAGAGTCGACCAGAATGAGGAGAACATTGGCAAAGCTGATAATGTTGGTGAAGATGATAAGGCTGGCGAAGAAGATATTGAAGCTTGAGTTCTAGTTTTATTTTCTTGAATTATTTTTCCTCTATCTTTTCTTGCGAACGATGTACTTTGGATTACTTTTGGATTCAATTATACTTTTGGTATTTTAAGTACTTGCGAGAAAGATAATGTCATCTTGTTTATTAATTCCCATACTTGCCTCTCATTATATTTCTAGCAATGAATGATCTGCATAAAGAATAGTTAGTATTTATAAATCTTTTGTGGTCTTATTTTGCCTTCCTAGTTAAAGGTCTTATTTTGCCATCTTTTCTCATTGCGACAAAGTCGCAGGACGTTTCTACACTTTCATGTAGAAACCTATTGACCTTGCCTTAACTTTATGTTCGGTTGTATTTCTGCTGCGACAATATGACATTCCTAAATCTTCTTGCGAAATTAAAGCCCCATAACATTGCTGACTTGAGACGAAATCGCAGGACGTTTCTACACTTTCATGTAGAAACCCATTGATCTCGTCTTAATTTCTCTTTTTTATTATTGCTTCTTCAGGACTGTTGCATAAATATGACAAGTCTTAATACTCCCGTGAGTAAAAAGCCTCATGACATTTGCGTCTTAATACACTTATCATCTCCCTAATGGAGGGTGCCGCACTTATCTTCCCCCTGGTTGCCCTTTCAAGGAGACGTGCTTCTACCATACAATACTAGATCCTCCCATCCAGTCTGAACAACAAACATTTTTCTTTGCAGCCTCTTATCCCTTTTGTGTATATGGCTTATGGTTACGAGACTTCACCTTAAGTGGGGTTTTCTTTAGGCCGAGTGCATCATAGCCAAGACTTTCCAAGAATGGCCAGGGTAGTTTCATACGCCCTTGGAACTCTTGGATCAACCGTGTACCTCGGCACCTTGGTTATACTCTGCACCCCTTAGGAGAACTCTTATTACCTTAGTCGCCATACTCAAGTCATATACTCAAGTTGAGAATCCAAGGTGTCTCTCCTGGATGGGATTTCATAGACCCCAAATATCCATGACTCAGGTTCCATCAACGGTGTAACCTTATCGCTGATCCATGCAACAGATACCCCCTTCTATGACGTACTTTAGATATTATATTTTCCTCTTGCGAAATTTTATTCGCGAACTAGGGTGTACGCCATAAAGGTTCGTCCCATTCTAGATCTTAAATGACCATTTCTTGCGAAATTTTCGCACATTCTTATTTTTCTTTGATCTTGAATAATCTCGCAGTGATTTTTTCATAAAAAAAAATTGTTAATACTTATTTTGTTGCATCATACATTATTTCATCAACTAGGGATTCTCAAAATTCCTCACGGGTAATATCTCTTTATATATAGTATATTCCATGGTCTACCAAGTCTTTGACCAACATCTTTACCCTATGGATCCATAAATTTGTATGCCCCTGTTCCAATTATCTCTTTTATAATGTAAGGTCCATCCCATTTTCTCGCTAATTTTGCACCACCCTCACTGATAATTTGGAATCTCGCGAAAAACCAAATCACCTGGCTGAAATTCACGTAGTTTAACACGCTTATTGTATTCTAGTGCTAATCTCCGTTTATAATTCTCCATATGATGTAAAGCTTTTTCTCTATTCTCTTATAATTCATCTAGTTTTGTTAGGATCATTCCATCACTAAGATTCCTCTCCCATGCCTCTCTTTTTATTGTGGGTATAGCAAAATATGTTGGTAACACTGCCTCAACCCCATATGTTAGACAAAAAGGTGACATTCCAGTTGATTCTCTCCTAGTTGTGTTGTAAGCCCATACTGCATTATGTACTTGTTCGCACCATGCTCTATTATATCCCTCCAACTTCTTCTTTAATATATATGCGATTGTCTTATTTGTTGCCTCTGCTTGCCTATTAGCCTGTGGGTATAAAGGAGTAGATTTTTCACATTTTATCTTAAAGGCATTAAGCAACATTTCTATATTCTGCCCTTCAAATTGTTTCCCATTATCAGATACCAACTGTGCTGGAATTCCAAATCTGCAAATGATATTTTCAAATATGAATGTAAATATGTATTTGTCGCGAATGTGCTGTATTGCTTTTACTTCTGCCCATTTTGTGAAATAATTTGTTGCGACAATTAAGTATCTTTTTTGTCCAGACCTTGGTACAAATGGTCCCACAATATCTAACCCCCATTTTCCAAAAGGCCATACACTGGTTGAGGATGATAAGGGTGTTCCAGGTGCATGTATTCTCTTTCCATGTCGCTGGGAATCTTCGCAACGCCTTGATACTTGTTTTGCATCTTCATGCATATATGGCCAATAATAACCTTGTGTTTTTTCTCTATATTCCCAAGATCTTCCTCCGCTGTGGTTGCCAGCATCTCCACTATGCAATATTTTTAACACTTTATCTCATTCTTCTCGTGTCAAACATCTAAGTGATGGTCCATTAAATGATTTTCTATACAATATCCCATCTCTTAATTCATAATTTGTTGCATGACTCTTTAATTTGTGTGCCTCCAATCTGTTTCTTGGTATTTCCCCTCTTGCTAAATATGCATGAAGTTCTGTTCTCCAATCTGCGATATTGTCTTTTGGCCCTTCTTCACCACCTTCTACTATCATTACATCTACCTCTTCTTCCTCTTTGTAGTTGCAGGAAAACCTACACTACACCCTTGATAAGAATTTACAGTAATTAACACATATTTGAAGATTAAAAACAACACTTTCTTATTTGATTCTCAGAAATGGAAGAAATCAAGAATACAACCGCTCTCTTGAATTTTCTCTCTCTTCAAGACTTTCTCAACACTCAAAAATACATCATACCTTCTCTGAATCTACTGGGTCTCTTTATATAGGGTAATTACATAGTGGATGAAATCTAAGCTGTCCTTTAATTTCGGATCTGACTTGCGATATTATCGCAGTAGTTATAATGTCAATTCTCGCAAGCGTTGTAATCATCGCAGGACAATCATGCCCTTTTCATGTTTCTTCGTTCGTCAGCTATTACGTTGTAGTTGCAGAATAACCTATAACTACACCCTCAATAGAATTAGTAAAAACTCAAGAAGTTCTTGATGGTGAATGATAACTTTCTTATTAATTCTCTTAATTGATTACATGGAATTATCAAAATGGAACTAGAATAGTTACAACTTTTCCTATTCTCTTTCCTAAGATAATTTCTTACACTCACTAAAAGAACCTCTCGAATTTTACATTTGAACTCCTATTTATAGTAAAACTTATACAGTTGTATATGGATTGCGAAGTATCGCAATTCATTCTCGCAAAATTATTTCATCCTCGCAAAACTTCATATTTCTCCGCGCTACTTCTATCATCGTATCATTTTATAACTCTTTCCTCCTTCATTTATTACGATACTCGTGAACTATTATCTTGCGATATTCAGTACCTACATCTTGCCTCTTCTCATGTCAATTCTACGAAGAAGAAATGTCATGAGAATCCCTATTCTCGTAAATTTAGTATAGTTATTACCACCCATCAAGTTCGCAACACATCTTTTTACTTTTCCCTTATCTTTTTGACACGTTTCTTCGTAACCGTTCTTTTCAACCGTTCACGCTTACTCGTATTAATGAATTTCTATCTTCATCAAACTCTCTCTATTTATAAATATTATCCTTTGTTTTTTCTTTTTATTCTCTTATCTTATTCATCTTCTTTACCACTTCTGCCTCTGCAATCTCTTTTATCTTTTTTCCTTTCTATTTTCCATATTATATTCAATGGCACCAAAAAAGAAAACTATTGAACAGATTAATGCGGAACTTGCTGATAGGGACCTCATTCTCTCTGAGATTGAAGGTTATGATAATAAATCTTCTCTCTGTGTGAAGCTCTTTACCAACTATGTTTGGGATGATCAGAAAATTTTAATCTCACGAGGTCAAATCCTCGCAGGTCTTCCTCTTCCTCTTTATGATATTAACTTTCCTCTATTCTATGAAATTATTTCCCACCCCAATTTTTCTTGTGCCATTTACCAATTGACCGGTGATTGTATTCGCCTCTTAGTTGAATTCGCAAATCGTGCGGCTTTTGGGAAATCTTTGTATTCAGTTGATCTTAGGAAACCTGGATTTGAAAATATGGAAATTGTTGCTGCGAATTATACAGTTGAGGGTTTCTTCAAAAATTACACACTAATTCCTGCGAGGAAAGAAGATAATCGTTGGGGTGTTCGTCTTCATCGTAAAGCTAATATCGTAGCAGATGATCTTCTCATGCACGATATTGATTATGCTTCAGGAAATAATAAGACACCTCGTCGTTCTAATGATGAAGATTGGTATAAGTACCCTTTAATATTATCGGGTTCTTATATTTTTGGGATAGTAGAACTTCCTGTGAACCTTCGTAACCGCCATTATCAACCTTGGGTTTTTAGAAATGTATGTACTTCCATCTCCTTATCTTTTTGTTACCCTTTAATTTCAAATGAGGTAAGAAACACTCTTGTATTTTTCTAAACAATATATTGTTGCCTCTGTTTCTTATCCTTATTTGAATTTGCAGGTTCCACTTCTTCCTGAGATTGCTACGAGTGAAAATAAGAGTTCTACTTCTTCTAAAAGGTTGACTGCAAGACAACAAACTCTTCGTTCTGCGAAGGTTACCCAAGATTCTGGTAGTCAAGATGATGTTCTTCGCAAAGGGAAAAGGAAACTTCAAGATGTTGTTTACGAGAGGAGGAAAAAGAAGAAACTCTCAACCAAGTCTCATTCCAATGTAATCTCTTCTAATGAGAATATTGAGGAAGATCTTGGTGATGAAGATGATAAATTTCCTGAGAAGGACTTTAGTTCTAACTCTAATACCCTTTCTGACGAAGGAGATGATGATAATGATGTTGATGAAGGTGGAAATGAAGATTTCAGTATCCCAGAAACTTTTGCCTCAGCAATGATTAGCATCTCTGAAGCTTTCCTCCATTCTTCCCGTGGATTAGGAAATTCTCCTACAGCGAATGCTCGCAAACTTATTGCGAAGGCTTGTAAAGTTCCTACTGTAATTGATAATAACTCCCTCAAAGGCATTTCAAGATTCGTCTCTCCTGCTTCATTATATGCTTTAGGTAGCATGGTAAGTTTCTTCTCTATTCCTTGTTTATTTCCCTTATTTTGTTGATTTCTAACCCCTTTTTTCTTGTTTAGGTTGGAAGAGTTAGTTGTCATTTGCTTCGATTGGGAAAGACGTCATTCTATTCTTTGAGAAGAAAACTTTGAATCGTTGTAAGAAGTTAGAGGTTAAAAATTCAAACCTCCGTCAGAAAGTAGAGGATTTAAGTATTGATAACGCAGAATTAATATCCCGTCACGAAGATAATTCTCAATCTGCGAGCATCGCAATTGATAATTCTTCTCTTCTTGAGGAGAATAATCAATTAAATCTTGAAAATTCTTCTCTTCGTAATGATAAGAAACAACTAGAAGGTAAATTCTTTGCGATGGTAATTATTTTGATTACTTTTCCTTCGTAATTTGCTAACCAATTCCTTAATTTCTCTCCTTCCTTGCTGAGAAAATTATGCGAAGATGAATAACGATCTGGAAACTATCCTTGCTAATCGTAATAAGAAAATTTATGATTTGAGATCTCAGCTTCTAATTTCCCAGCATAACCATAGTTTATATGTCAAGCGTTTTCGAGCTAAGATGACTCGCAAGATTTGCGAAGACAATGAAATTCCTCTCAAGAAGTACCATACGCTCCTTTCTGAAGAAATTCCTGAAGATACTCCATATCTGGAAATCTCGAAAGTGAAGTTGAAGATGATAGTGAAGTTGAAGAAGAAGATCATTTTGATGGGAATAGATCGCCTGAAAAATAACTTCACTCTTTTTGTATATATCTGTTCTGTAACTCCACTCTTTTTTGTATGTTTGTTCTGTTTCTTTTCAATACAACACTTTCTTCTTGATTGCACTTTTAATCAATCCAACAATTTCTTTTTCAAATCTTAATTTGAATTAATCTTTCTTTGATTGATTGTTTCCCTTATTCGCATAACTTGATCATGTGGAGAGAAATAATATATCTTAAAGACTTAGCTTAGTATTCCCTTTCCCCTTATTATTGCTCTTCAAATGATCAACTATCGCTGGAAGTATTAGAATATCCTTCTCAATTTATCTTACGAAGTTTCTTCTTATTGTGATTATGAATAAAAAATTCTCCCTTCGAAGTATAAGAAATATAAGCCTTTTGCCTTTTGCGGAATGTTGCGAAGTAAATAATAAATCTCCCCTTGAAGTATAGGAAGTATGAAGTATACGAAATATAAAATACCCTTAAGAAGTATAAGAAGTATAAAATATCTTTGAAGAAGTATTAGCAGCATTCAATTCATGAAGAATTTCCCAATATATGAAGAAGTATAAGAATTATTACTCATTGTATGAAGAAGTATAATAAGTACTTAACCTTCGCAAAATTAAATATCCGTTGAAGAAGTATAATAAATATGATATACTCTTGAAGAAGTATAAATAGTATTGAATTTGTGGAGAAATATTCAATATGTGGAGAAGTATAAGAAGTATTTAATTCTCGTAACATTTTACGAGTATGAACTTATCTGTATTTGATTGCTATCAAAATCGCATCTTTTGTTAAGTCTTCGTGAAAGTTCTTCAATGATGTTATCTTCTTTTATAGGACTTCTTGTAAAAATTCTTCAATGGTATTGACGAAGCTGTCTTCTCTTCAAAACTTCATAATGTATATTCTTGTAAAATTTCTTCAATGATATCGACGAAGCTGTCTTCTTTTTAGATCTTCATAATGTATATACTTGTATAATTTCTTCAATGATGTTGATGTGATGAATTTCATTAATTTCTGTGGTCTTATTATGCCTTCCTAAGTAAAGGTCTTATTTTGCCACCTCTTTTGTAGTAAATTTTTGTATTTGCGATAATATGACAAGTTTGAACATTCTTGCGAACATACAACCTCGTGACATTATCGTCTTGTGATGAAATCGCAGGACGTTTTTACACTTTCATGTAATAACCCATTGATCTCATCTTAACTTCTTTGTTTCATTCTGCGAGTTCTTTTTGTATGTTTTCCTTCTCTTCTTTTTTTTTTTTTTTTTTTTTTTTAGAATGCTCGCAGAACTTCATTTGTTGCACAAATATGACAAGCCTTTATGTTTTCGCAAACAAGAAGCCTCGTGACATTTGCGTCTTATAGCACGTATCAGCTCCCTAATGGAGGGTGCTGCCCTTTATCTTCCCCCTGGTTTCCCCTTCAAGGAAGCGTACATAGACCATACAAGGTTAGCTCTTCCCATCCAGTTCTGCCAACAACCAGCTTTTGATCGCAACCTATTATCCTTTTTGCCTATATGGCTTATAGTTACGAGGTTGCATCCTATGGGGTATCTTTGGGCCAAGTGCATCATTTTCCAAGACTTGTCAAAAATGGAAGATGTGGTTCAACCTCACCCTGCACTCTTGAATCAACCGTGTACCTCGGCGCCTTGATCGTTTTCTGCACTTCTTAGGAAAGACAGTATGCCTTAGTCGCCCAACCTAAATCCTCTTACACCGCATTTTATATTGCGTAATGTCGCTAGATTAGGTGAGAATCCAAGGTGTCTAACCCGGATAGGTACCCCATTATTGGGTTGTACCCCTAAATTTTTACCATGTACTAAGGGTCCTTGGTGGTGTTCTGGTTACCCTTAGCCACGTTTATAGGTACCCCCTTAAATGACGTACTTTAGGACTTTGCCTCTTACGAAATATAGCTTCGCGAACTAGGGTGTACGCCACAAAGGTTTGCCTGTATAAAATTTTCTGCGGCTCTCTTTCTTTTTTGGAGGCTGATCACAGATTGCGGTCTTTTATTCGCAAATTAATGAAAGTTTAATCGCAATATAGATTTTGAAATTCATTACTTTTCCCAATTTCCTGTGAGCAAACAATATTCGTAAAATTTATCACGAAATAAAAATTTTTGTTTTGCCACATACCTCATTTTCACTAGCAAACATACTGATTACCTTCTTGTTTTATTATTTTCCTTCTTCTTTCTTCGCAAATCACAACCCCTTATTATCATCGTAAATTTCTTGTATGATTATCATCGTAATTTTATTCTCTTTTCCCTTAATCCTCCGCCATTAAATTTTCACTTCTTTTCACAGCCTTTGCTCTTTTTCTCCAATTTTCCTTCTCAGTAGTTTTTCCTTCGCAAACTTCTACTTCTGTATCGTAACATTTCTTTCCCTCAGCCCAATCACCCTTGATAATTCCAATACCCTTCATATGAGGAAACTTTATGCACTGATGTAGAGTGGAAGCTACGCCTAGAATTCCATGAAGCCATAGTCTTCCTATCAAAGCATTATATGGTGATTCGACATCAACAACGCAGAATAGAATTTCAGTTCGCATTCCACTTAATGGAATTCGCATGCTCACTTCTCCTTTGGGCTTGTTGGCAGTTCCATTAAAACCATAAATTCTGTAAGTAGAAGGTATTAAATCTGCATCTTTTCCCCCATAGTTTTGTAAGCAGAATAGAAGAGGATATTTACAGAACTTCCCGTATCAATCAAAATCCTATTAAGACCAATTGATTCTTCCTCCATATCATCTTCGTTTTCTTCCATATTCATGTAGATTGCTAATCTTACTACCAATGGATTATCATGTGCTTCACAACCTTCGGAATTTCAGTGGCTTCAAAAGAAATTTCACGTTTCTGCCAATCTTCAAGTCGTGAAATTTTTGCGATGTTCATTACTTCCTTTCCTTCACCATCCCTCGCATATACCCTGCTTAACACATTATCATGAAAATCCTCTATAGTTTTATATGAATGAACAATGGAATTACAGAAAACATTCCTTGCTTTTGATCCCACTTCTATATGTAGGATTTCTTCTCCCTTTTCTTTTGTTGTGTTCTCCCGAGTTATGGCTGGAGCTGTGGTAATTGTTGCGACTCGTAATCTGCTTAAGTAAAAATTGATTTAGTTTTCCTTGATCAATCATTCGCAAGATTATCCTCTTGATATTATGGCAATTATTTGTAGAATGTCCATGAAAATGATGATATGAACAAAATTCATGACTTCTTGGACCCATTGGTGGTTCCTTTCCCATGTTCCATGGAGTTGGTATATGCTCTACCAGGATAATTGCTTTCCATATCTTTTCTACACTTGTATTCAAAGGTGGCAACTTTATCTCTTCCCTTACCATTCTTTGACCTCCTTGACCATTGTTATAATTTTGTCTCTGGTTCCCTTGTCCAAAATAATTTTGCCTTTGTCCCCCATAATTTTCTTGTTGTTGATCTAATCTTGGAATTTGGTTATTTCCTATTCGATTATAGAAATTCCTCTCTCTATCATACTCTTCTTGATCTCTACTACCCATTGCTACCATTTTTGGCTGGCTATCATTGATTTTCTTCTCTTCTGGAATTTGCGAAGAAGTTTGTGAGGATGTTTGCGAAGTACCTGCTACTACATTGATTATTTTGGGAAGTAAATTTGCTCCTCCATCTGGATTGCTAGTGTTTGCTCTGGATATGATTCCATCTTGTTTTGTTTTTCCTCTAGTGTAATGTATTCTTCTTGCAATTCTCGTAACTCTGTCATCATTATGGAATTCTTTCTTCGAAGATTTGAACATATAATTGTTCGATTGCGAACATCACATTTATGAAGGACAGAATCAAGTATCTCTCATCCACGCTACCGCCATATCACTGCACATAGTCTTCCATCGTCTTACCAAATGCTTCAAACTTTCACCCACTCTTTGTTTTAAACCAAATACATCTTCAATACCAAGCCGTGAAGAGTGATTTGTGATATATGCTCCGAGGAAAGTTGCTTGCAAATGACTGAATGACGTAATAGTGTTCTTAGGGAGTCCTTCGAACCATTTTAAAGCTTCCCTGTTAAACTCGATGTGAAGTACTTGCATAACACAGCATCATGATTCTCCCATTGTAACATGCATCTTATGTATGCTTTAATGTCTTTGAATAGCACATGAAGTCCCATCAAAGATACTGGTAAGTGTGGGAAAATTGCATTTTGGTGGAATTCCTCCCAATTGTAATTCTCTATCAAATGGAGTCCTCGCAGCTTCTTCTATTGCTTCATCTAATTTCCTTCTATCTCCTCCTCTTCTATTGTTTATCATCCCTCTCATTTCTGCTAATTCTCGAAAAATCCATGCATTTGCCTCAGAACTCTCATCCATTGGTCTTTTTAATGCAGCTTCTCTTCTTCTACATTCTTGCGCTTCCTCCCTTGCGATCCTTCGCATTCTATCATATTCTTCATT
Source organism: Papaver bracteatum (assembly GCA_023529315.1). Taxonomy (NCBI): domain Eukaryota; kingdom Viridiplantae; phylum Streptophyta; class Magnoliopsida; order Ranunculales; family Papaveraceae; genus Papaver; species Papaver bracteatum. The sequence goes on from JAJJWX010001253.1 coordinate 1,503,156, forward strand.
AATGTTTTCATTTGCACAATTTTGCAAATATCTTCTTTCTAAATTATCATAATTGTTCAGTTGCAGAGTATCTTGGAATTCTTGTTCTTCCCTTTCTATTCTTCTCATTCTTCTCATGCGAATATCAGGAATTTCTTCTTCTTCATTTATCCTCCTTCTATGATTTACTTCTTCTTGATTTGTTTGTACTCTGACTCGAGAGTTTGGTTCATTCCTCTCTACTTCTGTTTGTTGATTTACAATTCTTCTCTTAATTCTTTCATACTCAACATTTTGTTTGTTACGAGCCTCTTCATATCTTCTTACTCCATTCTCGTGATTGTTTTGATGTACTGCTTGTTGTCTCTCAGTTTCTTCCATAAGTTGTTGTTCTTCCTCTCGATTCTGATTGCTTTCTCTAGGATTTGGCCTTGTTCGTAAATTCTCCATGTTTTTTTCGTGGTTTGATATTAAAATGAAACGATTCTCTTGATTTCTTTCACCTTGATTCTGCGCTTGTTCTATATTATTTTCATTATTGATTATCGGTGAATTTTGTCCTTCTCTTTCTGTTCTAACTTTTGATCTTGCAACACTTTGAGATTTCCTTCTTTGTAGCATCTCATTTTCCATCCTCAATTCTTGATTTTGTCTTGTTAAATTGGCACGTTCTTCAGCTTCGATCATTCGTTCTTCTTGGATTCCTTGTCTTAGTGTTTCTAACATCTCCCTTCCATTTTCTCTGATTTGTGGTTCTCTATCTTCTTCCTCTGGTGTATCATTTCTCCAAGTGTGTATACTCACTCGATCATGATCTATTATTTGTTGAGCTTGATTTCTTCGATTACTCCTTCTCCTACTAGGTTCTCCTGTTATATTTGCTTCTCCTCCTGCGAGTCTTACACTTCTTCTTACTTCAGTTAATGGTTCTGATGTGTTTCTTCTTCTTGTCATTTTTCTGGTATAGGAATTCTTCAAATCCCTGTTTCTAGCGCCAATTATGTAGTTGCAGAATAACCTACAACTACACCCTCAATATAATTAGTAAAAACTCAAGAAGTTCTTGATGGTGAATGATAACTTTCTTATTAATTCTCTTAATTGATTACATGGAATTATCAAAATGGAACTAGAATAGTTACAACTTTTCTTATTCTCTTTCCTAAGATAATTTCTTACACTCACTAAAAGAACCTCTCGAATTTTACATTTGAACTCCTATTTATAGTAAAACTTATACATCTGTATATGGATTGCGAAGTATCGCAATTCATTCTCGCAAAATTATTTCATCCTCGCAAAACTTCATATTTCTCCGTGCTACTTCTATCATCGTATCATTTTATAACTCTTTCCTCCTTCATTTATTACGATACTCGTGAACTATTATCTTGCTATATTCAGTACCTACATACGTCACTTTTTAAATTACTTTGTGATACTCGCAAAGTGTTGTTGAAGAACTCGCGGTGGTGCTCGCAGAAGTGTTGTTAATCTCGCAAGAGTAATATCATGGCGATATTCTGGTCCTATATCTTGCCTCTTCTCATGTCTTTTCTGCAAAGGGAAAAGACCATGAGAAATCAAAACCTTTTGAAATGCCACAGTTGTCTATTTTTTTATGTTCTTTTGACACATATCTTTTCCTCTCTAGGCTTGTTACACGTATATTTTTATCCATTCAACTTCTGACACGTCCTTTTCAACCTCTGCATTCCAACCGTTCACGTCTCTTCCTTGTATTAATTGCACTTATCTTCTCGAGATTTTTTACCTTCTATATATATCTTCTTCACTCTTTTCTTTTCTTTTTTTTACTTCTTTCTTCCTTCTTTCTGTAATCTCTCTGCAAATTTACTGTTCTTCCGTAAATTCCGGATCTGCAACCATTCTTTCGATCTTTTACTCCTTCAAACTTCATTCCCATACTAAAAATGGTTGCAGCCGGTCGCAGTATATGATTGATTTTGATAAAATTCAAAAAGAACTTAAAGACAAAGGTTTTACTTTATCCACCATTCTCAATCAAAACCCTAAGTCTGAACTTTCTGTTCCATTATTTTCTGATCTTCTATGTAACCATGAGAAGATCATAGTCTCACTGGGCCAACTTGAAGCTGGTCTTCCAATTCCTCTCTATGACCCTGGACTTCCTTTATTCAATGAGATACTTTCTCACGAGAAGTTCTCGCGGGCGGTATATAGTTGAGTGGGGATTGTATTCTCTTAATGCTGGAGTATGCTACTCGCGGTTCTGGTAAAAAATCTCGCTACCCTGATACTGCGAAGAATCCTAAATTCAAGGATATTCCAATTGTCCCCGGGAAATATACTGTGGAGAACTTCTTCATAAATTATGATATAATTCCTATGAAGAAAGACATCACTTGCTGGGGTGTCTGCTTACATAAGAAGGATGATATCGCTGAAGATAAAGTTTTTATGTTAGATATCGATTGGCATACGGGTAATAATCAAGGCCCTCGCCACTCCAGTGATGACAAATGGTTCATTTTTCCATTATGTCTAGAGGTTCCCTACATCTCCGGTCCTCATGCATTGCCTGCGCATCTCGCAGAATATCAGCTGTGGGTTTTTAACTGGCCTGAAAGGAATAAAGAGGTATGTTCCCTCAATTTTTTTGCATAATTATCATTATTATCTTCCTCATGTTTTCATACTCTCGCTGACTACGCTAAATTTTCCAGATTAATAGGCTGAAACTTTAACTATCAGAAATTTAGGAAGCCTAGCACCTTTTTATCCCTCAAATCTCTCACAGATGAAGTAAGAAATATTCCTTTACTATGCTTAACAATATATTGTTGCCTCTATTTATTATCTTTATCTGTGTTCGTAGTGAAGAAACATAACCTGTTGTAGAGGACCAAAGGGAAAAGCAAAGATTCTTCTCGCAAGGGGAAATCTAACGCTCCTCACAATGAAAAATCCACTGGTCCTCCCTTGAAGAAAAGAAAGACCCAAATTACTTCCCCTTCATCGCCCCAGTCAAATGAAGAAAATTCTCATGATGATACTGATAATGATGATGATGATGATTTTGATGTTGATATCCCTTCTGCAATGGAATCCTCCCAATCTGAATCTTCCTTGGCCCAGCTATCTAACATTTTTGGCGATATTACACATGGTATTGCAAATGATTGTGGAAATGAAGCTCTTAACGGGGTATCCTAGGCTCTTGCCAAGATCTGCGATGCTCCCATATTGGTTGATAATGATTCTCTACAAGGAATATCAAGATCAATAACTCCCAGTCTCTTAAATTCTCTTGGTATTCTTGTATGTTTTCATTTGTTCACCATATTTATGTATTCATTTCCTTGCCAAGTTTTAATTTATATTGTTACCTCGCAGACTGGAAGGGATTCCTTTGCTGTTGCCTCAGACTTGGAGAAGAGGTGCGCATCTTTTCGCAAGAAGAATATGGAATTGAAATCTGAGTTTGCTAGTCTTCGTGGGCAATTGGAATCTGGGTCTGTTGACCTTCAAGAAAAGATCAATAGGTTGGAAACTGAACTTTATTTCTCGCAAGATAAGGTCGCAAGCCTCCAAGCTGCGAACAATCAACTTTATGGTAAGAAATCTCTCTTTTTTTCTTTAACCTTTATTCTTTTGCATTTTTTATTATTTTTCTTCTTCGCAGATGTTTATGGCCTTTCTGACGAAGCTGTATTCCTTCGTTCTTTTCCAAATCCAATAGACAATGATACTCTTCTAGAGCTTCTCAATAACTCTTTGAACAATCCCTTCAATGATATAATTAATTCTCCTTCCATAGATGAACTCGGGTCTAAGATTCGCCTCTTAGAAACTGACCATAGATCTTGTTTAGACATGGCTAACAAATTCAAACGCTTTTACCACAATTCTAAGGAAGAGATTAGAACTTTAAGGGCCAAGAACAGTGATCTCTCAGATGATAAAGATCCTATATCTGGACAAGGAGCTCAAACTTTAGCGGATTTTCATAAAACCCTTCTTGAAGTTCAAATTGAAAGAGATAGACTTATCCGCGATAAAGAGGTTCTTGTTGAAAGAAAAATCCAAATCCGTTCCTGTCTTCTTATTAATGATGATGACGAATTCCCTTGGGCTACAAAGATTCTTGAAAATGCCAGGGCTAACTTAGGTGTAGATGTTAGTCTTCATGTTGAACAAGCGGCCTTAATTAAAGACATGATTTCTGAAAGAGAAGGTTGTTAATTGTTCTTCCTTTTTAATTCCTTGTGTTTTATAGTTTTTTGCAAAATTTTCAACTTGTTATTATATACTCGCAGGAGATGAGAAGAGATACACTGAAAGAATTGGAGAACTTGAAGATGATAAGAATCAACTCGCAAAGACTCTTGTTGCTCGCAATGAGAAATATTCAAAACTGAAGACCCAATTAAAGATTTCTGCTATCAAATTTAGTAATCTCCTTGTTGGTGTTCACAATGATTCTGCCAAGAAGGTCTGCGATTATCACAACATTCCTCACTCTTTGTATCCTTTCCTCGCGGAAGAAGTTCTAGAGAATACTCCAAATCTTGTTATCTCTGACAGCAAAGCTGAAGAATCTGACGGGGATGAAGGATACAACGAAGATGACTGTGAAGACAAAGAAGAAGAAAAATCTGGCGAGGATGATGATGGATCTAACTAGTTTTGTTTCCTCTTTTTAATCTCCTTGTAATATTTTTACATTTATCTCCTTCTTCTTGTGATATTACTGCAAAGTTCCTTGATGTACAAATTTCTTTTGTCTCTATCTGTATAAACAATTCTATTTTGCAATATGATTAATAATTTTTTTTTTTTTTTTTTGCAATATGGTTAATCAACATGATTATTAATTTTTACCCATCTGCGTAAATCTTTCATATAAAGATGAATAATAATCTTATCATTACATTCATTCCCATACTTGCCTTTGTTATTCATCTACAATATGAAATATTGAGAAGATTAACGTTGAATAAAATCTATTTGTAAACATTGTCTCAACTTCTGCGTAAATTTCGCAGGTCATGATATCTTGTGGTCTTATTTTTCCTTCCTAGTTAAAGGTCTTATTTAGCCACTTATTTTATTTTTTTTGTTTATGCGACAAAATCGCAGGACGTCTTTACACTTGCATGTATTGACCCATTGATCTTGCCTTATCCGCATTTTGTCAATTTCTATGCGACAATATGACAAGTCTAAGCTCTCTTGCGAGAAAAAAGCCTTATGAAATTTCCGTCCTGCGATTTCATCGCAGGACATCTTTACACTTTCATGTAAAATTCCATTGATCTCATATTAACTTTTTCTCATGGCTTTTTGCCTTTGTATAATTTTTGTCACGCGACAATATGACAGGACTAAATGTTCTTGCGATCATAAAGCCCCATGACATTGCCATATTTAGACACTTATCAGATCCTTAATGGAGGGTGCCGCCCTTATCTTCCCCCTGGTTGCCCCTTCAAGGAGGGAACATCGTCCATACAAGACTATCTCCTCCCATCCGGTCTTAACAACAACTGGTTGTTTTCGCAGCCTCTTGTCCTTTATGCCTATATGGCTTATAGTTATAAGACTGCACCCTAAGTGGAGTTTTCTTCGGGCCGAGTGCATCATAGCCAAGACTTGCCAAGAATGGCCAGGGTAGTTTCGTACGCCCCGGGCACTCTTGGCTCAACTGTGTACCTCGACGTCTTGATCATACTCTGCACTCCTTAGGAGAAACCCTCGTTCGTCCAACCAGGGTATAACCTTATATAGTTGGAAATCCAAGGTACATCTTCTGGATGGGTTTTCAATAACCCCAATCTCCATGACTCAGGTTCCAGCAGCGCTATAACCTTATATATGACGCACTTTAGGTCTTACATTTTCCTCTTACGAAATATTATTCGCTAACTAGGGTGTACGCCATAAAGGTTCGTCACGTTCTTATATTTTTCTTGCGAGTATTGAACCTATGATGAAATTTCTTTTCTTTGAGCTTCTCTTTATTTGCATTTCAACTCTTGTATAATTTTTCAACTTCATCTTTTTCATTCAGACGAAATATTCTTTTGAGACATTTTCTTCAACAAATCATTCATAAATTTCTTAAATTTCATCATTTTACCTTTTTACTTACTACTTTCTGCTTCTGCCATTTTGTTGCATTTTGTTATTTTCTCTCCATCTGCGAGACGCTCGCCATCTATTGTTTGCAACTCATGTTGATTTTGCAATATTCCTTCCTCTCGTCGCTCTATTGTATCAACCATCAATTTATCACCTCTTTGTTTTTGCTCGATGTTTCGTTTCCAGTTTCTACTCTTTGCTGCCCTTTCCTCGCAAGATTCCATATCAATTTCATAGCATTTCTTCCCATCAACCCAGTCTCCCTTTATTATTCCAACACCATTAGGATGACGAAATTTAATACATTGGTGGAAAGTTGACGCCACACCTAATATCCCATGTAGCCAAGGTCGGCCAATCAGGGTATTATAAGGTGATTCAATATCCACAACACATAATAGGATATTAGAAGATAGCCCCTTTAATGGAATTCGTATTGGAATTTCCCCTTTGGGAATGTTGGCAGTACCGTTAAAACCATAGATCTTATATGTTGATGGTATCAAATCCTCGTCTCTCCCTCCCATGGTCTTTTAGGCATGATAAAACAAGATATCCACTGAACTTCCAGTGTCGATTAGAACCCTGTTAATTTCCCAAGAATCTTCAATCCCATCATCCTCATTTTCTTCATCTTCTTCTTCTATTTGTTTTGGATTTATTTCTAATCTTACCACCAGTGGGTTGTCATGCATCTCGCCAGGCTCTGGTACCTCTTGTGCAGTGAAATAAATAGTTTGCTTTTGCCATTCCTCTAATGGCGAGACTCTCGCAATATTCATTATCTCTATTCCATCTGCGTCTCTCACGAAGACTTTGCTCAGAACGTTGTCGTGGAAATCCTCAATAGTCTTGTGTGAATGTATGATAGAATTACAGAACAAATTCTTCGCCTTGGATCCAACCTCTATCACAAATGTTTCTGTTGCTTTTATAGTATTCACTCTGCGAATATCTGGTGCTGGTGGTAACTACTGAGATTACGGATGTCCTATTAGAAAATGATTTAACTTTACCTGATCAATCATCCTCAAAATTATTCTTTTTACATTCATGCAGTCGTTTATCGAATGACCATGAAAATGATGATAAGGATAAAATTCTTGATTTCGATTATTTTGATGTGGCTCTTTTCCCATATTCCAGGGTGATGGTATATTTTCCATCAAAATGATAGCCTCCCAAATTTTTTCTATGCTAGCATTCAGATGTGGCATCTTAATTTCTTCCCATATTATTCTCTGACTCCCTTGCCCTCTAAAATTATTTTGCCTCTGAGCACCATAAGTCTCTTGCGGCTGATCAAGTCTTTGAATTTTATTATTTCCATCGTGATTGTAATAATTCCTTTCCCTTTTATACTCCTCTTGATCTCGACTTCCCATGGCTACTAACTTCTGCTGGTTTTCAATCACCACTTTCTCTTGTTGTGACTGCGAGGTGCTCGCCACATTATTAATTATTTTAGGAAGTAAACTTCTGTTTGCCGCTATTGAACTGGTGTTTGCGACTGGATATGATTCCATCTCATTTTGTTTCTCCTCCAAAGCAATGTATTCCTCTTGTAGTTCTCGCAGCTCAGTCATTGTGATGGTATTTTTGACTCTGAAAACTTGAACATATAGTAGATTGGTTGCAAACATAGCATTAATGAAAGATAAAATGAGATATCTCTCATCCACTCTACCAGCTATTTCACTGCACATTGTTTTACACCTTAATGTTAAGTGCTTCATACTCTCGCCAACCCTTTGTTTTAACCCGAATACATCTTCAATTCCTGGACGCGCAGAATTGTTACTTATGTATGCCCCCAAAAATGTGGTTTGTAGATGAGTAAAAGAAGTTATAGTATTCTTGGGTAAACCCTCAAACCATTTTAGCACCTTGCCAGTTAAGCTTGATGCGAAATATTTGCACAACACATCATCATGATTTTCCCACTGTACCATGCATCTCACATAAGCTTTGATGTGTTGAATGGCACATATATATCTATCAAAAATACTAGTTAACGCTGGAAAGTTGCATTTTGGGGGTATTCCTCCTAATTGTACTGCTTGAGTGAATGGAGTTTTTGCAACTTCTTAAATCACCTCATCAAGTTGTCTTCTGCCTCCTTCTCTTCTATCATTTAACATTCCCCTCATTTCTGCTAATTCTCTTAAAACTTGTTCATTCCCAACTGAATTTTGCTCCATTGGCCTTTTCAGTGGAGATTCTCTTCTCATGCGCTCTTGCCTATCATGTGTTGCGATATTTTGATTTCCATCTCCATTATTTTCTACTTGTCTTTCTCCTCTATCTTCTCTTATATTTCTTTCGCGAATACGCACATCGTTATATTTTTCATTTTCTCTTCTGCGATTTTCTTCTGCTCTCCTTTGCACCCTATCATATTCTTCGTTAATATTACCATTATTGCGGTTTTGTTCACGTCTTCTTTCCCGATTGTCATGATTATTCTGGCGAATTTTCTCTTTGAATTCTTGCTCTTCTACCTCTACTCTCAATCTTTCCCTCTCGCAAGATAAGCGTGCTTGTTCAGCGTAATGTCTCTCAATTTGTCTTTCAATTATCTGCTGATTTCTTAGAGTTTCTCTTCCATGCAATATCTCCTTCCTTCTTCTTGATATTCTTCACCATCTTGGTTATTTCATGCTTGACGATGTTCATTTTCCTGCCTTCTGTTGTTTGGTTGAATTTCATCTTGTGGTATGTAACAATCTTCCCTTATTTCTCTCCTTTCGCGACGTCCTCCATTTGGATCATGATTTTCTTCTTCAATATTTGTTATAGGTGATCTTCTTCTTATCTCACTTCTAATTGTTCTCGAACTTGATCTCGTTGTGCTTCTTAATCTTCTATTTTGTAACCTCATGTTTTCCATTCTCAATTCATGGTTTTGCCTTGCCAAATTTGCATGTTCTTCCGCCTCTGGTCTCCTTTATTCTTGTATTCTTTGTCTTAAAACCTCTACTATTTCATTTTCATCATCTCCATGTATTAATCCTCCATTTACTTCTTGATTTCTTCCCTCTCGTCTTTCATCTCTTTATTGCCAATTTTCTAGTTCTTCTATTGAATCCGATCGCCAAGTATGCACGCTTACTCTATCATAATCCACATCTCTATCTTGCATTAGTATTTGCTGATTTGGCTGTCGAACCTGATTTTATCCATCATACCTTGTTATATTTCTTCTTGTTCTTACCCTTGAAGATTCTCTTATTTCATCTGTTTCTCTACCTGCGAGTCTTTTACACCTCCTTATGGTTGTTTGTGGTTCTGATGTATTTGTTCTTCTTCTAGCCATTAATCTTAGTAAACTATTAGATATTACGTAAGATCTTTCACTAATTGTTCCAAATTCCTTCCAATCACAATGTTAATTTTTATACTTTTCTTCAAATAATCATCAATTCATCCCTGTTTCGGGCGCCAAAATGTAGTTACAGGAAAACCTACACTACACCGTTGATAAGAATTTACAGTAATTAACACATATTTGAAGATTAAAAACAACACTTTCTTATTTGATTCTCAGAAATGTTTACAAGAAATGGAAGAAATCAAGAATACAACCGCTCTCTTGAATTCTCTCTCTCTTCAATACTTTCTCAACACTCAAAAATACATCATCCCTTCTCTGAATCTACTGGGTCTCTTTATATAGGGTAATTACATAGTGGATGATAGCTAAGTTGTCCTTTAATTTCGGATCTGACTTGCGATATTATCACAGTAGTTATAATGTCAATTCTCGCAGGCGTTGTAACCATCGCAGGACAATCATGCCCTTCTCGTGTTTCTTCGTTCGTCAGCTATTACATCACTTTTTAAATTACTTTGTGATACTCGCAAAGTGTTTTTGAAGAACTCGCGGTGGCGCTCGCAGAAGTGTTGTTAATCTCGCAAGAGTAATATCATGGCGATATTCTGGTCCTACACTCTTCTTTATTGATTGATGGCGATAAAAGTGTCTGTATCTTTGTGCATCTTGTAGTTGGATCTGTCATCATGCTTGAAATGAAATCATAAGCATCTGCGAGCCTATTATCCTTCCTTGATATATGCCTCCATTTTATTTTTTGGATTTTCGCTGACAATTCTTCAACAAGTTTCTTGTATTTCTTCAACGATGGTTCATTTGTTGTGTATTCTCCTTTTATCTGGCGAATGACTAGCTGCGAATCACTGGTGATTCTCGCATTTTCTAATTTCATTTCTATTGGGAATTTTAGGGAATGTACCACAGATTCATATTCTGTTTCATTATTAGTGGATGCGAATTCCAAACTAAATGAAAAATCCATCTTTTCCCCCTCTGGTGAAATTAAGATAATTCCAACTCCATTAACTTCCCCATTTGAGGATCCATCCACCAATATCTCCCATTTATTTGGTTCTATTAACAAGTCTTTTGGATCTCCTTGTTCTTTTTCTATATCCATCGTCTCCTCAACAGCTTCATCATCTTCTAAAGGAAATTCTTCTAAAAAGTCCGCGACAACCTGCGACTTTGGTGAAGATAACACTTCATATTTAATTTCGAAATGTCCTACTTGCGCATTCCATCTCTTTACTCTGCCTTATCTTTTTGAGTTCTTCATTAATGATTTAATTGGTACCTTTGTTAACACTTTAACTTTATGTGCCTGGAAATATATGCGAAGTTTAATGATTGCATAAACCAACGCTAGAATCAATTTTTCAATCTTAGAATAATTTCTCTCTGCGGCATTGAACGTCTTGCTGATGTAGTAAATTGGTTTTCCAACTCCTGCATCTACTCGCAATAACACAACACTTAGTGCATGCGAAGTTATCGCGAGATATATTAATAGCTCTTCTCTCGGTTCTGCCTTTTGTAAAATAGATGTATTCACCAGGTATTCTTTTATTCCTTGAAAATATTTCTCACACTCATCTGTCCACCTGAATATTGTTCCTTTTTAAGGATGTTGAAAAAATATTTGCATTTGTATGATGATCGCGAGATAAATTTTCCCAGCGAAGCCAAAAGACCATTTAACTTTTTCACATCTTTTATTATTGCTGGTGTTGGCATATCGCGAACGGCTTGAAATTTTTCTAGATCAACTTGTATTCCTTCCTTGGATACAATGTATCCTAAAAAAAATCCTGATGCAACTCCAAAAATGCATTTTTCTGGATTCACCTTGATGTTAAAATGCCGCATCTGTTCAAAAATATCCTTCAGATCTTGTACATGGTTTTTAGCTTCTTTACTTTTTATCAACATGTCATCTACGTACACCTCTAATATTTTGTGTATCCACTTTACGAATACCTTCTCTACCATTCTTTGATATGTTGCTCCTGTGTTTCGCAAACCAAATGGCATTTTTGTATAACAATATAACCCTCTCGGAGCGAAAAAAGCAGTATGTTCTTGATCTTCTTCAGCGAGAGGAATCTGGTTGTATCCTTTATACCCATCTAAGGAAGATATTCTATCATTTACTGCTGCTGACTCGACCATTTGAGGTATATCTGGTAATGGAAAAGTGTCTTAGGACAAGCTTTGTTTAGATGAGTAAAATCTATGCAAATTATTATTCCATTATTTTTCTTTGGAACCACAACCATGTTTGCTATCCACTCCGGGTATTTTGCTTGTCTTATAATTCCTACATCTAGCATTTTCTGTAATTACTCTTCTATTTTGGGATGGTAAGTTGTTGCGATTTTTCTTATCCTCTGCTTAAATGGTCTTGCGTCTTTGTTGATCTCCAATTTATGACATGCAACTGATGTATCTATTCCAGGAATTTCATTCATGTTCCATGCGAAAATATCTTTATATTCTCGCAAGACATTGACGGTTCTTTCTTCCTCACCTGTATCCATCCTAGTTCCAATTTTCAACATTTTAGGTTCTTCTTCAGTTCCAATATTTACTTCTTTTGTTGGTTCTGCTGCAGTGTAACTTGCTTCAGGTTCTCCCATTGGTGTTGGTTCTTTTATAATTTTCGCTAGTTTATCTCCTTCCTGCGAAATTTCGCTGGGTACTCATTTTCCTTCTTCTGCTCTTATTATGTAGATTTTATACTCCTCTTCTTTCTATACCTCTTTCGCCATCTTCCTGCGAGCTTTTCGCTTTTTCACTCGTCCTTCATAATTTTTTACTTCAATTTGATATCATAGTTTCGCACCTTCAACATCTCCCCTAATTTCGCCAATCCCGCTTGGCATAGGAAACTTGATGCACTGATGTAATGTTGACACTACGGCTTTGATTGCATGTATCCATGATCTTCCCAACAACATGTTATATGGTGACTCCATATCCACCACACATAGCGTTATTTGTGTTTCAATTTCTCCCAGCTAAATTCTCACTGTTGTTTCCCCTTTTGGTTTAGTTGTGGACTTGCCGAAACCATGAATATGATATGTTGGATGAGACATTTCTTCATATTTGTACCCAATTCATTTGTATGCATGATAAAATATTACATCCACTGAGCTTCCCGTATCTACCAAAGTTCTATTCACCGCCCATTCTTCCATAGATTTTGTTGATTTCTCCTTTTCTTTTTGTATATCCGTTACTGTGATTACCAAAGGAGATGTGTGGTTCAAATTTTGTTTTGGTATCTCTGTCGTTGTGAACGTAATTTTTTTCTTTTCCCAATCCTTCAATGGAGATATTTTTTCTACCGTCATAATCTTATTTCCTTCAAAATATCGTTTATGTATCCTCCCTCTAATGTTTTCATGGAATTCATTAACCATCGTTTTTGTGATTACATTACACTCCAATTTTCTTTTATTCTCATTGATCTTAATCATCTTTTCTCCAACTGATTTGTCGTTTTCTTTTATCATTTTCTTGATTTAAACAGTTTTCACAATAATCTCCACAATCTTCAATCAAATTTTCTTGATATGATAATCTTCAGTCCCTGTTTCTAGCGCCAATATGTAGTAGCAGGAAATCCCACACTACACCCCTCACAAGAATTCATATAATCAAATCATTTTTAGATCAACAATCATAAATTTTATTGATTAATCTCACTACTTTTACAAGATAAAAAGGAAATGCAGCTAACGAATTAACAACGGCTCTGGACTTTCTCTCTCCTAATGACTTTCTCAATACTTGAAAAAGATCTCTCTCTCCATTATGCTTATTCAACTCTTTATATAGGGATTACATAGTGGGTGACAGCTAATCTGTCCTTTATTTTAGGATCTGACTTGCGATATTCTCGCAAGATTTCTATTATCAATCTTCGCAAGCAAAAACATCGCAGAGTCATCACACTTTTCTCATGTTTTTGCAATCGTCATCTGTTATGTCATTCTTTAAATTATTCTGCGACGCTCGTAAAGTGTTGTTGGCTAAACTTCGCAAATGTTTTCTTCTTGCGATATTCTGATCCTACACTCACATGTGGAACTGTCAGTATGATTTACAAGTATTTAAAAAGTTTGGATTGAAGGCTAGAAGGGTGAAGAGCTTGATGACAAGAGAAGTGTTTTTCCAGCTTCCAAGCCAGGGTAAACTATTGTTGTGCTATGATGGTGCCTCTAAAGGAAATCCAGGGATGGAAGGCTATGGTGTAGCGGGGAGAACTTCTACAGGTGGATTTGTTGTTTCCATTTCAGGGGGCTTAGGCATATCTACTAACTACTATGCAGAGGTATTTGCTATACTTACTGTAGGTGAATGGGCACTGCATAATGGGTTCAGGGAACTTATTTTTAGAATTGATTCTCAAGCAGTAAATAATGCTTTCCAAAGTAAAAGACTACCTTGGTTTGCAGTAACAATATGGGAGAAGATTTGTGCTGAGGTGATGTCATATAGCTTCATTCACAGTTACAGAGAAGTAAACTTCTCTGCTGACAACATGGCCAAAAAAGGGGCAGCTCTTGGAAGGGGAGAACAAAGAAAATATGGGAGTAAACCTCCTTTCCTGGGCTTCCTGGAAATCCCAGACCAAGTTTATTTTATATTTTGTTAAAAAAGCCATATAATGGGCTTATTTTTGCTTTTTTTTCCTGATTTTAGGTCTTATTGAGTTGTATTGTTTTTGAATTCTTAGGCTATTAACAAAATTTTATTGTTTAGCAAAAAAAAAAAAATTAACTTAGTTATTAACCGAACTGATTGTGTATGTACAATCTCTTATTTCGACAAGACACAAATAAATATCATAATTAACTCTATTTCTCTTATGAGGCTCTAATTATTACTTAAAATAACTTAGACCTTTCCCTTTAGACAAGAAAAACACTAGGTAAGTTAACTAGTTTTTCTTGTCAAGGATTTCGATTAGACTTGAATAACCGAATCCTACATTTGATAAGTCTAACTGAGATAAAAATTAACTTAGTTTCTCTTATCTGGAATCATATGGACTAAACAAATGACCCCGTAAATTTTTGTTAAGCCAAAACAATAGATACAAACCAAATCATTGACTTGCTATAGTTTTTCTCAACATGAAACAATTGAAACAAATATAACCAATGTAAGCACCGCAATTGCACCGAATTTGGTTAAACAAAAACACTTGATACCAAAGAATAAATAAGATACCAAATCATAAGTCAATAAATTACACAGTTTTTCTTAACCGAAAACAATTGAATCACAATAATCAATCCATACAACATAATGGAACATATCAATTGTGCCTAAATTTTGTTAAACAAAAGCAAAATATATGCAATAAAACTCAAGCTTTTCTTAAACAGAAAAAACGATTTAACTAACAATAAAAAAAATTGTTACCTCAATTTTCGCAGCCACTTCTCCCCAGAAAGATATATAGTTTAAGAACAAGTTCAATAAGAACTCTCCCCATATTTGTTGCCATCCTCTCGCAAGAACAAAAGAACAACAACTCTAGAGAAAGGTTGAATCAGTTTTAAATAATGCATGCCAATAGCAAAAGTTTAAACCCAAAACACACATGTTATGCTAAACATAACTAATGTAAACACAAATTGATATTGTAAAGACCCTCAAGCTCATCAACGATATTAGACCAGTCAAGAGACGAATTAGTCGATAACGACTCGGTTAGTTTAACATGAACGTTAATTAATAGAAATTGATCTAACAACGATCTAGATACAAAACTAGTACCGTTGAATATATCTCAAAAAGTTATGCAGAATAGACTACTCGAACGTGCCACTCGGATACCAAACGAAGAAGATATCATCGGATGAGTATGAACGGAAGATTAGTTATGTTGCAGTTTAGCCGCCTTGGCTGCCCTTATAATTTTGTCGTGCGCCTTTAGTAAATCTGGTCGGCCTTATCTACACGTAGAGAGAGGATAAACTCTCATTTTCTATTTTCCAATTAATATAATCTAAAGAGGTTCTTCCTCTTTTTTTCCTTCAAAAAAAAAAATCTATTTTCTTTTTTCTTCATTCTTCCTTCTTCTTATTTTCTTTCTTTTCTTCTATGCTTTCTTCCATTCTTCACTCGAGTGGTGATTTTGAGAGTAGATTCAAGAAAAGTCAATTTTTGATGTTGTTTAGATGGCGGAAGAGTTGATATATCAGGGAATTATGAAGAAAAAGGTGCTTCCGGGTATCGTGATAAATAGTCAATGAAATTAGGGTTTCATGAGAAGAACTCTGAGATGATTTAGAAATTGAATCTGATATTCTAGATAGATAATTAGAAGTGGGTTTAGTTGATTGTGGAATGGGTTGAGGTTAATTGGATGATATGGAGTCATGCGTGAAGAATCTTATAGTTAGGGTTTCATGTTCTTCCCTAATTTTAGAACTATGGTTTTGGAAATCTATTGAAGATTTAATTTGGAGTTAGACAAGAAGAAACTGAAGGCCGAGTGTAGTGAATTGCGGAAGAATCTATGAAGAATGTGATTCTTCTGAAACTGATTAAGAATAGAAGACTAATATCATAGAATAGTTGATGATGGTGTGTTGCTTCAAAGGTTGTTTCAAATTCAGGAGAGATGTGAATTAGATTTCAGCATCAGTGGGTGGTGGAACATCAATTCATGGAAGATTATAGTTGGGTAAGTCTCTTTGTTTCTTAATTTCACCATTTGATGATGAATTGTTTTTCTTGTATATGTTGAATAGATTCAGTTGGTTGAATGGTTTATATAAATAAGAATTGAGACGGACATGGTGGATATAAGACACAACTGTGGTTATTTGTGAAGATGATGTTGGAGATATATATAGTGAATGTTTAATATTCTGGTTTGGTAATGCAAGAATTGAGAAATTGGTTCTGCTATTAAAACTGATGTTGAATTACAGATGAAGTTAGAGTTAGATTCATGGTGTGGTTGGTTACTGTAGGTTTAGTCAGTGACAGTCTGGCGGGTGTGAAAATGGTGGATAGATGGAAATTGGAATTAAATGATTGGGTAGTAGTGCAATGTTATGAATGCAGGAAGAGTATAAGAAGAGGTCATAGTGTTGAAGCATTGAATTGAGATGTGAATTGAGTTTGGTTGAAGCAGTTCATTTCTTAGCGGTAGTAGTGAGGATTTTTGGAGTTGCAAGTGTACCTCAGTGAGAAGAATGGTCTTACAGCCGAGGGTGTTATGTATGGTAGTAGTGCAATATTGTGAATGCAGGGAGAGGATAAAAAGAGGTCATAATGTTGAAGCATTGAACTGAGATGTGAGTTGAGTTTGGTTAAATCAGTTCATTTCTTAGCGGCAGTAGTGAGGATTTTGGAGTTGCAAGTGTACCTCAGTGAGAAGAATGGTCTTACAGCCGAGGGTGTTGTGTATGGTGGTGGATGAAGGTTGTTGTTGATGTTGTTTAGAGTTGGTGTTGGTGTTTACTGTGAAAGCTTGGAACTGTAATTGCAGGTAGGCATTGTTTGTAGTTATAATTGAAATTTGAAGTATATTTGAATAATTGAATTGATGCTTTATTAGTTTGAAGTTGAACTAAAGATTAGAGTTGCAGCTGTATGAGAAGAACCTTTGGTTTATCTGACTGAACTTATTCAATATGACTTGTTCTGTTTAGCTGACTCAGATTATCTGACTGAGTCGAGTTGAACCTGTTAACCTTTGTCGAATCAGTTTAACTCACTGAGTCATTGAACAATTGACCATTGATTTGACCTTGACTATTAGTTGACCTTTGACCATCAGTTGGACCGTTAGAGACTGTTTGTTGACTCAGATGGACTGGACCTTAGTTAATGGACTGGATTAGTGGACTTAGGCTTAGGGCTAGTTTTACTAGTTGGGAAAATTAGGGGGAGACCAAAAAAAATAGGGATTTTTACAGAAATAGGCCTGTTTTTTTGGTGCTTTTCAAATTTAGGCCACTTTTTTTATTTATTGCTAGACTAGGCAAGTTTTGACCAAAAGTGATGGATGGAAAGTTAGCACCGTTAGGTGCACTTAAAATGAAAAGACAGTCCTTTGAATCGGTTATTTCGACCTAACCAGATGTGTCTTACTTCTGACCAGATCTAAATCCGTCAATACAAGCTTAGTTGATTTCTGAAGTGGATTGTTGAACACGAGCTCCAACAGAGCAGCAGCAGTACGATATCAATGAATCTTAACTTAGATGTTAGCGAATCATATAGATTTATCATTTTTGTTTTAAAAATTACATTTACTGTTACTTTTTGAGTTTATATGGCAATGGCTTTTGATGTTGTTGGTGAAGCACATCATCATCATGATGTTCATGGTGCTCAAGATCTATATGTGCCATTTGTTGATGAAGATGTTGCTAGCATAGGAGGTTTAGGGGCTGTGATTAAGAAATTTTAAAGAACAGAGTTTACTTTCTGTTTATGTGATTCAATTACCATCGCCACCACGACCACAATAAGTTCAACAACCACCACCAATACCACAATAACAACAAGAGCCACCACCAACACCAGCACAGGAACCACGAGGATAACACGCACCACAACAGCCACCATCACCATAAGTCCGCAACCACGACAACCACCTATTCCTCATCCAGAGATTGAATATCTAATCGAGGGCATGGGAGAGGTTCCATTGCAAGGCCTGGGACACCAGCTACACCGGTTGTGCAGGAAACAATTTTTGAGGACGGACTTGCGTAATCTCGTAATTACGGGTCCAAACAGACCATTTCTAAGATACATGGCAGTCGATCAGGCTGCTCTTCAATTCCCACTCCAAGTTAACGTAGTAGTACTTGATGGTCCTGCTCCTGCCCAATTTAGACATTCCAGATATGGACGTGATGATTTTGTTTTGTACTGGTTTGGATTGGTTAACAACACAGGTTTTGTTCAACATCAGTGGGTTGATTAAATTTTCTGTTTAATTTTTCCTATAAATGAAAATGTTGTGGTTCTAAATCGGATTTGTGGTTCAATTTTCAGGTGGAAAGACATTAGGAGTGACGAAACCGAAGAGACATGAGACACTGGAGACGACATGGAAGACGATTACAGATGGACGATCAATGCCATTAACGCGACACTTGAAGAAATCGGATACATGGGAAGCTCGTCACCATCAACAAGATCAATTGACACCAAATTTGATGAAGAAATCAGAGACATTTACTGAAAGATGTAATAATAATAATGAATCATCTGATTCATCTCCTATTTCATCTTCAGGTAATCTTCATAGGAGTCATAAGAAAGAACCGTCATTGAGTCAAGATGATTTGAATCGGAGAGTTGAAGCGTTTATTAACAAATTCAATGAAGAAATGAGATTACAGAGACAATAGTCATTGAATCAGTACAATGAAATGGTGAGACAACGATGAACGATTCAGAATTTTTTTACTTTTTTTGCTCAATTTTTTGTGGAATATAGAGGAATTTTATGGGAATAGCAAGAGAATTTTAATTTGTGCTTGCTGGTCTTAAAATGTTTTTCTTCTTTTGCTTTGTAATTTGATTGGTTAACAATGAAGAACTATCATGGCCGTTGAATTAATCCTCGAGATATCGTGATAGTTAGATCGGGCTCTCAGATAGCAACACGTGGAGATCCTATCGAGGCAGGTGGACATCTTATCACATGTGACTGACACACACGTGTGAAGGACACTTTGGTAATCTTACCACATCTGTGATATCTCCTCATATGATATTTTGGCGAGATATTGACAAGTCAACGCGATAAATTGACCGAGATGGTTAAATTGGATGGAAACCATTTAACTTGCCTAGTCTAGCAAGAAATAAAAAAACTGGCCTAGGAATGAAAGTGAGGGTTCAGACGAGGCCTATTTCTGCATATAATCCAAAAAAAAATATATTCTCATTGTCAGGCCCACAATTAATTTTGGATACCGTGACACCCATAAATATTTCTGTGACACCCATAATTATCAGAAATTATTAAGACCTATCTGCATGATGATTTATGCATCCGCATTAGGTGTTATGCATACTGTTTTTTCAGGGATAACTTTTCAGGGGTATAATTGGCAACGCAACTTGGATATAACATATCTAAAAATCCGCGCCTTGGAATTTTACAAATTTTATATCGTTGGAAATATTTTTAAGAGAGCTACGCAATGAGTACAAACAAGAATATCAAATTTTTGTTGTTTACGAAAAAATCGGAGGTGATCATCATTTTAGGCAAATTTTTTGAAAATTTGATACATAACCATTATGCATCCACCAAAAAGGACGCATAATGAATTATGCAACTATTTTCTCCACTGCATAACAAAGTTATGCATCTATAAGTTATGTAGCATTGTATTTAGTGCGTATATAAAAAAATAGATGCATAATGCTTTATGCATCTATTTTCTCGATGCATAATTGATTGTGCAACAATTTTCTCGATGCATAATTCATTATGCAGCCGTATTTTCGGATGCATAACAGGTTATGCCTCTATTTTTGCGACTGCATACATGTTATGCAGATATTATTGTAGGTGCATGACAAGTTATGCAGTCTTTTCTTTTTGTAGGTTTCATTACTAACAAAATAGTTGTTGCATAAAGTGTTATGCTACCATTTTCTGGACCACATAACAAGTTATACAACAACTTTTGTAGATGCATAACATGTTATGCAATTATTTTTTACTTGATACGATTGATCAAAATCTTGCAAAATTTACTTACCGAACAATAGTACAAAATATTTACCAGATAAAAAAATAAAAAAAGCAATTAACGCTGAGGCACATAAATTAGTTACATCACTATAAATACCATCGGCAATCTTCTGATCAACCCGTACTTTTTTTATATTTTAACATACACACCATCACTCTCTTCATCGGCATAACGATCACAGAAGTATGATTTATTGTCCCAGTTACAAATGGGCATAAAATCCTACTTCCTTTTGATCTTAGCACTTTCATCATCTGAAAAGTAAAACCAAAATTCAATATTAAAAAAAATCTGAAAAGACAAGCATATCACAAAGTTTTCAACTCAAAAAAGCTCGGGAAATGTCTTGGCTGTAGTAGAAGCCTGAAGACGTACAACTAAAGTAGATACCAGGTCAACAAAAAGCTAAGTTAGATACGTCTGCGAATGTCTCTCTTAGAACTTGAGCAGAGGACACTGAGATTCCTACCCGGTGTACTTTTACTAAGACATTCCAAAAAAGACCAGTATCTAGAGCTGCACCGGGACTTGTATTTAGGTGTTGGTTATGTACAGAGTCAGAATTTTTTATACCTGGAAGAAGTAAATGAGGTTGTACCAACTACAAGTCTACAAACCAACTACAAGTCTACAAACCAAGGTTTATAGTTCAGTACCTTGGACTTGTATTTCATTTACAATAAAAAGAATTTTTTATACCTGGACTTGTATTTAGTTTTACAGTTCAGTACCAACTACAAGTCTACAAACCAAGGTTGCGTACTTATTTACAAGGACTCCATCCCAGATGAGAACTGTATTCCTGCTCAGTAAGAGCTAAGAAAAATTATGAACTATGATCTTAAAATTCATAATTTAAGAACCAAAAATGAATCATAAGGAAAGAGTGAGTACCTGCTAGTTCAGCAAATTAATCATGTCTGCTTCAACATATGGATTTACTCATTGCTCGTCTCTTTGAATAAAATCAACATGTAATTCTTTTAGATAAGAAAGGGATTTAAGATCATAAGATAAAGACGCCTTCACTTGAGGGCAACCAAAAATGACTAATTTCTGAAGAGAAGTTCATCCTTGTAAATCTGGCAGAAACTTTGGAACTGCACACTCGAGCAAATACATTACCAGCAAGTAGATTAACATGAAGTCTATACTAGAATCACATCTCCATAATAAACTCAACTCAACCACAGTTCATTCACAATCACATAAAATCAATAATCTAAACAATTGAAACAATAAAACTAATCTGTAACGAAATTAAAATCTTACCCAAGCATCAGCATCTTTTGAATAGCTTCTCCCCCAATTCAAATTCAACTGAAACCCTAACTTCCATTTTTGGGAAGAACATAAACCCTAACTCCTTAATTCTCCATGAACAACTCCATGTCATCAAATTGTCTTCATTCTGTTCCTCAATCAACCAAACCCAATCTCCAATTTCTTTTAATTCAATACCTAATTGGAATTTCAAAGCAACTCAAGAAACCTTAATTATCAAATTCAAACCGCTTTTTAACCTCATACTATGATTCATGACAAACCCAACTTGATTCAATCCCCTAAACCATCATGTTCATCTTCTAATTCTTCTTTGAACCTCAGTTGAAATCCTAACTCAATTATTTCTGAAACTCTAAATTTCTGCTCCTTCCAAAACCCAAACGACAGTAGCAGCATCACCTTCTCCCTCAACTCAACAACTACAATCTTTTTAAGATCTAATTTCGAGAGACTCAAGCTCAAACCACTGAGAATAAAATTGACTGAGAGAAGGAGAAGAAAAACATAGATGAAGAAGGAAGAAGGAGGAAAGAGGTGAAGAAAAGAGAAGAAACGGAAAATTTTAAATTATGGGTTTTAGAATAATTTTGTTTGTGAAAATGGGGGCGCGCCTTTAGATTTATAGGCGTGGGTTTCACAGTGGGAATGATCCAAAGAATGGGTCTCCATGTAGTTTTCACTTACTAGTTTGATAATTTGGACCTCTTGTGGTCCGAATTAGCTTTTGATTCCTTCTACAAAGTTGTAGATATTCATAAGACTTATTTAATGGGCTTAGAACCATTATATATACTTATATGATTCTCGTGTAAGCCATTTTGGCTAGATTCTTAGAGTGCTTGTATGAGTAACAGTTATATTATATTAACAACAATCGATTCAAGGATGAACCAGTGGATCATGGATCTCGAGGTAGGCGAGGCTTGTCATCAAAAGAGGTGGGAATCGATAACGAACTCTCTTGTATTCATTATTTTTTTACAAATCAATCTTTGTGTTGTGAAATTCATGCATATCTGTTTATGGGTGAAAACTACTTCTGTTGGTTTTGGTAATTTGGGGTGTGTGGATGAGAAGTGAATCTAAACCCTAAAAAAATGTACTGCACGATGAGTGCTTTTGATTCGAGAGATCAATCTATACAATTCTGGCCTAAACTAAAAAATGGCCGTTCCAGACTAGTTTCGGTCACAAAGTGAAGGAGATGGGGTTGATCTTAGGGAGGGAAGGGAAGAAGATGTTGAGATTGTGAAGGTATAGGGTTGATTATGACTTGTAACAGAAAGGTGAGCAGGCTTTGGGTGTTTGAATACGTGTTGTATTAACACTTGGTTTCTGTGTTGTGCTCCTGCTGTATAAATAGGGAGGAGAACCTATTTATACAAGTCATTTGAGCCTTATTCACGTCTCTCGTGGGAAGTGGAGGAAGTGGAGTGATGGATTAGTGGAGTTGTGTTGTGTCACACGATCAATCTTGCCCACTTCTCCCATCATCACTAACCGTCCATGTCTTCCTGACACGTTCTTGTGATGGCGCATTGCACGTTGCACGCTGTAAGCTGCCAGACCAATACCCCAATATGTATCCCCCAGTTTGTGACATGATTGATGTCTTGAGTGTGTGGATCGTGGGACCCACAGAAGGTAGCATGTAATGCTAGTTAAATAACTAAGTTATTTAGGAAGTCGATACTTGTAAAGTATCGTGTGTATTCTATGCATGTCATCCATCGATTGTATTCGACCTATATGAAGCATCGTTGTTGAGCATCATGCCCTGCCTACTTCACGTGAGGGTTTGGAGGCTGCACTAGAAAATCCTCCCTTGACCGACCACATGGTGTGGTATAGTGGCAGACGGTGATCACAGTGATACTTCACTGGTTACCTAACTCTTATCCTAGGCCGTCCGTCCGAGCTGGCTAAGTTGGACGGAAGATATGATCAGCGACCCACATCTGCGACCCTCAGATTAGGGTTTAGGAGGTACGCGAGTGTACTCCTTCAGCTTGGTCGAATCCAAGCATGGGTGGCATTTCCTGGAGGACCGATCAGGCATGCGTGTAGATGGCATGCTGATGTCCATGCCTATGCTTCACTTTCCTACGAAGGTTTGATCTAGGCCACTCAAATTTACCGGTGAAGTTGAGTGGCTGAGATCGATTTGCGACATAAATCATATGCCGCAAAGGATTCTTAAAGGGGCGCGGTATGCCACCTTCAAGGCATGCGTTTCGAGATGATCAAGCTTAGTCGGTCTCGGCCGTTTGGTACAGCGTGTAGGTGGTAGGCTGGTATTCACGCCTATACCTGACTGTCCTATGGAAACGTGATCTAAGCCACTCAATTTGTCTGGTGAAGTTGAGTGGTCAAGATCAATATATGATCTAGGAAGCGTGACCATGTCAGTTTGGGCGCACGAACCGAGGCGCCTGACCAAGGCTGGCTTTGGACGATCGGTCGGTCATGAAGCCGGGCCCGCGGTGGTCATGCTAGCATGTTCAGCCTTCCCTAATGTTTCATCTTTTCCTCCCATTCAAGCCTGCGAAGATGGATGCACGAGATGACTTTGCGACACATACATGATTGTCGCAAGCCCCAATTAGGGTTTTGCCGGCCGTGCATCATGCTTGGTTGGTGTGCACGAATTGGGACAACCAATCATGGTTGGTCCTGACCGATTGGTCATGTGTGTAGGCGGGCCCACAGTAATCGTGTTGACATGCTCTGGGCCCTTTGAATCGACATCTACACCCTCCATTTATGCCTGCGAAGATGGATGGTTGAGATCATTTTGCGACACATGTAATGTGCCGCAAACCCTAATTTAGGGTTTTTTGTCCGTTCCGCTTGGTTTGGACGGTTTGGCAAGCTATGCCACCCCTTTTGGGAGGCCGATCGCGCGGGGTCCCCGTTTGGTCGGCAGTGAATGTTCCAATACCTGCATGGGGGTATTGGATTCGATCCCGACCATCCAATCATGCTTGCGAAGTTGGATGACCATGATTGTTTCTAGACTATTACGGACAGTCTAGACGCTCAATTGGGCTAGTATAACACACCGAGAGTTACACACTCAATCAGGCTAGTATAACACACCGATAGTTACATGCTCAATCGGGATAGTATAACACACCGAGAGTTACAGCCTATACGGGCATTTCGTGCATGCCTCACTGTTGGTACTTGGATATTCATGCTACTTTGCTGCGAGTAACAATCAGTCATCATGCCACACCAACAATGAGAGTTCTGCTAGGAACATCACAGGAAATAAAATGCGTTCTATGCATTAATCAATAATGCTAAAATTCACAGAATATTCTGGGGATTGTTGCTACATGATCCATTATAGGTGAATTAATTAAGTGAAGAAGTATTCATCACTTATAAATTAATCTCATCCTCTACAAGGTGTTTACACAAAAATTGGTTTTACAACTTTAGCCCTGAACTAAAATCCACCATCAACAATATTTTTGTGTGCTCTGTGTGGTATGAGATGTGTGCCGACACAATATCAGTATTCTATGGCTTGGGCGATACACCGCAATATTACCTAATCGGTGTGGAATTGGCATCAATATTATTCTTCCTTTATATCCAGAATTATATGGCTAGGGAGATACACCGCAATATTACCTAATCGGTGTGGAATTGGCATTAATATTACTTTTCCCTTATGTGCGGCAACACACATCTCATACATGGATGTTTACTGTTATTTATGAATGTCTTTGGAGAAGTTTTGACATTATGTTTTATTGTCTTTCCTTGTATTACCGACTTTCGATAAAACCTGCATTGTCTTCGAATCATATTAATGATTAATTGAAAGCTAGTTGTTATTTCCACTGGGCACCCCTTTTAGGGAAGATATGCTCACCCATTCCCACTTTCAGTTTCAGAGACAGATCAGAGTTGCGTAGCGGAAGCTTCGTGGCGTTGAGTCCGTTAGTTGATAGCTTCTGCTATATTTATTTGTGTTTATAATTTATTTGCAAACCAAATGACTATTATATATGTATCATTTGTGTGAAGTTCTGGTTTATATATATTTCAGAGCGGGGCTAGTTTTTGGGTTAAGTTTTGTAGCAGATTTATTAATTGAATGTTTAAGTAAATGATTTAGATCCTTAGTGCTTCATTATTTAGTTAATCTCTTGTATTAGTCAGCTGCTAGCTTTAGGGGCGGTACAGATATCAAAATATTGTGAGTTTTCACACATGAGTTTCATCGTATCACCTTGTGATCCTTTGATAAAACCTAACAACAAGGGCTAGAACTTAATCCCGCTAAATCAAAAGGCCACACAAATCATAAGGCAAACACAATATGAGATTGAATAATCAGGTTAATAAAAACCAAAACTAAGCATCTCATAATCCTAAAGCAAATAGCATAAAATATAATCATTTACACAGGCTATGCAATCGGAACTATCAAATAATAAAATAAAGATTACAAAATAAAGTTTTATTCATTCATAAATAATTGATAGCTTTATTCAAATAGACCTTATACAAAATCAAAATGCGGGGGTATAACAACCACTCCCAATATTTAGTTCAGCAATCAGTATGAAATAAACTCCAATATAATTCCAAGAGCACCAACTTAAAAGTGAGACTCAATCAAGAATTATATCAAAGAGATTTATCTCTTTCTTAATACAATCATCAAATCGAACAGATAGAAATATGTGAGCCTAATTGAAGCAAGAATAACTTGGACGGTACCAAAGACCAATGCCCAATTATCAATCAAGTTCTATCCAAAAAACAAGGTTGGTTTTATCAACTATTATTGAACTATGCACAACCTGTGAAATTTCAATTATATAAACAAATATAATGGGGAAAAGAAATAACACATACACTAGAAATTTTGTTAACGAGGAAACCGCAAATGCGACCTAGTCCAGATTTGAACACCACACTGTATTAAGCCGCTATAGACTCTAGCCTACTACTAGTTAACTTCAGACTGGAATATAGTTGATATCTAACCAAGTCTCACACCGATTAAGGTACAGTCGCGTTCCTTCTTGAATCCCAACATGACTCTGCGCACTTAATTCCCATAAATGATCTCACCCACAACTAAGAGTTGCTACGACCCAAAGTTGAAGACTTATAAACAAATCTGTCTCCCACAGATATGTGTATAATTTATTCTTTTTATTCCATATTTTGATAAAAAGATCAAGATGTTTAGGAATCAACTAATAATCTGACCTTATACTCCCGAAGAGCAGCCTAGAAATATTAGTCACCTCACAATAACCTAACTGATTAACGGAAGAAGTTACTGTGGAATCACAAGATTCTGAGACGAAGAAATGTTGTGATTAATTTTCATATCTTACCTATCGGAGATGAATCTCGAGTAAATACTAGAGAAGACAAAAACTAAATATGATAAAAGAGGTAAGATCATAATACGCAATTACAAAGAAAATAGTTGGATCTGGCTTCACGAATCCCAAATGAAGTCTTCAAATCGTTAACCTAATAATAGTTTTGGAAAACCTAGATTTTAGGAGAATCGACTCTAGTTTGAAACTAGGACACATGGAAGTGTCGGGACTAGGTTTTCTAGGTGCTAAAGTTCTCCCTTATATAGTCTTTCAAATCAGGGTTTCTTACAATCAAAGCTAAGATAGCTTAGTAACAAAGCATTCAATATTCACCGTTAGATGAACTCTTGTGTAGTACCAGAATATCGCTACAACACTATTCCTGCGATATTAGCAATGTTCCTGCGAGCGTTACTGACGATTCTTCAACAACGCTTCACGAGCGTTGCAGAACAATTAAAAGAAACTGACGATGGAAGAAGTAAAAGAAGAATGTGTTGATCCTGCGATGGCCATTATTCTTGCGATAGGGAATATTGTAACGATCGCAATAAGATTACAGAGAATATCCGAATTAGGGGAAAATCTTAGTTGTCTTCCACTATGTAATCCCTATATAAAGGGCATGATAGATCCAGAAAATGATGATGCATTTTTGAGAGCTGAGAGAATTTTGAGGAGAGAGAAACTCCATAAAGAAAGTTGTACTTCTGAGTTTTGATCTTACTTGTAAATTTTCCTGAAAGTGAATTAATAAAAGTGTTGTTGTTCATCTACAATTATGGCTTAGTTTTCATAGATTCTTGACAAGGGTGTAGTGTAGGAAATCCTGTAACTAAATTTTGGCGTCCAGAAACAGGGAGAATCAGTCTAAGAAATCTCAAATTGCAACTTGAAGATTTGAAAAAATTGTTAGAATTGGAGAAATGGCTAGAAAGAGAAGAAATACATCAGAACCACCAACAACTGTGAGGAGAAGAAAAATACTTGCAGGTGAAGGAACGGGTGAATTAGAAGAATCTTTAAGAATAAGATCAGGAAGAAATAGAACAAGAAATGAAGTAGAAAATTCAAATCAACAGCCGAATCAACAAGCACAATCGCAAAATAGGGATGTGGATTATGATAGAGTAAGCGTACACACTTGGAGGTCGGATTCAATGGAAGAAACAGAAAATCGACAATTAAGAAATGGAGAAGAAGGAGAAAGAAATCAAAGAATGGCTGGAGAATTAGTTCATGTGGGACGTGAAAATGGTATAGTAGATGATCTGAGGCAAAGAACATAGGAAGAAAGAAGTTTAGAGGCGGTGGAACGTGCGAATCTAACAAGACAAAATCATGAACTAAGAATGGAGAATTTGAGGTTACAAAGAAGGAGGTCAAGAAGTACTATAAGATCAAATTCAAGATCATTCAGGGAAGAACCAAGGCGAAATTCCCCAATGATAAATGTTAGAGAAGAAGTGCAAAATTTAAATGGAGAGCAACGTCATAGAGAAGAGGAGATAATTGGCGATCATTATAATCTGCGTGATAATAGAAATCAAGAGGGAAGAAACAACCAAATTGAAGAAGAGAATTCAGAGGAAGGTAGGAGGATATTGCATGGGCGAGAGAATCAAAGGAATCAAAGAATAATTGAAGAAGAAATTGAAAGATACTATACTGAACAAGCACGCCTGGCTTGCGAGAGAGAAAGATTAAGAGCAGAAATAGAAGAGCAAGAATTTCGAGAGGCAGTACGATAAAATAACCATGAAAATCGAGAAAGAAGACGTGCACAAAATCACTATGATGATAATATTCAAGAAGAGTATGATAGGATACAAAGGAGAATAGAGAGACAACGAAGAGAAATAAGGAGAAATGAATAAATTCGCAGAGAAGAAGATAGGCAACTGCGATTTCAAGAGGATGGTGAAAGAGAAAATCGCAGAGAAAGACAGGATGATGATGAAGAAGGAGATACACAAAATCTCGCAATACAAGAAAGACAGGAACGCAGAAGAAGGGAAGCTGCGTTAAAAAGGCCAATGGAACAAAACTCAGCTGAGAATGAGCAAATTTTGAGAGAATTAGCAGAAATGCGAGGAATGATAAACAATAGAAGAGAAGGAGGTAGAAGGCAACTTGATGAAGCTATTGAAGAAGCTGCGAGGATTCCCTTTTTTCAAGAAGTACAGTTAAGAGGAATACCCCCAAAATCCAATTTACCAGCATTAACCAGCATTTTTTATGGGACTACTTGTGCCGTTCAACACGTTAAAGCTTATGTTAGATGTATGCTACAGTGGGAGAACCATGATGCTGTGTTATGCAAGTATTTTGCATCTAGCTTAACTGGCGAGGCGTTGAAATAGTTTGAGGGGTTACCAAAGAATACTATAACTTATTTTGATTATTTACAAGCTACATTTTTAGGAGAGTACATCAGCAACAATTCATCGCGACCGGGTATTGAAGATGTGTTTGGGATAAAATAAAGAGTTGGCGAGAGTCTGAAGCACTTAACTATAAGATGGAAGTCAATGTGCAGCGAAATGGCTGGAAGAGTGGATGAAATATATCTGATCTTATCCTTCATTAATGCAATGTTCACGACTAATTTACTGTACATTCAGATTTTCAGAATCAAAAATACAATAACCATGACAGAAATGCGAGAACTGCAGGAAGAATACATTGCTTTGGAGGAGAAACAAAATGAGATGGAATCATACCCAATCGTGAACACCAGCTCGCTGGCGGCAAGTGGAAGTTTGCTCCCTAAAATGATAAATAATGTAGCGAGCACCTCGCAATCACAACAAGAGAAGGTAGTCATTGATAATCAACAAAAATTAGTAGCGATGGGAAGTCGAGATCAGGAAGAATATGAAAGGGAGAAGAATTATTATAATCGCGGTGGTAATAATAAGATTCAAAGACTCGATCAACCTCAAGAGACTTATGGTGGACAAAGGCAGAATAATTTTAAAGGACAAGGTAATCAGAGGATAATTTGGGAATAAATTAAGATGCCTGCTCTCAATACTAGCATAGAAAAGATTTGGGAAGCTATCATTTTAATGGAAAATATACCTTCTCCGTGGAACATGGGAAAAGAACCCCATCCAAACAATCGAAGTCAAGAATTCTGTCCTTATCATCATTTTCATGGTCATACAGTAAACGATTGTAGGAATGTGAAGAGAATAATTTTGAGGATGATTGATCAGGGAAAGTTAAATCATTTTCTAGTAGGACATCCACAATCTCAACAATTACCGCCAGCACCAGAAACTCGCAGAGTGAATGCTGTAAAAGGAGCGGAAACATTTGTAATAGAAGTTGGAGCCAAAGAAAAGAATTTGTTTTTTAATTCTATTGTACATTCACGCAGAACTATAGAGGACTTCCATGACAATATCTTAAGCAGGGTCTTCGCGAGAGACACAGATGGAAGAGAGATATTGAATATCGTGAGATCCTCGCCATTAGAGGAGTGGCAGAAGAAAACTCTATCTTTCATTGCGCAAGATGTACCTGAGGTTGGCGAGCAGCACGATAATCCACTGGTCGTACGATTAGAGATTAATCCAAAACAGATGCAAGAAGAAGATGAAGAGAATGATAGTAAAATTGAAGATTCTTGGGCCATCAACAGAGTCTTAATAAATACAGGGAGTTCTGTTGATATCTTATTTTATCATACCTTTAAAACCATGGGAGGAAGAGACGAAGATATAATTCCATCAACATACAAAATCTATGGTTTTAATGGCACAACTAACAAACCAAAGGGGGAAATTGAAATGCAGATACCGTTACAAGGAATATCTTCAAAAATCTTATTTTGTGTTGTGGACATCGAATCACCTTACAATGCCTTGATAGGATGACCCTGGTTACATGGGATATCGGGTGTAGCATCTACTTATCACCAGTGTATCAAATTTCCTCATCCAAAAGGTGTCGGAGTTATTAAAAGAGATTGGGGAGAAAGCAAGAAATGTTATGAAATCGATATGAAGTCTTACGAAGAAAGAGCTGAAAAGAATAGCAATTGGAAGTTCAAGATCAAGCAACAACAGAAATGTGAAAGTTTAATGATTGACGCGATAGAATGAAAAGAGGATGTGAAAGCTGATGACGAGCGTCTCGCAGAAAAAGAGACAACAACAAAGCGTAACAGAAAAGAAGAATCAGAAAATAGTAAGTAAAGAGGTGAAATGATGAATTTCAGAGAACTCTGCGAATAATTTGTTTGAAAAATATGTAATTGAACAAAATATTGTGCTTGAAAGAATCGCGAAACTTTACTAAAATGATCAAAGTTATGAAATTTTATCAGAGTTACAATACTCGCGAGAAATGCGAATAAAATTTCGCAGAGACATAAGAATGGGACAAACTTTCATGGCGTGCACCCTAGTTCACGAATAAAATTTTGCAAGAGGCAAATGTAAGACCTAACAGCGCGTCATAAAAGGGGTATCTCTGGACATGACTCAGCGATAAGGTTATACCGCTGCTGGAACCTGAGTCATGCAGACGATGGGGTTAAAGAAAACCTATCCGGGAGAGAGATCTTGGATTTCCAACTATATATGGTTATACCCTGGTTGGATGAATAAGAATCTCTTATAAGAAGTGCAAGTATGACCAAGGAGCCGAGGTACACGGTTGAGCCAAGGGTGCCCGGAGCGTACGAAACTCTCTTTCCACCCTTGGTAAGTCTTGGCTACAATGCACTTGGCCTGAAGAAAACCCCACCTAGGGTGCAGTCTTGTAACTATAATCCATATAGGCATAAAGGACAAGAGGCTGCGAACACAACTGGTTGTTGACAGATCCGGATGGGAGGAGCTAGTCTTGTATGGCCGATGTGCCCTCCTTAAAGGGGCAACTAGGGGGAAGATAAGGGCGGCACCCTCCATTAGGGAGCTGATAAGTGTCATAAGACGGCAATGTCATGGGGCTTTATGATCGCAAGAACATTTAGGCCTGTCATATTGTCGCGTAACGTAAATAATGCAGAGGCAAAAAGCCACGAGAGCAATGTTAAGATGAGATCAATGGGTTTTTACATGAAATTTTAAAGACGTCATGCGATTTCATCGCAAGACGGCAATGTCATAAGGGTAAATTCTTGCGAGAGAATATATGCTTATCATATTGTCGCAAAGATGTTGAAAGAAACATGGATAAGACAAGATCAATGGGTCAATACATGCAAGTGTAAAGACGTCCTGCGATTTTGTCGCAAAAAGAAGAAGCATGGCAAAATAAAACCTTTAATTAGGAAGGCACAATAATACCACAAGATTACAACGATAATACTCGCAGATGTTATCAGAATTGCGATTTCACACAACTATTATTGACGGTAAGATCGCCAATATTAAGGTAAATTTTGATTTTTAATTAATCTTTAATCAATTTTTATATTGCAGATGAATAATAGAGGCAATTATGGGAATGCATGAGAACGATGAAATTATTATTCGTCTATCATATAAAAATTGCATAGATTCAAGCACGCATATAATTAAAAGAATAATAATTATAATGATTGATTAACTTGCAGAAAAAGAACTGTTTTCTGATTCTTACAGGTAGAAACAAAAGAGGCAAAAGAAATTTACAAATTAACGATAATATTACAGGAAAAAGAAGAACTAGTCAGATCTATCGCGATCCTCCCTATCAGACTTCTCTTCATCGCCAGATTCTTCCCCTTTATCATTATCATCACTATTTTCTTCTCCACCAGATTTTTCACCCTCATCATCACTATCATTCTCATCCCCATCAGAATTTTCAGCCTCACTATCAGAGATGTCAAGAATGGGAATCACTGCGGGTACTTCTTTCGCAAGATCAGGGTATACAGAAGGAGAAATTCCATGGTCATCGCAGACCAATTTAACAGAATCATTGCGAACGAGAATGAGAGATCTATTGAAGTTCGCGGTGGTGATGCCAAACTGCTTCTTCAGTTGCGAGTATTTGTAATTGCGAGCAGCAAGATTATTCACGAGCTGATTCTTCTCTTGTTCAAGCTCCTTGATTCTTTCAAGATAACCTTTTTCAGCTTCTACAAGAATATAACAACAAGTTAGAAATTTTATAAAAGAGAATAATGAAAACAAGAAATTAGCGAGAAGAAGAGTAGCCAATAACCTTCTCTGTTAGAAATCATATCTCTAATTAGAGCCGCATGTTCGACTCGAAGGCTAACATTTACACCTAAATAATTTATGGCATTGTCAAGAACCTTCGCAGCCCAGGCAAACTCGTCATCGCTATTAATAAGGAGACGAGATTGAATTTGAGTCTCACTCGCAAGAAGATCTTCATTCTCGCGGATAAGTCTATCTCTAACCATTTAAACTTCAAGAAGAGTTTTATGAAAATCTGCTAAGGTTTCAGATCCATTTTTTATGGCGAGATCCTTCTCGTCAATAAGATCTCTATTCTTCTGCCTTAATTTATCTATTTCTTTCTTTGAATCAAAATAAATGCGCCTAAATTTGTCAGTCAAGACTAAATTGAATCTATGTTCAAGTTTTAAGAGAGTAAACTTGGATATAAGTTCATCTATGGAGAGGGAGTTAATCTTATCATCTGAGAAGTTACTCAAGGAATTATTAAGGCTAGCGAGAATAGTATGATCATCTACAGGTTCATGGAAAGTTTTAAAGATTATAGCCTCGTCAGTAAGACCATAAACATCTGCAAGTTAAAAGTGATTGCTTGAATAAGCCGCGATAGAATAAAAGGAATTAAGAAAGATGGGAAATCATTCATACCATAGAGTTGTTGGTTAGCTTTATCGAGATTAGCGATTTTTTGCTTATCAACAGAAGCTTCCGTCTCCATCTGCTTATTCTTCTTGCGAAGTTCAATAACTTCAGACTCAAGTTTTTCCTTATCTTGGCGAACTTTAGCTTCTTTTTCTTCAGCAATGACACATATTTTATCTAAGTCAGAAGCAACAGCAAAAGAAGCTCTTCCAACCTGCGAAGAAACGAAATAAATTAAAATCTAGCGATAGAGAAAATATGAACAAATTGAAGAAATGAAAACATACCAAAGCACCAAGAGAATTCAAGAGACTGGGAGTCAATGATCTTCAGATTCCTTGGAGAGAATCATTATCTACTAAGATAGGAGCATCGCAAACTTTAGCGAGAGCTTGGGATGTCTTTTCAATAACTTCATCCTCTCCATTATAGGTCATGTTATGGGAAATATCGCTGAAAATTCTGGACAGATGAGTCATTGAGGAATCAGAAGAAGAAGAATTTCTTATTGAAGGAAAACCTTCAACATTAAATTTCTCATTGATATCTTTATCAAGAACAGCACTGGGATTCTCTGGAATATTTTGAGGATTTGAAGAAGAAGAAGGTTGATTTTTGCTTCTCTTTAGCGGAGGCTCTCTAGATTCATCATTGCGAGGGGCAGAAGATCTTCCCCTAGAAGAAGTAGTGGGCTTCTCTTTTATAGATTTCCCAAATGGTTCCTTTGAAGATTTCTCCTTAATTTTTGGAGGAGGCAGTGGTTCTAATTCTTCGATTTCCTGCGAGCACAGATGAAGATAAGAAATAGGGGCAACAGTATATTGTTAAAATTTATGAAATAAATATTTCTTACTTCATCTGTAAAAGATCTCAGAGCCAAGAGAATGCTGGGTTTCCTAAGAGTTTGATAGCTAAGTTTCATTCTATCAATCTGAGGAAATCAAAAAAGTTAGCGAGAATATAAAGAAGACAATAAATAATAAAAACATGAAAAGTTGAGAGAATATACTTCTTTAGATTTTTCAGGCCAGCTGAAGACCCAGGGTTGATATTCTGCGAGATTCATGGGAAGCTCGCGAGAACCAGATATATAAGGACCTTCACGACTTAATGGGAAGATGAACCACTTATCGTCGCTAGAATGACGAGGACCTTGGTTAGTAGATGTATGAAAGTCAATATCCATCATAAGATCATTGTCACCAGTGACCTTCTCTTTCTTCAAACGAACACCCCAACATGTACTATCCCTCTTCATAGGGACAATTCTATAGTTTACAAAAAAGTTGTCCACAGTATAATCGCAAGAAACGATGGGGACATCTTTGAAAAAAGGATTCTTTGGAGCATCGGGGTAGCGAGTTCCTTTACCTGCGCCACGAGAGGCATATTCAAGTAGTAATCTGATGCAATCCCCACCCAGTTGGTATATTGCTCGTGAGAATCTCTCGTCAGAAATGATTTGATAAAATAACGGAAGCTCAGGATCATAAAGAGGGATGGGAAAACCAGCTTTAAGTTGTCCTAGCGATACTATGATTTTCTCGCAAGAACATTGGTCGTCAGTAAATAATTTAAGGGAAAGTTCTGATTTGGAATCTTGATCTGGAATCAGAGATAAGATAAAACCTTTAAGTCTGAGTTTCTCGCGCATTCTATTGAAGGCCTTCAAATTTTTAGCACCAGCAGCAACCATTTTCAAGTATGGAAATGAAGGAAGAAGTTGAAAAGGAAGAAAAAAATCGTGAGAATAATGAATGCGCAATTTGCGGAAGAACAGTAAAAATTGCAGAGAGAATATGGAGACAAAGAAGAAGAAAGTAAAAGAGAAAATAAGAGGAATGAGAAGAGTATTTATAGAAGAAGAAAATTCTCTAAAAGGATGAAGGAAATTAATGCAAAGGAAATACGTGGATGGTCAGATCGCAGCGGTTACAGAAGACGTGTCAAAAATTTATTGGCAGAAAGAAACTCATGAAAACAGCTGGCGAAGGACGTAGAAACATGTCAGAATGGGAAAGCAGAAAAGATAAGCGATTATGGCATTCTTAATTCTCATGATCTTCTCTTCTTCGCAGAAAAGACATAAGAAGAGGCAAGATGTAGTAGCAGAATATCGCTACAACACTCCTGCGATATTAGCAACGTTTCTGCGAGCGTTACTAACGATTCTTCAACAACGCTTCACGAGCGTTGCAGAACAATTAAAAGACACTGACGATGGAAGAAGTAAAAGAAGAATGTGTTGATCCTGCGATGGCCATTATTCTTGCGATAGGGAATATTGTAACGATCGCAATAAGATTACAGAGAAGATCCGAATTATGGGGAAATCTTAGTTGTCTTCCACTATGTAAATCCCTATATAAAGGGCACGATAGATCCAGAAAATGATGATGCATTTTTGAGAGCTGAGAGAATTTTGAGGAGAGAGAAACCCCAGAAAGAAAGTTGTACTTCTGAGTTTTGATCTTACTTGTAAATTTTCCTGAAAGTGAATTAATAAAAGTGTTGTTGTTCATCTACAATTA
This sequence comes from Papaver bracteatum, assembly GCA_023529315.1. Lineage (NCBI taxonomy): Eukaryota > Viridiplantae > Streptophyta > Magnoliopsida > Ranunculales > Papaveraceae > Papaver > Papaver bracteatum. The sequence continues at coordinate 1,539,327 of JAJJWX010001253.1, forward strand.
TGGCTTAGTTTTCATAGATTCTTGACAAGGGTGTAGTGTAGGAAATCCTGCAACTACATCCTGATTTAATATTCACGCTAAGTCTTCTTAGAAATTAAGATGGTATTAGCTTGATACACACAAATGAAATATACCCATATTTAGATATGGATGAACCGTACCCAAACATATATACTTTGTTGGCTCAATAATAGTTAACTGAAGTTAGCCATATTAATACTTATAACTTAGCCATATTCATCTAACACTTCTTGATCAAATATGATGATCAATCAATCATGATAGATAATCAAATGAATCTAAATGTGTTTCAAGAAAGTTGTTCAAATGTTCATCATTCCATATAAATATATATACGAACCATTTGAAACAAAATCGGTTTGGTTTTTAATTGTACAAAGTAATTATACAAGAACTAATTCATGAACATAATGCCCCGGTTTGTAAAACTAGTTCACATACCTTAATACATTAAAGTTCCAGGGACTTTAGTTCGTAAACGAACATGAGTATGAAAATCCATACTTGCCAATTTTAGAACTTGACTACTCTGTTCAACTGAGTATGCGAACAAGAGTTCCAGACTTTGGCTTTGTCCAACCATTCGCAAACAATGTACGCGAACAACAGTACCGGACATGGCCTTGTCTAGCCCGTTCGCAAACAAGGTACGAGAACAACAGCTCCGGACATTTACAAGTAAACCAGTTCGCAAATAATAGTTCTGGTTTGAATTAGACTTATCAAATGTGTCCACGAACCGACTCTAAAACCCTTAAAATATTTTCCCTGTGAAACCGTTTGTATACCAATCCTATTGAGTTGAGTTCTCTCACTCTAGTTTATTTTTTTGGTTATCAATAATGTCTTCTCCTTCTCGCACTTGTGATTTTACGAAAGTATTTCTTGATAAGAGTAACAGTTACAGATCCAAGGGAAAAAAGAAAAGAACACTAGTTGAAGATGACATTGACATTGTCAAATATCAAAACTCTGAAAACTATCCTGATGTATCATGTTATTATGTATATACTCATCAAGATGTAAAACATGAAGAAATGGTTTCTGCTGAAGTTGTTCATGATATTCTTAAATACTTTGAGGAAGCAAAACTACATCTTGCTGATACTATGAAAGGTTTTGATGTGTTACGAACTGAGTTGAAAAAGGTTACTTCTGACCTTGTTCTCATGAAGACACATGTTAAATATTTTCTCAACGAGGTTATCTTCTATGAAGATGCAATAGATGATGTTGATCATAAACTCAAAGGTCTCAAAACCTGTGAAGATTCCAAAAAATTTTAGGTTATTTTTTTTTATTTTAAATAATGTCTAGGAAACTTCTTGTGAGAATTTATTCTTATGTATATGAAAGATAACTAGGGTTTGGTATAACAAATATTGTGATTACACATCACTATTTCCAACGTTTTCATCTTGCAATGTTTTTATATATATTTATTTAAATTCTAAGTTGTTTGGAAGATGAACTTGCAGTATTTAATCTTATTGGTTTTATATATTGCAAAGGTCTTATGAGATATATATGCCTATACATTCGTGAATTTTTTCTATTATCTAATATATGCTCAAAAGTTAAGTGTATTTTGTCTTTATGCATATATTGATAAAAGATATAATGAACTTTTTGAGAAATTCCGCATGAAAATATGAGGGTACCCAAATACACCACAATCTTTAAATTATTCACCTATAAGTCCTCTTACCGAAAGTGATTGTCTATGGACATAGTCGAGACAATACGACAAATTGGTATTCACACTTTGTGTGATCGTCTATGGATAAGATATCGAGATAATACAACAATCAAAGTGTGATTACTTGATAATAGGTTCGGACTTAACTAAACTTTATAGGATCACCACTATCAAGTAATACAGAGTTAACGTTTGTGTATTTTACTTTCAATTATAATAAACAATTATAATTCCGGAAATAGAAAAGTAAAAGACACAACAAGATTTTGTTAACGAGGAAACCGCAAATGCAGAAAAACCCCGGGACCAAGTCCAGAATTGAATACTCTCAGAATTAAGACGTTATAAAAAATCTAAACCAACTTCGTATAGTTGAGACCAAGTAACTAAACCTAGTTCACTTAGTTTCTTCAGTATCCCTGCGCTTTTTACATTCGATAGGTGCACGCAATGGAACAATTCCTTAGGATCATATTCCAAACTGTAAAGGAACAACAAATCTGTTTGGTAACAACTCTCTTGATTCTTTCAGATGAAGATATCTCAAGTCATATGCAAAGGCTCTTCCGTTTAAACTAATAAACTCTTTTGCCTTGTTAGATCAATCTATCCAACAACTACCGAAGTAGCAAATTTTAGATTTGCAATCAATCAATATAGAATCCAATAAGAAACTATAAAGTGATGCCGATCTCACACAACTAATCAATCAAATAAATTCGATTCTAGTTGGATCCCCATCGATCAAGGTTTGTGCTACACAAAGATATGAGAAATCAATAAGAAATCTTCTTTGTCTTCAAATATTTTTTAATCTTCAATGAAACTTGCACAACACCACTTGAATATCTTGATATCAATCACGCACATAATGGAGGTTATTAATAATGGATTATCACAAGATATCTTTATATCTACAAACAGTTCTAAATATCCCGTCGACACTTCGATCTAGTTTGAGTGAATCTTATATCAGAAGAGAAGATTCTCAATAATAAACAAACTAGGTGCAATTCAATTTCAACAACCATGAGTCAATCAAATCAATCGAAAACTAATAAACTGCAATTATCTTGTTTCCCACCAACGGTACTCGTAGAGCTTCTTGATCCCATATAAGTCTTTAAACGAGCGGTCGTAAGAGATTTCGCCTAATTAGGGTACTTTCCTCTCCGGATAGACAGCTCCACCAGAAAAAACAAAAAGATGAAGTTTTCCTGACTCTTAGGATAGTTTTCTAGAGATGCAAACTTGGGTATTTATAGACCAAGGATGTTTGGACACCAAAGAATTTTCAAAACCAAATATTCTCAAGATATGCAATAAATGCCCAAATCGGTTTTCATAATTCCTGGAAATGCTCTGTCCAATATTTCCTAAAATCTCTCAATAAAGAATCTTTAGTTAGTAAATGCACATTACTAATTTTTATTCTTTAGAGATATACATTTAATTGCTGGTAATTAAAGCATATAAAACTAACAACTTTAATTAAAAGATTCTTAATTTATTTCGGACCGGGATCTCCTTAAGTAATTAAGGAATATATTTGAAAAATAAAAGATAAGAGTTAATATTCGTGTTCAAAGTATGTTGACATCTTTTGTAAACCCTCTATAATATTTACAATCTTGGAATTGATTATACCACACTTCCAAACAAGTTTAGAATTGGTTCATCTAAATTCCAAGAAAATTATGTGATTGATCAAATATCAAAGCACAATCGTGGGTTTAATCGGTTCTACCAATCACTAGGATCGGTTCTACCTCAATATGTATTACTTGTGATCGAACACAGAGGGCCGGTTACATCAGTTACCAGGATTGGTTACGTCAATTACCATGACCGGTTACCATATACTCATGGTATTGCTCGTGGTTTTTAAAATCGTGCGATTCACGATTCAAATCGCACAATTTGCTTCATTTTCCACCAAAGCGCTTCGAATCTCATGTGTGAATCGGTTTTCCTAAGAATCGTTATTCAAACAAGGTTGACTACGATTCTTGACCTAATTCTAAGGTCTAAACTGAGTTTTTCAAAAATAAAAATGTAACATTTCGAACCCACGATGTCCTGGGTCACACGAGTGGGGTCGAACCAATGTTCCACATTGATTTTTGTTGATATTAATGAACTTTACTATTATATATACAAACCAAAGACCAAAACTAGGAAAACATGCCCCCTATACCATTGTTCCAACTTGGTTGTTGGTGTTAAAACTCAATATTTTTTATAATTATACGTCAAAAATGAAACCTTAATAATATTTGTATGTTTCAACGATATTAATTGAAATACATTTAGGATTTAATAATCAACCATGAATCTTCGATTACATAACTCTTGCATGTGATCGGTCGCACCAGTTACTAGGATCGGTTCCACTAATTACCAGGATCGGTTACACCAATTACAAGGATCGATTACAAAACTCTTTTGTGATCGATCACACCAATTACAAATATCGATCATACCATCTCAAGTCATTACTTAGGATCGGTTACACTAATTAATAAAACCCAGTCATACCAAATCATAATTCAGGCACTATAAATAGTTATATGAAGATACATAACAAGTTATGATCGGTTCTACTAACTCACACATATTGGTAATCCAAAGATATGCGATGGATAAAAATACCAATTGTAGATTGGGTAAAAAAATTTGCTGGTTTTTACGGAATTGAGGAGACGACCGTGCGGAGGAGACTCCTTGAACCGAGTAATATGTTTAACCTCATACAGATGCACTGCAAGAAGGGAGTGCTTTGAATTCGAGAGATCAATTTGTAGTACTCCGGCCTAAACCAAGACAATGGCCGTTCCAGAGTAAATTCGGTCACAAGAGAGGATGGGTCGATCTGTAGAAGGGAAGTTGAGAAATGTGTGAGATCAATGGTGATTGAAGATAGTAGGTGTGTTGTGTATTCTGAAAACAAGATAAGTTCTGAATGATTGAATTTTCTATGTTGAGAGTTGGATTGTTAATCTTGTGTTGTCTGTTTGACGTGAGATTGATCTTGTTTTCAATCATGTTTCAGAGACTTATTTATATTGCTAGATTTGTAAACACCATGATCCCATGAAGTGTGACAGTTGATGGAATCAAATAGTGGAGAAGTGGAAATCGTGTTAAAACCAGTTGCTCAACGTGCGGAGACTTGGTTGATTTTCCATCCACTACTTTGTTAACTCCTCTAACTGATTGCACGACTTGCTCACATTCTTATCGTGTGTATGAACACATGTGCCGTAGACCTCTAGACCAAAACCCTAGTTAATATACCCCATGTAACAAAATTGATGTCACGTGTAATTGTGGAGTCTGCAAGGCAGACGTGTATTTAGTTAGTCAGTTGATGACTTCATGACTTCATAGGACGATAAGTCCTTTTATTGTAGAGCCGAACATGATTTAAAATGTTCTGAGACTTAGACGTGTCTATTTTTGAGACATAGGTATAATGTATGAATAAACTTTGATAGTTACCGTGAACAAATATTGCTTGTTCGATGAATTGTTGAATATTGATAGTTGAACTAATATTCCTTAGTTTGAGCAAATATTGCTCATCTGAGAAAATATTGCTCGTTTGATGAATTATGGATAGCATGACCAAATAAGATATTAAATCAGGATACTGGAAATTGAACCGAGTATGATAAATAAAATGTTGATCACTGGATCAATGTAAAATTATTAGCGTTTGAATCTGGGATTATGAACCTTGGACTCAAAACCCTAATTTGATCAATTGATGGTTTATTGAAAATTAACCACAGAGTGAAGGAGGGACCGGATACATGGGATTATGGGTCGACCATGTAGTACCCAGACGCTCATGTGAGCAAATACCAAGGTCTCCTGAAGACCAGTTGATTTGTTGATGGAAGGATGATTAAATGTTGATTCAATCAAAAATAATGCTTCTCTGAACCTTAGGTGATAAAACCTAATTAATTATGAAGAGATTAAGGACCGACCAAGGGGTTATGAAACCGGCCCTGGGTGGTCACGGGATCAAATAACGACCGTCTTATGAAGTTCCAAGTTGTTTGGAAGAGTTTTGGACCTAATACGTGCAATTGCGCAAATTAGGTCAAATTGTGAAAATACGTGGGACCGGATCCTTGCAAGCCAAAGAGCCTACCTTGGTCAGTCAAGGTAACATGCTCACATCACCAAAGGGTTCATATCTCAGTTATGAGAGTTTTGACTTTTTCTGATGTGCGTTTGAGCAACATTTTGAGAAAATATGAAGAAATCAGGGATTTTTGCTGAAACCGTGAAAATTTCATGAGATGAAGGAAAAATAATAAAAAAAATAAAGGAATCATGAAGTGTAGGACTGGCTATGGCCCAGGCATGGCCGGCCGGCCAAAGATCCCGATCCCACTGCGTTTTTCCTAATTTTTATAATATTTTCATGGTTTTAGGGAAATATGATAAAACCAAGGAGTTTGTTGAAACCAAGGAGTTTTGTTGAAATTAAGGAGTTTTGTTGAAATCAAGGAGCTTCCATGAAACAAGAATACTAAGAATAATAAAATAAGGGCGTGTGGGAACGGCTTGGGCATTGTTGACCGGCTAAGGCCTGGTCCCGTGAGTTTTCCCTAATTCTATGTATTATTTCATGATTTGAAGGAATTTTCATAATTTGAAAGAAACATCATGAATTTCATGGGATTAAGGAAATAAGATAAATAATGATAATAATAAAACAGGGCGTGTGGAGCCAGCTAGGGCATTACCGGCCGGCTAGGGACCGGTCCCACGTGTTTCCCTAATTTTATATTATTATTCATGGGATCAAGGAAATATCATGAGACTAAGGAGTTTTCATGGGATTAGGGAAACACTCCCTCCGTCCAATTTTACTTGCCAAAATTGGATTTTGCAAAAACTTGAAAGAAATTCAAATTACTTCCACATACACCATTGATCTTCCAAATTGTTTGTTTAATATACAAATTTTGATATCTTAGTTTTTGTTTCTGTCTTGATAATTAGAAAATTTTAGTGGGAAATATTTCAATTTTTTGGTACAAATTTGCTAAAAAGAAACACAATTTTGGCAAGTAAAGTTGGAAGGAGGGAGTAATAATGAAATATTGAGGAACCATGAGGTGTGGGACCGACCATGACTAGGGCCTGGACGGCCGGCTAATAGACACGGTCCCATGACACCTTTCTCAATTTTATATTATTTTTTTGATGCGAAGGAAACACCATGAAACGGAGGAGTTTCCTTAAAACAACAAATATTTGTTCAAATGAAGGGATTTTCATGAGATCAAAGAAAATGGATAAAATATGATAAAATATAGAATTGGGCGTGGGACTGGCCACGGCGTGACTGGCCGGCCGGTGGGTCCAGTCCCACAACGCCTTGGTGAATATTTTATTATTTTCTTTCCTATTTGCATAGGTTCATCGTCTCGTCGTATTTTGAAATACTTGTTTGTTCATTCAGGTGTTTGTTAATGCATTATTTGTCGAATACATTTATACCATTTTGGTCGGGGCTTACTCAAAGGTAATTCAGATGCCCGTGTGTTGAATATTTATTACTAACCCATGGAATTCTGCCGGGAAGAGCCATAAATTAAAGTAATGAAATATTATGAAAAATATTGAATATTTTCCAGGGATTCAATTAATGAATCTATTGATTTTAAGAATAATTAATTGATGGCTCTATACTAGTACGATCGTCTAGGAGCGTTAATTATTCAGGAATTATGTGATATGAGCTTGTTGAAGCATCGTATTTCTTTTATATAGTCAGGGAAAACATCATCCTGAAGACGTTATTGCTTTATACTAGTAGGCAAGCTGTCTAGGAACCGTCTAATCTTTCGATTATATATAAAAGTAGTTACTGAAATTGCTTAGTACTCATGAAATATGTCGTTTCCTCAGCTGAGAGACTACATATATACATATACTCTGAGAGACAGTATTCTCAGTCAGATATGTTTGTGGAATGAGCTTTAATGCTTTCGATTAGAGACATGAGCCTCAATACTCATCTGATTGCTGGATCAGGAGCATATATAATTATGGGTTTACGATTTTAGCCCTTTTCGAAAATCTAGCATCTACATTAAGTCCCTTGCTTAGTGAGGGAAAGTTATATTCCTCAGTCAGCACTGAATGATGATTTTCCGTTTACAAACGATATAAGTAATTGAACTTAGTCGTAAGATAAGATGTTACCGGATTTTCGATTGCACAAGCGAACCACGGCTTGAACGAAGATCCCAGTGGCATGATAGAGCATCATCTGATGAGCATAAATTAGTGTAGAACCGCTGATTTGATGACGGAACCTTGGTCGATTTAGGATTCACGGGTCCGGGCCCATGAAAAGAAATCCTTGTTTTAGGAATAGACGATCGTTCGTTCGTTAGTTTAAGGAACAAACAAAATAGTCCTGCGTCTAATGATATAAAATTTTGTCTATGAGCTTTCGCGAAAACCAAAATTTTATTTTTTAAATATGTGAGATTTCACAAAGTGGAATAAACTCTCATTTCAAAGGTGGATGCTCGTACGAGAGAAGTTTTTTTTTTTTTTTGAATAGACGTGCGTCTGTTAGTTATAAAATTATGTTTATGATCTTTCATGAAATTTTTTGTCTTCGATCTTTCGAAAATCTTTAAAAATATACTCTCGCCTCAAAAACAGATACTCATGCGAGGGAGCAAAATATATAGATATATTTTTCAAATTTACGTGAGTTTCACGTTAAAACATATTTTTTTGTAAAATCAATGTTTTGATATTGAACAACCGTTGTTTTTCACAACTATAGAATGTACGTCTGTCCAATTTTTGAAAATCCAGTGAATGTTGACACAGTGAAAATTTATACGGAATCAAATTCTTGATTATCAGAAATTGTTAGAAGTAAACAATTTTTGATAAAATACTGTTTGTATGGGTTTTGTGATCTGATAGTGTATACACAAAACCACTGAGTGTTCACTCTGTGGGAGTCGCTCACACGGTGAAAATAATGTGAATTTTTCATATGATGGAAGTTTCGTGAGTTGTTCACAGTTTTATGAAAATCACGTTATGGTTTTGAATAATGAATTTTGTTCGTATTTGCAGGTTTGAAGGAGCGAACAAATTCTCGAGGTTGTAATCACTACATCTAGTGAAATTGTAAATAGGTAAGAGTTAGATGGTTACCATTTTTGTAGACGATGTTGTCAGCACCTTTATTCCATGATTCATTATTTTGTCGAATCCTGCGCTTTGTATGAACGATGTGCTGAAATATCCACTTTGCAAGAATGACTGACTCCAAGGATGATACTTCCAAAGATGGTGTTTCCAGAGATAACATCTCTACGGTTGAAACTTTAAGAAATGGTACTGCGATCCTGGGACCTTTGAGTGATGGTGAGAGATCCTTCATATTGAGTTGTACTTCTGCTTATTTCATTAGCTTTACCACAGGATGATCGTATAGTGAAATCCCGGTGTAGATGGTGGATTTTCGACAAAGGATAAAATCATAAACCCATAATTATACGAACCTCTGATCCAGCAGTCAGACGTGAGTATTGAGACAATCATCTCTCATCGAATCCTCTGACTGAGGATATTTTCTCTCAGATTAAATGTAGATATGTAGTCTCACGGCTAGGCAACATCATATCTCATGAATACTAAACACTTCAGTAATTATTTCTATATAGTATCACAAGATGGACGGCTCCTAGACATCTTGCTCTGCTAGTATAGAGCGATAACGTTTTCAGGATACAAACAATGAGTTTACCCTGACTATATAAAGGATATGAAGCTCCAGCAAGCTCATATCGGGATAATTAATGCTCCTAGACAGCTTGCTCTGCTAGTATAGATCCATAAGTTAATTATTCCTAAATTCTTGGTTTCATCCATTGAATTTCCGAAAATATTCAAATATTTTCGCAGTATTTCATTACTGCAAACCATGGTTCTTCCCAGCAGAATTCCATGGGTTAGTAATAAATATTCAACACACGGGCGTCTGAGCTACCTCTGAGTAAGCCCCGATTTAAATGGTGCAAGTGTACTCGACGATGATGCACTAACAATCACCATACGAACAAGTATTTCACAATACGACGAGACGATGAACCTATGCAAAATAGGAAGGAAAATAATAAATAATTAAAAATTGACCAAGGCGCTGGGAGCATGGGCCCACTGACCGGACGGACGTGCCGTGGTCAATCCCACCCTAGTTTCATATTTTTTATCATATTTTTGTTATTTTCCTTGAGTTCATGAAAATCCTTTCATTTGAACAAATATCTTTCATTTTGAGGAAACTCCTCAGTTTCATGGTGTTTCCTTCACACCAAGGAAATAATATAAAATTAGGGAAAATATGGTAGAGTCGTGATCATTGGCCAACCGGCCCTATACTTCATGGTTCCTCATTATTTTACTATTATTTCCCTGATTTCATTAAAACTCCTTAATCTCATGATACTTCTTTGATCCCATGAAAAATAATATAAAATTAAGGAAACCCGTGGGACCATGCCATAGCTGGCCGGTCATGCCCTAGCTGGCCCCACACGTTTTATTTTATCATTACTATATTTTTCATGTTTCCTTAATCCCATGAAATTCCTTGATTTTTCATGATATCAATCCAGGGTTCCTGATCTCAAATGAATCAATGACATTAAAATCCTTCACCAACCGTTCAAGATACAAGCGAATGGTCTTAAGACACAACATGAGTGTTTTACAACAAGCTCGTCTGAGATGATTTTACAATGTCACGCACAAAGCAGCGATATGGGAGCAATTAGTGAAGAATCTAGGTATGGTTCATATACCATTCTCTTCGTATGGATCTATTCTACAACATATCCAAAATTCACAGAAATTGGAGAAATGAGCGAAGAGTTGTGGCCAAAATATTGGACCACATGCCATCTGAATGTTTTGTGAAGGTTTCCTGGAATTTTACTGTTTCATCGATTTCGACCCCTAAACGTTATCAAAACTTAAAAGTCTTATTTGATAAAGCTTTGAAATTATTTGGGCATAAGGATACATGGGCAGACCGAGAAAATCCGACTTCAGACGAAGATTCTACAACATTTCTATCAAAGGCTGAAGTCTAAAATTTTCTGGTGACGTATTTCGACGAAATTACTTGCATACTCGCATGGATCCTCATTCATTCATTCACAAATCAGCAATTTCATACTTCTATGTATATATTACAGGATATATACTTACTAAGGGAGTCTCTAATACAAATTATACTCTATAGATCTCAGAAATGTTGCTAGTATGAGTTGGACTATTTCCATTCTCAGGTGGATTCCACGTGTTCATCTCATGCTCAGGGTGATTCAAATTCTCTACGTGGGATATGGGTGGATTATTTGAGATGGAAGATTCTGCACATGTCTACTGTTGGGAACCTAGCCTGGACAAGTTCAGTTTGCTGAGAGGATTTTTGTGTTGCACTACTACCTTGTGTTGCCACCTAATGTCGTATGACCTCTATGACGAGAAGGTGTTTGGAAACTCAAATCTCATCCTTCAGGACAAGGATGTTTTCAAGGAGTGGGGAATGTCATATGACCTCTATGACGAGAAGGTGTCCCATTCAGTGTTAGTATTTAGTATTAGGCTTATTGGTAATAATTAGCTAGGTAATGGGTGTCCTTATCAATTGTAAGGGATGGGCTAGATTTATCCATGTGTTGGCATTGTAACCGTTGGATCTATTCAGTAGAGTCGATCCTTATAAGCTCAGAGTCTGTAATGAAACTCTTATCCAGTTTATGAAATGAAACCATTGTTGGCTGCACATATTTGCACAGACTTGGACTGAATCAATTGATTTAGGAGGTGTTTATCACCAATTATATCCTTTGTTTTGTTAATTTGTTGTATATTCACAACAATTGGCATCAGAGCCATTCTATCCATTCAAAATCAGTTCAAAAAAATTTCTATCATGAATCAAAATCTTCAAGCAGCTTTAGCAGCGTTATCAACAGATCTAACTGCTAAGCTTAATTCATCTGCAACCACTTTCGACATTTTTCAAGAATATAATCGCAACTTTAATAACATCTTGGATGAATTTTTTCCCACCCTTTCTCCATCTATTGCTGATGAAAAAACCTCTACAAAGTCAGACGTGGTTGATTCAATTCCTTCTACTGTCATTGAAGTAGGTGATTCTCCAGATTTCGAGTTGTTTTCTTCTGATGTGGATGAAGAAGAAGATGAATCCGCAGATGAATCTCTGGATTCCAAGTTTCTTCCGCCGTTCTACTTTGAAGAAGATGTAGATTCACTTAATGATGTGAGTTTACAACTTGAAGATATTTCAAAATCGGTTATAAATGATTTTAACAGAGCGAATTGCGTCAATGTTTTTTCACAAACCCTTGCAAATGTTAAATGTTGGCATGATTTGTTCTTTCTCCACAGAAAATTCAAGGTATGCCTCGTTTTCACTTTAAACTTGATGATTCTCGCTTGTTATTCGATAGAGGTAAATTTGCAAGTGAAGTGATTTTTCAATTGCTTCTTAGCCTTGGGTATGATTCAGAATTGTGGTTTCTAGATTCAATTACTATTTTGTGTGTTAAATTTGTTGATATTCATGGTATAAGGAAGGTGTTTGTTCAAATGTCAGACAAAGACACAAATTTGTTGGATAGAATGCTTGTGACCATGTTGTGGAGCTGGAATGATGGTGGTGTTTGTTTCTATCCTTGTTTTGTTTACACTTGTTCAATATTTGATCCTGACAAGCGAATTGAGCTTATTAGGGGGACTACTCATTCTATAGATAATTCTGAATTCTGTGTTGGTCATTCTTGTTCATTGATACTCAATGTATGTTCCAATTCATGGGATACAAATAATGTTGCTTTAGTCTCTGAGTTAACTCTGGAAGGTTGCAAGTTGTGCAATAACATGTTGCATCATGGTAAACCTCCCTGGTCTAGGTTGATAATTCCACTGACAGGGGTTTATGCAGCTGGTACTGCGAGGGAATTATTTACTCAACTACATCATAGTAGTAGGTGGAGTTTCTGTGGTTCTTTCATCTTGCAGTTGGGCAGTGGGTTGCTAGCTGAGGTTTCAATTCTTCAATTTTTGTCAGTGCGTGTTGGTCTTGAGATGCTCTGTAGCGAAGCCTATATGCAAGCAACTGTATTATCTACTCAAGTAATTCGAGTTTCAAGTTCAGTTGGTGATTGTTTTAGATTTCATTACTATGCCCAAATACATATTCTCACACTTACTAGCCGGGATGTTCCTCCTTATTTACAGGCTCGCCGACATAAACTATTTTACTTTCATGGATTGCAGAGTACTGTATCCCAAGCCAATGAAACTTATAGTCTAATTATTCCGATGTGGGTTGAGTACTTGAGTCGGAAATTCAAGTTGTTTTCATCTGCTTTTTGGAGTGGGAGAAGTATTGATGTGACAGTTCATTTCACAATTCTTACCAGTGTTATCGCTCCATTTTATATTTCAAGTATCAACTATTTCCTTCTTTGCAGCAATTATGGATGGTGTTTAGTACATCAAGCTAGAGAAGATGATACATGTACCAGAAATTTTGAACGAAGTTTGAGAACTCATGGCTTAGTCTTTGTCATTCAAATTCTAAATGTCTTATTGAGAACTGAGTTCTTATGGTGGAAATATAAGTTGTTTCCAACTGGTTGGTGGAGTAATATGTTCTATGAAGCTAGGATTCGTCGTCAAATTGCTACAAACTTTGTTTTCAATCTCATCTGTGTATTGCAGGAAGGGCTTAATCAGTTTGAAGATCCTAAGGGGTCTACGCCAATATAATCTTTCATGCAAATTTCTACCCTCACGTTTCTTGTAATTCCCACATGTGTCATGAAGCTTTATACTGAAGTTTTTGAGCAGCTAAAGGAGGATTTTGGGCTTACAACCAAGTTTATTGCTTATGGTCAGTTTTTGATAGCAAAGTTGTGTGATACATTAGTTGGAAATTTAATCTGGTGACTGAATGGTGGGGCTACTTATATTGTCTTGATTAATCAGGCTTTCTCTAATGCTCAAAAAGTCTCAGTTGGTGAACTGTGGAAGGTTAGTATTGGAGTACTTGCACATTCACAGTTACACAGTCGGATGTTGATTGTTAAACGTCGATCCACACTTATTTTCTCACTTGTGATAGTACAAGCACATGGGAAATTTGTGTTTCTTGCCTTTATTATTCCGATATTTTGCTATCATCAACTGTGGTGTTTGATCTGTCTAACAAGTGGCTACTCCCAACTCAAGTTCGAGGGAAGGCAGAGGTAGTACAAATTTTTTCCACTATGATGGAAAATCCAGATGCGTCGCAATTGGTGATCTCATTGAAGTGGTAATTCCATCTCATCCCTACAGATTTTTGGAGTGCAAGAATTGTTCAAGGCATAAATCTATACTTCATTTAAGTAATGATGGTTGAGTTCAACTTTCAGAATCTAAAACAGATTGATGAAAAAGGGGAGGATGACAACTACAAGCTACAATAACTTGCAGCAAATGACTATGCTCGGCTTACTTGTATACTGGTTTGCATTTCTGTGCAGACCTTTATTGCCAGTTTTTTAAAGCCACCTGATTATTTTTCTACTTTTGATAAGCAAAGTGAATGGATATGAGCCAGACATAGCAATTTTGTTTTTTATAATTATCACTAACTATACTGGATACATGGCTAATAATGCTTCTTCAAGGAGTGTTGTTATGACTGCATACCAATCCCCCTATATGCTTATGTGGGTGGCCTTTTTGAGATGAAAATACAAATTATACTCTATAGATCTCAGAAATGTTGCTAGTATGAGTTGGACTATTTTCATTCTCAGGTGGATTCCACATGTTCATCTCATGCTCAGGGTGATTCACATTCTCTACGTGGGATATGGGTGGATTATTTGAGATGGAAGATTCTGCACGTGTCTACTATTGGGAACCTAGCCTGGACAAGTTCAGTTTGCTGAGAGGATTTTTGTGTTGCACTACTACCTTGTGTTTCCACCTAATGTCGTATGACCTCTATGACGAGAAGGTGTTTGGAAACTCAAATCTCATCCTTCAGTACAAGGATGTTTTCAAGGAGTGGGGAATATCGTATGACCCTATGACGATAAGGTGTCCATTCAGTGTTAGTATTTAGTATTAGGCTTATTGGTAGTAATTATCTAGGTAATGGGTGTCCTTATCAATTGTAAGGGATGGGCTAGATTTAGCCATGTGTTGGCATTGTAACCGTTGGATCTATTCAGTAGAGTCGAGCCTTATAAGATTAGAGTCTGTAATGAAACTCTTATCCAGTTTATGAAATGAAACCATTGTTGGCTGCGCATATTTGCACAGATTTGGCCTGAATCAATTGATTTAGGAGGTGTTTATCACCAATTCTATCCTTCTGTTTGTTAATTTGTTGTATATTCACAACACAATACTTGCTCATATGAGCAACACATGCTCAAATCAAGGAATATTGGTTCAACTATCAATATTCAACAAATCAGAGCAATACTTGCTCGCCTCAACTATCAACGTGAGAATCATGCCCACGTTCAATTCATGAGTTTCAGAACATTTTACAAAATCATGTTCAACTCAGTAAATACATGGACTCATCGTACCATGAAATCATGAAGTCAACAACTGACTAAACTAACCACGAGACGCCAATTGTGTCACTTAGGGGGATATCAACTAGGGTTTTGGTCTGGCGGTCTACGGCACGTGTGTTCAAACACACGATGGAATGTGAGCAAGTCATGCAATCAGTTGAAGGAGTTAACAAAGTAGTGGATGGAAAATCAACCAAGTCTTTGCACGATGAGCAACTGGTTCAAACACGATTTCCGCTTCCCCACTCTTTGATTCCATAAACTATCACACTTCATGGGATCATGGTGTCTACAATTCCAGCAATATAAGTAAGTTTCCGAATCATGATTGAAATAACAACGACGACAATGAGAAATAGAACAACGATCTCACGTTTCACAGACAACACGAGATCAACAACTCATCAATTGAGCAATTACTCTCAACTGAGCAATTTTAATCATTCAGAACGTATCATATTCAGAATTCACAACACACCTACAATCTTTGATTACCATTGTTCCACACTACAGATCGACCCATCCTCTCTTGTGACCGAATTTACTCTGGAACGGCCATTGTCTTGGCTTAGGCCGGAGTACTACAGATTGATCTCTCGAATTCAAAGCACCCCTTTGCAGCGGTGCATCTGTGTGAGGTTGAAAATTTCGCTTGGTTCAAGGAGTCCCCTCAGTATGGTCGTCTCCTCAATTACGTAAAAACCAGCAAATCGTTTTACCCCATTTACAGATTGGCGACCACATTGGGAGATCATTCTCTCGGTTACAATCTTAATTCTCACAAAGATGGTCGGTCTTAAGTCTGCCAATCCGGGATAAAAACCCGATCATAATATCGCAAGCTCTAGTGGTACTGCTAATGCCACTCCTCCAAGAACTGATACTCCAGTGATCACCCCTACAAGTGACGGCACTGGCGCCATCAACAATACACTCTTCGGTTGATCTCCTGAAGAAACCATAGGAAATCATCCTACCATAGTTGATCTCATGAAGGTTCAGACTGACATAGCTGCAACGCAGAAATAGTTGTGTGCTTATCTCAAAACTCTCACAAACAAGCTTGCGTCTGAACGAAATCAGCCTCAACATGAGAAAGGAAAAGCTAAAGAAACATCTTCAACTGCTATCCTGATATACCTCCAATCCATGTTGTACATGATGAAGAATTATTCAAAGCTGCAGATGACTCTCCAGCAATGGAACCTGCAAGTATCATCACTCATGAAGACCTGGAGCACTTTTTGAGGATCGAGGAAAAGACAAGGTATCATCTGTCCATCTTCACCAACCTTCATATCCTGCTGCCATACAGAGGATTCCTCTTCCAAAAGGTTATACCGCTCCAACATTTATTCTTTATGATGAAAGATACAATACACAAAAACATATTTCTCGGTTTCTGGAATTATTGGGAAAAAACGAGCACACCATGTCGTCCGTCTGAAAAAAAAATCAAACTCTCTGACAAGCAGGGCATACACCAGGTACAACAACATCGCATCGGGAACCATGAGAGACTTGAGGTAGCAGACGTTTAATCAACAAACAATACAACCTCCAACCTTCTACAAATGCTATTACGGAAGGGAACAAACAGAACTCTGAGCTACCGCGCAAGCATGCTTCCTCAACTCCTGCAAAGACACAAAGGAAAGATAATGCGCAAATTCCTGCTCAACACACAGAAGCTGATCCAGAGGCACCTGATTTCCCCTACTCCATTGAGGAAGTTATTGAGCTGCTAGACTCCTGAGTTCAAGACGGCACAATCAAACTTCCTTATGTAAATAAGGAGCCAACTGAAGAGGTCATGGAAAACCCTCGCTATTGTCGCTTCTATAGGTTCGTCAACCATCCCACAAGTGATTGCAGAACTTTGAAGCGCATATTTAAAGAGAAGGTCGAATCAGGAGAACTCAACCTGGGGACTGAAGGAGTGCACAGATACCCTCTCCCAGTCAGAACCTTCACTCTTTCTGAACCACCTGTCAAAGAAGCAGTTCAATCTTTAATCAAACATGTCTGCGAATTGTTATACTTATCAAAGGCTCAAAGGGGAGACATGTTCGCCGCACTGAATCACATCGTGTCAGGAAAGCGTTTATTAATTCAAGAAGCATTTCCTGATCCGCCCTCGACAACAGACAAAAAAATGTACGACTGGGGACTTCTCACCACATTCTATCTCAAGAGAAACTAGTTCAGACAAACACTGATTGATGTTGGCACCACTGTTAATGTTATCCCTATAGAAATTCTCAGAGATCATGGTATCACACGATAAGAAGCCGTTCATGCTCCAGTAACAATCACAGAGCATGAAGGAACACCCAGAGAGGCTTATGGCCACATTACTCTTAAGGTGAACATAAACTCAGTCTGGGCGGGAAAAAAATTTACATAATCAGAGAAGATCCAGGATATGACATGATCCTTGGACGTACATGGGCTCATGCTAGAAAGGTAACACCAACACCTTAAATTGCACATTTCTCTGTTGAAGAAACCTCTGATTCGGAAGAAGAAAAGGAAGAAATTTCACCATTCAAGTATCTGAAGGAGGTCAAAGCCCTGACGGAGCTAGAGAAAAATGCAAACGCTTTCATCAAAAGATTTTATACTCAGGAAAGTCTTATTCCTCTTCATGTGCCCATATCATCAGTTTTCAAATATGCTTATTTGATCGGAGGACTTCACTCCACCAATAACTTAGAAGTTGCAAAATGCTATGAATGGATGACCTCACCTCAGCAATATTTTACCAAATGGATAAGCTCCAAGTTTCTTAAAATAGAGCATACCATAAAAAAGTTTATTACTGAAGACGTGGCCAAGCATGACAAACAGTATATCAAATACTCTCCTCTGCATGAATGTCCATACATACCACAACATAAGAACGCTCCTTCAATCTCTCAGGCTCCTCCGGAAGCGCAAAGAAAGGATAACCAATCCTGAATGTACAAACCTCGACCTAGCATCAACAAGAGGGGAAATGATCAGACATACTCAAACTTCTCTCTTCTCATGAAGGAGTGATCGAGTTACTGGAATTCTGGGTTCAAGATGGTGCAATCAAATTGTAGTTCATCAGGAGAGAACCAACTGAAGAAGAAATGGAGACTCCCAGGTACTTTCACCTTCATAGGTTCATAGATCTTCCAACAAGTAACTGCAATATTCTGAATAACATCTTCAAAGAAAAGGTTGATCCAGCTTTAACTGGGGACTGAAGGAGTACACAAGAGTCCTCTCCCAGTCAAAACCTTTACACTCTCTGAACAACCTATCTAAGAGGAAGTTCAATCCTTGGTCGAACGTGAATTGTGTTATCTGTCGAAGGCACAAAGGAGAGACATTTTAACAATACTGAACCATATTGTGTCAAGAAGTCCATTCTGAAATTACTTCTTGAGCCTCCAGCCAAGACCAAGAGATGTACGACTGGGGACTACTTACTACAACCAATCTTAGAAGAAATAAATTTGGAAGAATGTTGATCGATGCTGACACCTCCATCAGCAACATTCCACTGAAAACCATATGCATCACTCTACAAAAAGATACTTATGCTCCATCTAAATCAAAGACCTTGAAGGAACGCTCGGAAATACTTATGGATACATCATTCTCAAAGAGAACGTAAATTCAACCTGGACAGAAACCAAGTTTCACATAATCAGGAAGATCCAGGATATGACATGTCCTTTAGACGAGCATGGATCCACGCTGAAAAGATGGGTACTTACAAAGCATCTTTGGTTACACATCTCTCCAATGAAGAAAGTTCTGATCCAGAAGATTTGACGGACATCCCATCATCAGTGTACTTGGAAGAACTTCAAACTTTGACGAGGTTGAAGCAAGAACAAAAGATGCATAGACAGTCATCAATAGGTTCTACACTCAGGCAAGTCTCATTCCATGTCTATGTCATTTATTTCCTCACATTCTATCCTAGCATGGGGACTGAATTCTGCTAGCAACTATGTAAGACATTATGAATGGTAGCTTCAATCAAGCACTGAAACATTCATTACTGAGATGATGTAAAAACATGGAAAAAAACACTTTGAGCGTTTCTCCTGCAAGTCCATGTGTTCCACAAAATCAGAAAGCTCTGAGGTCTGCACAAGTGTCGAATCCCACTAGCTCAACAAAAGGGATGCTTAATCAACATAAGAAACTCCAGGGCCGATGGAATCAAACCCCTAAGACATTTGACGCTTAAGGAATATACGCTTCAACGCTCAAGCATCTAAGAAGACATCAAATTGTACTCCCAATCAAAGAGCACAACTTCATCACAGATATCTCGACGATGACACATTGATTCAACAACACGATCAAAGTGTTACTAAACTACAATCGATAAGTCTTCATTATCCCATGATAAGACTTCTGAAGCATATGTGATATCATTCATACATGGATGGCACTAACTCCTTTAACATACACTGGCAAACCTGAGGTGATTCCATGAAACTTCATCAACGAGATTTCTCTACATCACAAGCCCCTGCATGATTGAGGAACTTTCTCTCTTCACCAATCCCATCCAGTACGAAAATTGCTAATGCTATATACTACAACAATGACAACTCACTGACAAAGCCAGTTCATGGTAAAGTTATGCTTTCAGGGGCATTCAGGTTGAACTCTCAGTACACCTTCATCTTACGGACGATCAACTCATCAACTAGTTTGTGAATGTAAAAGGCTCACTGGAAGAAGGAGCAAAGATTATATCTATAATCATGGTTCTATCCTTTTCGGTCTTCGGAGCAACTTCAACCATGGTATCATCATCAACAATAATCTCCATAGGAACACCATCCATGATCTCAGCATCGACAAGGATCTCTGGAGTGTGATCATTCATAGTCTTAGCACCAACGACGGTCTCGGGAGAAACATCCTCAGGGATTCATCAACTAATCATTCTCTGAAGTGTTACACATGAAGTGTATTTCTCTATGGACCAATGATTCATATCAATATGTGTAGACATGATAACATTCTCACATGAACTTATTCCCAAAGCTGGCACGACTGGTGGGCATAATCCAAAGTCTTCTACAAGATGTTCTCAACACCTCCACAAATGAGATATAACACACTTCAGGTCATGGGTTCGAAAAAACGTACTAATGGGTGAGGAATGGGATAATTCTTCCTCAACGAAAGATGTTCGTCTATGTCTCTTCTAGAACATACCAAAAGGGTGCATTAATCGGACATACGAGCTGAAAGATATGGCCTTTACCGTCAGGTCTATGAAACCTGAAAAATTTGTACGGGATTACAAATTGCAAATGTGCATGCTTTGTTTGAGGACTTCAACAACTCCAAATTGAGTGATTATTCTATCAAGTAATAACTCAGTCTCTTAGCTTCAAAAGTTGGGGTCAACCATCGAATTCCGACGTCGCATGTCCGGAGCATACTACATGCAAGCAGAAATTCGTAGACGGGATTCATAACCTCTACAGTCGATCGATGTCCACCAGGTCTTTTCGCTAAGTCCTTCATCATAGTACCTTAAACTTCTACCACCTGGGTCCTTACATCAATTTTACACCCGGGTCCTCTATCTAAGTCTTTCCAGAAGAAGAGAAAACGAAAAGGAGAGATTTAACAAAATACTGGGAACTGACGGTCCACTGATCATGACGAGCAGTTTCACAGTCCAAGACTCATGGAACCATACTCTCATGTGCTAATCATTCATTATAAAAATAATTCTACCACCAGGACATGAAACCATGGTCAATACATCACCCCTTCTTGAGAGCAACCTCAGCTATGGTCCCGTGACCAGGGTTTCAGAAGTGATGTTTCTACTACTGTCAAAAGATGGCACTGCAAGAACCACCATGCTCATGTATCAATCCAGGGTTCCTGATCTCAAATGAATCAATGACATTAAAATCCTTCACCAACCGTTCAAGATACAAGCGAATGATCTTAAGACACAACAGGAGTGTTTTACAACAAGTTCATCTGAGATGATTTTACAATGTCCCGCACAAAGCTGCGATCTGGGAGAAATTGGTGAAGAATCTATGGATGGGTCATATACCATTCTCTTCATATGGTGTATTCTACAACATATCCAAAATTCACAGCAATTGGAGAAATGAGCGAAGAGTTATGGCCAAAATATTGGACCACATGCCAGCTGAAAATTTTCTGAAGGTCTCCTGGAAGTTTAGTGTTTCATCGATTTCGATCCATAAACTTTATCGAAACTTAAAAGTCTTCTTTGCTAAAGCTTGGAAATTTCCTGGGTGTAAGGATACATGGGCAGACCGAGAAAATCCGACTTCAGACGAAGATTCTACAGCATTCTGGTGACGTATTTCGATGAAATTACTCGCATGGATCCTCATTCATTCATTCACAAATCAACAATTTCATACTTCTATGAAGATATTACATGATATATACTTACTAAGGGAGTCTCTAAATAATTTGAAGGCTCGACAATGCCGGAATCTCCATTGATAACACCGTTATCTCCATTTGGTTCGGGATGTCTGGAATTCTCCATATTCCCATGCCCTAAAGAAGAGTGCGCTTCATCAACATGCTTCTTATCTACAATGATTTCTTCCTGGACTCATCAACAATAATTCTTATTATTTCATTCAAGGAAATGCCACGATCGCCTGCACTAAAGAGATGCTTACATCGACTTCTTCATCAGTGCTGGATTGTTTGCCCGAGAACAAATTGAAGGCCGTCAATCGATGGAGAAAAAGTCTAAAAGAAGTAACGAACCTTGGTATCGTGATCCTAATTGTACGGGCAGGGAAAAGTCATGACACAAGGAGCGATAACAACTCACCAAAGAAACGTCTAGGGAATGCACGTCATTTTCTAACATCCTGTAGTCCTTGGGTTCTCTACTCCCGTAGAATTTCTTCCATTTATGTGGGATCTACATTTATCCACAATTTCACTATACGATCATCTTGTGGTAAAGCTAATGAAATAAGCAGAAGTACAACTCAGTATAAAGGATCTCTCACCATCACTCAGAGGTCCCAAGAGTACCATTTCTTAAAGTTTTATCCGTAGAGATGTCATCTCTGGAAACACCATCTTTGGTATTATCATCCTTGGGGTCAGCCATTCTCGCAAAATGGCTATTTCGGCACATCGTTCATACAAAGCGCAGGATTCGAAAAAACAATGAATCATGCAATTAGGATGCTCACATCAGCGTATACAAAATGGTAACTCTCAACTGTTACCTATTTACAGTTTCACGAACTTAGTGATAATAACGTAAAACTTCGAGAATCTTGCTCGCTCCTTCAAATCTGCAAAGACGACAAAATTTATTATTCAAAATTATGACTTGATTTTCATGTGAACAACCAACGTGAATCTTAACATCCACTGGTTTTTCAAAAATTGGACAGACGTCCATCTTACAATTGTGAAAACTCACATACACACATTATTTCACCATGTATAATTGTCTACTTTCAACAGTTGTTCAAAATCAAAACATTGATTTTACAAAATACATATATTTAACGTGAAACTCACGTAAATTTAAAAATATATCTATATATTTTGCTCTCTTGCACGAGCATCTGTCTTTGAAGCGAGAGTATATTTTCAAAATTTTGTGAACGCTCACATATCGAAAATAAAATTTTCATGAAAGCTCATAGACAAAAAATATATTAACAGACGCACGTCTTTTCAAAAAAAGAAAACTTTTCTCTCGTACGAGCATTCACCTTTGGAACGAGAGTTTATTCCATTTTGTGAAATCTTACAAAGATAAAATTTTGGTTTTTGTGAAAGCTCATAGACAAAATTTTATATCATTAGACTCAGGTCTATTTTGTTTGTTCCTTAAACTAACGAACAAACGAGCGTCTATTCTTAAAATAAGGATTCCTTTTTTGGGCCCAACCCGCGAATCCTAAAAGACCAAGGTACCGTCATCAAGATCAGTGGTTCAACACCAATTTATGCTCATTAGATGATGCTCCATCATGCCACTGGGATCTTCAATCAAGTCATGGTTTGCTCGTACTATCAAAATCCGGTAACATCTTAACTTACAACTAAGTTAAATTACTTATATTGTTTATGACCGGAAAATCACCATTCAATGCTGACTGAGGAACACGGCTTTCCTCACTAAGAAGGGGACTTAATATAGATAGTGGATTTTTGACAACGGATAAAATCGTAAACCCATAATTATACGAACCTCTGATCCAGCAGTCAGACGTGAGTATTGAAACATGGATCCCTCATCGAATCCTCTGACTGAGGATACTTTCTCTCAGAGTACACGCAGATATGTAGTCTCATAGCTAGGCAACAACATATCTCATGAATACTGAACACTTCAGTAATTATTTTTATATAGTATCACAATATGGACGGCTCCTAGACAACTTGCTCTACTAATATAGAGCGATAACGTCTTCAGGATACAAACAACGAGTTTACCCTGACTATATAAAGGATATGAAGCTCCAGCAAGCTCATATCGGGATAATTAGTGCTCTTAGACATCTTTCTCTGCTAGTATAGAGCCATAAGTTAATTATTCCTCAATTCTTGGATTCATCCATTGAATTTCCGAAAATATTCAAATATTTTCGCAGTATTTCATTACTGCAAACCATGGTTCTTCCCAGCATAATTCCATGGGTTAGTAATAAATATTCAACACACGGGCGTCTGAGCTACCTCTGAGTAAGCCCCGATTTAAATGGTGCAAGTTTACTCGACGATGATGCACTAACAATCACCATACAAACAAGTAATTCAAAATACGACGAGACGATGAACCTATGCAAAATAGGAAGGAAAATAATAAATAATTAAAAATTGACCAAGGTACTGGGAGCATGGGCCCACTGACTGTCCAGAAGTGTCGTGGTTAATCCCACGCCAGTTTCATATTTTTATCATATTTTTGTTATTTTCCTTGAGTTCATGAAAATCCTTTCATTTGAACAAATATCTTTAGTTTTGAGGAAACTCCTCAGTTTCATGGTGTTTCCTTCACACCAAGGAAATAATATAAAATTAGGGAAAATATGGTAGAGCTGTGATCATTGGCCAACCGGCCATGTCTTGATGCCAACCAGCCCCACACCTCAGGGTTCCTCATTATTTTACTATTATTTCCCTGATTTCATGAAAACTCCTTAATCTCATGATACTTCTTTGATCCCATGAAAAATAATATAAAATTAAGAAAACCCTTGGGACCGGGCCATAGTTGGCCGGTCATGCCCTAGTTGGCCCCACATGTTTTATTTTATAATTAATATATTTTTCATGTTTCCTTAATCCCATGAAATTCCTTGATTTCATGATATTTCTTTCGAAATTATGAAAATCCCTTCAAATCATGAGTTAGATCTAGAAAATATTCAATACGCAAAAGTTGTAGAGGTTGGTTTCGTGATTCTAATGAGCCATAGTTTATTGAATTTGGATCTATAATGAATAATTTATATACCTTCAAAGTAGACTCCTCGAACTGTGTTTAGAGTTGAACACTTCGAAAATATTTTGAGAATTGTGGAGAAGATGACCGAGTCAGATTGTTGACTCAGTTGACTCATTTGACTCGGTACGTGTACCTTTTATGAGTATTTTGGTGGGCCGGTTTAGTGGACCGGGGTTAGGACAGTGCCAGATTCATTCTTTTAATGTTTTGGAACCCTATTTGTCCGAATTAGCTTTCGGTTCCTTCAACAAAGATGTAGCATTTTTCGAGGGATTTCTAATGACACCCAATTTTATCGCATTTGGATAAGTAGATATTAATTTATATAAAAAAAAATAGATATTAGATTATAGAACCATTAATTAGTTATTTGACTTAGCCCATAACCGGAGACTTGTATGATATTATGTTATGAATCTTGTATGAGCCTATTGGCTAAACTCGTAGAGTGTCTGTGTGATTAACAATTAGTCTTTATTAACAACGGTCGATTAAAGGATGAACCAACGAATTAAGAATCTCGAGGTAGGCGTTGCTTGTCATCAAATCAGGTGGGAACTTTGTAACCTCTTGTAATCATTAAGCTTTCTTTATCTGCGAGCATGATGAGTCCTTACTATCGGTGTGCATGATTGCGTGTAATTTGATTTGCTATTCGTGTATCTTTGAGTAGGATGTATATGTTGCATATGTATGTATGATGTTTGCTTTGATGTATTGTTTGTGATATGCATTGTGATATTTCCCTGCGAGGAGTGTCCGTTTTTCCCCACGGATCCTAGCTAAGTTAAGTAAGGCGGTAATCCATCCGTCGACAATATTACTTAGTAGGGCGGTAAGTCATTCGTTTGATTATTATTGCTTATTAATATAGTAGGGTGGTAACTCATCCATTTGAATATTACCTAGTAGGGCGGTAATTCATCTGTTATGATATTATATATACTATTTTATTTGAGGGAAATCACTCGTGCGCATATTACACTTGTTTGTCTAACTTTATGATTTTGATGGTAATATTCTGAATCATGGTTTGTATGGGCACTCTGTGTGGACGATGTTATTATTATTGATTAGGGTTGCTCTCACGTCGTTTTATCCAATGAGTTTGCCGATGTTAGAGTGACACTTGCTTCATGATGCATAAATTTCTAATTGATTAGTTTCTCTTATTTCTTTCAACTTATATTCTTTTAAAACTGTGATGCATGTTAGTGATTATTTGAGAGTTACATGTTTCCATTGAGCACCCTTTTGGGATGATGTGCTCACTCGTTCCCAGTTCAGTTTTCAGTTATCAGAAGAAAGGGCGCACTGAAGATATTCATTTTCGTAGTTTAAAGAGTTACCGAACTAAGTTATGTTCATGTATCAAAAATATATATATTGTTAGAGCATAGATCGGTTGAACCCACCAAGCGTTGGTGTGTCAAGTTTGGTTGTCATATTTTAGTGAATCAAAACTCATTTAAAGAGTCACTTGATTATATATTAGAGTCAACTTAATATAGGTTATCTTGAAAGTGTTAGGATATGAGACTTACAAGTATTACATGAAGACTTGAAGAATGTAAATAAGTATGGAGCTACAATGACAACGTCATCCTTCCTCTTAAGGTTAGTAATATTTGACTTGAACTGTTTCGTTCCCTAACGTATCTTTCAAGTCGTGCATATTGAAAAAATAACTGCGAAGCTGTGTATGATACTCTAGTTAGACATAGTATTAAGGAATATAATACGAGATTTATTGATTAACCATTAAACTTTTTATATAAGACATCGACATGATCATATGAATGATATTGTGATTATGTATGGGTATGAGTGAAGATTTCATCCTAGGAAACAATGTTTCACATTTTTTTAAAGGAAGTAAGTTCATAAACTTGTTTGTGAATTGAAAGGGAAATCACTAGGCTTATTGGCGTTATTATTCATTGCAAATCTATTTTGAATTACTAATATGTGTGTTTAGTATAACCGCTCATAAACTTGTTTATGTATCTTGGTAAAAATATTCACAAGGAGTGACTTATGTATTGGTATAACTTTTATTAGTGAAACCGATCTTAAGTAATCGCTCAAGATGGTATGATCGATGCCTTGTAAATAACAACTTTTATCTAGTTATTGGGGAACCGATCCTATGGACACGTGCAACAAGTGGAATCGGTTCCCTAGTAAGAGGTGCAACAAATTTACAAGATGGAATCGATCCCTGTAAGAGGTGCAACACGTTTTTAGTAGATGTGGGAACCGATCCTATGAAAATGTGCAACAAGTGTGTAGTTTTTGGGGAACCGATCCTATGGACACGTGCAACCGAATATAGGTAGTTACCATAAGTTATAGGGAACCGATCCTAGTACCTATTTAACCGAGTTTTGGAAACTAGCATGACAAGAATTACACAATCTATGATTCTTCAATCTTCACACAATAATTACAGAGAGATGAATCCCTACCCTAACTATAGGCAGTGATCTCTCTAGACGAAACAAGAACTGAAGAATTATAAGAAGAAGATATTTTTGCAGATGGGGTATCCAGTGGAGAATAAGGTAATCGTGAAGATAATAATCAAGATGTGTATCATCAGAAACACCTTCATCAAAATTAAGCGCATAACTAATCGAATCATACCTGAAATCAGCAGAATGTCTTCGATTCCTACCCATCTTACCCATTAATTGATCCATTCATCATCAATTTCGATTTCGTTTTCTTTATTTTACGGAAGAACATAGAAGAAAGAGAGATTTCCATTTTTCCTTTTTTCTATCGAAATCCCTAGAAGGCATATGGATATGGGAGAATCCGTTGGGTTATAACATGGTGTAGCCAAATTTAGAATAATAAGTTGCTCCATAGTTATTATACCGTTCAGTTATCCAAGAGACCCACATGGAGCCTTGGTATGCCTAAACTAACTTGGATGTATCGTAATTTGATTGTAAATTCTTTCCTCGGCAAAATATTTTATTTTTAGGATTTATTTATAGTGTGTAATTGGGGATAGTAAAACTAATTGGCGATATAAATTACCTCCCCCAACCCATAGTGTCCGTTAAGGGGTAATTTTTGGGAATGAAAATACTAAAATACCATACCAGTAGCAGTACCGGCGAATTAAATGACTGTGCCGACAGTGGACTGAAAACTAGGGAAAAAAAATCAAAACAAATTGAAATAGGATAGGTTTTGCTATTCAAAAAGGGCTAGCGGCACAGCTTGTCGCTCGCTTGCCTAGTATGTAATTTTTAACTTTGTAATTTATCTTCAATTGAAATTCAATTTTCTCGTTGTAGATGTGGAAAATCCTACTACTACATCCAATGATACATACTACACGGAGATAAGAAGTAACAAGCATGAGAAACATAAGAACACAAGATATACCTGGTTCGGTATAATTACCTACGTCCACGGGGTGAAAGGATGATATTATTTATGCGATTCAAGATTACAAGAGTGATACTTCTCTCCACCCTAGGTATATTTTTTCTCTCTACTTGATATGTTTACTCTTTCCTTACTTGGTGTGTTTTTCTCTCAACCTAGCCGTCCTCTTTCCTCTCTACAAAGTCTCTATTTATAATCACAGGTGGTGATACAACCAGTATTACGGTGTTAGACATGATGTAGCTTCCTTAGTGTTTTTCTCGGGTGGTCGACTGATGCTTCGGCCAATATTCCCCCTCTTCTTCAGTCGAGACGCTTATACGAGCCGAGTAATGCCTTCTTCGGGCGTCTCGCTACCCGATGTCGCTTGTTTAGTGATGATGAGCGATGTCGTCATCTAGGTCCTTGGACGAGTCCTACTTTGACTGGGTTCTTCTTATCTCTTCACCAACTTTGTCAGTGTATTAATTGTCCTTGTACTCGATGAGCATCACATCAGAACTTGTACTCTCTTTATGTCGACCTCACGGGCTTTTTTGGTTTCTATTTTCTCGCGCCCATATTTGATGAGATGATTCAGTGCTTCCAATGCCCTTCCCCTTGGTACGCCTTTACCTAGGATTGTTCCACCTGTCCTTGTGGAATATCTACACCTACACTCGTAGAAAAAAATCAAAACCCATAGGTCGAACACAGCCGGGAGGGGCTATGCCCCCCTGACCCCTTGTGTAAAAAACAACTTTTGTACCGGCATAGTTTTTTGGTTGAATACTATGCCGGCTTGAATTTCAAAATGGGGGATAAGATAGGTGCCGTCATGGACGTTGTATGAATACCATGTCGGTATCACTTCTTCCAGTTTCTACTGATTGAGAACTTGTGTTTCCATCGGCCTCCCACGCCATGAAAGAACGACAAACCTTAAGTAATTTCATTGTACTACCCCAGTTGTAACTGATGAATCTTTTGGTATCATATATACCCTCGTGTAATAGACCTCTAAGTAATTTAATAATATTCATGCTTCAAAAAAAATGAATTTGCTAAAGAACGACAAGCCTTAATTACACACATATGTTTAGTTTTTCTATGTATCAAACCTTAAACAAGTTGAGAAGTTAAGTAATTCACCTGCTTCCCATCGTGAAAGTGTTCATTATGTATATATGCACACATAGTATATTCTTATTTATTTGTAATACTTTGTGACTCGGTTTTTTTCATTAATATGATTACCTTTAAAGGCTTGAATTGATTTTCACCTTAAGCCATCCAGCGAATGAAGAAGATATGACGAATTTGATTGAAGCATGCATATATACATGAAATACTATTATTATCTATGATCAAAATTTTCTCAGTGACTCGAAATTTTCATCAAGTTCAAATTAAATTCAAGAATAAATGTATTAATTATTGTACCAAAATTTTATTTTGTAAGCCAATAATCTAAATCCCAATACATGCCAACTTTGTTTGAAATATCATCGGTGTCATATCATTTCTTTCAAAAAAATTACGATATCACTATAATGTTTTCCATGCTCTATTTAATTTTTCCAAATTTCTTCCTATTAAGAAGTTGAGTTCCTGGCTTCCAACTGTAAAAGTGTCCATCTAGTATATTAATTGTATATGTGTATATAAACACCATTATATGGTAAAAAAATTGAATCAGATGAATGTTTTACCGTGTGAAAGAATTATCTTGTGACACAAATTTTACATCCCAAGTTTTCTTGTATGACAAAATCTTGTTAGCTAGGCTTGAAATTTGCTCTGTATCTTTTTATTTCTTTGTATAATATCCTACAATCTCACTAGAATTTCCTCAAATTTCACTCTAATTTTTCCAAATTTCTTTTGATTGAGAAGTTGAGTACTTCAACAGCCACTCATCTGTAAGTGGTCATTATGCATATATGACCAAAATTTGTAACACAAAGTATATTGTTATCTGTAACCAAAATTTTCTCCGTGACTCGTTTTTTTCATCAATTTTGAATTTAAATACAAGCATAAATGTATTACCACGTTAAAATTTATCTTGTGAATCAAGAATTTAAATACCAACCCTAAAATTTCCAGTGTAACTAAAATTTGTTAACCCGACTTTAAATTTGTGTGATATCTTTTCATTTGTTTCAATAATCTTACAATCTTGCAATAAGTAACTGAGTTGTAAAGAAAAAGAGGGCCATTTATGCTTTTCCTCTATACTTCACAACTCAATTACTTATGAAGGCAAAGACTGGATCTCAAGATTTCTTGAACAAATTTTCTTTTGTGAATTCGCCACTTAATACAAATTTCAACCACAAATGAAGTATAATCTCCCGATGATTTAAAAATTTACTTCCCAACTCGAGATTCATCAGTGCGCACTTGAAATTTGTTAGCACATCCTAAAATGCACTAAGTATCTTAAAATCCTTTCACAAGATCATTTGTTTAGTATTATAGTGCATTTTCTTTAAGAGCTAGCGGTCCTCCAGGTTGCTTTGAGGATGAATTTAGATTAATCATCGGATGTTCACGCGCCGAAGGCACGTTGGCGGGTCCCGGGTGCAATGTCGGGCGGGGTTTGACCTCCCCGCTGAGGTCAAGAAGAATTTTTTGGAAATTATAAAGCTAGTCTTCACTACCAAAACCAAAATTATTTTCTTAAAAAAAGAACAAGCATTGATCTTTGGGTTTTGAATAATGCCTGGAAAGTCCCCATTGGATGAAGGGTATGTTGTATCCTAATTTAGTGCATCGTGAAGTATATGATACAACTTCCCTATAATATCTCTTTGTTACCTTTTTTCTATCGAAAGTCTCAGATCGGAAATCTCAGAGACTCCGAAAATTTTTCTTCTTCTTCCCTAAAATAAAGAAGCCGAATTTTTCTTCTTTTTTGTTATTGATTACCTAAAATATAGACACCGTGTAGAAGGGATTTGACTATAAATCAGGATTTCATTGGCTGAAGTTTATCTCAAAGATTTTCAAGATATTTTTTTGAGGGATGAACGGTTGAATCTTGGGTAGATGAGCAGATCATATGGTTGTTAGTGAATCTTAAATTCGATCCAGAAAGGTAAATCTTTCTTGTTGAGAATTATTTTGGGTGGGAATTTTCGGTTTTGAGGAGAAGAATATTAACCAATTTGGAAAGAAGATATGGATAAACAGAAAAACCCTAGTTTTATCTCAAAATCAGAGAAAAACAAGCTAAGAAACCATTTTGATTTTGGTTAATCTTCATTTTTTTTGGCGCCATGTAAATCAAAAGGGAAAAAAATTGGGCGGGATTTTTTCCCGCTTGATATTCCATTTTATCTCCTATAAATACAGCCCCAAAGTTATCAAGTTCTACTCACAAGATACTGATTGAAGGTATTTTCTATCTAAATCTCACATTACTCTTCAATTTCATATTTTATATGCAAACCCTAATTTTGTAATTCTTTGATATCCTAATTTCAGGATGATTCCAACCCCTGATTATCCTAACTTCTGTAAGATTTATAAACTAAGCCATGTTTTTGTCTTTGGATGATCAATTTGGTAAACCAAATATTGTGTAATTTGTTTGAATTGCATTTTCCTGTAGATTTTTCTGTTATTGTGATTTATGTTTCTCATGTGATCTTATTGATGAAATCCAATAATATAGGTTTTTTTAATTTTTGTTGCTGTGTTTGTTGTTTCTCGTTTTCTTGATTCATATTTATAGGATCCCTAGGTTGTTAGTTTGCGAATCTCTCTTTGATCCTTAAATTAGTATAGTCATCTTAACCTTTGAGCCCTGGTGTAACTTCTATGCTGCCAGCATGAGTTAATGTATGATTCTCTTATGAGCCCTGGTGTAACCCCTATTCAGAATTTTGGTGTTTTATAATTTCCTGTGGATTGTGACGAATTTGTGTTATGATTCTCTTAATCCTACAATATGAGGTTACAATTGGCAGTAAATGTTTTCATCAAATGCACTGTTATGTTTTAAAGCATTTACATTAAGAGCATGTGTTGGCCATTGTTGGGTACCTGGTTTTAATATTAATTGGTAGTAGTCTTGAATCATTCTTAGGTACCTAATAAAAATGTGCAACTTGCTGGTCTAAGGGTATAGCTTAAAATGTGATGTGGAATGGTTAGACTCAACTTGGGTTTGGTTAAATACTTATGGTGTGAGCCCTGTCAATTTTGTGTGACAGTTGAATAAAACCTTAGCACTAGAATAATTATATGCTGAGGAATCTGAGGGCTTGTCTAGAAGACAAGGTCTTTAGTATAGTATTGAGGTTTAAGTGTAAGACAATTCTCATATTACTCATTGTTGTGGACTAAAGAAGAATGATGATTAGGTTCATTTGATTTCTTGTTTGCCCCATTGTGTTCCCTTTTTTTTTTAAAGAAGATATATAATATGCATCATCAAACTTTCATGTTTTTGCCTCTGGTTTCTTAGTTTTTCTTTTAATCATGGTGTTGTTTCATTGCCCAGGTGACAATTGGCCCAGGTGACAATGTCTAACAACAATGAACAACCAGCTCAAGCAACTTCATCTTCCGAGGGTACGTATCACTATTCCCTTTTTATTTTATTTTCTTTTTGGTCTTTTACTTCATTCACTTTTCTCTTGTCTTAATATGAATATATGCTATAATAGAAGTCACCATGAACGGGTATAATGGATATATGGGTTCTTGTCTAATTTTACATGAGATGTATGAATAGGGGTCTTGATTTATGAAAAGAATTTCAAGACTTATGATCTGTTTTCAAAAAATTTCAAAATCATTATTCTGTAGATGTAGAGAAATGAATCCTTGAATAGAGCTGTTTGTCCAAAACAGTTTTGGTACAACCATTTGACACAGTTTTTAGTTGGTTTGGTGCATTACAAATAACTACTGCTGGTTACCTCTTTATATAGTCAAACCTATTCTATACTAGTGACATCACTTGGTGATTTTGGTTGAGATGTAAATTGATTGGCTATGTCTGATTTATTCAAGTTGGGTTTACATAATTACTATTGGTTCCTAGACATATATGTAGGCTTGCGTATTGTCGTAAACTAACCGGATTGGAAGTCATAAATATGCAGGATTGTTTTGTTTATGCATGAGATGTGTGAATGTTAAAAGCAAAATACTACATGACCTTATATTATGCACTAAAATCTAAAAGTATATATGTAGCTGTTGTTAATTAGGTGAGATCGATTAAACCAATTACACCTAGGTAAGTTTAAATATGTGTTGTACAAGCTAGTGTCAATTTGTTCCCCTGGTATCTATATTTTGTTCTTGATAACATGACTATGTTGTACACATCCCAGGAAAAAGAAAAAAAAGCACAAATGATCAGCAGTCACAAATGACCATGCGTAGTTTAGAATTAATGCAAAAAAAAAAATCTGATATTAGGGCTGTTTGACAACCATTAATACTGATCCTAAGGCATGTAGTTCATATTAGTCAGGAATCTTAAAAGGTTTATCATATTAACCATAACTTTTATTTGCACTTTATTCCTTTGAATTCATTTTACATGTTATACTATTACACTATGTTTAATACCTTTCCACAGAACTGATGTTTTTCATCTTTGTAGGCACAACACCCACATTAAGGAATGTACGGGGATCAACAAGAGGGCTTAAACTCGATGCTTTAATTGCTTCTAACAAAGGGAAGTTGTATGTACGCTTCTCAGAACTAGAAGGAAAGCCGGACTGTGAAAATGCCAGTCTACTTGCAAGTGAGTGTGGCGTAATTGTTCGCTCCCTTGCCCCGTTGCAATACAAGTTGTGGAGCAAAATCCCTCTCCGCGAGAGAGATGCGTTGATCGAAAGGCTCAAGGTAATGCATTTCTGTCAAGAATTATTCTGTTAGAATTAATATGTGAATACTGATATAATTTTCATTTGCATAATAAATTCATCTTGGACACTTCTTTGCCGATGGTGAAGGAGTTCTTAATGAAATCCATGGGCTCAAAGTACTCAAATCGTAGAAATAAAATGTCAATTCATTTTAATGAGACCTTAAAAGATGGAACTTATAAAGATGCCAAGATAAATCCTTATAAGAACGTGTCGCTAGAAGATTGGGACTGGTTGTGCGACTACGTGTTTTCCAGTGAAAGTTTCAAGGTATTGTCTTTATCATCTTCTTCTTTTGGTATTGTCTTTATCATCTTCTTCTTTTGGAAAATGTTTTCAATTTTAGTAAAATATGTTTATGTAAGTTGTTATTTTACTTATGCTTTGTTTGAAATGTGCAGAAGTGCTCTGCAGCAGGTGCAAAAGTAAGAGAAGTTGTTCTATTCAACCATTGTGGAGGTTCTAAGTCACATGTGGTCCACAGGGCGGAGGTATGTTCCTTTATGTATAAGAATATGATTTTCTCTTACAGTGATGTTTAGTGATGTTTGTTCAGATGTATAAAATTTTCAAGTCCCTTAGAAACATAGGATGGAATGTGATTTTCTAATATTTACTCTTTTTCTATTGCAACATCAACTCACTTGTTTTTTTATTTCCTGTGTAAAATAGAAACGGAAAGCTGGATTCGAGGAAGGTGACATTCAAACATTTTATGACACCCATACATCTACCAATAAAGAAACAAGCGAAGTTGTTTGGATTTCTGATGAAGCTCGCATCAAATGGGTGAGTATAAACAGTATTAGTGTTACAGTTTGTGTTCTATGTCTAAACCTATAGGATTCAGAAACACACTACGCCCAGTAAGTTTTTGTAATCTCTTACTTAAATAATTTTATATCACTAACCTACTGGTTTGACATTCTGGTGCAGTTGCTAATTATTCTCTCTATTATGTATCTTTGTATAGGAAACGATGAATGAGCTAATGCAGCAAGGTAGCGAAGCGGGAGCTACACCACCCACTGAGGCAGAAGTATGTGCTCAGGTTTTAAAGAAAAAGCAAAGACGACGTCGTTCTGCGACCAATATTTCTAACAATGAAGGAATTCATGAAATGCTGCAAGCGCAGGCTGATAGAATTCAAGCTCAGGAAGAACAAATACGCGCCCAGAATGAGGTTATCAAAAAGATGAAGGAAGACTATGAAAAGGTCATAAGAAACATGCAGGATATGATGATACGCTCTCTCGGGCTGAACAACATTACAACTAATAGAACTGAAAGTTGAATGTAGCCACATTAATAATTTAGTATTTTTTTTTCTTTTCTAGTAGTGATGTCTATTTATTGGTAGAGTTTATTTATCAGATTTTTTCTAGTTTGGATTTTGTATTAACAATTTATTTCAATGGGTAATTATTTTTTATTCAACTTATATTATTTATTTAAATGTTTATATTTTTAATTTTTTTTTGTATAATATGATATCTAGGTTAGTCACCAAAGAAAAAATGGTGACGAGTTTGGTACGATGAGAAAATAGTTATGGCGAGGGAAGTGTTATGTCTCTATTAATTTTTAGAGACGAATGACTTTGTCTGAAATTATTTTTTTGGAGACGATGAGATTCGTCATTTAAATGATCATATAGAGACAATCCTAACTGGTCATTATACTTGTTTTTAGAGACGGTTAAATTTTTCCATTGATTTTTTATTTTGAGACCAAATTTATGCCAATGCTAAATCATTATTTTTTCCGAGATAAAAAAATTTCGCAGCTAAAACTATTTAGGTGACAAATTTGTTGCTTCATTGTAAATGTGTTTTCAGACGACCAAATTTCGCCGCTAAAACTATTTATGTGATGATTTTGTTTCTTCACTATAAGTATATTTTGAGACGAACAAATTTCGCGGTTAAAACTATTTTATGTGATGAATTTGTTTCTTCATTATAAGTATATTTTGAGACGAAAAAATTTCGCTTCTGAAACTATTTTATGTGACGAATTTGTTTCTTCACGATAAGTATATTTCGAGACGAACAAATTTCACGGCTAAAGCTATTTTAAGTGATAAAATATTTTCCTCACCAATAATACCTAGAGTGACAAAATTCTTCATCACAAATTTAGTGAATAGTGTCAATTTTATTTGCTCACGAAAAGATAGCTTTGGTGGCAAAAAGACTTATGTCGCTAATTAAAAAAAATCGGTGACGATTTCTTAAGGACGTCATAGAACACTTTCAACGACTCGCTATAGGTGATGAAATTTTTTGCGCCACTGAATGCTTTTTGCAACGAAGAAATTAATTTTTGTGACACAATATTTTGCCACTAAGTTGGGAGATCATTCTTTCACCCACACCCCTCCCAATTGAATAATGAATGTATCGTAACTTATAGTTTGATTAGATAATCAAGCTGACAGCATTGATATTATAGCACACTGTTGAGTTTAATTCCCATCATAATGGATATCATTGTCTTAATTTCGCAGATCTTACTGACTTATAGGCTACATCTTTGTCTTATATTATAGAATTTTCCCCTCTTCTTTCAAATTATCTTTCTTGATGACTCCATGAATTTTATCGATCCACTCCAATGTTCTATATCTCATACAGAATCTCATGTCATGCTGGTGCCTTTAATATACATGAATCTCTTCTCTTGCATGATCTCTTCATTTGAACAGGGGGAGAATGACCTGGGGGTTCTATTACACGTCCACGCAATCTCCAACCTTTCAGGATGAACTTTTGCTACATTCAAATTAACATTAACACTAGGTAAGCTTTTTTATACTTCTGAAATTGAGTTTTTCATTCAGTTTTAGTATACCCAATGATGTTTAAAGGCTTAAAAACCTTCTGATTTCATATTAGAGAAATTACGTACTTGAATCTGATTCTGCTGCAGATGTCGCAGAGCTCAAAACCGTAAGAAAAAATGAAGTGAATTTGAGACACCTCACCAAAGGAAAGTCTATTTGAAGTTCAAGGAATAACAACTCACAGGTATTTTGAATGTTTTTGTATACAAATCTACGTATATTCACTCCTTTCATTATGAATCATAGTAAAGACATGTGTTTTAGTTTATTAAGCTTCTGATTAAAAAAAAGTATATCAGTTTAGATTGCGGAAAAGGAATTCGATCCAACTGCTGACACCAAAACACATATATAACCGAGTCTTTATCTAATAAAAAATGTTCTTACATATAATTGTGCTTTGCTTGGACAGGAATTGATTTAGTGGACTCTATCAATTTTTGGTTTGTTTTGTTTTTTGGAAGTTGTTCATTGCTTTTGTATTGATTGTTAGATACAGATCTAGAATGGAGAAGGATGCACAACTTTGATGAGCCTGGAATTATTGCACAAGCTGTATCACACCTTGGTGGGATGAAGGATATGGTTATTCATAAGATGCAAAATTAGCATTCACTGGCACCGTTGTGTATCTTCAAATTGGTCAATGACATATGCATGTTGTTGCTCGCTAAAAGGCTGGGTAGTATAACTGTTGTGGGATGAGTGTCTGTTTATGAAATAGGTGCAATTCATCACGATGATAGCTCATGTAAGTACGTTAATCTCGAATAGTTCCATACATATTTAAAGTTGTAAGCACTTTAAGAGATAAAGTGGCAGTTTGAAATTGATATTATCACGACTTGAATAAGGATTGAAGATGGCATCAAATAAGAAGTATATTTTTTCTAGTTGGAATATGTTGGATCTTGCACACCCAGCATATATAGTTCTTCACTGGATAAATAAAAAAGAATAAGGTAGGTGACTACTTTTTATTGGCTTCCTATAAATTCTTCTTAGAAATCCTTATTTCCTGCCCGAT
Source organism: Papaver bracteatum (assembly GCA_023529315.1). Taxonomy (NCBI): domain Eukaryota; kingdom Viridiplantae; phylum Streptophyta; class Magnoliopsida; order Ranunculales; family Papaveraceae; genus Papaver; species Papaver bracteatum. The sequence continues at coordinate 1,577,390 of JAJJWX010001253.1, forward strand.
ATTGTGGAGCTGTTTTTCCTGTCTTTTGCATGTTCATGGTTTACACATTCAGTAGCTTAACCTTCTTAGCCCCAAAAGCATAATTGAATTTCTCTATGCACGAAAATGTGTCCAACACAAAGTCAGTCTATGAAAGCGAAAAATATAAAAGCGATAAATCGTAGTTTACTTACTTTTAAAGTTACTTATTCTGTGTTCAATGGAATTGGTCAATATGTGAATTACTATAATACCTGATTATAATTTTCGACAGACCCAACAAACTTTTGTGGTTCTTATCATGTATCTAGCTTTTCTGTGGTTGTCCTACTAATTTTATCTTCTTTCGCATTGTGAGTAAGATGGAAAAAATGTTGCTCATTATACTATAACCGACTGCGGGGAACCTCAAAAGTTTATATAAGCCAAGTGCTCAGTTTACGAATCCGATATATGAGTCCATATCAACAATTATATTATAGGCTGATGCCCAGGATTACATAAATATATTATTTGTCGATGCCCAAGATTACATAAATATTTTGTTATCGTAAAAGCTTGGGTACACACGGTAACATTTATAGGAGCTTGGTTCTTTAGTTCCCCCGCTCACAAATGCAGTCACCCCGTAAAATTGGGTTGAGGTTCTATTCCATTTCTATTTTTTAAGGAGCATAGGGGTGCATAATGACAAACCCCTGCCAATTATAAATATTAACGTACTTTTAATCCTAATCCCATACTTATTTCACAGGTTACCTGTACTTTATCCAATTCCACGCAGGCTACTCAAGTGTGTCAAGATTTTGGGTAAACTTTGATATGCAGTTGGAACTTTGATAGTGGGTAAACTTTCACACATTTATATTTGATATTTTTCCTTTTTGTGGATAGAGGTACGTTTTGTAATGATTTCATAATTGAAACCTAGGGTTTCATCTAATGAAGTTATTTTGCTCTTTTTGTTTTTTCTTTGATTTAGTTTGCCATGAGATGTACACGGGTTTGGGGAGAAAACTTTTTGTACCTAAAATCCACATTAAGGTTCTGGTGATCGATGCACCATCATGTAATCAAAATTCTTGCTTTTTCTAACAATTACAGTGGCTTATCAATAAAACGACCAATTAATTTGAATGTGGGTACTACATATGCCTTTAAATTTTATCCACCGCCGGGGACGTAGGCCCCTTCCGGCTATTATAATCCAACTAATCAATCACGCTATTGTGACCCGACTAGCTAACACTATAATATGACATGACCAACTAAATATTGGGACTGACTAATTGAATATGCTCCTGACTAACTAAACATGCTCCCGACTATTATAGACATGACTAACTAACACACTAATTTAAATGTGGGCACTACTTCTACCTTTAAAATTACGGTCCCGGCCCCTTCCGGCTATTATAATCCAACTAATTAAACACGTTATTGTGACCCGACTAACTAACACTATAATATGACATTACCAACTAAATACTGGGACCAACTAATTAAACATTTTCCCAACAATTATATACATGACTAACTAACACAATGATTTAAATGTGGGCACTACTTCTGGCTTTAAATTTTTTTCCACCACCGGGGCCGTAGGCCCCGGCCCTTCCGGCTACTATAAACTGATTAAACACTATAATATGACACAAAAAGCCTTTAAAATTTCTGGACCATTCTTCTAAGACCACAAACTAAAAATGCGCGGAAAGATACTGATCGACCGACCAAACAAATGAACAATAAACAAAACTCTAAAAGGGTTGAGGGATTTGTCTTGGTATTTCAGTGAACATTCAATTATATTATTGTTTAGTATCTTTAATTAATATAAACTCTATACATAAATACATAAACTTAGAACAATTTTTCGAAAATCGACGAGAGGTTGAGCGCCGGCCGTAGGCCGGCGTGATACCTAGTCTCCCCTTTAAGGAAATGTGGTGGTTATGTCCGGGACAAAGGTAACCATCGGATCGACAATCCTGCGGCCTGGATATATCGTCGGCCAGGGATATATCGTGTGCGTCCGATCGGGACATATAAATTTGGGCGGCCTGGATGATGCCTTGGCCCGGCCTAATAACAGAGAACGATCTTTCCTTATTAAAATAGGAGTGCGAAAGAGATTGGATTATTAAAATTGGGCATCTTCTCTCTCGGTTTCTTCTCCTCCTCCTGGTTCTCACTGAGAATTTTAGACCTAGGAAATTTCCATGATTTGTTTAACTGGTAAGTAAACGAGAATCCCAGCTATGAATTAGATTTCTCTCTGTCGTCTTTACTTTCAACATTCAATTTTTTTGTGTTTGTAATTTTGCAACTGAAGCTCCAGATGTTTAACAGGTAAGTAAACGAGAATCCCAGCTATGAATTAGATTTCTCTCTGTCGTCTTTACTTTCGACATTCATTTTTTTTGTGTTTGTAATTTTGCGACTGAAGCTCCAAATGATAATGGTAAAATTGGAGTTAGGGTTTCTTTGATATTTGTTGTTGAACAAATTGGATGGATGGGTTTGTGTTGGAATTATTTCAGAGTAAACAGCGAGAAATTGAAGTGGTTTTGATTGAAGTAGGTTTGGGTTTGTCTCGAATCAACAGTTCAGAGAAGATGATAATGGTAAAATAGGAGTTAGGGTTTTTGATGAAATTAAGATTTGATTTAAAATTGGATGTGGCTATCAAATTTAAAATTGGAGTTTGGGTTTGTTGTTCAAGAAATTAGTTTAAAGGGAATTATGTCTGGATCGATTTACAGGGAAGATTGTGAATTTTTAATTTCTTGCCGGATTTGTTGGTAGTCTATTATTCAACTATTGAATACATGTTAGTTTGTTTCTCATTGGTTTTTCACTCTTCCGAGTTTCCTAGGGTTTTATCAGCGTAAGCTTTTTCTGCTTCTAATTCGATTTTTTTTGTTCAATTTTTGGTATATTCTCATTGATCAAAGGCTAAAAATCCTTGGGATTTTGCAGGTTTAGAGAATCAATCAAGTCCGGCAATGAAAAGATTGCTTTCTCAGATAAATTGCAACTCTTTGCGTTTGTCTGGGACATTCCTGATCGTCGGATATTCAAAAAAAGAAAACAAAAACTTCTCTGATATTCTGTCAATATCCTCCATTAAACAAACCCGTGATTGTAGGTAACTCCAGTGGAACTTCTTTAATTGAACCTCTCAAATTCGAATTCAAGAGCCTCCTAATCGATATTCTCAAAACGTATAGAACGTGAAGTTTTTGGTGAGATTTAACTCTGATTCTCTCTTTCATTGTAATCCTGTGTAAACTCTCAGGGAAATAAAGAATCAAGTCAAGGGTTTAGGGGTGGTTAAGAAACAGCAGGTAGGACTCCCTTTCATCACGACTTTATTTTTTATTCTCCCTTTTTGTAGTTTTGTAGTTGTTGTAAGTTTTGATATTTTTTTATGAGTTTTATGATTTGATGATGAATTATAGCTTGAAGGATTAATTCTACAAGAAGGGAGCATTCCAGGTGAACACTTCGAATGTTGACATCCCTGTGGAGATTCATTATGGTGGTTACTATAGATTTAGTTGGCTTGGATATCTTCGTAAATTTGGTTTTAATTACTTCCTTTGTATTGATTGTTGGACATATTAAATTTAGTGATATAATGAATTCCACTCATCTCTGAAGGCTATATTTATTAGCATCGATGTTTAATGTTTGCATCCTCCACGTTATCTCGCAGGTCGAGTATTCAACTCATTATATGTAGTTCAGCACGCATCTTATTCTCACGAATCGTTTTTGGCACGGGGATCTAGGTATATAATTTTAGCTGAGATGCCTTATCTTGGATACTATTTCTAACCCTGTTCTGTCTATCTTCTCGGGGATTTGGGGTTAGCAGAAGTTTCCAAGGCTAGAAAACTTAGTGGTCATCACCTATAAAATCAAAAGAGTGATGAGTATATGTAATGTAGGGTATATAATATTGGGTACTTTATTATGTGGTGGTGATGTGCTCTGTAGCTGGAATTCAAACTACTTGAAATAAAACCATTGCATTAACCAAGCTGTTGGTGCTAATTCATAAGTGGCTGAAGGTGCTGAAATTTAAAGGTGTTCCTCACGTTGTGATGTTACACACTTGCAAGTGATGTAGGAGTTTGATGGGGACGGTGGTAAAGGTAGTTAGTTACGAGATGTTGTCTTACGAGACGTAGTTAGGTGCTGAAATTCACCCTCTTATCTTATTCGTCGCAGGAAATTATGAGACGTTGTCTCTTCACAGAATGAGTAGGTATTAAAATTTATTAGTTTTTCCGTTTGTAGTTTGATTAATTAGTTTCAAGCATGTCTTTTTATTCCTTTTACAAGCAGCTATCGAGTGAAAAAAGAACACAACACTAGTGTGTTCTTTTAGGGACAAGCTGGAAGGGATATTATATCCGTCCGTCCGTATCTGCTTCTTAATATGGACGTCCATTCCTTCCTCAGCTGATATATTTTTGTTTCTAAAGAATAATATTCTGAAAGAAGGTATGGATGTTTCGTTATTCTTTGTTTCTTTAAGTTAATAAGGTTTGATTCATAGATAATCATGTTGTTATATCCTTCGAAAATCAGCTAAAGTTATTTTTTACAGGTGGTTTCTACCATTGGCGTTGCAATTCTCTTTCTATGGACCATGTAAGGTATGTTTTTGTTTTTCATCAGGTCTAAATTTCGTTTTGGTTTTAAATTTATTTCATCCTTCATGGACGTTTTGAAACTCTTAAAATCATTGCATTAGAGTCTGTTGTTTGCATATAAATCCTTTGCAGCTGATAATGGTTTCCTCGATCTTTACTTTTTCTCGGATGTTTAGGTTAAACAAAATTGAAGTTCAGTATGCCAGAACTGCGCGAACAATAATAAGTTGACCTTTAATGTGTCAAAGGTTCGCTATGGGATCATATGCAAGAATTTGTCAAAGTTATCGATATAGTAGATCCATAACACAAATTTTCATTCACATTTTCGGCATCAAGTATGGCAAGGTAAACATGTACTACTTCAAATACATGCATGCATATGCTAATTATTATTGGAAAATTCTTGAATCTAACAGATTTTAGATGATAAAATATTTTAATTCTTGGGGATTGACTACTAAGATACATGTGATATAATAGATGTTTGCTATTTTTTAAGGCCTAAGTGGCTTTAGTTTGCTCCTTAATGTTTGCTATTTTCTGAAAATGTAAATTATTGAAAGTGGTATCTTTGTTGAAGATGTTTAGTGGCTGCAACTTAATACGACAGAAAGACTTGCAGTTGTGAATCCTAAATATTGCTGATACTTTCGTGCATACAAGTACATTTATTGGCACTTTTTTGTTTATAATTTTTTAGGTGTATGGCTCATTATGTATGATGCGCAACAGTTTAACCCGATAATCAAGGTAATGTTTCCCTTGGGTTTAATTAATTATAAATTTGTATATAGTCTCATAGAACAATATAGAGTTGGAACAAACATCTGTATTTTGGGTTATGATGTTTTGGTGGTTTTGAAATTTTAAGCTTTTCTCATGTTTTTGGTGACGAGGGAATTTCTAGGATTAGTGTTTAGTTGGATGTATTATCCCATGGGTTTTTAACTTACTAGAGTTCTTTTGATTTGTGGTGTACAATTCCTCAAAAGGAAGTCACGCTTACATGCTGCGAAGAGGTTGTTGTGGTATCACTTTTCACAGTAATAATAACAATAATATAATTAACAAGGTTATTCGGTTTGCAATCTTGGTTTTTTTTTCTCTCTAATCCAACTAACAATAATCATATATGGGTTGTAGTTTGCTCACTCAGTCTCCTTCATATGAATTTATTTTTAATTTGTAATCCGACATGTCTGGGTGTTCTTGAAATTGTGTCTCAGTGTATCTACAGGAAGAAGTGTATGTACTAAACTTCAAGTCTCAACAAACAGCAACCAAAGGTAACCTTAAGAGCAACAAAAATAGTGTTCCTTTAACGAAGTAACAACTCATATTTGAATAACTGATTCACGGTATGGCTTATCTTTGCCTAATATCGTATCTTCTAAATTTTGTTTTCTTGGATCTTTGTTTTCTAGCAACTGTTTTGTTTGAATTCTTTCTCCCTCACCCTCTTATCTTATTTGATTGTAGGAATTAATGTGGAATCAAAGAGGTTTGTTTCGATTTCTCAAGCCAAGTCATCTCTGGGTACAAAGGTACTCAAGTGTAATCTTCTCCCTATTTTTTTATATTTTTTGTATGCTATTTGATTGCATATTTATTTCTAGATCGCCAATATTTTCTATGCGTACTTGCATATCTTTATTTTTGTGTACGGAGGTTTATCTGTGTGGTTCCGAAAATTGATACTAAAGTCTGCTACATTCAGATGATTATCCGGAATAAGTCAAAGTTCATGACATTAGTTGTGTTTACGATAGAGTTTTCTCAATTGTGGATTGCTGGGATTATGATGAGAGTTCTCAAAAAAAAAAATTGTTATATGATATTTGTTTACTTAGTTAGTGATCGTTAGGTATAACTGCTACTTTACTGTTTCTTTTTTACCTGGAGTGAGCTTCGTTGTAATTGCATGATAGTTGGTTCTATATCTACACTCTCAGTTTTTAAGAAGGTCACTGAAAACTCCAGCAAAGAATAATTTAAGAAAGGAGAGCCCACCATTTTCCAGAGAACTAATGTGTGGAACAGCCAGATTGGTGAAGGCACAAATTGGTAAATCTATTTTCTTTATTGCTTTGAGAGGCTTGATGATCTTGTAGGACCAGAATATCGCTACGACGCTATTCCTGCGATATTAACAACGTTTCCGCGAGCGTCACTGCCAATTCTTTAACAATGTTTCACGAGCATCACAGAATATCCAAAAGAAACTGATGATGGAAGAAATAAAAGAAGAATATGTTGATCCTGCGATGGTCATCATTCTTGCGATAGAGAATATTATAGCGATCACGATGAGTTCGCAGAATAGATCCGAAATAGGAGGAAAACTTAGCTGTCATCCATTATGTAAATCCCTATATAAAGGGCTCGATAGATCCAGAAAAGGATGATGTATTTTTGAGAGTTGAAAGAGTCTTGAGGAGAGAGAAACTTCAATAGAATATTTGTAATCTTGATTTCTTCCAATTCTGTAAACATTTCTGAGATTTGAATAGTAAAGTGTCATTTAAATCTTTAAAGTTTAATTGATTTCCAATAGATTTCTATAGAATCTTAACAAGGGTGTAGTGTGGGAATTCCTGCAACTACAGAGCTGTTTCGAAAAGACAGGTCTTTTAGATAGCTTTGGTCCGTAACAAACATTGAAACCTATACACACACAACACAACTATTCCCTTCAGATGGTGAAGGATAGCGGTCATGGTGTTTAGGAAAGTAAAAAATATATAGGATTTAATGTGGTGATTTGTGTTGAACACGCTACTGTGAGTGTGTTAAGTAATTGGTTAATTATAGTTAAGTGAATTATTCATGTTGTTGTTATTAATTACTTGAAGTTAACTGTATGATAAGTTTCTTTTGAGTTTTCGCTATAAATTGGTTTTGTGATTTTGTGTTTACTGTAAACAAGAAAGTTTTATGTTTTTGTGCAGGATTTCCAATACATGCTTCTTGAGCATGGAATAGATGGAAAATACTAACATTGAGGTACTCATACAAGTAGTAGTGGATAAGTAGTTTTTGAAGTTGCTGTGGAGGTTCCAATGGGTGTTACAGGTCCACTGAATGTTTACAAGGGTTTAGTTTGTGAACAGGGAAGAAGAAAATGCTGATGCCATCAATTGTGGCTGATTCGAGGGGTGTAGTTGAATTCAATTAAGGTTAGGAGATTAAAGAAGTGGGAGTCTTTGGTTTGAATCGAATCTCAAGTTGGCAGTAAGATGGTGTTGTTTTGGGTGATATTTAGGACGTTTTTCAGCACATGAATACAAATGAGGATAATAATGATATAAACTTATTCCATATCATTTTTATATTCTTAATAGAAAACTAAGAAACTTGATGATGCTGATTTATTTGAACAAGTACCGGACCTGTGGAAGCTTCTATTCTCCCCCCAAGGTACACAATGACAGACTAGACTCTTTAGTTAGTATAATATGATTGAACTTAGTCTCTGTTATTTCTAGCATCCTTTGTTTCAAGAGTTGACATTTTTTTTACTTTTTCTAGAAAGGATTGAATCTCTAACTTTAACAGTTCATTCATACTGTTTTCGCTTTAATAATTTTGTGGTGCAAGCGTTTACTTGCATTGTTCTTTGATGTAATGATGTCAGCGTATCGGGAGACATGTGCTGGCGTCGGGGTTGTTGTCATTGTGGTTGTGCATGATGCATATTCCCTAGGGCACTTCATCCCCAATTAAGATACATCTTAGGACATCGGTGCTGATGGTGGTGGTACTGGTAAGTGTAGTTGCGGATTATATCACAACTACACCCTCATAAGAATCCATTAAAATGATTCCTAAATCTAATTAATTTGATATGAAACTAAGAATTAAAGTACTAAAATTATAAAAAGAGACACAAAGATTTTTACGTGGTTCGATCAATGTGATCTACATCCACGGTGCTTCACTAATGATTGTATGTGATTACATGATTTTACAATTGAGACTCCATTAATGAATATTTGGAGCTCTAGAATTTTTGGGGAAGAAGATGATAAAGATAATAAATCTCTCCTCCTAAAATTATCCTCTCTTGCTCAAAAGATCCCCCTACTTCTCATGCCTAAATGGCTATTTATATGATCTTACAAAATATGACAGTTGTGTTGTCCCGCCATTTCGGATTTGAGAATTATCTTGCGAACCTTCGTAACTTCATTTCGCGAACTTCTTTTGCTTTCCTAGTGACTTCCTTTGCTCGCAAGATGTCTTTTCTCTCCACAATTTTGTAAGTTATCATTTGTTGCGATATTCCGCTCCTACATCTTGCCTCTTTTTTCTTGAATATTTCTTGAAGAGCGATCTTTAAGAAAAAATCTGTTGTTGTAGTAGCCTTTGATCTTTGTTGATGAAGGAACGAGCGAAAGAATATCAAACTTAAAAAGTATATACTTGCCTCTATTCTTTTGCGAAGTTCTGAAGCTTTAAAAAGTAATTAGAAGTATCATCTTGCGAAGTATGAAGTATGTGAAGTATCTTGAAGAAGTATGAAGTATAAGAAATATAAAATATCCTTGAAGAAGTATAAGAAGTACTCAAACCTTGAAATATATAAGAAGTATGAAGTATCCTTAAGAAGTATAAGAAGTACTTAATCCTCGAAATATATAAGAAGTATTCGTCCTTGAATGAGAGTGATAAATATTGCCTCTGTTCATGTGAAATTATTATTCCATTTTTGATGAGGATTCTCGCTGAGAAGATAAAGAATCATAAAATATTTTCTTGGGTATCCATAGTTGCCTCTGTTCTTTATCTATGAAGGAGAATCCTTAAGAAAATGTTGAATAACTAAATTGCGTCTCTATTCTTATCTTGCCTCTGCCTCAAGTGGTAACCCTGCTAACTTCTGAATTTTTCTGCAAATTTCTGAATTTTTCTTTGAATTTCTGGGGTTTTCTGCGAATTTATAAACTTCTGAATAATGCTGCGAATAGTGCTGCGAATATAGTGTTGCGAATATAGTGTTGCGAACATAGTGTTGCGAATATAGTGTTGCGAACATAGTGTTGCGAATATAGTGTTGCGAATATATTGTTGTGAACTATGAATAGTCCTGCGAATTATGAATGTTTATGCGAAGTTTCGCGGTATTATCTTGTAAAATTTTGTAAAATACTTGTGTGCATATAACACTTATATAATGATTATGTTATGAAATGTGTATGCGATGCTTATGCCTTGAAATGCTTATGCAATGCTTTTATGATGCGAATATGATGCTTGAATGATGCGAGTATGATGCTTGTATGATGCGAGTATGATGCTTGTATGATGCGAATACTTATCTATCGCAATGTATATTTCAAGTTTCTGTTACTTAGCTCATTTTGCCGTAGTAAAATTGATATATCTTTGAGTTGCCTCCATTCATATAATTATCTTCGCAAGTTTATTTGTGTATTTTCTTATATAAATCCGTCTTTGATCGCGAATGAAATCGCCTCTTTTGCTATGACTTCATGATATATATTCTTGTAAAAATTCTTCAATGATATTGATGGAATTATCTACTTTGATATATATTGTCTTCAAAATTCTTCAATGATCTTGATGGAATTGTCTTCTTTGATATATATTCTCTTCAAAATTCTTCAATGATCTTGACGAAGCTGTCTTCTCTTCAAAACTTCATGATGTATATTCTTGTATAATTTCTTCAATGATTGTAATGAATTTCATTAATTGCTGTGGTCTTATCATGCCTTCCTAAGTAAAGGTCTTATTTTGCCACCTCTTTTGTAGTAAATTTTTGTATTTGCGATAATATGACAAGTATGAACATTCTTGCGAACATACAACCTCGTGACATTATCGTCTTGCGATGAAATCGCAGGACGTTTTTACACTTTCATGTAATAACCCATTGATCTCATCTTAACTTCTTTGTTTCATTCTGCGAGTTCTTTTTGTATGTTTTCCTTCTCTCTTTTCTCTTTTCTCTTTTTTTTTTTTTTTAGAATGCTCGCAGAACTTCATTTGTTGCACAAATATGACAAGCCTTTATGTTTTCGCAAACAAGAAGCCTCGTGACATTTGCGTCTTATAGCACGTATCAGCTCCCTAATGGAGGGTGTTGCCCTTTATCTTCCCCCCTGGTTTCCCCTTCAAGGAAGCGTGCATTGACCATACAAGGTTAGCTCTTCCCATCCCGGTTCGCCAACAACTTGACTTTTGATCGCAACCTCTTATCCTTTTTGCCTATAGGGCTTATAGTTACGAGGTTGCACCCTATGGGGTATCTTTGGGCCAAGTGCATCATTTGCCAAGACTTGTCAAAAATGGCAGATGTGGTTCAACCTCACCCGACACTCTTGACTCAACCGTGTACCTCGGCGCCTTGATCGTTTTCTGCACTTCTTGGGAAAGACAGTATGCCTTAGTCGCCCAACCTAAATCCTCTTACACCGCATTTTATATTGCGTAATGTCGCTAGATTAGGTGAGAATCCAAGGTGTCTAACCCGTATAGGTACCCCATTATTGGGTTGTACCCCTAAAATTTTACCATGTACTAAGGGCCCTTGGTGGTGTTCCGGTTACCCTTAGCCACGTTTATAGGTACCCCCTTAAATGACGCACTTTAGGACGTTGCCTCTTACGAAATATAGCTTCGCGAACTAGGGTGTACGCCACAAAGGTTTGCTTGTATAAAATTTTCTGCGGCTCTCTTTATTTTTTGGAGGCTGATCACAGATTTCGGTCTTTTATTCGCAAATTAATGAAAGTTTAATCGCAATTGATTTTTGGCGGTATTTTTTCGCCTTTTTAAAAATTCATCGTAAATTTTTCATGTATATAAAATGTTGAATGTTTTCATGAAATGTTTAGTATAAGAAGTATGAGAAGTATCCATATCACATCTTTAAATCAAAATTATTCTATAGAAATATAGGAATTGAATTTTCTCTGTTTTTTGCAATTTTGAAGTCTTTGAAATTTTTTGAGATCTTTTAATTTTTGTGATGAATTCCATTTTGAATCTTGCGATTGTATCGCTTTTCACCAATCTAAAAAATCTTTGAAATGTTTTGAAATCTTAGAAATTGTGGAAATTTTGCGAGTATATCAAAAATCTTTTGTCTTTCGTAAATAAAATATTCAAGGAAATGGTACTTACCTTTTTACAGCTTGTTGTTTTTTCTTGCGAAGTAAATTGCTTGCTTGCAAAATGAGAATTGAATTTTTGACCCGCCATGAAACTCATACTTCTGGTGGATTGCTTTTTGTTCACGAAGTAGTTTTATTCTTCCCGAAGTAGGTTATGTTGATGCAAGCCTTGAAAAGTATATACAAAGTAAACATTCACGAAGTTAAATAGTTGCGAACTTAAATGAATATTCGTCAAGTAAATGGTTGCGAAGTAAATGTTCACGAAGTTAAATAATTGCGAACAAAGAAAATGAAAATTCGGTACTTAAAGTAAATTTCCACGAAGTACATGTTTGCGAACTTCCCTCTTTATTCCTTTGTTGCGTCTTTGGAGTTCTTTCATGTTTTTTTTTTATTTGCTGAGTTGATCGAGCTAGCTGAGATTCTTGAGTGGGTTTGTTATTTTGCTTCCCTGGCTGTCTCTTAATATTTAAATTGATTAACCCAAAACCTTCTTTTACATCTCAGGAACTGCCATCAATCGCAATTTTAGGCCATATAACACGGAAAAGAAACCCATTGTTGTTCTCAACATTGCTTCCCTGATTGAAGTTCACTTTAGCCAACCAACGTCGACAATTACACTTCCAAGTACTGCTCCCGTTTCGCTCCATTGCTCACTCGACTGTCTCACTCAAGACGTCAGTTAAATCAAACTTTAGTCCATCCAAATATGGTCACAGCAACAACTCCTCCTCGTCAACATCAACTCTCAAAGTAGACCCCATTCATTCTTGCGAATAATGAACTTCAACTTTTGTTTCTCAGTTTAATTTTTGTATTTTCATCATGTCCTGCTGGTGTACATTTTGCGTGTCAGTTTGGTTCATCGTTTGTGGTTGCGAATATTAAAAGCTCATCTTTTGTTTGGAGTTTGATATTGTTGCGAGGTTGATGATGAGCTTCACAATGCCATGCGAACTGAATTCTTTTTGATTCGTGAAAATAGTCATTGATGGTTGAACCAACTATCTCATTTCGTCCTTTCTTTTTCTTAACGTGGGTCGTTGTCTTCGCAGATTTTCTGACGAAGTAAACTTCATTGACTCTCCTCTTCGTTTGAGTATGTTACAAGCTGTACCCTCTCATGAAACTTATATGCTTCACAGTATACCAAGACAGGAACACGAAATGCATGAGAAACCATAACACCATGAGGCAACAATAGTAACAGTATTAATGGTCTGCCCATTATTTGTATGATAGTAAGACTTCTCAAAACTTCTTCTATATCTCCTCTGCTAATCATTTCTTCTTTGCGAACATTCGTAAGAAACATTCTTTGCTAATCATTTCTGCTCAAGTTGCTGGGTCACGCAAGAGGAATTGCAAGCCAGATATCTTCAGTTTGTTGCATACAGGATCGTTGCTTTCAGGATCCACGAAATGAAAAACAATATTATCCATGAAATAGAAAACAAGTGCAACACTAGCCAAGTCACCACCTGCGAACTTTAAAGTATTTTTAACATTCGTAAGAAAAATTCGTCTTGCGAACAATATCCTTCTCAAGTATAATTCTTTCAATGCATCTTAGTCTTCCAGCACACGTGACTAAAGCATCCTTGTATTCTGAGCATACACCATCGATACTATCATCATATGGGCCATTAACAAATAGGTAAAGTTTCTCTCCCAAAACACCCACTTCCATATATATCTTCGTCAGCAAGTAGTGGTGATTCTGTACTTCATTCGTAAGAATTAATAGCTGCGAACTTTCTTCTTCGCATACTTCTTATTTTGTTCGTAATGGGGATAATCTATTTCGTAAGTACGTAAATGAACGTTTGTATGTAAATGAACGTCTGTATGTAAATATTCTTTTATTCTTTTGCTTACTTATATCTCCCTGGACAGTTTATGTAACTCGAATTGTCTTCTGCAAAATGAACTACTGAACTTCCCCCCTTCCTACTGAATTTCTTCTTCTTCTCCCTGGACATTTCTCTGTATGATTACTTCGCAGTTTTCAATCAGAATTAACAAAAGTCTTCTTTACGAACGTTCGTAAGATTCGAACCCATGATGACATTTATCCCGTTTCTTCATAGGAATGACATTTCTTCGTCAGTGACGCAGAACTTTGCAAAAAATTTGCTGCAAACGATCAGTAAATTTGGTTAGCAGTTTATAGACCATTAAGATGAGTAATGTTTGCCTATGAAGAATGAAAACTTTCCATATACTCTATTTGTTTTTGTTCTTGCGAAATGTAAATCTCTAAATCTCTAACCAACGGAAAATCTTGAAATTTGACTTTGTCAGAAATTCTTTAAACAAATTTGTAAAACGAGATTTAGTTACTACAAATTTATAGCAAAAACATTTTTAACTTCAAAATTTCCATAATAAATCAATTTTCTACAAAAAGCAAAGTTTAGATCGTAAAAAAATTATTTTCAATTTGTGTTTTGAAACTCCCAAATTTTGAAAAATGAAACAAAGAATAAGAAAAGTGAGAAGAAATTTGTCCTTTTTGGAAGCGATTGTTGACGTAGCATGTGTCAATTTCATTTTGCTTGACGATTTCTCCATATCCACATCTCTCTTCCTAAACTACTACTAATGTGTTTGTTGTTTGAAGATGCCAATAAAAGAACTTCCATTTCTGTCTTCAAAACTCATAGATCCGGTACAATTCATCACCAACAGTAACCAATTTTTCTAAATTTCTTCAACCAACAAGGTTAGTTCCCTGTTTCTAGCGCCAATTATGTAGTTTCGCATTATATCACAACTACACCCTCATAAGAATCCATTAAAATGATTCCTAAATCTAATTAATTTGATATGAAACTAAGAATTAAAGTACTAAAATTATAAAAAGAGACACAAAGATTTTTACGTGGTTCGATCAATGTGATCTACATCCACGGTGCTTCACTAATGATTGTATGTGATTACATGATTTTACAATTGAGACTCCATTAATGAATATTTGGAGCTCTAGAATTTTTGGGGAAGAAGATGATAAAGATAATAAATCTCTCCTCCTAAAATTATCCTCTCTTGCTCAAAAGATCCCCCCTACTTCTCATGCCTAAATGGCTATTTATATGATCTTACAAAATATGACAGTTGTGTTGTCCCGCCATTTCGGATTTGAGAATTATCTTTCGAACCTTCGTAACTTCATTTCGCGAACTTCTTTTGCTTTCCTCGTGACTTCCTTTGATCGCAAAATATTATTTGCTCGCAAGATGTCTTTTCTCTCCACAATTTTGTAAGTTATCATTTGTTGCGATATTCCGCTCCTACAGTAAGATTAGTGTAAGGTTTTGAAAATTATATGCATGTTTTTCTGTTGTTTGAAATAGTATCTTTGTGAAATCGATTTGGTTTGCTGCAATTTGAAGTATAAATTAAAAGGTGCGCATCTTATAAATTTGGTTATTTTTTTGTCTTTTTTACAATGAGGAAGTGTTGGCATTTTAGATACTTTCTTTAGGTAAAGATTCTGAAGAAGTGTTAACAGTAGTTTAAAACATGCAGAGAGTGTTGATTGATGCATAATCACCGCTGCATCCCGGTTTTGGGATACAGTAGAGGAATGATTGATACAAGCTATATAGGCCAATGTCAAATTAAGATGACCTTTATTTATATTGTGTGAACTTCATTTGTCGGTTCTTGAGAATGTTTTCTAGAGATAACTTGATATTCTTTGTGCCTGCTTTGGCAGCATGGGCAATATTTTTCATTGAATTATGTCTTCACTTTGGTAGTGTTTATGATATCTTCATGACTTCAATATTTTCATTGAACTATATCTTCAACCTTGCAGAACTATATAATACTTTTTGATAGTTCTTCAGCATTTCTTCTGAAAATCTTATGCCTTTAATTTTTCATTGAATTGTACCTTTTTTGTTACGATCTCTTCATGCAATGATTAAGACTTATCTGAGAATGCATGACAAACGGACTAGCATGCACTAAAGAAATATTTTGTTATGATATTTTAAGTAAAGAGAGAGTGCAAAATTTAAGTTGCAGGTCTTTGTTGAAACGTACTATATTTATGCTCCACAATTTGGGTGTTATTATGTTTGGGTAGATTCACAAATGCAGTGGTGTTGTTATTCCTTTAGATTTTGGATTCTGACATATTTAATTTCTTAATTTCTTTCAGAACATAGTTTTATGGTTTGAACCGTTTATTAATGAATACGAGTCTGTGGCACAGTGGTAGTGCGTCTCACATCAAGTCAGAAGATAGTATGTTCAATTCACACCATATTCAGTCCCTTATGGTTACCGTTCAGTTATTTGCATTTTTAACTTACAAGTAGTAATTTCAAGTACCACAGATAAGAGCAACTGAATTGCGCAAGTACTGTAACCATTGAATTGCGCAAGTATTGTAATCAGTCAACTAAGCTTCTATAAACATCTAGGTAAGATTGTTAATGGTAGTATTGTGTAATTTTCGCTCTCGAACAATTATTGTTTATGGTAGTATTTTAAGATTGCCAACCCCGAAGTCCTTTATTGTTTGATGGTGAGAATAAGGCTATGAAATTGAAGCAGATTTCCTCCAAAAGGGAATTTCACTAGAAGTGGTGTTAGAAGAAGAAAGGCGGGTTTTGGATTCGTGGGTAAGACGTTGATGTTGGAGTTGGGACCACATGGCTCTGATATTAAGTAAGAGTAGGAGACGACATCATCATTCTGTTACTGCAAGTACTTCTTTTGTTTCCAGATGTATAGACGATGCAGTAATTTTTGCATTACTTTCTTATTGTTGTGAATGGAGGTTCCAGTGAGCCAAGTTGTAGGAATAGATATTGTGATTGCACATGAGAATTAAGCAAAGCTGGTGACATCGATATTAACCAGGCGAAGATAAGTAAAGCTGGTGGGTCAATATTGCATTTCAACTGGCAAAGATGAGAAGAGCTGCAAGGGCCGATTAAGTGATTCAACAAACAAAAAAATGTGTAATTTCACAGGTGCAACAAAATACAGGTGTACTGCGGTCATTTTAGAAGCTTCGATTCTCAATTTGGTACTTCTATCGTTCTTCTAATTCTAACTATTTCAATTAATTGGACATGCCATGCCGAAAATGGTGTTCCCATGAAAGCCTATTTTTTGTGTGGGTGCCATTCTTTTATGACCTTGGTTGAGACATGTTTTGCAGCTTTTTTTCTTTATCAGTCCGTGACATAATCAGACTATATCCAACTGCGTATGTGTTTCATTATGTAATAAGCCTATAAGGTTAGTTTCTTTACATTTGAATTGTGCAAATATAAAATTTATAGAATGTATGACAATTCTGTAGTTCGTATCTTTGGATAGTCACGGTGAGTCCAATTAGTCATCTTTATTATGAGGTTTGTAAAATTTCCAAGGTTTTACTTTTAAAAGCATTAAATTACGTGGGAGCGTACTTATCTTCCAATACGCTAAGCAAATAAGCTTAAGGTTTTATGTTTTTGGTTTTACACTCCTTAGTAACTAAAAATTATGTGTTAAGCTTATTGGATAGTTCGGCCTTAAACACGCTATAACCCGACTAACTAACATACTATAATATGGCACGACCAACAAAATATTGGGACCATTATGTTATGACCCGAATAACTAAATATCCTCCCGACTATTATAGACACGACCACCTAACATACTAATTGTAATGTGGGCACTACATATGCCTTTAGATTTTCTTCACGGCCGGGGCTTATCTGGATACCATGATCCAACTAATTAAAAGCGCTACTGTGACCCGACTAACTAACAAACTATAATATGTACGACCATCTAAATATTGGGGCACTATATCTGCATTTAAATTTTCTCCACGGCTGCGGCTACTATGATCCAACTAATTAAGCGCGCTATTGTGATCCGACTAACTAACACACTATAATATGATACAACTAAATATGTGGGCACTATATATGCCTTAAAATTTAAAGGTAGGTATACGGGCCCGGCCTATCCGGATACTATGATCCAACTAAATAAACACGCTACTATGACCCGACTAACTGACACAATATAATATGACACGACCAACTAAATATTCGGACCGTTCTGCCATGACCTGACAAACTAAATATGTTCCTGACTATTAAATACAAAACCAACTTTTTACACTAATTTTAATATTGGCACTATATCTGCCTTTAGATTTTCTCCACCGCCCCTTCCAACTACTATATCCAACTAATTAAACACGCTATTGTGACCTGACTAACTAACACACCATAATATGACACGCCCAACTAAATATTGGGACTGGATAATTAAATATGCTCCCGAATATTATAGATAGGACCAACTAACACCCTAATTTAAATGTGTGCATTATATCTTCCTTTAAATTTTCTCCACCGCCGGGGTCGTAGGCCCCAGCCTTTTCCGGCTGCTATGATCCAACTAATTAATCACTCTACTGTGACCCGACTAACTAACACACTATAATATGATACGACCAACTAAATATGTGGGAACTATACCTACCTTTAAATTATCTCAATGGAAGAGGCCTTTCTATGATCCAACTAATTAAACATGCTATTGTGACCCGACTAACACACTATAATATGACGCGACCAACTAAATATTGGGACCGTTCT
Source organism: Papaver bracteatum (assembly GCA_023529315.1). NCBI lineage: Eukaryota > Viridiplantae > Streptophyta > Magnoliopsida > Ranunculales > Papaveraceae > Papaver > Papaver bracteatum. Next base: position 1,595,810 of record JAJJWX010001253.1, read on the forward strand.
GCTATGACCCGTCTAACTAAATCTTCTCCCGACTATTATAGACAGGAACAACTAACACGCTAATTTTAATGTAGGCACTATATCTGCCTTTAAATTTTCTCCACCTCCAGGGCCGTAGGCCCCTGCCCCTTTCGGCTACTATAATCCAACTAATTAAACACGTTATTGTGACCTGACTAACTAACAATATGACACGACCAACTAAATATTGGGACCGGCTAATTAAATATGTTCTCGACTATTATAAATAGGACCAATTAACACACTAATTTAAATGTGCGCACTATTTCTGCATTTAAAATTTATCCACCTATGGGGCTGCACTGGCCCTTTGCGGCTACTATGATCCAACTAATTAAACACGCTACTGTGACCCGACTAACTAACATACTCTAATATGACATGACCAACTAAATATTAGGACCGACTAATTAAATATGCTCCCGAATATTATAGACAGACTAACTGACACATTAATTTAAATGTGGGAACTACTTCTGCCTTTAAAATTTATCCACCGCCGGGGCCTACTATGGTCCAACTAATTAAACACGCTACTATGACCCGATTAACTAACACACTATAATATGATACGACCAACTAAATATTTGGACCGTTCTTCTATGACCACAGACTAAAATTGAGGGATTTATCTTAGTATTTTCAGTTAACGTTCAATTCTATTATTGTTTAGTATCTTTAATTAATATAAACTTCATATATAAGCTGAGAACAACTTTTTGAAAATCGGAAAGAGGTTGAGCTCCGGCTGCAGGCCTAAACAATAATAGGATTGAACATTAACTGGGATGCTAAGGAAGATCTATATTTGTGATTCACGAAAAGAAGATTAAAGAGTGCAATATATGTAATCTTTTATCTATTTTTCAAATCACCCAAGAATAGCTTCAATATAATTAGGTTAAATCACCCAAGAATAGCTTCAATGTAATCCATCGATAATCCTGCAATAGTAGGCTCTGAAACTCAATTCAACAAAGGTAAAACTCCCATCTTCAATTAACCCATTCTCATTCTTACCGGTTCAGACACAGTCTCAATTGCTCTCCCCAAAACCAAACCCTAGATTCTGAAAATTTTCCTATATATTCTGACTTAATCATCAATCTCAGTTCACAATAACCCTAATCTCGACAAACCCATATCAATAGATTAATCCTCCTCGAAACAACTAATTCTTTACAGAGTTTGAGATGGACGCAGTATGGAATAAAATAACAAAGCCTAAAATTAATCTATCTTCTCATATCTATTCATTAGAGAGACGAACATACACTTTCGGCAGGAATTGTTGTTGTTTAGATTCAGTGAAGGATACGAAGAATTTCGATTGTTATTGATTTAATTAGGAACACTGGAGCCAAAGAAAAGAACTTCGAATCTTCAGTTGCGTACCCAGCCTAAACAAAAGAATCCGTGATACAAACAATAAAGAGACAATCCGACGGCCCCAAATTACTCCCGAGGATCTGGACGGACACGATATATCCCTCGCTCAGTATATATCTTGGCCACATGATCTCGAATTCTACGGTCATCTTTTTCCCCGAATTAATTTTTTTTCCCTACCCAGTAGCCATTCCAATCCACGATATTGCCAAATCCGACGAATACGAATGTCCCAATCATAACCACCATATTTCCTTAAGGGGGGAAAAGGTGTTCATCCGATTAGACGATCCTGCGGATGGGATATATTACCGGACAGGGATACTTACGTTCGTCGGATCTATTTTGAGTTTATTTTGGGCGGCGTGGATGATCCCAGGCCCATCCTAATAACAGATAACGACCTCTCTTTATTTAGGTGTGCGAATCACGTATTAAAATTGGGAATCTTCTCTCTCGGTTTCTTCTTCTGCTGGTTCTCTCTGAGAATCTTCAATGAAGCTTTCGAATACTACAGTCGGCTCTACCCTTGAGCGGGATTTTGTTTGCTCTTATTCAATGAAATAAGATGGGTTTTTAACTACCACCAATAACAGTACTTGATTTCCCAAAGCTTGAAGATTACAAAATTTTCCGTGATTTGTCTAATAGGTAAGTAAACGAGAATCCCAACTAAGAATTTGAGTTATCTCTGTCGTCTTTTCTTTCGACCTTTTTTTTTTGTATGTGATTTTGCGACTGAAGCTCCAGATTTTGATGATTTGTTTAGGGTTTATATGGTTGTTTTTATTTTGTTTATTTTTTTGCTGGATTTATCGGTAGACATGATGGTCTATTATTTGAAGATGTTTACAAAGTTAGATGTTTAGTTAATGATGAATTATGATTTTCCTTATTAGAGAATGTAAAATTTCTGTATACAATTTCGTTTTTATTGTATCTGTGGATGATTCCCGTGAGTTGTTGATTAGGGTGCATAATTTTATATAGTTCGAATTGATATGTTTCGGTGTGCTAATCTTGAAGGTGCGTTGATGCTTTATTGTATATGTGGATGATTCCCTGTGAGTTATTGATTAGGGTGCATAATTTTAGATAGTTTGAATTGATATGTTTCCGTTTGCTAATCTTGCGGGTATTGTGTTGTGAGGTTTGTAAGGTGCCCGACGCTATAGTCCAAAAATTTGAACCCAAATAAAGACATGTTATAGTCCTTTCATTATCTGATCCAGAAGTAATGTCTACACTTTTGATTTGTTGTTGCTATAAATCATCTGTAAAACACTCTGGTGCTTAAAAACATGGATCACTAAAATGAGTAAATGGACGTATGTGTACTCTTTTGTTTTCTTATATAAGAAGATCTTCTTATTCCGTGGATTCTAAATACTCCAATGACATAGGGTGTAGTAATAAAATGGGTAGTAATACTGTTTCTTTAAAGCATTAAGGCATGTAGTTTCGTTTGGTGTCCAACCAGGCATTATTATACATTTTTGTCTCAAATGAGAGGATTTTTCTTTTTTGATGCAAAGCCAATATCTAGACTGTCTGAAATCACAATTTAATACCTGTATGAACACTCATAATTTGGATGTCATGACAAATATTTTCTTTCATTACGTCATGCCTTCTCCAAATGAAATTAAGCAATTTCTACGCCACATACATATCATAAAGATAACTTATGATGTATACATATTTCAATTTTGGGTTTTGTTTAATTTTTTCCTATAGATTTCATGGGAAGCTGATCTATTATTTTGGAAGTCCGGTTTCATGTAGATGTCACAGTTGGTGAGTTTAGTTCAAATACGATTATCAACCTTTTAAGAGGTACATCCGAACATGGAAAATCGTACATGACATGCTTGAAAATAATCATTAGAACGTCTCTTAATTTCCTGCGACGAATAAGATAAGAGGGTGGTGAGGGGAAATCAAACCAAAAAAAAAAAAAACATATCTGGGGTTAGATGACGAATAATACGAACCCTTGCTGGGAATAAGATTAAACAATAAACAAAACAAAAAAAGACATATTGTTTAGGTTTCGTACAGAGAGCCTAGAGAGAACTTACAGTTTTTGGGTGTTAAGATTAGGAAACATATAAATATTAATGAAGCCATAGATATATCAGGAAACCCAAGGAATGGATGGCCGGATATAGAAAAAGAGTTCAGGTAAGGAAAACGTTTGTCGGGTATTTTTGGTTCATTGCCTGAGAAAAGTTTTGGCGCCGCGAAATCATGGTCGGGCCACGGCATAATCCATGGCATAATTGGATACCGAAAGAATAACAGAGACACACCTTGACCTCATGGTTTAAGTCAGTACACAACTTCATTTTCAATCACATTCCTGCTTTATGTCCTGCATCATAATACAGAATATGATCAAAGTGATGCCTAATTTAGATAATATGCTATAATGTCTCTTACATAATTCATAATAATGGGATCAAAGTGAAAAGCTTTGTTCCCTGAGAACCCATACTTATTCAGAATACTAAAAACATCAATCTAAATGGATAATCAAAAGGAGGAGGGAAATTAAAAATCTGGGTTTACCTTCTTAATTTGTATCGTTTATGTCAAAACAAAGAAAAATAGAAGAGGACAAATACCTTGAGTGCCCTCATTATCAAATAGAATGTGTTTAGCATGATTACCACACTATCTCATTGATAGTGTCTAGCACGATCACCAGAAATTGAAAAGTATTCATCCCGAGGAGCATATAAAAGAATGTGTTTCATCTTGGAATATCACAAAATAGATACATGGACATGGTAAGCTTTAGCTAATGTAGCCTTAACCCATATGTTGTTGTCGAATAAACAACCAGCACCTACAAAAATATATGATTCACTCATTAATTTCAGTTAATCATCTCAAAGATGGTTTAACCTTCTACCAAACATATTGAGAGCATCTATAATTCATATTTTAAATCTCCAGCCAATAAAAAATGATATCCATCCAAATTCTTCTTCAAGAAGCGCATACAAAAGTCAGAGAAATCCATTACAGAAACAACAACAAAGAGAACCATTGATCGTTAAAATAGATAGATACCTTTCGTAAGAGCCCATCCTTGATTATGGAGATATTGGCGTCAATCATTACATCGGATTCTTGTATTCAGTACAGATGAGAACTGAATTGGTGTCAAAAAACCTAGATATTTTATTAGGTGGGAAAAACAATTACCTGAGTCAATTATTAATCCGAAAAGTTTTGATGATTTACATTCAATCTGTGTCTTATGCATCATTATTGAAAAGTTTTGATGATTTACATTGCACACTCTGACTACAACATTATGAAACAAGGCTACACCAATGAGGTATCAATATCCATGTCTTCATGATAACGAAGTTATACATATCCTATAGGAGAATGTCAAATTGATGTGTGATCCAGTACCACCCAAGCCAAGAAAACAGTAGGAGTACGATCAATCCCTGCTATTTCCTACTTAAAGTGGGTTAATATTGATATACCTAATCACATGCGCTTCTCAAGTAGCAAAATATTAGGCATATAAACACAAATCTACTTTAAAAAACTTACCCAATCTCGGTTGTCTGCTAACATGTACAAATCCATGAACCATATATGCCCGAGTTTTCCCAGAACCAACCTCAGCAATATCAATGAAACCACTACCGGATTTCCATGGGCCATCCTTGAGACTGCATAAGTGTTGGCTGAGCAAAACCCCACGTCCAGAAAGAAACCCGTTGAAAGCAATTTAACCAACAATTATCCAATATAAATGTTCAATCATCAGAACTCAAACTTTACTAAGCAAACCAATTACTTAATTGGAATAATTGCTTTACGAAAGACTGCATAGGTTTAGGAACGTCATGTACTTCCACTGCAAATTTGCGCTTTGAACAATAACTCGCAAATCCATTATTATATATTGCTTGTACAGCAGGAATCTCTATGTCGAATTTCTATGATATATCAGGAACTACATAATCGTACCATATAGAAAGCACACAAAAATACTGTCAGCTCCAATTCAGATTCGAATCCCATTCAAGATTAACATACATACAACATCAACATCAACATCTACTTACCTGTATTCAGTCATCACCAACAGAATAGGATAATAACAGCAAGAAAACAAAAGGTTTAAGGCTGACCTTGAGAATACCTATTTGAGATAGTAAACTTCGCATCTTATGATCGATCCAACATCATCCCTGCGGTGAATAAGATGAAAAATTAAACAAAAGAAACCAAACAAATTCTAGGTTTAAGGTTTAGGTATCACAAAAGAAGAAGATGCCACTACTAGAAGACCGAGGAGAAAAGGGCGCGCTCTTCTGCACCAGAAGCTTTCGACTAAAACATGAATCAGAATCTAGTCTCAATTTACAGAATCGTAATGATTAGGAAATCAAAATTGATTTAACTGTTTCATATTAACTATTAACAGAAATAAATATAGAAATCAAATTAATTCAATAGCTGGGAATCTCGTTTATTTACCTGTTAAACAAATCACGGATAACTCCTAGCTGTGGCCTGAAAAAAACGGAGGAGCGACTAATTCATGGCCGCACAGATGGGATCATGTGGCCAGGATCGTTCGATTCTGTTTTGGCTAAATAAACCCGTACATACCGTATCTTTTCGCACATATATCTTCAGAGAATTAAAAAAAAAAACAACCTTCTTCGTTATTAACTACTCCCATCACTTTTTTCTCAGAACAGAACCACGACCACAAACGTAATCGCTACTTAGGGATTTCGAATCCAGGCTACATAGGAATCTGGAATTACTGTTGAAGCTGCTGCAGCAGATAGAATTCTCCTTAGGGATATAATCTTCATACGTTTAGCTGAAACAAATTATAACGTTATCATGGCATGTTTGGAAAATCAAAATTGATAAACTGCTTTGGGTACTGAGAGTGATCAAATTAACGTTTTTGGTTATGCGTTTACTTCTTGAAACCGTTGTCCTACGACAAATTTGGTGGGAGGTTATTCTGATGAAAAATCACAAAGCCAGGTAATTTAGGGTTTCTTTAATTAACTATGTTTGTGTGGAATTGGTTTATAATTTGATCAAATTATGATGGGTTTGCTCTTGATTGAAGTATAATTAGATTTATTGGGCTTAATTTAAGTTTCTTTAAGAATTAAGTGAAGGGGGTTGTGTAATTAGGGTTCATGAGTTGAGAAATTTCAGATAAAGAAGACTGTTTTGAATGGTGGTGTTTGAATTCAGGTTAATTGAATTAAGGGTTTGCATTTAAGCAAATTTAGATTAGGGATTTCAAGAGATTTCAATATTTGGGAAAATTTCAGAAATTAGGGGAAATAACATGTATTGATTTTTTTTGCTTTTTTTCTAATGTCGCAGGCAATCATAATCATAATCATGGCTTATGGATCCTATTATTACTAATGCTAGAATTGGGAGGAAGTGAAAAAGAAGGTAAACATGTAAAAACCTATAATTTTTTTACCTGCAATTCTTTTTTTTTTTATGATTGTTGTTGGTTGATGTTTTTAGTACATTAAATCTTACTCTCCAACTGTAAGTTCATGCTGAAATTTGTTTGGTTTTTAAGAACAGAGAATCGGGTGTTTTAATTTGTTTAGATTCAGAGCTATTTAAACACAATCCTGTTCATGGAGACTTTAGTGAAGATTATGGTAAATTTTTAATCTGTAGTTCTATGTACATCAGTTTGGAGTTCAGACTCTAATTAGTTTGGGTAATCTAAAACATATTATCTCAATTTATGTTTTCCGTTGTTGGGATACGCAAATTAATATATGTTCTTCATGTTATTTTATTTTTTGACATTGTTCTTCACGTTGCTTATACTCTAAATAAAGAGAATTCTACTGAAATTAAAGAAAAAATAGGTTAGTTGAATCAAGATGCTATGTGATTCTGGAAACTCCAGTGTTGAATGTGACAGCCGGTGCGTTGTAGTTTCCAGTATTATATCACTTCTTGGTTGCTCATACTAGCTGAATAAAAATTCACCTTGCCTCCTGTAGATATGTTTGTCTTCCAGGTTTGCTAATTTAGATCTATGTATGACATGTTCTCATGGGAATGTGAAGCGGAAGGTGGAAACTTCTACAATCTAAAATGAGCATCGATACCAAGCTAATGTTTGACAAGGAAGAAAATTAATTTAGCAAAGTTTCTTCTCCTTGACATCTCAGCTTAAATTTACTTTTCTATCTGGTTCTTAGTGTTCAGATTCATGGATCACCCAGAGAGCAATGAAAACCAGTTGATCAATGAGTTTTAAGGTGACCGAGGGAACAAATTATGTGCCTGAGTTGGTGAGTTATATGATGCACTTGCATATCTGTTCACTTTTAATTTTTTGATCTTTGTGAATAGTATGTGCTAACTCCTTTGTGCTCCAATGTCCCCTGCATAAACATAATAATACTGCAATGTCCCCTGCTACGTTTTTCGAAATACCTTAACCTTACTAGATAATGAAGGTATTTTTTTCTTTTCGTTTTTCTATAATTTAGTTTTCCATGAGAAAGAAATGGGCCTCAGGAGTCAGGAGAAAACTATGTTTACCCTCTATGAAGCAAACCATACCATGATTTTGGAGAGAATTTAGTGAACTGAAGCAGATAGTTGATTTGATGAAATTAGAGAACCCTTTGTTGGGTTTAAGTTGATTTTATTAATTTTGATTATTTGATTTTAACAGGTTCTGTTGATCATAGCCATGGCTGACACACTATTTCTTTCTGAAATTCCTCACAGGTACCTACAGATCAACTATGAAACTTCTTAAATTGAACATCGAGAATTAGTATTTGAGAGCATACTAATTGATAATATCAAAACTTACAGAATGAGAGGTTGCGGCCATTGAATCTGGTGTTGAGCTGAGATCAAGACTAGGAAAAATGGGTTATTCTCGAACTCGAATTGGCAAGCGTAAAAGAGAATCGAGGCAGTAAAGAAACCCCTTGAACTTATTCTTTCTTTTATTCTAATCTTATGTAAACTCTCAGCCTCTCAGGGGTAGTGTCGGATATAAGTTCTGTTTCCAGTATTATAGCAAGTCCTCTTTCTCTATGCTAAGTTCATTTTTTGTTGTGCAGTTGAGATTCCCTTAGCCCCACTGATGGATTTTTTCAATATGAATATCACAACAGAGATCGTAAGTCCTTTGACATGAGGTTTACAGACATTGGTCGGGACAAAGAAGTGTACAGCTTCTTTGAATTGTAAGTTTCTTATATCCTTCGTCTCTTTAAACTCATTATGTACTCGGAATAAGATCTTTTGAGATTTCCAATGAAGCATAATACTTATTACTTTTGCGATTGCCAATGAAGCGTAATACTTATTGAAATTCACTGTTTTCAGGGTAATTTTAAGTCAATGTTGTATTATCAATTTGTTGCCTAATAATTATAGTGACATTGGTTCATATACTCCATTTTTTATTGGAAATAGTGTGGTGGCTCAAGAACCTGGTACCTCAAAGTTTTTGCATTCTTAATATTCGATATTTGTTTGGTCTTGGAAACTCTCTCGAGCTTGGAGTTTGTTTATTTAGTATATATGGATTTCATATATGTCCTGAAGTTGGTTGGTTGTTCAATTACAACTGTTTCATCAGTGCATAATCTTTTAGCAATTCTAACTCAGATTTTACATAATTATAGCATTACACAATAAAATTATAAAGATGAGAGATTGGGAAACACCAGACTACAAATGAAGTTACCTTGCAGTACCGACCATCTAGCAAGACGATATTTTCTGACAACCAATTTTAAAGTTACCAATTTTGAATATTGTGGTTTTGATCGAAGTGGTTGCTTTATCCTGAGGTACCCCTATGCCTTGAAATACTTACTGCATAATAGATTCACGCATATTAGTTAGTATTCCATCTCTGGCTCCTTTACTTTGCTTATTTTTTATATCATCGATTCATTATCATTTTAGATGTGGAAGATCTGGAGCAGTACTTAAATATAGCATCCACTCCACTCTTGATGAAATTCCTCCCAGGTACCTACAAATCCCCCTCTATTTCCTTCTAAAATATGAATAGGATTCTAATGTTGGGTTTTGTAATACAACAGTGTTGATTTAAGTCATGGGTATATGAGAAATACATATCTTGAGAACTTTTGCTCATAAATGCAGTGACATTGCTAGAATATACAGGTGTGATTTTTTCAGATACAAAGGAAACTCCTTTATGTGTTATTTTGGTTGATTGTGAATTTGTGTAGGAGATTTCACTGACTTGATCTTTTGGTTCTTTCTTTTGAGGGATTCTTGATTTGAAAATGAGCAGTATCGAAAAGAGTGTTAATGGAGTCTATTGTGTGTAAAGAGACAATGAGACAAAGTGATAAATAGCTAGCATCTATCTCAGGTAAATTTTCTAAATAAACACTGGTACCCATCTTTGATTGTTCAGTTTGTTGGATTTAAATGGCCTGTACTTGCTGTAAATTACCTTAAGATTACCTTATATGATACATATATACCCTGACTATGTTATTTGATGCTATATAATTCTAACTCTAATTTGGCTGTAAATTTTTTGCAGTCGAACAGGAAATTTTGTGACAGTTTTATGGAACATAATTTGTTCGCTAAGGCTAAGTTCGACGATCAGCTTAAACATACATCATGGTAATTGATTTGGTGTTTTATGAGTCACTTTTACTGCTTAGTTATATATTGGTACAGTCTGAGGCTTGGATTGATCTAATTGTATATGTATCTCTGTATATTTCCCAATCAGGTTGTAACTGTAATTTAAATTGTGTGGAAAGATAGACACGTTAGCCTCATTGGTGGTGTTATTATTGTCTGTTTTGTTGGTTTAGTTTTCTTGATTAACCTTCCATTACTGCTGTCCAGAGCAAGCATAAGCGTCTAGCTGCTGTCAGTTTAGTTTTGCTATATGCCTAGCCAGAGTTTGACTGTTTTGCTATTCTAGGATTCCTGATCCTCTTAGTTCATGGTTTTGAGCATTAGCAAAGGACTATTCTCTTGGTCATACTTCTTTCCTAGGTATTAAGCTTTCTATGTTAAAAATATTTTGAGTTATCATTGTTAAATGGGTATATGGTCCTTACTCTAACAGTTGTAACGATCGCATGGAAACAACTATGTAAATGGTCGGTGGGCTGCTGGGAATGCACAGATGTACTCCGTTGTGTCTCCAGATGATGTCATCATTGCAGAGCCTAGGTGAGTCGAAGGTACCAATGGTCGGGCGCCCGGAATCATAAAAGCAGACCCACACAAGGTTAATTCTCTTTGTCACTATTCTTTTATATGTTTATATCTATGTTTCTCAATATAGATTAGAACGATTAAGCGTCTATAATGATTATGCTACAATGGTCGGGCGCCCGGAATCATAAAAGCAAACCTGCATAAAGTTAATTCTCTTTCTCACTATTGTTTTATCTGTTTAGATCTATGTTTGTCAATATAGATTAGAATGATTAAGAGTCTATAATGACTAATTCCAAGTGATTTTGACTAATGAAATTAAAAATTCTAACACAGAGCGTGGTACCTTCCATAATACTGCATATGATTTTTACTCTGGGCACTACATATGCCTCTAAATTTTGGCCACCGGTCGGGGCCGTAGGCCCCGGCCCCCTCCAGTTATTATGATCCAGCTAATTAAAACATTATTGTGATCTGACTAACTAGCACACTATAGTATGACACAACCAACTAAATATTTGGGCACTACACCTGCCTTTAAATTTTCTCCACCGCCGGGGCCATAGGCCATGGCCCCCTATCCATCTACTATGGTCCAACTAATTAAAAACGCTACTTTGACCACAATCATATTTTTAGATATTGATTCTTTATGTAAATCATCATATCATTTTTTTAGCTATATTATATTTTAAGCTATATAAGCTTAGAACAACTATTTGAAAGTCGACAAGAGGTTGAGCGCCTGTTAACCCTAAGCGATTGATATTGATTCTTTTGAAGATAAGAAGTGTCTAAAACTACAAGATATGAGTTGTGGAAGATGAAGCGAAACCAGAAAGATTTTTCCATGCAGCACGGACCATTCACTTCATTCGTGCATATATCCAGTTCAATCCAAACCAAAAACTCCAGTTTAATCCAAACCAAAAACCCCTATTTCAATCGCTGCTGCCGAGAACAATTGAAGCAATTGGCCGGAATCTCAACCAACACCACTGGTTCAATTGAAATTATCCCATAACGCTATTCCATTATAGAACCCATCTCAAATACCCATGCAAGCATTACCTGTTACCATCTTCATTTACATCTATAGCACTAATATCCCAATCGATCAAAATTCCGGCTACTACTCCTCAAATTCAGACCACAACAAACCAATTCGTCCAACATGAATCTTCATTTCCATCCAATCATCACCACAAATCCATTGTTTTTGTTGTTAAGTTCCCTGTTCAATCAAGTACCCATTCGTTCTCGTGCCTTCTAACCCCTTCTTCAATCAAACACAACACTACATCGATTATTTTACTGTTGTAGAGCATCACTGAGAATCCAGCCTTCAATTCTCCATCTCGATCTCAAAATCGATCCATTAATTCACATAAATCAATATCGGAAATACCATTGGTTTGATTCTTCCAGTGATACTGTTTACTACTCCATTAGCTGAATCCAAGTCTCGATCTCGCCCCATAATTCAGATGGAATCTAGTTGAAGAAGAAGCCAACACTTGAATAAGAAAGTTCTCGTGATAAAAGAAGCGATGAAAAAAAACGGAGGAAGAATAAGGGAAGAAATAGCTTAAGAAAATATAGGTGTGAGGGAAAGTTTGACCTAGAAAATGGGTGCGAGCGTGACTTTCTGTGGCCGTGGGTTTCTCAGTGGAAAAATCTGAAACATGGGACTCGCAATAGTTTTCATTATTGAATTTCATTAAAATAGTTTTCAATTCAAATGCATTTTCAATTAACTGAAAAAATGCTTTCAAAAATATACCACTATGAAGTAACTCCTTGCAATAAATTTTGAAGCCTATTATGGGGGATCCAACCAAATGGTTTTGAGGGATCTCGCGGATTTAAATGTCTAAATTATGGATGAGGGGGATACCTAATTATTAGAGCACTGCTCGGTCGAACTCGCAAATGTTCCTATCTCAAACTTGTTGTCAAGTTTAGTTGCCAAAACTATAAGTCTTGATTTTTAGTCTACTTATAGCTAAGTCTCGGACTATGATAGAAAGTGTTGTTGAGTTCTAGACTCCACGGCGTTCATCATACAAAGACGAAGAACTACTCAAGGAACTGGTGGATCTTCATCGACAAAAAGGTATGTGGAGACTTGAACTTATCTATCACTCAAAATTCCATCTACTCTATCTCCTATCTTGAGACAAAAGTCATATTGCTATATATACTTCGATAATACACATGTGCTATTTCGACCCGAATTTAACTCGCTTATCTTTTTCTCGAAATATGTGTTGGTAAGCTTTCGCTTTGCCAAGTTCATCTTTACAAGTGAAGAAAGTCATGATGATTATTTCAATGTCTTGAATATTGCTTTGATGAAAAATAATGTGTGAATAACCTCTATTTAACATCCTTTAAGAATGTTTCAATAATTGAAATGAGAGTTTATAATATATAACCTTGTGGATAGATATAAACATTGTATGTGAACTCATACTTGTGTAAGTACAAAATCCTTGAACCAAAGTAGGCATACTTTGTTGTTTAGGATGTCCGGAAACTAAGTCCGCGTACCCGTATGCGTACTGGCGGAAATTCACATCCCGTGAATTTCTACTGGAGTTTATGAACTAAAAACAAGCTCAATCCGGGTACTTAAGCATGCGTACCGGTATGCATACTTGAGTGGGTTATTTTCTAAAAGCGATTTATTCGCGAACTTAAACTTATATAAACTAAGGAATGCAACCTTTGCAAACCGTGGCCATAATGTTCATGAATCGATTCAAGTGAATCAAAATCGTTTTTGTTTCGATTGTGTCTTGTATACTTCTATGATATCTAAGCAATTGAACAACTCTCTAACTAGTTCTTTTGAGTCATTTGAACTAGCTATGGTGAAGATGAATAAGGTTGATATGAAAGTGCTCATATGGCTAACCATTGGTTAACTACTGTTGAACCAACTAGGTGTACACGTTTAGGTACAGTTACTCAAACCTAAATGAATAAAGTTCATTTTCATTGTGTTAATTGAGGATTAATGCTGCTGAATCTTGATTCAGAATAGGTTTCAATAAACTTTAGAGATATATGTTTGTTTCTCTTAATAATTTGATTCAAAAGATTGAATCTTTTTGATAAATTTAGGGTTTTAGGAGAAATGGGTTACTGAATCTTGATTCAAAGATTGAATCTTTTTGTTAAATTTAGGGTTTTAGAAGAAATGGGTTCCTGAATCTTGATTCAAAGATTGAATATTCGAAGTTTTAATCTTTATTTTTGTTAAATAAAGGAACCAGCATAATACATGGGGGGGGGGGGGGTATTTTCCCTTTGAAAGCCTATCTTGTGTTGTACTTCTAAAGGCTTGAGTTGTTTGATTGCAGGAAAGTAACTGCAACCTCAGATGAGGCAAACCCAAGGAAACGCAAGCCTAGTATACCTAGTTTTTTTAAGTTTGGTGAGAAGTCTTTGAAGATAAGTAGTGATAAAGGAGAAAGAATAAACTTGTTCTGAAGAAGAGTACCTCCAAGCACAGATGAAAGCAGTACCAAAGGCAACACTGAGAAAACGGCTTCGTCGGCAACTCTTGGTCAGGATCGTGCACCTTCCACTAGGGAAGTCGAGGTTCAGTCATGAGTCATCATCTTCGTCTCCTAAGCCAACTTCTTGTGCATCTTTCCCTAGGCATTTGTTCGCAGATCCATCTAGAGAAGCTGGCGCTGGAAAAGGGAATAGTAGGCTTGACAACTCTTCTACAGGGGAAAATGTATCTGGATATACATATGTCCTAAAAGGTCGGTCCACGATATCTTGGCCATCATGTTTTCAGCCTTCAACTGCTCGTGGTGATAGTGATCGTAACAGAAGGCCTATCAGCTCTTCTACAAATTTACAGTCTGCATATACTGCTGATGCTGATGCCAGTGATCATAATACAAGGCTTAACAATGATTGTAACAGAAGGCCTAACAACTCTTCCACAAATGTACAGTCTGAAAATGTTGCTGCTGCTGATGCCAGTAATCGTAATACAAGGCTTGACAACCCTTCTCCAGATTTGTCCTCTGCAACTGCTGGTGATGATACTGATCGTGATAGAATGCCTGATAGTTCTTCAAGCTTGAGTAACAAAGAAGTGGTGGACGGTGCACCAAAGGAACCACAGAAGTAGCTAGCTGCCCCGACTCTATTTTATCTTCACATTTATTTCTCGCACTTCTGGTTCTTAGTTATCAAGCTAACTATGATGGATTGGTCCGTTATATGATGTTGAACTCTCTCTCTGCCTCTAGGATATAAGATAGAAATAGAACACTTTTTTGAGATGCATACTTTTCTAGCTCAAATGAAAGAACTGATACTTCCATTTTTCAATTTTAATTGATTTACTTGTTCAGTAAATGGAATGAAATATTCGACGATTGTAACCTGCACAAAGTTGTTTAAGTAGTGCTTTATTAAATGAATTTGTTATAGAGAATGAAATACAAGCTAGTTACATACTCTGGAGTACTTCAATGGATGTCAGAAATCTACTATACAGTATTTTGCAACAGATTGTATGTGTTAAAAGGTCATAAACTGGTTAACAAACTAGTCGTAAGATTGAATTAAGCTGTCTGTAACACCTGCTACCCTGTAACATCTGCTGCCCTGAAACACCCATGTTGAGCTGAACTGTATAAAGACTGGTTACAAACACCTACAAGACTGAACCAGGTTACAGGAAACACCAGTGTTGGAATTGCCTCAAATTATACTTATCTGTCTATGAATTTCCTGTAGACAAATGGTGGAGCCTCAAATTATAAGATGAACACCGAACACTGACTATGATTATTTGAGAAAATTCAGCTCATGTTTCCCTCGAAACCTGACATTACGAAATCAATCATTCATTTTGCAACAACTCTTGTAAGACTTGACTAGGTCCCCAAAACACCACTATAATTTTGGAATTGCCTAAAATTTAACTATGTATCATCCTCCCATTATGCATCTCTGAGTTCACTGCAGAGAAATGCTGGAGTCTTGGACTTTGTGCGCCGCAGACTTCATCACTACGATGCACTTCCCATACATTTTCCAGCAGGTAAATGCGGAGCCTTAGCCTTTGCCCCTGTCAAGAAATTATATATAATCAGTGTAGGAGTTCACCATAATCTTGTTGTGGTTTAGGCTTGTATTTTGAATTAACCCCATTTCCTGTAAGCATTCAGTTTTGTTTCCCAGGTTGATTTAGTCATCTCTGTGATTGCACTAAGAAATCCATTTTTGAAAGGATCAAATGCATACCCTTAAATGAAAGGAATTCGAGCCTCATTATTATGAGTTTGAAGATGTTAGGATTAATTAACACTAACCCAGCTCAAATCTACAACCAAAACCACCTCTATAACTCCCAAATTTCTCCCAAAACGCATCACCATTAACCAATTCATCCCCTTCAATTTCAACAAAAACTAGATAATTTATAGAATCAAAATTTCTCATCACAAATGAACAATCAACCTTTCCTGTCAAATCTTCAGCTCCATCCTTCTCCCAAGTATACCCAGGCATGATATTTACCCTCCCTTACAAATAAAGAAGAATAAACAAATCAAACTCTGATATGACGAAGAAATGATGGGTTTTGTGATGTAAGATGTGAGCACAGAGAAAGGGCTTTCGAATCTCCACCATTGCTTAAGGTTATCCTGTTCAAAATCAAAGAATGAGCACAAAAATTAGGGTTTATGAATCGCACTTACATGTTTTTAGGGGGGAACTGGTCTTCTCCGAGTTCACTCGGTTGAGAAGATATGAAAATGAATAGATTCTCTTGACGGTCAAGTCTTTTCAAGCACGGCTTAATTGGGGCCCTGGAAAATGACTGGGGCCTCACCAAATTTATACCCACACCAGAAAAGTTAAGTGGCTTCCAAAATGATGGTGAAAGTATCATTTTACCCTTTTCATAAAAATAACCCTAAAATCCTATTAAGACTTAAGCTAGGCCCCCATTTCAATCTAACACCAAACCTTTCTTCTTCTCCTCTCCCCCTCCCTCTATCAGTTCCTCATCCTCCATTAACGACGGTGGGGAATTTTTTTTCATCCGATTTATCGTCGATGCGAAAACTTTAATCGACGATTAACTTCTTCTACAAACATGGTACGTACTAAGAAAACTGCGAGACTAGCCAGTGAAATTCCCAATCTCGTTGATACCGTTAAACCAGCGAAGGAGTATTCGAGTACAATTAAGAAATCAAAACCTCTGGACAAACAAATGGCTCCAATTAGATGGTATGTCCTTTAAAACCCCTTACTCTAACTTGGGTTTTAGCTTAATTTGATGTTCTGCTGAAAATTAGCGTTTGGATCAGAGAAATTGATTTCTCAGAATGGTAGTCGTTAATCACTAAGTTTGAATGTCTAACGATTTTTCATCTTTGCTTAACGAGTTTTCACGTTTGGTTAACGATTTTTTATATGCATGCTGGACTTTGGAGAAATCGTCAACCATTAGGGTGGGGGAGAAAACGATTCATCCTGTAGTATTTTTTTTTGTAGGTTAGAATCGTTAACCAATTGTTTTCTGTTAACAATTTTTGACATGCATGTTGAAATCATCAAGAAATCGTTAACCAGTTGTTTAGGTAAAAAAGACCCCTGTATGGTTTATTCTGACGACCATTTTTATTAATCAACGACTCCGTGATTTTCCAAACCACTACTCTGTCCCAAATAATGAAAAAGTCGTCCACGTAATTGGAATAAGTTAACGACTTTTGTGGACGACCAATTTTAGAAGTAAACGACTCTACACCACACATATTTGGTCTTCTGTCCAAAAAATAGGAAGAATAGTTAAGAAAAATTGCTTGAACTGTTAAGCATTAAATGAAAATCGTTAAAAATATACATGGAGTCGTTTGTTTTTGTAACAGTCGTTTATTTTAGGAATTTTTCTGATGACTCTTAAATATTTTTGTTATTGGCCTTTCAGTAACAAGAATAAAAAGGATAAGAATGTCTTGGTAACTCCTCCATCCAGACCTCCCCGCAACCAAAAATACCTAAATGCGGGTCTATTACGAGGAAAAACACCGAGTGAGGTAGCCTTAATTATCCGCCAACCCAGATAACCATGTGTTGATTCCTCTATATCGTCGTCTTCAATATATGTTGTTATATCTACAACCCAAAGCGATGAAGAAGAAGAAGTCGCGGAACATGAAGAAATTCCTTTAGTAGGTGAACATAATGCTTATGATGATGAGGAGGATGGTGATCAAGGTAATGGTGGTGATGGATGGAATGGTGGTGATGGATTGAATGGTGGTAATGAGGTGGCAGATATTGAGGAAGAGGGGGATCAAGGTAATGATGAGGATGAGGATGGAAATGGTGGTGGTAGTAGTGATGAAGAGGATGATGGTAATGATGGAAATGGTAAGGAAAGAAATGATGATGTAGCGGTGATGATGAAGATGAGGAGGAGGATATTCCATGAGGATGAGGAGGATGTTGCGAAACCACAGCCGAAGCCGAAGGAGAAAGTCCCAATTAAACCAAGCGCGCGACATATTCCACCCATGCGTTTTCATCTTACTCGTCTACCCGGTGGGAAAGCCAGAGGTGAACCTAAAGATGGCGGCAAAGTTCTATTCGGATATGATAGCTCGTGGGCCCGTACCATCAATGAGACAATTGTAACAATCTCAACTTTACTTTTCATATGATTTGTTGATATTTAATTTCTTACTGTCTTTCGTAGGATCATAAGAATGCTACACGTCTTTTTAGACACCAATCTTCTTATGCAAAAATGAAAAAAATGGCCCCTAGAAGGTGAATGTCCAAGAGTGAGAGCCATTGTTGAAAACTCAGGTTTGTATGCTGCCGTTCAAAACTCCGTGATTGCATATGACAAGGCTGCAGTATCATGTTTTACTGAGAGGTTTTACGGCGAAGTTGATACATTCCAATTCCCATTTGGCGAGATGGCATTGATTCTTGAATACGTAAAACAGATTCTAGGATTTCAAGCTGAGGGAAAATCCATGGAAGACAAGTTCAAGAAAAACCTAGATTGGAAAAAAAATATGAATTGACGGAGAAGTTGTTTGGATGGGATGAAAAGAAGACATATGTTCTCTTTGTGATGGGAAAGAAGTACCCAAAGAAAGAGTTTAAACTTATTGAGATTAGAAAGATGTATGCGGGGTCACTTGAGAAAGATGGAGACAATGAACTACTCTCTGATTTTGAAGTTCGTGCGACGGCAGCCGCATACTTGTTGTATGTCCATGCTTCGGTTATATTTCCGATAGCAAAGGAAACAGAGTCAGCGTCAACCTTCTTCAACTTTTGGATCCCTTGGATGAGATGAGTAAGTATTCGTTGGGGACTGCCATAGTAGCACATTTGAACGCTCAGCTAGCTAAGGAATCCCGGGAAATAACTTCTCAAATGAACAGGAATATGGCTTTACTTCAGGTAATTTGAGTTATCAAATTTGTTCGTTGTTCGTAATATTTGTTGTTCAATATTTTTAGATTTAACATTTTTCTTTACTCGTTGATCAAAGGCGATGAAGACATCCAATTGCAGCCAACATGGAACAATACTAAACCAAGAGGAACCCGATACAAGTGCACTGGAGCTCAGGATAAGGAGGAAGCGCAGAAGTTGAAGTTGCTAGCCATGTGCCAAAAATTGGACCACATGACAGACAAAGAGGTAACCTTTGATCCCTATAAGGAAGATAGAGTAGGAGAATTGCAAGATCTTGCATATTACCATGGCCCTCTGTTTTACCCTTATGGATACTCAATGTACAATCTGCATAGAGTAATGCGTCAGCTTGGGTATATTCAAGATTCACCCGATGAGGATTATGTATCACCATTCAAATATAAATTAAAAAAACGCAAGGCGGACAAAAAGGTGTTGGTTGTTGCTTATGAACCTGAGCCTGAGACTGAGCATTGGAATAATAGGCATTTGGGTACTAGTAGGGTAGAAATCTCTGGGTGGGAGCATGTTAATGAAGGTCATGAGGTAACCACTGATTACATGCCATGGTATTAAGGCTTCTCCCACGGTAGTGATAAGGATTGTTCAGACTACGGGTATGAGGAGCAACAAAGCATCTTCCGCTGCTTCTACAGCCGACACTAGATATGACTCTTCCATTCTTAAGCTTGTGGTAAGTACTTATTTTTCGAATTGTGTTAATCATTTACATACAGTTTTAATTATGTTAATCATAATCGGTATTTGAATGCAAATAGAGGGAACGTGTGAAGATTTTTATGAAGTCATTTTGTTGCAAAGCCAACAAAGGAGAAGTGATAGAACCTGAGAACAGTCGCATGTACTCTGAGTATTGCCAACACATTGATAATCCATAAGCAAAGAAAATATTCCCTGATCTGGAAAAGCAATGTAAGAGGACAAGGAGAACATCTAGCCAATTAACACAAGAATGTGCTCAAAAGGGAGATGGTGATGATCAAGGTAGTGCAAAAGAAGGTGGTTCTCAAAGGGGAAGTCCTGGAAAAGGTCCTTCAACGAAAATTCGGAGATCATCAAGTCAGAGAAGTCGGAGATCATCAAGTCAGGGAAGTCAGAGAGGTCGAGGTGGTAGTAGTGAGTGAGAAGAACTTATGTCTAGAACTTTAAAGTGTATGGTTTAACATCTATAACTTATGTCTTTTAGTACTGTCGACTTTAACTTACGTCTTTCTTAGATACAACTATTTTTTGTTATCGGTATCTTGTGTGGATTAGGTTTCCTAACAATTTAGCATGTTGTTTAGAAGTTGATGTGCTTATATGAATGTTCAAATGATGTGAAAATATGGAGAATATGACAACTTTTTGTTTCAGTCTGCAGCTTTGAAAATATGGAGAATATGACAATTTAGTATGAATGTTCAAATGATGTAAGCACATCAACTTTTTGTTTAGAAGTTGATGTGCTTACATGTACCTTCCATGAAACATAATTTGCTATATGTTGCTAGATTTACTAGGGATAATGTTTGCTATATAACAATTTATCCTCTAGGATTTGAAGTCAGAGACTTACATAGTCATGCTCTTTTAGCTCATGGACAGATGGTTAACAACCTTTATCCAATTACTTCAACTATGTTGCATCATGCTTTTTCTTCTCTTGTTGCTCCTTCTTAAGTTTGGCATGGTAGATTAGTCCATCCTTCTTCCAAGATACTTCACCAACTTCATACTAACAAAACTATTATTGTTAAACCTTCCAATCGTATGTCTCTCTGCAATCCTTGTCAATTAGCAAAAAGTAAGAGACTTCCCTTTGCCTTGTCAAATTCTCATGCTTCTTCTCCTCTTGAACTAATTCACTGTGATGAATGGGGTCCTGCATCTGTTGACTCATTAACAGGTCACAGATACTATATTCTCTTTGTAGATGATTTTAGTAGGTTCAACTGGATTTATCCTATGCAGCTTAAAAGTGAAGCTTTACAATGTTTTAAACACTTTAAGAATCTTACTGAAAATCTTTTTCATACAAAAATTGTAGCTTTTCAAACTGATGGAGCTAGTGAGTTGGTTAAAGGTTGTTTTAAAGATTCTTAGATAATGCTGGTATTCACTTAAGAATTTCTTGTCCAATAACTCCAGAACAAAATGGTTTAGCTGAAAGAAAACACAGACATATTATTGAAATGGGAAATACTTTACTTTTCAATGCTTCTTGTCCTAAACAATACTGGTATGATGCTTTTTTGGCTGATACATATCTTATAAACAGAACTCCTACTCCTGTGCTTCAAAATAAATCTCCTTTTCAAGTTTTGTACAATACTGTTCCATATTATTCTTTCTTAAGAGTTTTTAGATGTGTGTGTTATCCTTTTGTAGGACATTCAAGAGTTGATAAGTTGTCACCTAAATCTGTTAAATCTATTTTTATTGGGTATAGTATCTTACATAAGGGTTACAAATGTTATAATCCCATTTCTAAAAGAACTTATATTTCTAGACAAGTTGTTTTCTCTGAAACTGAGTTTTATTTTGCTAATAATGTACCTTCTTCTCCTGAGGACTCTACTCTACAGTCTTCTTCCACTTCTTTGTCATGTGAAAATACAGTTATATCCTCCACCTTTTCTGTTCCTTATCATCCTTCTACTTCAACTATTGTTACTAGATCTCAGAAGGGGATTTCAAAACCCAAAACTTTTCCTGATCATGTTTCCTATGCTTCTGTCAAATATCCTTTGTCTTCTGCTTTTGTATCTTTACTTAATACTTCATATGAGCCAAAGAGTTTTAAGGAAGCAATTAAGATTCCAGATTGGCAAGTTTCTATGAAATATGAGAATGATGCTTTACAGAGAAATGGCACATGGGATTTAGTTGACCCTGAGCCTCATATGAATATACTTGGGTGTAAATGGGTCTATAGAGTTAAACTTAAATCTGATAGCACTGTTGATAAATGTAAATCTATATTGGTGGCTCTGGGTTATAACTAGCAAGATGGGGTGTATTATGGTGAGACATTCAGTCCAGTGGTTAAGTCAACCACAGTTAGAGTGGTGTTATGTATTGCTGTTACAATAGGGTGGTCAATAAGGCAATTAGATGTTTCCAATGACTTCTTACACGGGGACTTGACTGAGAATGTATACATGAAGCAACCTCCAGGGTTTGTTAGTGCTGAATTTCCAAATAAAGTTTGTCATTTGAAAAAGAGTCTCTATGGTTTAAAGCAGGCACCAAGAGCATGGTTTCAAAAATTCAGTTCTGCATTGCTTTCTTTTGGATTTGTGAGAACATGTTCAGATTTTTCTTTATTTGTCTATGTTGCTGGTTCACAAATGATGGTTTTACTTATTTATGTTGATGATATTTTACTAACTGGTACTTCAGATGCATTACTTGACACTTTAGTTCAATTTTTGGGTACTAAGTTTGCCATGAAGCAGTTTGGGGATCTTAATTATTTCTTGGGTATTAAAGCACATAGAACTTCCACTGACATCTTATTGACACAGAAAAAGTATACTCTAGAATTACTTCATCAAGCTCAAATGACAGAATGCAGTCCTTGTAGCACTCCTGTGGTCAAAGGACCTAAAGTTTCTGTTAATGATGTAAATTTGTTGCAAGATGTATCTTCTTATAGGACTATTGTTGGGAAACTACAGTATTTATATCTAACTAGACCTGATATTTTCTTCAGTATCAATTATGTGAGTCAGTTTATGCATGCTCCAACAGATGTTCATTTTTCCTTGGTTAAGAGAATTCTAAGATATTTAAAAGGTACTATTGGTTATGGTTTGACTATTAGAAAGGGTGATATTCAAGTGTTGAGGTCTTATACTGATTCAGACTGGGGAAATTGTCCTGAAACAGCAAGATCTACTAGTGGTTATGTTATTTTTTTTAGGAGATTCTTTGATTTCCTGGTCTAGTAAAAAGCAACCTACTGTGTCAAGATCCACTGCTAAGGCTGAGTATAAAAGTTTATCTGTGGCTACAGCTGAGTTATAGTGGTTGTATTCATTATTATCTGAACTTCATATTGATTTGAAGCTACCTATTTCTCTTTTTTTGTGACAATACAAGTGCAATCTACTTGACTGCTAATCCAGTTTCTCACTCCAGGGCAAAACACATAAAAATACATTTTCATGTGGTTAGAGAGCTGGTGGAAAGTGGTTTTATGAATGTTCAGCATATAGCATCTTCACATCAGTTGGAAGATTTGTTTACTAAGGGTTTGTGTACTCCCACTTTTACTTTTTTACTGCATCAATTACTTTGTTCTTCTACAGCCTCCTCCACAACTTCTGCAGCTTTATGTACAGATACAACATCACCTACTCCATCAACTTTAAGTCAAGCTTCTGCATCAAGTACTTCTACTTCTGCAGCTTTGGTTCATTCTGAAAATACTTCTAGACATGTTCCTTAGCTCTTTGTTTTTCTCTTTCAAACTGATATCTGTAACCATTATCAGTTTGAGGGGGGCTAATAGGAATAGTCAACTCAAGTCAAGTTAATCTTGACTTGAGCCTTATTGGTCAAATTGGTTAGCTTTTATGTCCTGTCTGAATAAGACAGCTGTTATATATATATATATATATGTCTGGATCATTACTGTTATGAACTCATTCAATTTTAATTGTAATACAATTACACACTGTTCTCTTTTATCTTTACAATCATTCTTATTTTCCTGATCATTATGAGAATATAACATTCTCAGTAGTTCTGAATTTCGCAGTTCCCCATCTAGGAAGTTCATCATCTCCAAGTTGATTATGCGCATTATTTCTTTTTACAGTACTTTTGTTTCGAAACAGAAAATTTTAATTTTTCTGGTGTTGTAGAGTTGTATCTTTAGCTCTTTATCGTTACATGCTTCTTCATCGTTTTTGTGGGGGAATATTTCGGTGAAAAAATCCATTTATTTGTACCTGCTAAGACATAAATAAGAATGTCTATTAAAAATATTGATGCCCAGGGAAAGCAAAGCTTTACTTTTTTTTAATATATATATATTTGGAGAATGAAGCTATTCTTATGTTGTCAAGCCGTATGAATTTCGCTTATATTGTCACTGCTAAGCAAATTAATTTATACTAAGAAACCTACTTAGATTAGCTCACCAATCAACTTAGATTAGTGTATTAATCTTAACAATTGAAGGCTATAAAAATCAGTCTTTCGGTTTTACCTTGGATGCTAGAAAGACGATATCTTTCAATTGTGATTTGAACTATGAAGGTGCATATATTTATATAGAAGTTAGTTTCCTGTTCTAAATATATTTCTTAATCTAACCTATTTCCTAATCAAATTAAATTTCTTAATCTTTTTATATTTATCTTTGTCATTTCCTTTTAATTTTTTTTAACTGAATCTGGAAATCGTCTAGCAAAAGGAAACAATTATCTATTAGGAAATATTCATCTTCAGATTTTGTTTTGTGCAGTAAACATCTTGAATTACTGCACTTTGTAATAAGGTTACCCAAAGCATGAAGCTCTTCAGATGGCATGTCTTCGTAACTCCAAAGCATTAGATTAGGAAAGAAAAATGAAAAATGAGATTTGAAAGAGAGCTGAGAACAGCGTGTCTTCATGAATGGTGTACCAAAGCATTTGTTTCAGTATGTTTTTTTAATAAATTTTTTTTTTTTAAATAAGATTTGATCAAGTGCACTAAAATCATAAAATTAAAAATGATTCATAATAATGCTTTAAGAGCAACTGCAGTGGGGATACTAAAACCAAAGACTAAAAACCCAAAAGATTTTGAAAAAAAATGGGTTTACTCCGTGCATAAAAATTTGATCCAGGCGCAAGTATAAGTTGCGCCCCATTAAATTTTTTTTATTCTTGCCCCAATCAGGCGTAACTCTTAATTGCGCCCCTTTTTTTTTTTAATCATCAGACGCAGTTATAAATTACGCCAGTTCGGGCATAACTTTAAATTACGCCCGATTAAAACCAAACTAAAGACTAAATATTGTAGATACTGAATATCGCAGGATAATAGTTCACGAGTATCGTAATAAATAAAGGAGAAAAGAGTTATAAAATGATACGATGATAGAAGTAGCGCGGAGAAATATGAAGTTTTGCGAGGATGGAATAATGTTGCGAGTATGAGTTGCGATACTCATGCAATTCATATACTGTTGTATAAATTTTACTATAAATAGGAGTTCAAATGTAAAATTCGAGAGGTTCTTTTAGTGAGTGTTAGAAAATATCTTAGGAAAGAGAATAGAGAAAGTTGTAACTATTCTAATTCCATTTAGATACTTCTTTGTAATCAATTGAGAACATTAATAAGAAAATTGTTATTCATCATCAAGAACTTCTTGGGTTTTTACTAATTCTATTGAGGGTGTAGTTGTAGGTTATTCTGCAACTACATAATTGGCGCTAGAAACAGGGACTTGAGAATTGTGGTAGCCTAAATTTGAGGGAATTGTGGAAAATTTGAAGAATCAGATGAAGTCAGTAGATGGAGATTGCAAAAAAGAAGAATGTAATATGATCACAAAGACAATGATTGATGAATTTCATAGTAATATGAAGGGAAAAATATACAAGCGAGATTGTAGAGGAAGAAAGATCATGGAGGAAGAAAAGGTAACAACTTTAGAAGTATGGGAAAAGCAGAAAATCACATTTTCAGTAGAAGAAATTCCAAATGAAGACTTGAACCACACTTCACCATTGGTAATCACAATGCCGATCATGCTAGAAGATAAGAAAGCTGTAGAAAAATGGAAATTAAAACGAATTCTGGTTGATACAGGGAGTTCTGTTAATATCATATTCTATCATGCACTTAAGGGGATGGGAATTAAAGATGAAGAAATCACAAATTCAAAATGTCTTATTCATGGATTAGGAAAATCTACAACAAAATCTAAAGGGGAAATCGCGCTGCGAATATTACTGGGAGAAATCGAAACACATGTAATCTTGTGTGTGATAGATATGGAATCTCCATATAACATGCTGATAGGAAGGCCGTGGATTCATGCGATCAAAGCTGTTGCTTCAACATTACATCAAAAAATCAAATTTCCTACACCAAATGGAATACAAGAAATAAAAGGAGATCTTGATAGTGCAAATTTTTTTTATCAAATTGAAGTAACGCAATGCGGAGGAAGAGCAAGAAAGAAACAGCTTCGTAGGAAACTTGCGAAGGAAACAAAAAAGGAAGAAGAATTCCGAGTATATACAATAAGAGCAAAGGAAGGGAGAGGTATACCAAATGAAATTCCAGAAAAAGAAGGGGAACCAGCAAAAATAATCAAAGAACCAACACCTATGGGAGAGCAAAGTCCAAGCTATGTTGCAGCTGAACCAACTAAAGAAATAAATATTGGAAGTAAAGAGGAGCCTTTATTCTTGCGAATTGGAACTAAGATGGATGAAGAAGAAGAAGAAAAAAGAACTATTGATCTTTTGCGAGAATATAAAGATATCTTCGCAGGAAGTGTAGATGAGATACCAGGAATTGATCCATCAGTGGCGTGTCATAGATTGAACATAGATAAAAATGTAAGACCATTCAAACAAAGAATAAGGAAGATATCACAAAATTATCATGTACAGATAGAAAAATAATTACAAAAGATGTTGGATGCAGGGATCATAAGGGAAGCAAAATATCCAGAATGGATTGCGAATATGATCATTGTTTCGAAAAAGAATAAAGGAATAAGAATTTGCATAGATTTCACTGATCTAAACAAGGCATGTCCCAAAGACAGTTTTCCACTACCAGATATACCACAAATGGTGGAATCAGCTGCAGGTCATGATAGAGTCACTTCACTTGATGGATACAAAGGGTATAATCAAATATCACTCGTAGAAGAAGATCAAGAACATACTGCCTTTTTGCTCAAGGGGTTTGTATTGTTATGTGAAGATGCCATTTGGTTTGCGGAATGCGGGTGCTACATATCAACGTATGGTTGAAAAAGTGTTCGCGAAGTGGATACATAAAACTTTGGAGGTATATGTAGATGATATGTTGATAAAAAGCAAGGAAGCTAAAGACCATGTGCAAGATTTGAAGGAAATATTTGAGTAGATGAGAAAGTTCAACATCAAATTGAATCCTGAGAAATGTATAATTGGGGTCTCATCTGGAAAGTTCTTGGGATACATAGTATCAAAGGAGGGAATACAAGTTGATCCAGAAAAGGTCCAAGCAGTTCGTGACATGCCAACACCTGCAACGGTAAAAGAAGTACAAAAGCTAAATGGACTCTTGGCTTCACTTGGAAGGTTTATTTCGCGAATGTCAGATAAATGCAAACATTTTTTCAACATAATTTAAAAGGGAGAAAAATTCAAGTGGACTGATGAATGTGAAAAAGCTTTTCAAGGAATCAAAGAATACCTCGCAAATACATCTATACTACAGAAACCAGAGAGAGGCGAAGAATTATTGGTATACCTCGCAACAAATCCATATGCTCTAAGTGCAGTTCTGTTGCGAGAAGATTCAGGAGTAGAAAGGCCCATTTACTATATTAGTAAAACCTTTAATGCAGCAGAGAAGAATTATTCTAAAATGGAGAAGTTAATCTTAGCCCTGGTTTATGCATCATTCAAGTTACGAATATACTTTCAAGCACATGTGATAAAAGTGGTAACCAAAGTCCCAATTGAATCAATCATGAAGAACACAAAAAGGTCAGGAAGAATAGAAAGGTGGAATGCACAAGTAAATCATTACAAGATAAAATACGAAGTATTGTCATCGCAAAAATCACAAGTCGTCGCAGATTTTTTGGCAGAATTTCCTTTGGAAGAAGATGAAGCAGTAGAGGAAATGATGGATGTTGAAGAAGAATTTGGAAATCCAAAAGACTTGTTAATAGAACCGAATAGATGGGAAATTCTAGTGGACGGATCATCCAATAGTGAGGGAAATGGAATTGGAGTCGTGTTGATTTCACCGAAGGAGAAAGAACAACATTCTCATTCAGACTAGAATTTGCATCCACGAACAATGAAACAGAGTACGAAGCTGTAGTGCATGCATTAAAGATCGCAATAGAAAAGAAGCTCGAAAGTATAAGGATAACAAGTGATTCACAGTTAGTGATTTGTC
Source organism: Papaver bracteatum (assembly GCA_023529315.1). Taxonomy (NCBI): domain Eukaryota; kingdom Viridiplantae; phylum Streptophyta; class Magnoliopsida; order Ranunculales; family Papaveraceae; genus Papaver; species Papaver bracteatum. The sequence continues at coordinate 1,624,091 of JAJJWX010001253.1, forward strand.
AAATTAAAGGGGAATATACCACAAATGAATCTTCTTTGAAAAAATACAAGAAACTCTGTGAAGAATTATCTGCGAAGATACCAAAATTAAAATGGAGACATATATCCAGAAAATATAACCGTCTCGCAGATGCTTTTGAATTTATTCCAAGCATGATGACAAATCCAAATACAAGAAATATCCAAATACAGATAATTCAACACCCATCAGTGGACAAAGAGAAAGAAATTGAGGAAGCTGTTGCGATGGAAGTAGAAAGAGAGTTATCAAACAACATCGCAGATTGGAGAAAAGAAATTCATGCATATCTCGCAACAGGAGAAATATCCAGGAACAGACTAGAAGCACATAAATTAAAGAGTCGTGCAACAAACTATGAGTTGCGAGAAGGAATTTTATATATAAAATCTTTCAATGGACCACCTCTCAGATGCTTAACTCGCGAAGAAGGAGAAAATATATTGAAGATGTTACATGGAGGAGAAGCTGGCAATCATAGTGGGGGAAGATCTCTAGCATATAGAGCAAAGATACAAGGATATTATTGGCTTTATATGCATACAGACGCAAAATTGTTCGTACGAAGATGCAAGGAATGTCAACGACATGGTAAAAGAATTCATGCACCAGGGGCCACATTAACTTCTTAAACAAGCTGCTGGCCTTTTGGTAAATGGGGGTTGGATATTGTTGGACCATTTATACCTGGATCTGGACAAAGGCGATACTTGATAGTTGCAACAGATTATTTCACGAAGCTCGCAGAAGTAAAAGTAGTACAGCATATTCGTGATAAAGATGTTTTTACATTCATATTTGAGAACCTCATTTGCAGGTACGAGGTTCCAACACAACTAGTATCTGATAATGGAAAACAATTTGAGGGGTAGAATATAGAGATGTTACTCAGTGCTTTTAGGATAAAATGTTGGAAGTCAACCCCGTTATATCCACAAGCTAATGGACAAGCAGAAGAAACAAATAAAACAATCGCAGATACAATCAAAAAGAAATTAGAAGGACATCTCAAAGGGTGGTGCGAGCAAGTACCTAGCGCAGTTTGGGCATATAATACAACTAGAAGAGAAGCAACTGGAATGTCTCCTTATTGTCTAACATATGGAGTAGAAGCAGTATTACCCACAGAGGTTGTAATTCCGACAACAAGGAAAGAAGCTTGGGAAAGAAATTTAAGTGCGGGAGTAATATTAAGTGAATTGGATGATTTGGAAGAAAAAAGAGAAAAGGTGTTGCACTATATGAAGATTTATCAGGAACGATTAGCTCGAGAATACAGCAAGAGAGTCATTGAACGTGAATATAAACCAGGTGATTTGGTCATGCGAGAAACACCTCCATATCAAAAAGAAAATGGAGGAAAATTAGCACCAAAATGGGATGGACCATATGTTATTAAATAATTTGTAGGAAGCGGAGCTTATCGGCTGATGGATCCAGAAGGGAGAGACATGGGTTTAAGGCTTGGTAAACCTTGGAACAGACTATATTTGAAAAGGTATTATCCATAAAACTCATGAAAAATTATACGAATATTGTTTGCTCGCAGGAAATTGGGAAAAGTTACGAGTTTCAAAATTTATATTGATTAAACTTTCATTAATTTGCGAATAAAAGACCGCAATCTGTGATCAGCCTCCAAAAAAGAAAGAGAGTCGCAGAAAATTTTATACAGGCAAACCTTTGTGGCGTACACCCTAGTTCGCGAAGCTATATTTCGTAAGAGGCAAAGTCATAAAGTACGTCATTTAAGGGGGTACCTATAACGTGGCTAAGGGTAACCGGAACACCACCAAGGGCCCTTAGTACATGGTAAAAATTTAGGGGTACAACCCAATAATGGGGTACCTATCCGGGTTAGACACCTTGGATTCTCACCTAATCTAGCGACATTACGCAATATAAAATGCGGTGTAAGAGGATTTAGGTTGGGCGACTAAGGCATACTGTCTTTCCCAAGAAGTGCAGAAAACGATCAAGGCGCCGAGGTACACGGTTGAGTCAAGAGTGTCGGGTGAGGTTGAACCACGTCTTCCATTTTTGACAAGTCTTGGCAAATGATGCACTTGGCCCAAAGATACCCCATAGGGTGCAACCTCGTAACTATAAGCCCTATAGGAAAAAAGGATAAGAGGTTGCGATCAAAAGCTGGTTGTTGGCAAAACCGGATGGGAAGAGCTAACCTTGTATGGTCGATGTACGCTTCCTTGAAGGGGCAACCAGGGGGAGATAAAGGGAAGCACCCTCCATTAGGGAGCTGATACGTGCTATAAGACGCAAATGTCACGAGGATTCTTGTTTGCGAAAACATAAAGGCTTGTCATATTTGTGCAACAAATGATGTTCTGCGAGCATTCTAAAAAAAAAAAAAAAAAAAAAAAAGGAAAGCATACAAAAAGAACTCGCAGAATGAAACAAAGAAGTTAAGATGAGATCAATGGGTCACTACATGAAAGTGTAGAGATGTCCTGCGATTTCATCGCAAGACGGAAATGTCATGGGGCTTTACGTTCGCAAGAATATTTAGGCCTGTCATATTGTCGCAACAATTCCTGAAGAGGCTAAAATACTATACAAAAAAGATAAGGCAAGATCAATGGGTTTTTGCATGAAAGTGTAAGAACGTCCTGCGATTTTGTCGCTACAAAAGAGGTGGCAAAATAAGACCTTTACTTAGGAAGGCATGATAAGACCACAGAAATTCATGAAACTCATTACATCAAAACCATTGAAGAAATTATACAAGAATATACATCATAAAGTTTTGAAGAGAAGACAGCTTCGTCAATATCATTGAAGAATTATTACAAGAAGTCCTATCAAAGAAGATAACATCATTGAAGATTTTTCACGAAGACTTAACAAAAGATGCGATTTTTATTGTAATCAAATACAGATAAGTTCATACTCGTAAAATGTTACGAGAATTAAATACTTCTTATACTTCTCCATATATTGAATATTTCTCCAAATGTTGAATACTTCTTATAATTCTTCAAGAATATCTCATATTTATTATACTTCTTCAACGGATATTTCATTTGGTAAAGGTTAAATAATCATTATACTTCGTCATATGTTACGTAATTATTCACAGATTGAATACTTCTTATATTTCTTCATTTGGTGAATTGAGTACTTTTAATACTTCTTATATCTCTTCATTTGGTGGATCGAGTACTTCTAATACTTCTTATATCTCTTCATTTGACAGATTTAGCACTTCTAATACTTCTTCGAAGGTATTGTATATGTAGTATATTTATAAAGGATATTTCATATATTTTATTTCTTATACTTAAAAGGGAGGATTTCTTATTTACAATCGTAACAAGTTGAAACTTCGTAAGATAAATCGAGGCAGATATTCTAATACTTCAAACAATGTTTAATCATTTAAAGAGAAATAATAGGGGGAAAAGGAGATACTAAGCTTTATTTGTGAGTTATATATTATTTCTCTTCATATGATCAAGTGGGGAAAATTTAATTAAAGAAAGGTTAAATTATCTTCGCAAAATATCAGATATACTTCTTAAGAAAGGATAAATCATCTTCGCAAAATATCAGATGTACTTCTTAAAAAATAGAATTGTTCGCAAAAAGAAAACCAACAGTAACTAAGGGAAGGAATTCAAAAGAAAGGAAGACAGGAGAGCCAATGATAAACTGAAAAAAGAATGTTATCATGCTTCATCAACACTCTGTGCTGGATCTTTAAGATGAATAGGGTCATTAGCAGCCTTCGACTTTTGCGAGATATCATTCTTTGAAGAATATGCAACAGGAACATCTCCTAGAGTAATAGATTCTTTCTCGTCATCAAGATCTTCTTCATCACTCTCATAGTCGAAATCACTATCAGGCTCACGAGCAACTTCATCGTCAGATATTTTCAGAGGAGTAATTTTCACAGGAGGCAAGGCTCTTGATAAGAGAATATTATTCGTAAAGACTTGAGCTTTCAGATGACTTTCACGAAGTATAGCTTTTTGATGGTTGGTATCTTCGATATCTTTAGAATAAGCAAGATAGTTGAATCTCCGAGTAGCACGGTCACGAGAGTTGATTAAGCGGGTAGAAAGCAAAGCATTTTTCTTACGAAGCTCGGAACAAGAGGCTTCTAATCCAGCTTTCGCATCACGAAGGTGGTTCTCAGATTCTGCAAATAAAACAAAATTCAAAGGATAAATTTTGCGAGTATAACGAAATCTAAAAGATATACCAGAGGCAGTCAAATTTTAATGACTACCTTCTCTTTGCGAAGTAAGAGATTGAGCTAAAGATAGACAACAGTTCTTCATCTGATTTATCGCATTATCAAAACCATCACCAACTAATCCTTTAAGTAGAGATTGAAGCTTTTGATCTTTAGAAAGGAGAAAAATTTTATCCTTCGCAAGTTTGGCATTAAGATTTTTTAATGACGAATAATCTTCTTCAAGTTGATTCTTCTTAGCACTCAAGACTATATTCTTATTAATAAGAGAATTCTTCTCAATAACAAAAGAATTTCTTTCAATCTCGAAGACTTCTTTAATTCCTCAAGTTCACCTTTCAACAAAGAAAGAAGATTTTCTTGATCGCAACATTTATTCTGAAGAGTCTTTAATTCTTGCGAAGAAACAATCATTGTATTCAAAAACGAACATTTCTCTTCTGATAAGGTTTTGTTCTCTTCTAATAAGGTTTCTATTCTCAAATTAGCTTTAGTTAAGGAAGAAAAAAGTTGAGATATATCATCATTCAAGAATTTTCGATCATATATTAGTTGAGTATTCTCTTGAAAAAGAGCATCAGAGTTATCAAGAGCACACGAGTAAAGATTAGATAAATGGGAGAATTGGTTTGAGAGGCTTTCATGCTTAGTTCGATATTCTGTTGCATCTGATTCATGGTGAAGTACCAATCTTCTACATTTCTGGATGGATTCTATAAAGGGAATGGGTTTTAATGGATGTTTCAAGCATATGAAGAATATAAGTAAATAAAAGGGAAAATATGAAGATAAGCAATCATACCTTTCAGTTCATCATTTCTTTTGCGAAGAATCGCACAGTCGAGAGAATCATTTTGAAGATGATAATTCTCTTTACGAAGATCTTCGCATTCTGCTTGAGAAGATTTCAAAGACTGGCGAAGCAATTCAATTTCTTTTTCCAAGGATTGACGAGAAGAAGAAATGTCTGGATTGACGAAATTATTTAGAACTTCGCAAAACTCATATTGCGAACGAACATTAGTAGACTTCGCAGTATTGGTCAAAATCTCAGATAACATTCGGATAGTTGAATAAATACCATCTCGAATTTCCTGAGGAAGAGGAGAAGAATTTGAAGGAATAAGAGCAAGTTGCAAATTGTCTGGAGAAATAGCACTCAAAGGATTTGGGGACAAGATAGGTTTTTTAAGAGAAGAAGTTGAAGAAATATTTTGCGAGGGTTGTTGTTCAAGAGAATAAGTTGAAGAAATATTTTGTGAGGGTTGATCTTGAAGAAGTGTTGATAAATTGACACTGAGGGGAGATTGAAAGGTAGGTAATGGAGTAGAGGCAGGAGTGTATGAAGAAGCATTTTCACGAGGAGGAGAAGAAAATTCTTTATCAACTTCAGGAAGGAAATCATCAATCGGAATTAATGATGTGGGTTTAGTTATTCGAGATCTCTTACCGGGGTTTGGTTTTTCGCCAACCTGCAAATCAAAATGTAGATTAAAAACTGAGGCAACAATATATTGTTCAGGAAAGAAGACAAAGTATTTTAACTACCTTTTGATTCTCAGATTTTCTTCTTCGTGGATTAGGGCTTGGATTTTTTAGTTGAGATTTCATCTGAGGAGTTATTTTGCTGAAATAAACCAAAATTAGATAACAAATTATACAGAAATTAAAGAGGAGAACAAATGAAATACGCAGAGATAGAAGGAAATTACCTTGGAGAACTCATGAAGATATAGTAGAAGAAAAAATTGCAGAGAGTATGAGTAGAAGATAGAATTGCGGAAATAAGAAGAAGAAAAGGAAGAGAATATAAAGGAGTTATATAAGGGAATAACTAGAAAAGAACGGTTACAAAAGACGTGTCCAAGTTTAAAAAGACTAAGTAACGGTTATGTTCTCACGATCATTTCTTCTTCGTAGAATTGACATGAGAAGAGGCAAGATGTAGATACTGAATATCGCAGGATAATAGTTCACGAGTATCGTAATAAATAAAGGAGAAAAGAGTTATAAAATGATACGATGATAGAAGTAGCGCGGAGAAATATGAAGTTTTGCGAGGATGGAATAATGTTGCGAGTATGAGTTGCGATACTTTGCAATTCATATACAGCTGTATAAATTTTACTATAAATAGGAGTTCAAATGTAAAATTCGAGAGGTTCTTTTAGTGAGTGTTAGAAAATATCTTAGGAAAGAGAATAGAGAAAGTTGTAACTATTCTAATTCCATTTAGATACTTCTTTGTAATCAATTGAGAACATTAATAAGAAAATTGTTATTCATCATCAAGAACTTCTTGAGTTTGTACTAATTCTATTGAGGGTGTAGTTGTAGGTTATTCTGAAACTACAAATATGGTCTGTTTTTTTTGTTTTAGTCTGGTCTTTGATCGATACACCCTCTCCATTGCGTCTAGTGTTTGATATTTACTCTGGTATTTGGTATCCCACTACGGATGCCAACAACATTATCCAGTGAGTCAGATTTTATCAAGTCAGATAAAACCGAGTCACCAGCATCCTAAAAAACATTAGTCATCAGTCTCCCGATTCATAATTCTACGTTTTCCCCCCTTCCACCTTCTACTCCTTTCTCTACCAACATCTTCTCAATCTGTCTCCCCATAAAATGAGACCACACACACTTAATATCAGAAGCAATATCCATCGCTTAACCGACACCACTGGTCAGCATCTGAATAATGGATAATGGAAGAAATCATTGCCTGGACATCTCTTGTTCGACATTGAAATGTAAGCTTTTGTTTAACTTTATAGATTTTATTTTTTGAGATTCAGAAATTTCATTCATTTTTAATCAGTGGGTTCATCATATTTTCTTCGAATTTTGGAATTTGGAGTTTTTAAACCTGAAACATTGCTGTTTGAAATGGAGGGGCACTCTATAACCTAAATTGCCGCAGGTCTGTTGTTACAAAAAAAAAATCCCCTAAATTGAATAATACTAATCCCCTAAATTGGATATTAATCCTTCATTTATAGCTGCACTACTTCTCTTTGTTGTTGATATCTCCATCCTCATCATGCTGTTGATTACTCTTTGCTAATGTTAACATGTTCATCTAATGAGATCATATCATCCAGGCTTCATTTCCATCTGCATTTTTTTTCTACCGCTTGTTTGGTTGCGCACCGCTGCAGTAAAAACTTAAATTGTTACCGACTGACCCAATTTTTTTTTTCTGTTTATTGGAATAGAATGTTGGTACCTGTTGTATTTGTCCGAGTCTGAGTTGGTTTCCAGTTCATAATTTATTGGATATATTTTCTGGACAGAGAAACTATTATCGCCAAGTGATTCTGTAGTGAGATGCACTTCAAATATGACTGACATTGCTATTGTGTTCCATATTTCGGCCACATTTTGTGCCATGTTCTCCTGCGAATGAATTTAATGTGTAAGATATTTATATTCTAGTGTGTAAATGTAACTATTTATATGATTTTAGGATTGTATTCGTACCTCTGTATCAATGCTGCTTATTTCCATTAGTTTTGTTACTCTGACATTATTAAGAAGGGGTTCGGCGGTTGGTCCTAATGCAGTTATTGCAACTGTTTGAGTATGGTCTGACACTTCCAGTTCCAATTTGTAACGTGCAACTGGGGTTCTAATTTTTCTTTTGCAGGTGCCGTAACATGGTGATGCATTACGCCACATGTGTCTTATGTTGCATTTTGGACATGCCATATAAAACCAAGTTGATTGATCCACAATTCCGATCATGGTTGCTTTGAATGTGAATTTCATCCCCTAAAATGTATATCGTTAGATATTATATTATCATTAGCTTAATTTCCATGTTTGTATTTGTTTTATGTTTGAAATAAACGGGTACCTTGTTATCTGGATTGAGTAGCAATTCAAGTCCTTCCATCGCAGTCATCCTGTTTTCGAAAAGCATTTCTTCCATGGAAGTTGCATTCCTGTCATCCTTTGAGTTTGTTTCCTCGGCTGTATCAACATCCCCTTCGTACACATAGAAAATAGCGTTAGAAATATGTATGGCATGTAAAAGAAATGTGTTTTTAGAAGTAACTACGCGCTTTTCTCTTAAGGAATTTTCTTAGCTTCCATTGTATCATGTTTTGTTTTTCCTTTGGTTATGAGCAGTATAATGTCCTGAAAAAACTAAGCACTATAACATCGTTTGATATATAAAGAACTAAAAAATAAAAGGATTGAACACATAAATCCGCCTTTTTACCTTTGAGGAGAGAAAGCCTTTATGCTTTGTATGTGAATTGTAATTGTGAAGGTGCATATATTTATATAAAAGTTAGTGTCATGTTCTAATTATATTTCTTAATCTAACCTATTTCCTATTCAAATTATATTTCTTAATCTTTTTATGTTTATGTTTTTCATTTTAAATTTTAACTGAATCTGGAAATTGTCTAGCAAAAGGAAGCAGCTATCTATTAGGAAATATTTATCTTTAGATTTTGTTTTGTGTAGGAAACATCTTGAATTGCTGCACTTTGTAATATGGTTACTCAAAGTCTTGATTATTACCAAAAAAAAAATTTACCTGCGATGCAACCCTCTTTGAACATTGTCTTTTATTTAATATAGGTTCCGAAGATGCAGAATGGTTTTCCAAAGGGAATGAATGTAAAGATTCATGTTATAAGTCAACAGAACATAAAGTATAATAATCATCATTATAATTCAATGTGAACAACAGTTGAATATGATTTGTTTACAACATGTTTTTACCTGTGATGAAGCCCTCATCGAGCATTGTCCTTCGCTTTTCATAATTTCTGAGGATGATATGAAACGATGACTGTATGAATTCCTGCACGAATTTGAGATCAGAACCGAATGGCGAACTTACGATCAAAAACGTATCCCTATTAATAATAGATTGAGTTGGTGCAGATTTGGAATTGTCACTGATAAGGAAACCATTTTTTTTTTGAACTTCTTAAGACAGATAGCTTGAATTCCAAAATTTAATCCGTTTTTTAAAATAACTTTTTTTTTAAATCCCAAATTTTCGGACGGACTGGTGCTGAATTATCACTGATAAGGAAACCGTTTTTTTTTTTTGAACTTCTTAAGACGGATAGTTTGAATTCCAAAATTTGATCAGTTTTTTAGAATAACTTTTTTTTAATCCCAAAGGATCGGACGGACTGGTGCTGATTTGGAGTTATCACTGATAAGGAAACCAAGATAAGGATTTTTTTGTACATGGCATGGATTTGATAATAATATTAAATTGCGTCCGGCGCTCAACCTCTTATCGATTTTTTCAAATTGAATATGGAGATTTACTTAATAGTATTTATTTATTGTTCATTTATTTGGTCGGTCGATCAGAATATTCTCATGCAATTTTAGTCTGTGGTCATAGCAGAACGGTCCCAATATTTAGTTGGTCGTATCATATCATAGTGTGTTAGTTAGTCGGGTCACGGTAGCATGTTTAATTAGTTTGATCATAGTACCCGGAAAGACAGTGGAGAAAATTTAAAAGAAGATATAATGTCCACATATTTAGTTGGTCGTATCATATTATAGTGTGTTAGTTAGTCTGGTCACAGTAGCGTGTTTAATTAGTTTCATCATAGTAGCCGGAAAGACGGTGGAGAAAATTTAATTAGTGTGTTAGTTAGTCTGGTCACAGTAGCCGGAAAGCCGGTGGTGAAAATTTAAGAGCGAATATAGTGCCCATATATTTAGTTAGTCGTATTATATTATAGTGTGTTAGTTAGTCTGGTCACAGTAGGGTGTTTAATTAGGTTGATCATAGCAGTTGGAAAGCCGAGGCCATAAGCCCCGACGGTCGAGAAAATTTAAAAGTAGATATAGTTCCCACATATTTAGTTAGTCATATCATATTATAGTGTGTGTTAGTTAGTCTGGTCACATTAACGTGTTTAATTAGTTAGATCATAGCAGCCGGAAAGTCGGGGCCTACGACCTCAGCGGTGGAGAAAATTTAAAAGCAGATATAGTGTGTTAGTTAACATATTTAGTTGGTCGTATCATATTATAGTGTGTTAGTTACTCGGGTTACAGTAGCGTGTTTAGTTAGTTTGATCATAATAGTGGGGAAATTTAAAAGCAAATATAGTGTGTGGCGGTTATTCTAATTAGGTGGTTTCCCGTTTCAATCAAGATTGCTAATGTCTCAAAGCCATACATGGTAATGTCTTTTTGATTGCTAAGGCCAAAACTGAAATATGTAATGGTTAAGATACATCTGCCTAAGGACAAACCTTTAGTTACCTGAATTTCTGATGCAGTCTTCTTGCTCACAAATTTCATTTCGTCCAGGGTGCATTACGTTCATAGGAGATCCACGTGTCAGCACTATAACCAGATCTTTATTACCTGAAATTTGTTTAAGTAAAGAATAACCAAAGGTAAATTAGTTAGTTTTACATATGCGCAAACGTAAGACAGACTTTTATATCCAAACCACTCGGGCCTTGACCGTTTCCTCGTATCATATTCAAATTTGTAAGCAAACAATAAATATCCAGGGCATAAGGGTACCTTGGTTAACTACGACCACTTTTCCTGAGTGAGCTTGATATGGGAAATAATTTCAGCGATTCCTTCAAGCCTATGAACATGATCAAATTTCCTACCCCTAGCTTCCATTATCACTGTCACAACTACGAAAGGCTAACGTGAAACATCTGATTTCATTGGTGTTGCCATTCACCTGAAAATAGAAATAGACCCCCCTGCGTACCATTAATATCGACGTCGTCAATATAATTAACTCCCATTTGGTGGGATACATCATCAGATTAATTGTCTTACTTGCAGAATGCTCGACGTCATGTTCCTCGAACACCTCATCTTAACTTGAGATGCCATCATAGATAGATGGTATTCCATTGCCCAGCAACATATGCTTGTTTGCATCATCACTATACATCAAGCACATGCAATTTAGACCCGACAACAGAATAATCAAAGATGGGTACCCGTGTTTATTTTGAAAATTTACCTGAGATAGAAGCTAGCTCTTTATGTCTCATTATCTCTCTACACAACAATAGAAATCCTGAGATTAAACACTAATCAAATCATCAAAATCTTGAGTTACAATCTCAATACTGAAAGCAAAGACGATAGAAGAAAATAAAATTCATACCTGGTTAAGAGTTCTTGCGGACAACATACAATCTTTCTTAATGAATTAGTTGGCAGGTTAACCCTGCACAACACCCTGTGATCTATTTCCGTGGGTGCACCTCTCACAAATCCTCCATGCCATCCATTAGTATGATCCTGCTGAGCCTGCCTCATTCTCAATTAGTTTCTGTTGGCAAAGAAAAAGTCTAGTTTGTCTCCCTTTACTTTTGTATTGCAACCCATTTTTGCCTGAAACTGGAATGCTGCATGTTGTTGCAATTACTAGTGGTGCACCTAATACCAATAGACAATTGTTAAACTTTCATACTTTACATTAGGTACAACCTACAGAACATGACATAATTAATACTACTCCGGGACATATATGTATAGTTAATTGGGAACGACAAAATCATTGAGTCATAACTCTAAAAAATTCAGTTTCATGCCATACTAAGTCCAATTCACAGGTCATACCCAACCAAGCGCATGGTAAATACTGGACTGGTCACTGGTGTAGGAAATAGAGATTAACTAAATTTGACTTAAATTATGCAATATGAAAAAGATCAGGCACGGATACATTACCGACTTTACTACCGCAATGGTTGATCGTTGATCATTGTATAGTTTAACCAACACTCCTGGCCAATTACAACCTCTAAAATTAATTTCTCCTCCATTCATCACCATACTCAACAACAACTACTCCAAACCTTTTCAACTTTATCGGCTTAAGAACTTCGCGCGAATCTCTAACAAACAAATTTGTACCCAAGTTCATTCTTTGTCTTAATTTCTGAAATCAATTTCTTCTACATCAATCTCCATCCAACCCTTTAGTGTGATGTCCTGAATATATAGATATTAGCTGCACCATGATTAATTAATTTTCTATTAATATTACTTCTCATTCTCTTTAGTGTAATATCCAACCCTTTAGTATAATATCCAACCCTTTAGTGTGATGTCATGCACATACGCTTTAATATCTACTGCCAAAAATACTTGTCCACCAGAACCTGATCTGCACTACCAATCTCTATTAATTAATGATTCTCATAGTAAGTGACTAATATCAAAAGAAAATTGATATAATTAAGTCATAAATCAAACCTAAAAAAATAAACGATTCTCATAGGGATCTGTAGGTACCTGGGAGGAGTTTCTCCAAAATGGTCGCCAAACTTGAAAGAATTACTCGAATGATAAAAGCCCGAGAAAGCGAAAATTATAGCAAATTCTACTCATGCAATCCCAAATATTGTCCTAGCCAAATAGATCAGCGTGTCAGGATCAATGAGTAAAATGGACCAAGTAAATCAAAATTGAGCATCTCTAATAGAAATTAACTCATGTCCTAAACAGTGAGTTCTCAGAACCCCAATGTCCTTATTTGGCTCAGCGTCAAAGAGTATTACTACAGTGGTGCTTCGCCGCTTCTGGATCTAATATCAGTGCTTCTTTGGATTGTGTTACATACAAAGGTAGCGGCTGTAGCCTCAAAAACTCTACATATAGCTATCAAACTCAAAATTTCACGAAGGAAAGAAACTCAATTGAGTCCCATGGACATATTTTGAATTTATTTAAAAGCTTCTTAGACCCTATATATGAAAATCGTAAAGTGGTGCTCATGAACCCTGTTATACCACCAGACCACCAAATAGAGAGACACTTGAAATACGCATTGTGTGCAACAAAAACTAACCACAATGGTTGTGTAAAAGTCGAACACAGATGACTCCACTTCTATGACTTTCGAATGTGTCTATTACTTTCTGATTCCAACCAGCAGGTAACCAAACATGATTCCGAGTACTCTGAATATAATTGATAACAGCATGCAAGTTTACCAATTACCATAAACAGAACCAATTATCAAACTGAAAGCTAGGAAGTTCTCTTGATAATCTTACCTGTCCGTACACAATACCACCAGAAGCAAGCAAGTACTTCCCGTTGCCTTCCTCTCTCACCTGTTCTTATACAACACCAGTTTTTGGACCTCTTAAATCATCTAGACGTCCAACACCACCTAATATCAGTTTACCGTCACCAGCTACACAACCTGAACTCTACCACTGGAAGCTCATCGATTAATATCACCCCCAAAATTACTATTACTGTGATCTGTGTGGAAGCTCTGTGAAAACAAAGTAACGAACATTAACACATGCAATGAGTAAGATAAAACATTTAAGAAAGGGAATTAAACAAAAGAATATGGAGAGGAAAAGAGGCAGTAGACTATCAGGATTACGAGAGAAGGATAAGGTATTGTATATTAGGCAGCAGGTGTCATTACAGTCAATTATAATCAAATGATACATATGCTCTTCTAATTAATTCACCTTACCATACAAACTGTCTATTATAATCACTCACATATCTGCAGCTCTTCCAATTAATTCAACTTAATACCATACAAATTGTCTATTGTTTAATCTAATTAAAAGAGCCAGGTATTATGAGAAGATTACCTCCACCCTTTTTTCTCAACACCCTTTCCTCATTGAACTAATTATCATCATCTAAACCCTAAAAAATTCAAACACAAAGGTGTGAGATACCGCTCCAACTGATGTTTACAGGATAGTACTCCAGCCGATCTTAAATGTTGCATCCGACTTTATAGTTAAAGAACAACATCATGTCACGAACTTAACCAATAGACATGGGCAAGATCAAGAGCATCAATCTGAAAGAAAGCTTGAAAACAGTAAAATCATTGAAATTGTTGTAGCATGTTGTTCATTATTATTGTTTGGATACAAAATCAAAATCCCATAGATTATATTATAGGCTTACATACCATGAACCACATGAATGACTATACTCTCAAATTTCACCTGTACACACAAAATAATGTTAAGCCATCATGTTGCACTTTCAATTTTCAACTGCAATCAGTTTTTTAATATACTAAAAAGAACAATTAAACTATATAGTAGAAACCAAGAAAAAGTAGCAAAATATCAAAATCTATAAACAAAAAGATCAAAGAAACCCTGCCCCTATTTACCTCAGAGAAACAAAACCTCACATGCGAATCAAAAAAACCTAATAAAATAAAATCGAAAATCAAAATAAAAAAGAAGAAAAAAAAAGCAAACCATATCTGTTTGGCTGAAAACTAAATAGAGTGAAATAAGCAAAAACTACGAACACAATTAAATAGACGCAATGCTTAAGATGAAATCAAAACTGATCATCTTATCTAGTACATGTGCCTCTCCACCAGAGACTACAAAAGTCAATGGAAAATCCATATATTTACGCTGAAAACTTAAACTGAAATCAAAACTAATCATCTTACCTGGTACATATGCCTCTCCACCAGAGATTACAAAAATCAACGACAAATCCATATCTTTACGCTGAAATCTCTATGCTTCTCATTCTCTAGTCCATCCACATCCTGCACATCCAATGTTATCAACTCCGTTACGTGAAAAAAAAAGTAGATATGTAGCAGCATCATATAATAAAAATCAAATCAGGAGAGAAATAGAGGAGGGAACAGAATTATTGAAGTTTCAATGTTGAGAGTACCCATGGTTCTTTATATTCTTTCTCCATTTTTGGAGATAATCCACCAATACCATCTACAAAGATACCATGGACGAAGTTACAACCAACTTAAAGATCTATATGGTCAGTCAAATTTAGAGAGAGCAAATACTTGTTTCAGTAATAAATCTATACCTGATTCTATCTTGAGATAATGCCTTTTGGAATTTAATGTAGCTTCATAACCGAAAGCAACTTGAACCTGTGATTCTGCAGAGTAAAACCAGATATTAGTACCAACTAAATAAGATATTCATATCAAGCTATCCTGATTCTGCATCATATTTGGAATTTCTGATTCAATTCACGAAAACCCTAATTTTAGATTTCAATTTCCAAAAGAAACTAAAATTGAACCCTATAGAATTCTTTATTATTCAATTAAGAACAAACCCATCACTAATTACTCAGTTTATAATTCAATTCAAGAGTCAATTGTCTCTCCTAATTTAGGTATTTTGATTTACCTTCCCATGAGTTTGAGTCAACCAAAATAATCAGCACAACCACCATCATCCCTTTCTTAAGCTTTATCCGTATCCCTCGATCTCATCAAAACTTCTCTCGATTCTTACATCTCAAAACCAAACCCTAACTCTATTTAAAAACACCGCAGCCATTTCGTCCGATTATGAATAACCTAAATAGCAGAAGAAGCAAAGCCGCAGCTATTTTGTTCGATTATGATTAACCTAAATAGAAGAAGAAGAAAAAATGCTTGGAGATTGAGCTAATTAGGATCACAGGAGCCAGAGAAGAGAAAAGTTCTTCGACTGAACAATCTCTTCACGTACCCAACCTGTGGAAAATAATTAGAAGATACAATCTCTTCAATCTCTCCTTATCCACGTTAGAATTAGAAGAGACAATCTGACATCTCTGAATTACGCTTGAGGATCTGGACGGACACGATATATCCCTCTCCAAAGATATATCATGGCCGCAGGATATCCCGATCCGACGGTGGCTATATCTGGCGTTTTACTTTTTTTCCCCTCCCAAGTGATAGACGCATTTATGTGTCTAATTTGTCCTCAATGTTTCGTATTGTTGGTACTCGTTTTCGTCCTTATTATGGTGTTTTGTGTATTTTTAGGTGTTTTTTGGAAAATAAATAATGTTGGAAAATTCAGCTCGAAAAGTTGATTTTGTCACCCGGAGGACAAGTGTTATTCGGACTATCGCTTTTGGATAAGGGGTAACCTAATTACTAATGCGCAGCCCCAGGTCACCCAAGGAAGCTTCTATTTGCACCCCAGTTCTGGTTAGGGGGACACCATCTTCAACATTTGAAAAATGATTTTTGGCGGGAAAACCATGCATGCAACTGTCAGAATTTTTGATTGATTTTTGAACGTGTTCTAGGGCGATTCAATGGCTAATTTTTGGTAGGAAGTTGTGTTATGTCCTAGAAAACACGTTTTGGGCTTTTGGTTCGATCAAATTTGGCTAGAATTGGCTATCCAATTCACGAGCTCAAAACAGATAAACACGTGCAGGGAGAGTTCTTCACGAGTTCTGGAAGAATTTATGTGTGTTCTGATCGTGTTTGATGCATCGAGCAACCTTGTGGAGAACGTGTAATCGAATTGGTGCATGATGGACTGGAGAAAACGCGTGAGAAGCTAAAACAGGAGAGAAAATATTCGATGAAGATTGTTGGGAGTAATTGAGAGAAATTCGATGGGCCTGTTAGCTATAAATAGGTTGCTGGGGTTTATTAGAGGGGGATGGAGAGTTTGGGGAAGTTTTGAGAAGCTTCAGAGCCGGGAAGAAAAAGTGCAGAGAAGTTTCTCTGCTGGTGTAAGGAAGAAGAAGCCGAAGAACAAGGCCTGTTTAGGTCAGTCGCAAAAAACTGTAGTATATCAACGGCAGAAGAAGCAGTCGTAAACCAGCAGTCTTATTATCTCTGTAATCTTTGTAACACTCAGTCTGCAACAACTATAAACGTTGCAGTTGAGCTTCTTTTATTCTTTTTCTCATATTTCTCTAATAAAACACCTTTTGAGCAATGGAAAAATCTTTTGAGTGTGTTTTCGACATGAGGAGCTAAACCCCATCACTGGGACGACGGAAGGAGACGAATTCCATACATGGGTAAAATTATTTAATTCTTTTTATGACTTTTGCACTATTTTCAATTGATTTATGATTCGATAAAATTAGTTGTGATTCAATTAGATAGGTTATGCTTTGTTTAGATAATCTATGCTTAGGGGATATAATTAATGTTTTGAAGATCTACTTTGGCAAAACAAGAGTCCATGTTTTTATTTGTTGAGCGATAATTGTTAGAAGAATTAATTTTTGAACCTTTTGTTGTGAGTTTGGCCGAATCCTGAGTCCCAACACATCTCTTCATCTTGTGACAATTTTTGTATATATTTTTATCTTATCTTAGTTTTATTAAATCTAAAACTCTTTGCTTTCACAAGTCTCAAGAACCTTATAACTACAACAACTTTGATATACCATCAAATTTTTGGCGCCATTGCCGGGGAGCTCGTCTTTAGGCTAGATTTTTTAGATTTTTATTTGTTTTTATTTTATTTGTTCTTCTTTTCGTTTTTGTTTTTGTCTTTTTACTTCAGATTTTGGAATTTGGAGCGACAAAATAATTTTCCAAAGATTTTGGTGAATACTTAAAGATTTGGAGTTAAAGACAAAGTAAAAGGCGAAGCGAAAGAAGAAGATTTTTTTTTATTTATTATAAAAAAGAGAAAAAAAAAGATTTTATTTTTTTTTAGGTTGTATTAGGATTTCTCTATTCTTGTAATTTTTTTTTTTTTTTTGCACTTTACTTTTTGGACTTTGGACTTGGACATTTGGACATTCTTTAATTTTTAAACCCTACAGAAGGGTAGTTTCAATTATAAACTGTACAGGGAAGGACGGTGATTACGCTATCACCTCGGCCCCTCGGGTTCGTACATGACATAGGAGTCGTGGCCCGAGTCGACTTCAACGGTTCATCCCCCGTCTGGAACGGGAGGTAAGAATTCTAAACACCCGCGAATCCCCTGTCAGCGGGTTTACTGGATGATTTTGTATGCATATATGTTGAGGTTTTGAAAATGGTCGCTTTAATTTCCTAGTAAAGGGAAAGGACTGGCCATACAAGATAAGGGTTCGGATTTCATCACCGTTCTCTTCTTGCCCGCCTTAGGAAAACGATACCAAACGCGAACCTAAGCTTAAAATTTGGAATAGAACGAGACCGATAGGGTAACGAGCTTAGTAGGAAAATCATTCGAAAAATATTGGTTACTCTTTTGAGCATACTTCTAAGTTCATGATGGTTTATGTGAGTTGAATGCGTGACTGCGCCTCCTTGTAATGCGGTGAGGCCTTGGGTATCAAAGCTCCACGCAGCTTCCCTCGCTTATATTCAACTAACTTAAACTCGGATTGATTGCAAAGGGGTTTTCTCAGATTGTAACGAATTCCCTTTCGAAGGATTAGAAGCTGGTCTAGAAACAATCTAGGTGGATCCATCATGCTTTTTGTTTGCTAGAATTCAGTAGGTTTGTTGTGGTCGAGTCAGCCTTGTTTGTGTTTGTATAGAATTCCCTTGCAGTTAGGATGTCAAACTGGTATTATAATAGCCATCACAATGAATATGATTATCCAACTGAACAATATGGACATCACTCTTTTTATGACCATAGTGTGAATAGTGGTTGGGAACGCCAATCTTTTGAAGGTTATGGCCCATACCATGGTGAGCCCAATTACTATCCACATGCCCACCGGTCATACGAGCAAAATTCCTATAATTCCTCTCCGCTAGATGAAGCACGTAGGATACTTGAGTCAACGCGTAAGTTACTTGAGTCGTCAACACATAAGTTAGCGGACACTAATGACTTATTTATGGATGAAAGAACTGTAAAAATGAGTGAACCTTCTTTAGAAGATAACCTCAGGAAGTTAGCTGAGTCAACATGTAAGTTAACTGAGTCAACACGTGAGTTTGCTGAGTTGACACGTAGGCTTGAGTTAGAGACGGAAGAAAGAATTGCTCGAATTACACATAATTGCCAATACATTCTTTCTAATATTACCCGTGAAAATGAGGATAATTTTTATCAAGATGACGAGGATAGAATTGGTAACACTACTTGTGTAGCTGAGGTTCAACCAGTTTCATGTTATTATAGTGATGATTATGATGAGGATAGTGTTGATGAAGAATTAGAAATAAGTAGGCATAGTGATCAGGAATTTGTTACTCCAATTGAGCTTAATAATGATAATGTTTCTAGTTCAAATCCAAATAATTTTAATAATTATTCACCTATTCAAAAGGATGAGGATTTGACTAGAGACACCCCCGTTTTAGACGATGTAGCATTGCCTTTTGATTACGAAGCCAATGATGGTTTAGAGGAACGAGTATATTTTGAGTCTAGCGATTTAGAAACAATAGACTTAGAAAAAGAAAATGAACTCGTAGAGATGAGTGAGGATGTACCTGACTTAGAAGAATCAATTGACCATTTTCAGGAATCAAATAGCCTTGAAATTAGGGAAGTTGTGACTCGTCTTTCTAGAGACACTAAAAACTCTAAGTTTGGGGGTGATTATCATTCTCCATGTGCCTTAACTCTTAGAAAGGTCCCTAACTTGGGACTTGACATATGTGCCTCAAAAATTTCAAAAGATTATCTTCATACACTTTTTCCTGAACCTAGTTATGTCCATAAAAAAGTTCAGTTGTTAGAAACCCATCCTCTGGTCGATGTGGTTAACCCAGGCTATGATACCACGATTGACTTTGTTTTCCCACCAAAAACCTTCCTTCCAATTGTGGGAACTTATGATTTTCAGATGTGTCAGTTATTAAGTTTTGAGACTAAACCTAATTACTTTATAAAATTAGGGTTGACACATTTGCTTAAGAATGACCACCACTGTGGTCAGATGTATGAGTCAAATCTGATTGACTTAGAGGATCCCCAGTTATTCAGGTTAATGTTATGTTCTTCTAAGTTCTTACTCGAGTTTTTCCAGACTCTAGGACCTGAACATTCGGATCTAACTTTTGAGGAAATTCAACCAATGAAAATATGTTATCTAGACCCAGTTATAGAACCTGAACCACAGCTATTTGTAGTTGTCTTAAACAGGAAACTAGACAAGGGTGTGCTTTATTTGCCAATTTTCTTGGGATGTTGTAGATTTCTTGTGATAGCCCTATTTGGTTTTCGTGATCCACAGTTATTCCGGCTATTACTTTTTTATTCTATGAGGTGACTAATTCCTTCTGATGTCTGGCTGAAGACTTTAAACTTAGCACTTCTTGGGAGGTAACCCAATATTCTTGCAACACGGTAATATCTTTCCTTACTCTTTTCTTCAAGTGGTAACAGTTTCTCCTTGTTCATGCTTTTAATTTCATCTTTAGAACATTGAGGACAATGTTAGATTTAAGTTTGGGGGTATGGGAGAAACTTTTTAGTTGCATTTTTGAAACTTCTAGCGTCACACGGTATCCGGTTAGCTAAGTTTACATACTTTTTCTCACCGAAAAGATAGAAATTGGAATGCTAGGGATAACAACCTATTGAGACATTAGAGAAAAAGACATTGAGATCCTTGAAATTCAGGAGAGAACTTGTTCCTTTTAGAGGGTAACCGTGATGGACATAACCATCCATGATGGAAAGGCAAGTAGGTCAGGAAATGCCAGAAAGACAAAGCAACCTCGCAATGTAGTCTTAGTTACTGGATTACGACTCTCTCTCAGTAGAAACTTATCATCATCAACAAACGGAGCGACATAAAAAAATCTATGAAGAAAGTTGAAGACGTTTAAGGTTTAGAAGCAACAATAGAAAATCAGAATTCAAAATCAAGGGTTACAAGAAGTTATAGGAGCAAGAAAAATCAAACGATATAAGTTGTTGAAGTTCATGATACTGAGACCAAGTGTTAAAGTCCTTCTCTCATGGCCATGTAAATTTTTGTGTTTCAAAAAAAAATGAAAAATGAAAAGAAAAAAAAAATCATCATTATGTTTTGTTTTTTAAATAAGGCCATAGGGAAGTAGAAATTTTTATGTCAACCAAGAAATCGAGGAGAAGAATTAATTGTCAAGGTTCTACGAGTTTCAAGAATTTATCATCAACAGTTGAAGACCGAAGAAGACGTTGTTTCTACTGAGCACTATGAGAGAGTCGAAGAGAGATGCATTTGGTTGCTTTGTTAGACCGCTTTCAATCTGGCACAAGATCTTTCTAGCACTGGTTCAACTCATCACACGTAATTAGTCCAGCTGTGTAGCAGATGTCCCTCTCATTTTTTTCTCTCTCCTAATCTTATCCAGCTGTAAATCAGCGGACGCATCTTACAATGTTTATCTATTGTGTAGCGGATATCTCTTTATCTAGCAGTGTTGCGGATGTGTCTCCCCTTTTCTTCAGTCAGCTTTAGAGCTGGCACCTTTAATTTCTCTGGCATTCTAGTCACTTGGAGATAGGTTGAGAATTAGTATGTCCTCATAGCTCTTTGGATATTTGTGACCAAATAGAATTCATGGTTTTGTGGGTACACCTCTGGTAAACCCTCTCGAGATTAACTCGGTTCTATTTTATTAGATTTGCTCGGGGACTAGCAAATAATAAGTTTGGGGGTATTTGATAGACGCATTTATGTGTCTAATTTGTCCTCAATGTTTCGTATTGTTGGTACTCGTTTTCGTCCTTATTATGGTGTTTTGTGCATTTTTAGGTGTTTTTTGGAAAATAAATAATTTTGGAAAATTCAGCTCGAAAAGTTGATTTTGTCACCTGGAGGACAAGTATTATTCGGACTCTCGCTTTTGGATAAGGGGTAACCTAATTACTAACGGGCAGCCCCAGGTCACCCAAGGAATCTGCTATTCGCACCCCAGTTCTGGTTAGGGGGACACCATCTTCAACATTTGAAAAATGATTTTTGGCGGGAAAACCATGCATGTAACTGGTAGAATTTTCGATTGATTTTTGAACGTGTTCTAGGGCGATTCAATGGCTAATTTTTGGTAGGAAGTTGTGTTATGTCCTAGAAAACACGTTTTGGGCTTTTGGTTCGATCAAATTTGGCTAGAATTGGCTAGCCAATTCACGAGCTCAAAACAGATAAACACGTGCAGGGAGAGTTCTTCACGAGTTCTGGAAGAATTTGTGTGTGTTCTGATCATGTTTGATGCATCGAGAAACCTTGTGGAGCATGTGTAATCGAATTGGTGCGTGCTGGGCTGAAGAAAACGCGTGAGAAGCTAAAACAGGAGAGACAATATTCCCATAATATTTTCTTTCACTGCCGAGTAAATAAAGATTGTTGGGAGTAATTGAGAGAAATTCGATGGGCCTATTGACTATAAATAGGTTTATGGGGTTTATTATAGGGGGATGGAGAGTTTGGGGAAGTTTTGAGAAGCTTCAGAGCCGGGAAGAAGAAGTGCAGAGAAGTTTCTATGCTGGTGTAAGGAAGAAGAAGCCGAAAAACAAGGCATGTTTAGGTCAGTCGCAAAAAACTGTAGTATATCAATGGCAGAAGAAGTAGTCGTAAACCAACAGTCTTATTATCTCTGTAATCTTTGTAACACTCAGTATGCAACAACTATAAACGTTGCAGTTGAGCTGCTTTTATTCTTTTTCTCATATTTCTCTAATAAAACACCTTTTGAGCAATTGAAAAATCTTTTGAGTGTGTATTCGACATGAGGAGCTAAACCCCATCACTGGGACGACGGAGGGAGACGAATTCCATACATTGTAAAATTATTTAATTCTTTTTATGACTTTTGCACTATTTTCAATTGATTTATGATTTGATAAAATTAGTTGTGATTCAATTAGATAGGTTATGCTTTGTTTATATAATCTATGCTTACGGGATACAATTAATGTTTTGAAGATCTACTTTGGCAAAACAAGAGTCCATGTTTTTATTTGTTGAGCGATAATTGTTAGAAGAATTAATTTTTGAACCTTTTGTTGTGAGTTTGGCCGAATCCTGAGTCCCAGCACATCTCTTCATCTTGTGACGATTTTTGTATATATTTTTATCTTATCTTAGTTTTATTAAATCTAAAACTCTTTGCTTTCACAAGTCTCAAGAACCTTATAACTACAACAACTTTGATATACCATCACCAAGAAGCTATTCCGGGCCGCAGGATCGCCGAATCCGACGAACACGAATGACCCCGACACAACCATCGAACCCTATAGAATTCTTTATTATTCAATTAAGAACAAACCCATGACTAATTACTCAGTTTATAATTCAATTCAAGAGTCAATTGTCTCTCCTAATTTAGGTATTTTGATTTACCTTCCCATGAGTTTGAGTCAACCAAAATAATCAGCACAACCGCCATCATCCTTTTCTTAAGATTTATCTGTATCCCTCGATCTCATCAAAACTTCTCTCGATTCCTTCATCTCAAAACCAAACCCTAACTCTAGTTCAAAACACCATAGCCGTTTTGTTCGATTATGAATAACCTAAATAGCAGAAGAAGAAAAGCCGCAGCTATTTTGTTCGATTATGATTAATCTAAATAGCAGAAGAAGAATAAATGCTTGGAGATTGAGCTAATTAGGATCACAGGAGACAGAGAAAAGAAAAGTTCTTCGACTGAACAATCTCTTCACGTACCCAACCTGTGGAAAAGAATTGGAAGAGATAATCTCTTTAATTTCTCCTTATCCGCGTTAGAATTAAGAAGAGACAATCTGACGGCTCTAAATTACGCTTGAGGATCTGGATGGAGATGATATATCCCTCGCCAAAGATATATCATGGCCGCAGGATCTCCCGATCCGACGGTGGATATATCTCGCGTTTTACTTTTTTTTTCCCTCCCCAAGCAGCTATTCCGGGCCGCAGGATCGCCAAATCCTACGAACACGAATGACCCCGACACAACCACCATATTTCCTTAAAGAAAATATTGTATGTATGTATTTGTCTCCTTGACAAAGGTGTTCGTCGGATTCGACGATCCTGTGGCCATGATATATCGTCCGCGAGAGATACTTACGTTCGTCGGATCTGTTTTGAGTTTATTTTGGGCGGCGTGGATTGTGCCTTGGCCCGACCAGAAATTCCCTAACCTAACGTGACCAGTGTTTAATACGTGCGTTCATTGGGGTGCCTAATATAACTGGGTTTCTTCATTTGTGTCACTCCCTATTCTTATTCTCTTTCTTTCTCATCAAACTTGCGGAGCTAAGAAATCCTTCTTCTTTCTCATAAGCTGTAATAACAAAGTCGTGGGTTTCACCGATTTTCATTTTTTTTTATTTGCTAACAGGGATTGAGAGATGAAAGAGAGATAGAGATTAAGAGTGAATCATAAATTCACTTACAACACTATCGAACGGTGTTTGGTGACTTAGGGTTTTAGAAGAAATTGCAGATTAAACTGAGGAGGGAATCAGAATGAAAATTGATATGGGTTCATCGAGATAAGGCTTATTGAGAACTGAGATCGATGATTAAGTCAAAATAGTTGAAAATTTTCAGAATTAGGGTTTGGTTTTGGGAAGAGCAGCTGAGACTGTGTGTGAGTCGGTAAGAATGAGAATGGGGTTAATTGAAGATGGGGGTTTGAGATTTCTTGGATGATGATAAGGGTTGGTGCAACCAGATGAAGAAATCAATCGAGAAAAAATATTCCAGGTTCAAATATTTCTCTATTTTTTTCCTATCAATTTCAATTGAATTTTAATTTTAGAATTACTTATACCCACAATTTTGATGATAAAAGCTCTTGCTGATTTGGGGTTCCTTGAACTTTGCTTCTTCATCTTCACATTTAGTAGTTGTAGGTTCATTGAGTCGGTTTCCTGGTGATATATGTTTGTTCTCAGTTAATTTAGTAGTTGTAGGTTCATTGAGTCGGTTTCGGTTGGCAGTTGGTTATACTTGCATCAAATAAGATTGCTATTCAGATATTGTTGTGAGTTTGATTATTGTATTTGGATGCAGAGGTGGAGTCTGTGCAGTTTGGATGCAGAGGTAGAGTTTGTGCAGTTTGAACTTCAAAAACTACATCTAAATGAGCTAATTTCAACAGTAAGAGTCTTAAGTGATATATAGTCAACTGCCAGTGTGAATTTATAAGGATTTTCAAAATACCAAATTGTTCCAAGTTAAGCGATTTGATAATTGTGTTTCATTAAAGATTTCATCTTTCAAGTTCATCTAAAATGGATAAATTGAAAGTTCAGTGTTCAAATTTTCAAGTTATTTTTGTAAATCTAAGGCGATAAATTTAGGGTGGTGTTGCCGGTAGAACCGAAAATATACAGGGACAACCATTCATGCTTTAACATTTGTTGCAGGAGTTTTTGAGGTATTTTTCGATACTCGCTTAACATGCCCATTTTTTAAAATTCAGATTTTTTAAAGGGGGCATGTACAACATGAATATGACAAGGCTATGAATAATGGATACAAAAACCTTCTTAAGAGTGCATTGACAGGTATGTCACTAGGTAGTTTGTCATACTGAATGATAAGACAAGTTTTAATTCATATTTATTAAAGTAGCAGCTATACTCATTTCGGCACTTGCTCTTTCCCTCTGTCTATGCAACAGCTGAAATTTACTTCTTCATCTTCACATTCGTGTTCACCCTCATAGTCATAATTCTCTTCTCATTATTACAAATTTACAGGTGGTTGTAGTTGCTGAGATCAGTCTGAAAAATGGAGGGAAAAGGTATGAGTGTCTATTCATGTGGCGTAGAAGGTAAAATTTCAGTTATAATGTGTTTTTCCCCTTTTGAATCTCCTGGAAGGGCTGTTAAAAATACTGGATAATTTCCGCAGTGCGCCAACACTAACTTGGAGAGTCCTTTCGTGTTTTTACTTCATAAGTAGTATAGGCTCTTTATATAAACTGTATACTCAAAATATTTGGAGTTATCTGCAGCAATACCTAATTGAAGGTATTTGCCAAAAAAATATGTGTAATGACAAATGTGTTCTTGGCATTTTTAGCATCGTTTTACAGTTGATAGACTGACATAGTTAGCTTTGCCATTTATATTTGTTTTGGTGTCCACCCTACCAAATTAAAGCTACTTTCGCACCCTAACACATTTTGTATGGTGGTACTCATAACCAACACCTGTTCTTATGTATGCCCAAATGATAGAAGCAGATCAGGTGAAGCTATCAGATTCTTTGGTGAGAACAAATTCAATCAGATGCACATGTAGGACTATTTATGTGATCTCTACTCCATGGAAATAATATTTATTTAGAAATAAGTACTACAGGACTTGATGGTGGAAATAAAGAAAAAGTGCTACTTAAAACTGAGCAGGAGAAACATTGCTTCCAATGAGGTATGCTTTTCTGACTTTAAATTGTTAAGTGCTACTTTGTTTGAAACTAACTCGAGTACGCTATTGTATCTAACCCACTATAATATGACACGACCAACTAAATATTGTGACCGTTCTTCCATGACCCGCCTGACTATTATAGACAGGACCAACTAACATGCTGATTTTAACTTTGGCACTATATCTGGCTTTGAATTTTCTCCACCGCAATTTAAATATTACGGCAAGAATCTAAGTTTATATTAATCAAGTTATTTGGGATTCAATTAACTTGGTGTTGATTACCTCTAATATTTGAATTTTGGGTTTTGTGGGTTTGATTTCATATAGATGGGTAAATTGGTGTTTGAAGAACTGAGAAGAGGAGAATGGAGCTTGCTTTGGTGAATGGGTGGATTGCAGTTAGGTTGAGTTGGCCCGACCTAATAATAGAGAACGTTAAGGTGTGCGATTTGCTTATTAAAACTGGGAATTTTCACTCGGTTTCTTCTTCTGCTCCTGGTTCTCTCTGAAAATCCTAGCCCTATGAGTTATCCGTGATTTGTTTAACAGGTAAATAAACGAGATTCCCAGCTATCGAATTAATTTAATTTCTGTATTTGTTTATGTTAACAGTTAATATGAAACGGTCAAATCAATTTTGATTTCCTAATCATTACTATTCTGTAAATTGAGACTAGATTCTGATTCATGTTTTAATCGAAAGCTTCTGGTGCAGAAGAGCGCACCCTTTTCTCCTAGGTCTTCTGTAGTGGTGTCTTCTTGTTTTGTGATACCTAAACCTTAAACCTAGAATTTGTTTGGTTTATTTTGTTCAATTTTTCATCTTATTCACCGCAGGGACGATGTTGGATCGATCATAAGATGCGAAGTTTACTGTCTCAAATAGGTATCCTCAAGGTCAGCATTAACCCTTTTGTTTTCTTGCTGTTACTATCCTATTCTGTTGGTGATGACTGAATACAGGTAAGTAGATGTTTATGTTGAATTTATGTTAATCTTGAATGGGATTTGAATCTGAATTGGAGCTGACAGTATTTTTTTGTGCTTACTATATGGTACGATTATGTAGTTCCTGATATATCATAGAAGTTTGACATAGAGATTCCTGCTGTACAAGCAATATATAATAATGGAGTTGCGAGTTATTGTTCAAAGCGCAACTTTGCAGTGGAAGTACATGACGTTCCTAAACCTATGCGGTATTTCGTAAAGCAATTATTCCAATTAAGTAATTGGTTTGCTTAGTAAAGTTTGAGTTCTGATGATTGAACATTTATATTGGATAATTATTGGTTAAATTGCTTTCAACGGGTTTCTTTCTGGACGTGGGGTTTTGCTCAGCCAACACTTATGCAGTCTCAAGGATGGCCCATGGAAATCTGGTAGTGGTTTCATTGATATTGCTGAGGTTGGTTCTGGGAAAACTAGGGCATATATGGTTCATGGATTTGTACATGTTAGCAGACAACCGAGATTGGGTAAGTTTTTTAAAGTATATTTTTTTAAAAGTAGATTTGTGTTTATACGCCTAATATTTTGCTACTTGAGAAGCGCTTGTGATTAGGTATATCAATATTAACCACTTTAAGTAGGAAATAGCAGGGATTGATTGTACCCCTGCTGTTTTCTTGGCTTGGGTGGTACTAGATCACACATCAATTTGACATTCTCCTATAGGATATGTACAACTTCGTTATCATGAAGACATGGATATTGATACCTCATTGGTGCAGCCCTGTTTCATAATGTTGTATTCAGAGTGTGCAATGTAAATCATCAAAACTTTTCAATAATGATGAATAAGACACAGATTGAATGTAAATCATCAAAACTTTTAGGATTAATAATTGACTCAGGTAATTATTTTTCCCACCTAATAAAATATCTAGGTTTTTTGACACCAATTCAATTCTCATCTGTACTGAATACTGGAATCCGATGTAATGATTGACGCCAATATTTCCATAATCAAGGA
This sequence comes from Papaver bracteatum, assembly GCA_023529315.1. NCBI lineage: Eukaryota > Viridiplantae > Streptophyta > Magnoliopsida > Ranunculales > Papaveraceae > Papaver > Papaver bracteatum. The sequence goes on from JAJJWX010001253.1 coordinate 1,652,355, forward strand.
TGGGCTCTTACGAAAGGTATCTATCTATTTTAATGATCAATGGCTATCTTTGTTGTTGTTTTTGTAATGGATTTCTCCGACTTTTGTATGCGCTTCTTGAAGAAGAATTTGGATGGATATCATTGTTTTGGATGGATAGTATTGTTTATTGGCTGGAGATTTAAAATATGAATTATAGATGCTCTCAATATGTTTGGTAGAAGGTTTAAACCATCTTTGAGATGATTAACTAAAATTAATGAGTGAATCATATATTTTTGTAGGTGTTGGTTGTTTATTCGACAGCAACATATGGGTTAAGGCTACATTAGCTAAAGCTTACCATGTCCATGTATCTATTTTGTGATATTCCAGGATGAAACACATTCTTTTATATGCTGCTCGGGATGAATACTTTTCTGCTTCTGGTGATCGTGCTCGAAACTATCAATGAGATAGTGTGGTAATCGTGCTAAACACATTCTATTTGATAATGAGAGCACTCAAGGTATTTGTCCGCTTCTATTTTTCTTTGTTTTGACATAAACGATACAAATTAAGAAGGTAAACCCAGATTTTTAATTTCCCTCCTCCTTTTGATTATCCATTTAGATTGATGTTTTTAGTATTCTGAATAAGTTTGTGTAGTTGCAGAATAACCTACAACTACACCCTCAATAGAATTAGTAAAAACTCAAGAAGTTCTTGATGATGAATGACAATTTTCTTATTAATGTTCTCAATTGATTACAAAGAAGTATCTAAATGGAATTAGAATAGTTACAATTTTCTCTATTCTCTTTCCTAAGATATTTTCTAACACTCACTAAAAGAACCTCTCTGAATTTCACATTTGAACTTCTATTTATAGTAAAATTTATACAGCTGTACGTGAGTTGCGAAGTATCGCAACTTATACTCGCAAAATTACTACATCCTCGCAAAACTTCATATTTCTCCACGCTTCTTCTATCATCGTATCATTTTATAACTCTTTTCTCCTTTATTTATTACGATACTCGTGAACTATTATCTTGCGATATTCAGTACCTACATCTTGCCTCTTCTCATGTCGATTCTACGAAGAAGAAATGTCATGAGAATCCCTATTCTCGTAAATGTAGTATAGTTGTTACCACCCATTAAGTTCGCAACACGTCTTTTTACTTTTCCCTTATCTTTTTGACACGTTTCTTCGTAACCGTTCTTTTCAACCGTTCACGCTTACTCGTATTAATGAGTTTTTATCTTCATCAAACTCTCTTATAAATATTATCCTTTGTTTTTGCTTTTTATTCTCTTATTCATCTTCTTCACCACTTCTGCCTCTGCAATCTCTTTCAACTTCTTTCTCTTTCTATTTTCCCTCTTTTATTCAATGGCACCAAAGAAGAAAACTATTGAACAAATTAATGTGGAACTTGTTGATAGAGACCTTATTCTCTCTGAGATTGAAGGTTATGATAATAAATATTCTCTCTGTGTGAAGCTCTTTACCAACTATGTTTGGGATGATCAGAAAATTTTAATCTCACGAGGTCAAATCCTCGCAGGTCTTCCTCTTCCTCTTTATGATGTTAACTTTCCTTTATTCTACGAAATTATTTCCCACCCCAATTTTTCTTATGCCATTTACCAATTGACTGGTGATTGTATTCGCCTCTTAGTTGAATTCGCAAATCGTGCCACTTTTGGGAAAACTTTGTATTCAGTTGATCTTAGGAAACCTGGATTTGAAAATATAAAAATTGTTGCTGCGAATTATACAGTTGAGGGTTTCTTCAAAAATTACACACTAATTCCTGCGAGGAAAGAAGATAATCGTTGGGGTGTTCGTCTTCATCGTAAAGCTAATATCGCAGCAGATGATCTTCTCATGCACGATATTGATTATGCTTCAGGAAATAATAAGACACCTCGTCGTTCTAATGATGAAGATTGGTATAAGTACCCTTTAATATTATCAGGTTCTTATATTACTGGGATAGTAGAACTTCCTGCGAACCTTCGTAACCGCTATTATCAACCTTGGGTTTTTAGAAATGTATGTACTTCCATCTCCTTATCTTTTTGTTACCCTTTAATTTCAAATGAGGTAAGAAACACTCTTGTATTTTTCTAAACAATATATTGTTGCCTCTGTTTCTTATCCTTATTTAAATTTACAGGTTCCACTTCTTCCTGAGATTGCTGCGAGTGAAAATAAGAGTTCTACTTCTTCTAAAAGGCTTACTGCAAGACAACAAACTCTTCGTTCTGCGAAGGTTTCCCAAACTTCTGGTAGTCAAGATGATGCTCTTCGCAAAGGAAAAAGAAAACTTCAAGATGTTGTTTATGAGAGGAGGAAAAAGAAGATATTCTCAACCAAATCTCATTCCAATGTAATTTATTCTAATGAGAACATTGAGGAAGATCTTGGTGATGAAGATGATAAATTTCCTGAGAAGGATTTTAGTTCTAATTCCGATACCCTTTCTGATAAAGGAGATGATGATAATGATGTTGATGAAGGTGGAAATGAAGATTATAGTATCCCAGAAACTTTTTCCTCAGCAATGGTTAGCATCTCTGAGGCTTTCCTCCATTCTTCTCGTGGATTAGGAAATTCTCCTACAGCGAATGCTCGAAAACTTATTGCGAAGGCTTGTAAAGTTCCTACTGTAATTGATAATAACTCCCTCAAGGGAATTTCAAGATTTGTCTCTCCTGCTTCATTATATGCTTTAGGTAGCATGGTAAGTTTCTTCTCTATTCCTTGTTTATTTCCCTTATTTTGTTGATTTCTAACCCCTTTTTTCTTGTTTAGGTTGGAAGAGTTAGTTGTGTTTGCTTCGATTGGGAAAGACGTCATTCTATTGCTGAGAAGAAAACTTTGAATCGTTGTAAGAAGTTAGAGGTTGAAAATTCAAGTCTCCGTCAGAAAGTAGAAAATCTAAATATTGATAACGCAGAATTAATATCTCGTCACGAAGATAATTCACAATCTGCGAGCATCGCAATTGATAATTCTTCCCTTCTTGAGGAGAATAATCAATTAAAGCTTGAAAATTCTTCTCTTCGTAATGATAAGAAGCAACTAGAAGGTAAATTCTTTGCGATGGTAATTATTTTGATTACTTTTCCTTCGTAATTTGCTAAACAATTCCTTAATTTCTCTCCTTGTTGCAGAAAATAATGCGAAGATGAATAACGATCTGGAAACTCTCCTTGCTAATCGTAATAAGAAAATTTCTGACTTGAGATCTCAGCTTCTAATTTCCCAACATAACCATAGTTTATATGTCAAACGTTTTCGAGCTAAGATGACTCGCAAGATTTGCGAAGATAATAAAATTCCTCTCAAGAAGTACCATACGCTCCTTTCTGAAGAAATTCCTGAAGATACTCCATATCTGGAAATCTCTGAAAGTGAAGTTGAAAATGATAGTGAAGTTGAAGAAGAAGATCATTTTGATGGGAATAGATCGCCTGAAAAATAACTTCACTCTTTTTTGTATATCTGTTTTATAACTTCTCTCTTTTTTGTATGTATGTTCTGTTTCTTTTCAATATAACATTTTCTTCTTGATTGCACTTTGAATCAATCCAATAATCTCTTTTTCAAAACTTAATTTGAATTAATCTTTCTTTGATGTTTGTTTCCATTATTCGCATAACTTGATCATGTGGAGAGAAATAATATATCTTAAAGACTTAGCTTAGTATTCCTTGTCCCCTTATTATTGCTCTTCAGATGATCAACTCTTGCTGGAAGTATTAGAATATCCTTATCAATTTATCTTACGAAGTTTTGTCTGATTGTGATTATGAATAAAAAGTCCTCCCTTTGAAGTATAAGAAATATGAGCCTTTTGCCTTTTGCGGAATGTTGCGAGGTAAATAATAAATCTCCCCTTGAAGTATAAGAAGTATGAAGTATACGAAATATGGAATATCCTTAAGAAGTATAAGAAGTATGAAGTATACGAAATATGAAATATCCTTAAGAAGTATAAGAAGTATAACATATCTTTGAAGAAGTATTATCAGTATCGAATTCATGAAGAATTGTACAATATATGAAGAAGTATAAGAATTGTATGAAGAAGTATAATAAGTACTTAACCTTCGCAAAATTTAGATATCCGTTGAAGAAGTATAATAAATATGATATAATCTTGAAGAAGTATAAATAATATTGAATTTGTAGAAAAATATTCAATATATGGAGAAGTATAAGAAGTATTTAATTCTCGTAACATTTTACGAGTATGAACGTATCTGTATTTGATTACTATCAAAATCGCATCTTTTGTTAAGTCTTCGTGAAAATTCTTCAATGATGTTATCTTCTTTGATAGGACTTCTTGTAAAAGTTCTTCAATGATATTGACAGAGATGTCTTCTCTTCAGATCTTCATAATGTATATTCTTGTATAATTTCTTCAATGATGTTGATGCAATGAATTTCATTAATTTTTGTGGTCTTATCATGCCTTCCTAAGTAAAGGTCTTATTTTGCCACCTCTTTTATAGCGACAAAATCGCAGGACGTTCTTACACTTTCATGCAAAAACCCATTGATCTTGCCTTATCTTTTTTTTTTTGTATAGTATTTTAGCCTCTTCAGGAATTGTTGCGACAATATGACAGGCCTAAATATTCTTGCGAATGTAAAGCCCCATGACATTGCCGTCTTGCGATGAAATCGCAGGACGTCTCTACACTTTCATGTAGTGACCCATTGATCTCATCTTAACTTCTTTGATTCTGCGAGTTCTTTATTCTTTTCTTTCTTTCTTTCTCTTCTTTTTATTTTTTATTTTTTTAGAAGGCTCGCAGAACTTCATTTTTTGCACAAATATGACAAGCCTTTATGTTTTCGCAAACAAGAAGCCTCGTGACATTTGCGTCTTATAGCACGTATCAGCTCCCTAATGGAGGGTGATGCCCTTTATATTTCCCCTGGTTGCCCCTTCAAGGAAGCGTACATCGACCATACAAGGTTAGCTCTTCCCATCCGGTTCTGCCAACAACCAGCTTTTGATCGCAACCTCTTATCCTTTTTGCCTATAGGGCTTATAGTTACGAGGTTGCACCCTATGGGGTATCTTTGGGCCAAGTGCATCATTTGCCAAGACTTGTCAAAAATGGCAGATGTGGTTCAACCTCACCCGGCACTCTTGACTCAACCGTGTACCTCGACGCCTTGATCATTTTCTGCACTTCTTGGGAAATACAGTATGCCTTAGTCGCCCAACCTAAATCTTCTTACACCGCATTTTATATTGCGTAATGTCGCTAGATTAGGTGAGAATCCAAGGTGTCTAACCCGGATAGGTACCCCATTATTGGGTTGTACCCCTAAATTTTTACCATGTACTAAGGGCCCTTGGTGGTGTTCCGGTTACCCTTAGCCACGTTATAGGTACCCCCTTAAATGACGTACTTTAGGACTTTGCCTCTTACGAAATATAGCTTCGCGAACTAGGGTGTACGCCACAAAGGTTTGCCTGTATAAAATTTTCTGCGGCTCTCTTTCTTTTTGGAGGCTGATCACAGATTGCGGTCTTTTATTCGCAAATTAATGAAATTTTAATCGGAATATAAATTTTGAAACTCGTAACTTTTCCCAATTTCCTGCGAGCAAACAATATTCGTAAAATTTATCACGAAATAAGAATTTTGTTTTGCCACATACCTCATTTCCACGAGAAAACATACTGATTACCTTCTTATATCATCGTAATTTCATTCTCTTTTTCCTTAATCCTCTGCCATTAAATTTTCACTTCTTTTCACAACCTTTGCTCTTTTTCTCCAATTTTCCTTCTCAACAGTTTTTCCTTCGCAAACTTCTACTTCTGTCTCGTAACATTTCTTTCCCTCAGCCCAATCGCCCTTGATAATTCCAATACCCTTCATATGAGGAAACTTTATGCACTGATGTAGAGTAGAAGCTACGCCTAGAATTCCATGAAGCCATGGTCTTCCTATCAAAGCATTATATGGTGATTCGACATCAACAACACAGAACAGAATTTCAGTTCGCATTCCACTTAATGGAATTCGCATGCTCACTTCCCCTTTGGGCTTGTTGGCAGTTCCATTAAAACCATAAATTCTGTAAGTAGAAGGTATTAAATCTGCATCTTTTCCCCCCATAGTTTTGTAAGCAGAATAAAAGAGGATATTGACAGAACTTCCAGTATCAATCAAAATCCTATTAAGACCAATTGATTCTTCCTCCATATCATCTTCGTTTTCCTCCATATTCATGTAAATTGCTAATCTTACTACCAATGGATTATCATGTGCTTCACAACCTTTTGGAATTTCAGTGGCTTCAAAAGAAATTTCATGTTTCTGCCAATCTTCAAGTCGTGAAATTTTTGCGATGTTCATTACTTCCTTTCCTTCACCATCCCTCGCATATACCCTTCTTAACACATTATCATGAAAATCCTCTATGGTTTTATATGAATGAACAATGGAATTACAGAAAACATTCCTTGCTTTTGACCCCACTTCTATATGTAGGATTTCTTCTCCTTTTTCTTTTGTTGTGTTCTCCCTGCGAGTTATGGTTGGAGCCTGTGGTAATTGTTGCGACTGTGTCTGCTTAAGCAAAAATTGATTTAGTTTTCCTTGATCAATCATTCGGAAGATTATCCTCTTGATATTATGGCAATTATTTGTAGAATGTCCATGAAAATGATGATATGAACAAAATTCATGACTTCTTGGACCCATTGGTGGTTCCTTTCCCATGTTCCATGGAGTTGGTATATTCTCTACTAGGATAATTGCTTGCCATATCTTTTCTACACTTGTATTCAAAGGTGGCAACTTTATCTCTTCCCTTACCACTCTTTGACCTCCTTGACCGTTGTTATAATTTTGTCTTTGGTTCCCTTGTCCAAAATAATTTTGCCTTTGTCCCCCATAATTTTCTTGTTGTTGATCTAGTCTTGGAATTTGGTTATTTCCTATTCGATTATAGAAATTCTTCTCTCTATCATACTCTTCTTGATCTCTACTACCCATTGCTACCATTTTTGGCTGGTTATCATTGATTTTCTTCTCTTCTGAAATTTGCGAAGAAGTTTGTGAGGATGTTTGCGAAGTACCTGCTACTACATTGATTTTTTTGGGAAGTAAATTTGCTCCTCCATCTTGATTGCTAGTGTTTGTTACTGGATATGATTCCATACTGTTTTGTTTTTCCTCTAGTGTAATGTACTCTTCTTGCAATTCTCGTAACTCTGTCATCATTATGGAATTCTTTTTTCTGAAGATTTGAACATATAATTGTTCAGTTGCGAACATCGCATTTATGAAGGACAGAATCAAGTATCTCTCATCCACGCGCCCTGCCATATCACTGCACATAGTCTTCCATCGTCTTACCAAATGTTTCAAACTTTCACCTACTCTTTGTTTTAAACCAAATACATCTTCAATACCAAGCCGTGAAGAATGATTTGTGATATATGCTCCAAGGAAAGTTGCTTGAAAATGACTGAATGACGTAATAGTGTTCTTAGGGAGTCCTTCGAACCACTTTAAAGCTTCCCCTGTTAAACTTGATGCGAAATACTTGCATAACACAGCATCATGATTCTACCATTGTAACATGCATCTTATGTATGCTTTAATGTGCTGAATAGCACATGAAGTCCCATCAAAGATACTGGTAAGTGTGGGTAAATTGCATTTTGGTGGAATTCCTCCCAATTGTACTTCTCTAGAAAATGGAGTCCTCGCAGCTTCTTCTATTGCTTCATCTAATTGCCTTCTATCTCCTCCTCTTCTATTGTTTATCATCCCTCTCATTTCTGCTAATTCTCGAAAGATTCGTGCATTTGCCTCAGAATTCTCATCCATTGGTCTTTTTAATGCAGCTTCTTTTCTTCTACATTCTTGCACTTCCTCCCTTGCGATCCTTCGCATTCTATCATATTCTTCATTAATATTTTCATTTGCATAATTTTGCAAATATCGTCTTTCCAAATTATCATAATTGTTCAATTGCAGAGCATCTTGGAATTCTTGTTCTTCCCTTTCTATTCTTCTCATTCTTCTCGTGCGAATATCAGGAATTTCTTCTTCTTCATTTCTCCTTCTTCTGTGATTTATTTCTTCTTGATTTGCTTGTACTCTGATTCGAGAATTTGGTTCATTCCTCTCCATTTCTGTTTGTTGATTTACAATTCTTCTCTTAATTCTTTCATACTCAACATTTTGTTTGTTACGAGCCTCTTCATATCTTCTTACTCCATTCTCGTGATTGTTTTGATGTCTTTTGCTTGTTGTCTCTCAGTTTCTTCCATAAGTTGCTGTTCTTCCTCTCGATTCTGATTGTTTTCTCTAGGATTTGGTCTTGTTCGTAAATTCTCCATATTTTGTTCGTGGTTTGGTATTAAAATGAAACGATTCTCTTGGTTTCTTTCACCTTGATTCTGCGTTTGTTCTTGTATATTATTTTCATTATTGATTATCGGTGAATTTTGCCCTTCTCTTTCTGTTCTAACATTTGATCTTGCAACACTTTGAGATTTCCTTCTTTGTAGCATCTCATTTTCCATCCTCAATTCTTGATTTTGTCTTGTTAACTTGGCACGTTCTTCAGCTTCGATCATTCGTTCTTTTTGGATTCCTTGTCTCAATGTTTCTAACATCTCCCTTTCTCTTTCAAGAATTGTTCCTCCCATCAACCTCCCATTTTCTCTGATTTGTGGTTCTCTATCTTCTTCTTCTAGTGTATCAGTTCTCCAAGTGTGTATACTCACTTGATCATGATCTCCTATTTGTTGAGCTTGATTTCTTCGATTACTCCTTCTCCTACTAGGTTCTCCTATTATATTTGCTTCTCCTCCTGCTAGTCTTACACTTCTTCTTACTTCAGTTAATGGTTCTGATGTGTTTCTTCTTCTTGTCATTTTTCTGGTACAGGAATTCTTCAAATCCCTGTTTCTAGCGCCAATTATGTAGTTGCAGAATAACCTACAACTACACCCTCAATAGAATTAGTAAAAACTCAAGAAGTTCTTGATGATGAATGACAATTTTCTTATTAATGTTCTCAATTGATTACAAAGAAGTATCTAAATGGAATTAGAATAGTTACAATTTTCTCTATTCTCTTTCCTAAGATATTTTCTAACACTCACTAAAAGAACCTCTCTGAATTTCACATTTGAACTTCTATTTATAGTAAAATTTATACAGCTGTACGTGAGTTGCGAAGTATCGCAACTTATACTCGCAAAATTACTCCATCCTCGCAAAACTTCATATTTCTCCACGCTTCTTCTATCATCGTATCATTTTATAACTCTTTTCTCCTTTATTTATTACGATACTCGTGAACTATTATCTTGCGATATTTAGTACCTACAGTTTGAGTTCTCAGGAAACATATCTTTTCACTTTGATCCCATTATTATGAATTCTGTAAGAGACATTATAGCATATTATCTAAATTAGGCATCACTTTGAACATATTCTGTATTATGATGCAGGAAAGAAAGCAGGAATGTGATTGAAAATGAAGTTGTGTACTGACTTAAACCATGAGGTCAAGGTGTGTCTCTGTTATTCTTTCGGTATCCAATTATGCCATGGATTATGCCATGGCCCGACCATGATTTCGCGACGCCAAAACTTTTCTCAGGCAATGAACCAAAAATACCCGACAAACGTTTTCCTTACCTGAACTCTTTTGCTATATCCGGCCATCCATTCCTTGGGTTTCCTGATATATCTATGACTTCATTAATATTTATATGTTTCCTAATCTTAACACCCAAAAGCTGTAAGTTCTCTCTTGGCTCTCTGTACAAACCCTAAACAATCTGTCTTTTTTTGTTTTGTTTATTGTTTAATCTTATTCCCAGCAAGGGTTCGTATTATTCGTCATCTAACCCCGGATTTTTTTTTTTTTATTTGTTTTGGTTTGATTTCCCCTCACCATCCTCTTATCTTATTCGTCGCAGGTAATTAAGAGACGTTCTAATGATTATTGTCAAGCATGTCTTCTTATTCCTTTTACAAGAAGCTATCGATTGAGACCAAAAGAACACAGTACTGGTGTGTTCTTTTAGGGACAAACAGGAATGGATATTATATTCATCCGCCCGTATCTGCTTCTTAATACGGACGTCCATTCCTTCCTCAGATGATATATTTGTGTTTCTAAGGAATGATGTTCTGAAAGAAGGTATGCATGTTTCATCAGTCTTTGTTGCTTTATTAAGTTAATAAGGTTAATTTCATAGATAATCATGTTTTTATCTCATTCAAAAAGCAGCTAGCTAAAGTTATTTTTTATAGGTGGTTTCTACCATTGGCGTTGCGATTCTGTTTCTATGGTAAGGTATGTTTTTGTTTTTCGTTGAGTCTGAATTTTGTTTTGGTTTTAAGTTTATTTCATCCTTCATGGATGTTTGAAACTCCTAAAATCATTGCATTAGGGTCTGTTGTTCGCATATAAATCATTTGCACTGATAATGGTTGCCTCGATCTTTACTTTTTTGAGTGTTTAGGTTAACAAAATCGAAGTTCAGTATGCCAGAACTGCGCGCACAATAAGTTACCCTTCAGTGGTAATGGAGCTGAACTATAAGCGTACAATGGGTTTGGAGCTGAGGACTCAAATCTTGGCAGTGAGGATGGTGATGATGAGCATATGGAGTTGGTGCTGTGGTGTTGAGCTGTTAATATTGGATTGTTAAGGATGTATGACTGGTGATGAGAAGATATGGAAGAGAATCAGCGATATTTTGATGATCGTGGTCAGTGGTAATGGTTTATGTTCTCAGGGTTTGAAAGGGGTATGTTTCCAGCGAAGAGAATCGAATAGAAGAAATCAGATATATGTATACGAATATATGTTGCCATTAATATATGGTGATGCAGCAGAGAAATTGCTGTCATTGGTTGATCATCTCGCTGGTGGGTCACTCGCGTAGGAAATCAGATTGGTTGATCGCTTCCAAAAGGTTTGTACTGCTACTGGGGTGTCACGACGTTTTTTCCATGTGGTAAGTTGGACGGGGTTTAACGAGAAGGTTCCTTTAAATATTTTTCAGGCGAGAGGAATATATTGCTTAATTCATTGAGGTTTCAGTGACGGTGATGTAACTATCGCAGTGATGTTGGTTCAATAAAGTTGTTGGTGTTTTGTGGTACTCGGTGATAGAATATGAAGCTGCAATTGGGTAGAAAGATGGCAGTTGTGATGAAGTCATTTGTGAATCAATACTGAGATGAAGATGGTTAGATCGAGAAAAACCAATTAACGGTGCCATGAAGTTGAATACTGTCATATGGGTGTTTAGTGTTCAGGGGAGAAGAGAAGTGTTCTCTGTTGTGTATTGATGGTGGAAAAGAAACATGGAGGCAGTGATGGTGAATGGATGAAATACGGAAGTTTAGAATTTGTGTTTGACAAGGAAACTTGGTATTAGTTTACTAACTCGAGTTTGAATATTATAGATGGATGCCGATAGAAGTTGAAGAATTTTTCAGCCTTTAAAATATTATGGTTGCCGAGAAAAACATGTCATGGGAGGAAAAGGAATGTTCTGTTGCCGAGAAGAACAAGGAATAGTTGATCGGTCTTTAGAGGTTGACAGATCTGAGTTATGAAGAAGCGATGTTGCTGGAGATTTGGGGTTTCACGACAAAAAAAAAGTGTTAATGAAGTTAGTAAAGTTTTACCACATGAGCGATTGATGATCTCACTCTACTGTTCTATTTATTATCCCAAGGCCATATGCAAATCAAAATACGGTTCCAAGTTTCTTTTCAAATTAAACGAATAAAAAGTTTTAGTTCAATACAAAAATTAATAATATACATTTGGTAGATTTTTCTTTCTTACAATCATGTCCCATGGAAAGGTGGTTAAGTAATTCAGGGTACAACAACTCACACTATTGTTCTATTTGCTGTCCTAAGGTCAGTTAAGTCAAGTTGTGGTTCTAAGTTTCTTTAAAAATGAAACGAATCCAAAGTTTCAGTTCAATACGTTCAATACTAAAATGAGTATTATATACATTTGGTAGTTTTTAATCTTTTAATATAGTGGATTCCTATATAAAATACACAATAATTTGTTTGTATAAGAGATTTGATCGTATCAATTAATGTGCTCTACTGCAGGTAAAAGTTGTTTCAAATGTGGTTCCCTGATCACAAGGCCAAAGATTGCATCGGAAACCCTACTACGAAAGTATGTTCTATAAGATAGGAACATCGGTTTGTGTAAATAAGAATCAAGTGTGCAATATTTATTAATAAGCTACCATTTAAATTTGGAGAGTATTTTCCTTCGTTACTTTAAAAGCCTGCTTGTAGCAAAACTCGGTTGCAGTTATGAAGTTATGAGTTGGTGATCGATGGTGATGCCAATGATGGCTTTGGACGAGAAAAGAGGCGGGGAGACCAATCAAAGGGCGGACGGGGAACGTGAATTTTCTCCGATGATGGTGTCCTTAAATTTTCTTCACGCCTATCCTGCTACTATGATCCAACTAATTAAACACGCTATTGTGACCCGACTAACTAACACACTATAATATGACACGACCAACTAAATATTGGGACCGTTCTGTTATGACCCGACTAACAAAATTTTCTTCTGGATATTATAGACAGGACCAACTAATGCACTAATTTAAATGTGGACACTATATTTTCCTTTAATTTTTCTCGACCGTCGGGGCCGTAGGACCCGGCCCCCTTCGGCTAATATGATCCAACTAATTAAACACGCTACAATGACCCGACTAACTAATACACTATAATATGACACGACCAATTTCATATTGGGACCGTTCTACTATGACCATACTAACTAAATATGTTGCCGACGATTATAGACAGGATCAACTAATGCACTAATTTAAATGTGGGCTACATATGCCTTTAAATTTTCTCGACTGCCGGGGCCATAGGACCCGGATCCCTCCGGCTATTATGATCCAACTAATTAAACACGCGTCCTGACTAACCAACACATTATAATATGACACATCTAACTAAATATTGAGATCGTTCTGCTATGACCCGACTAACTAAATATGCTCCTGGATATTATAGACAGGACCAACTAACTAAATTTGCTCTTGAATATTATAGACACAGGACCAACTGACACACTAATTAAAATGTGTGCACTACATCTTCCTTTAAATTTTCTCGACCGCCGGGGCCATAGGACCCGGCCCCTCCGGCTACTATGATCCAATTAATTAAATACTCTACAGTGACCCGACTAACTAACACATTATATAATATGACACGACCAACAAAATATTTTTATTGATCTACTATACTATGACACGACTAACTAAATATGCTCTCAATTATTATAGATATGACCAACTAACACACTAATTTAAATGTGGGCACAACATGTACCTTTAGATTTTCTCTACCGAGCCCTCCGGCTATTATGATCCAACTAATTAAACACGCTATGTGATCCAACTAAAATTCTATGGTAATATACTGACCGACCGACCAAACAATAAACAAAACTTTAAAAAGGTTGAGCCTTGACGGAACATGAAAAATTGATTAGAGGTTACAAAAACTTTTCAAAAATCGACAAGAGGTTGAGCGCCGGCCGCAGGCACCAGTTGGTTAGGGCAAACAAAAAATATTTTGATAAGTTATTCGACGCTTATATATAAATTAAGAGATTAATAACAGTAGAGATTAATAATAACAAAAAATATGAACATATTAACATTATCCATGTCATATTATATAGTATGTTAGTTAGTCGGGTCACAGTAGGTTTAATTAGTTGGATAGTAGTAACCGTAAGGGGCCTGTGGCCGACGCTCAACCTCTTGTCGATTTTTGAAAAGTTTTTATAACCTGTTATCGATTTTCCATGTTCCGTCGAGGCTCAACTTTTTAGAGTTTGGTTTATTGTTTGGTCGGTCGGTCAGTATATTTCCGTAGAATTTTAATTGGATCACAGTAACGTATTTAATTAGTTGGATCATAATAGCCAGAGTGGTCGGGTCCTACAGCCCCGGCGGTAGAGAAAATCTAAACATACATGTAGTGCCCACAATTAAATTAGTGTGTTAGTTGGTCATGTCTATAATAGTCGGGAGCATATATTTAGTTAGTTGGTCATGTCTATAATATTCATGAGCATATTTAGTTAGTCGGGTCATAGAAGAACGGTCTCAATATTTAGTTGGATGTGTCATGTTATAATGTATTGGTTAGTCAGGACATTGTAGTGTGTTTAATTAGTTGGATCATAATAGCCGTAGGGGTCCGGGTCCTACGGCCTCGGCGGTCGAGAAAATTTGAAGAAAGATGTAGCCCACATTTAAATTAGTGCATTAGTTGATCCTGTCTATAATCGTCGGCATCATATTTAGTTAGTCTGGTCATAGTAGAACGGTCTCAATATTTAATTGGTCGTGTCATATTATAGTGTATTAGTTAGTCAGGTCATTGTAGCATGTTTAATTAGTTGGATCATAGTAGCCGGAGGGGGTCGGTTTTTACGGCCTCGGCGGTCGAGAAATTTTAAGGCAAATGTAGTGCCCACATTTAAATTAGTGCATTAGTTGGTCTTGTCTATAATATCCAGGAGCGTATTTAGTTAGTCGGGTCATAACAGAACGGTCCCAATATTTATTTGGTCGTATCATATTATAGTGTGTTGGTCAGTCGGTACACTATAGCGTATTTAATTATTTCGATCATAATAGCCGGAAGGGGATGGGTCCTACGACCCCGGCGGTCGAGAAAATTTAAAGGTAGATGTAGTGTCCACATGTAAATTAGTGTGTTAGTTGGTCCTGTCTATAATAGTCGGGAGCATATTTAGTTAGTTGGTTTTGTCTATAATATTCAGGAGCATATTTAGTTAGTCGGGTCATAGCAGAACGGTCTCAATATTTAGTTGGTCATGTCATATTATAGTGTGTTGGTCATTCGGGACAGTATAGCGTATTTAATTAGATGGATAATAATATCCGGAGGGGGCCGGGTCCTACGTCCCCGGAGGTCGAGAAAATTTAAAGGCAGATGTAGTGCTCACATTTATATTAGTGCGCTAGTTGGTCATGTATATAATAGCTAGGAGCATGTTTAGTTAGTCGGGTCATAGCATAACGGTCCCAATATTTAGTGGTCGTGCAATATTATAGTGTGTTGGTTAGTCGGGACACTAAGGCGTATTTAATTAGTTCGATCATAATAGCCGGAGGGGGCCGGGTCCTACGGCCCCGGTGGTCGAGAAAATTTAAAGGAAGATATAATGCACACATTTAAATTAAATTAGTGTGTTAGTTGGTCCTGTCTATAATAGTCGGGAGCATATTTAGTTATTCGGGTCATGGAATAACGGTCCTAATATTTAGTTGGTCGTGTCATATTATAGTGTGTTAGTTAGTCGGGTCACTGTAGTGTGTTTAATTATTTGGATATTAGTAGCCGGAGGGGGTTGGGTCTTACGGCCCCGGCGGTAGAGAAAAATTTAAAGCAAATGTAGTGCCCACATTTAAAATAGTGTATTAGTTTATCCTGTGTATAACAGTCAGGAGCATATTTAGTTAGTCGGGTCATAGCAGAACGGTCCCAATATTTAGTTTGTCATGTCATATTTTTATTATGTTAGTTAGTCGGGTCATAGAAACGTGTTTAATTAGTTGGATCATAGTAGCCGGAAGGGGCCGGGGCTGGAGAAATTTTAATTGCAGAAGTAGTGCCCACATTTAAATTAGTGTGTTAGTTAGTCATGTCTATTATAGTCGGGAGCATGTTTAGTTAGTCGGGAGCATATTTAATTAGTCGATCCCAATATTTAGTTGATCTGTCATATTATAGTGTGTTAGTTAGTCGGGTCACAGTAGCGTATTTAATTAGTTGGATGATAGTATCCGGAAGGGGTCGGGGCCTACATCCCCGGCGGTGGAGAAATTTTAAAGTTAGAAGTAGTGCCCACATTTAAATTACTGTGTTAGTTAGTCTTGTCTATAATAGTCGGGAGCATGTTTAGTTAGTTGGGAGCATATTTAATTAGTCGGTCCCAATATTTAGTTGGTCGTGTCATATTATAGTATGTTAGTTAGTCGGGTCACAATAGCGTGTGTAGTTGCGGATTATCTCACAACTACACCCTCATAAGAATCCATTAAAATGATTCCTAAACCTAATTAATTTGATATGAAACTAAGAATTAAGGTACTAAAATTATAAAGAGACACAAAGATTTTTACGTGGTTCGATCAATGTGATCTACATCCACGGTGCTTCACTAGTGATTGTATGTGATTACATGATTTTACAATTGAGACTCCATTAATGAATATTTGGAGCTCTAGAATTTTTGGGGAAGAAGATGATAAAGAAAATAAATCTCTCCTAACATTTTTCTCTTTCCTCCTAAAATCATCCCCTCTCTCAAAATGTGTCTCCCCCCTTCCTCTCATGCCTAAATGGATATTTATATGATTTTACACATTGGATAACAACTAATCTTTCCCTTAATTTCGGATCAAAGAATCATCATACGAACCTTCGCAAATTTACTTCACGAACTTCCTTTACTCGTAAAACGTTCTTCGTGATTTCTTTATCTTCGCAAAATATTCTATACTCGCAAAATGTATTTTCTCTCCATAATTTCGTAAGTTATCATTTGCTGTGATATTCCGCTCCTACATCTTGCCTCTTTTTTCTTGAATATTGCTTGAAGAGCGATCTTTAAGAAAAAAATCCGTTGTTGTAGTAATCTTTGATCTTTGTTGATGAAGGAACGAGCGAAATAATACTAGTCTTGAAAAGTATATACTTGCCTCTATTCTTTTGCGAAGTCCCAGAATGTTGCGAAGTAAATAAGAAGTATCAACCATTGAAGTATAAGAAGTATGAAGTATCCTTGAAGAAGTATAAGAAGTACTTAATCCTCGAAATATATAAGAAGTATGAAGTATCCTTAAGAAGTACTTAATCCTCTAAATGTAAGAAATATTGCGAACCCATCATGCGAACTCTCACTCCATGTTCTTTGCCTCATGCTATGCTGTAATGCAAATAAAAATTTAGATTAGTATTCAACATTTCTTTTATTAAAATTTCTTATTTTTTATTTATATGCTACTTCAAAATCTTTTTGTTTGTTTTGATTTCCTTTATATTATCTATTTCATCTCTCTTGACAAATATTTTTCCATGGAAATGATCCTAATAGGTACCCCCTCATATGACGCACTGAGGTTCTTTGCCTTTTACGAGTATACGCCATAAAGGTTTTCCAGCTACTACTCTCCATGTCGAATATCATATCATTGGAAATAAAGTAAATTTTTCAAGAGAAATATATAAATTGATTTGTGCGAGATGTTTTTCTCGGTTTCTTTTGTAATTGTGAAATCTTGAGATCTTTGTAATTGTATAATCTTTGTAATTGTGTGATTGAATCGCTTTTTGTAAATCAAATCAAAAATCTTTTATTTTTCGTAAGAAAATAAAATGTTTAAGGAAAGAGGTACTTAGCTTTTATGTGAGTCGTTGTTGTCTCTTGCGAAGTATGTGATTTGCTTGCGAAGCTAGCATCGTCTTGCATGTTCTCATAGCATACCAATTATTCTAGCCCACTCTTGCGAAATAGAATTCTGCTGTTTTGCGGACTTTTGCGAAGTAAACGAATATTTGCGAAGTATTGGTGTTGCGAACGTTCACAAAGTGAATATTTGCGAAGTGTAAAAGTAAAAATGCTGCCTCTGCGAACGTTCATAAGATTTGACCCTACGAAGATGATATTCGTAAGTATATCACAGAAAAGAATTTTGATGGGGACCATCTTCGTAAGCACCATCTTCGTAAGAATTTTGATGGGGATCATCTTCATAAGTATATGGGACCATATTCGTAAGTATGTAGTTGTTCGCAAGCACCATCTTCGTAAGTATGTAGTATATCTCCAACCGATCCAAACTTCATGAGTAGACCTTCAACGATTCCTGGTGATAAAGGGTGAAAAGGAACCCTTACAAGAGAAATCCACGCTGGGTTAGTGGTGTTAACAAATGGCCACCACCGCATGAATTTAATTTCTCCGCTTAGAAATTCTATACTCTTTTGATTGATGATCATATCATACTCTCTTGCAAATGAGGTAAAGAAGATTCCAATATCAGGACCAAAATTTTATCATGAGTATGAAAAGAGGTTTTAATTCGATCCTCCACCATTCTCCAATCTGTAGGTTCCTGGTTATTAATGTGTGTTGGTAGTAGGGAATCCTTCTTGTTTAATTTTGCTGTTGATTCCTTTTCTTGCAACAACGAATTTTCTTCCAAATTTCCCCATTGACAATCTGTGCTTGGTAGTATTTCCCCTCTTACATCGCAGTATTGTTTTAAAAATTCATCGTGAATCGTTTTTTGAAGATGAAATCGTGTTGCTGATAAAAACTTTGGCTTCTTTCATGTTTAGTTGTATTTTCTTCAACTCCTTCGAAGTTCTGCTGATGTGTTTGTGAATGCAAATTGTTCCCTGAAATTTCCACTTTTTGCCTTGAAGCTTATGGATACAGTGAGATATTTTGATAATTGTACTAAACTTTACTGGAACTTTCTTGAATTAAATATCAGATTGGATAAATCCATTACTCTCTCCCTGTTTCTAGCGCCAATTATGTAGTTGCGGATTATCTCACAACTACACCCTCATAAGAATCCATTAAAATGATTCCTAAACCTAATTAATTTGATATGAAACTAAGAATTAAGGTACTAAAATTATAAAGAGACACAAAGATTTTTACGTGGTTCGATCAATGTGATCTACATCCACGGTGCTTCACTAGTGATTGTATGTGATTACATGATTTTACAATTGAGACTCCATTAATGAATATTTGGAGCTCTAGAATTTTTGGGGAAGAAGATGATAAAGAAAATAAATCTCTCCTAACATTTTCTCTCTCCTCCTAAAATCATCCCCTCTCTCAAAATGTGTCTCCCCTTCCTCTCATGCCTAAATGGATATTTATATGATTTTACACATTGGATAACAACTAATCTTTCCCTTAATTTCGGATCAAAGAATCATCATACGAACCTTCGCAAATTTACTTCACGAACTTCCTTTACTCGTAAAACGTTCTTCGTGATTTCTTTATCTTCGCAAAATATTCTATACTCGCAAAATGTATTTTCTCTCCATAATTTCGTAAGTTATCATTTGCTATGATATTCCGCTCCTACATATAGTTGCGGATTATCTCACAACTACACCCTCATTAGAATCCATTAAAATGATTCCTAAACCTAATTAATTTGATATGAAACTAAGAATTAAGGTACTAAAATTATAAAGAGACACAAAGATTTTTACGTGGTTCGATCAATGTGATCTACATCCACGATGCTTCATTAGTGATTATATGTAATTACATGATTTTAAAATTGAGACTCCATTAATGAATAATTGGAGCTCTAGAATTTTGGGGAAGAAGATGATAAAGAAAATAAATCTCTCCTCACATTTTCTCTCTCCTCCTACTAAAATTATCCTGTTTCTCAAAATGTGTCTCCCCTTTTCTCTCATGCCTAAATGGCTATTTATATGATTTTACACATTGGATAACAACTAATCTTTCCCTTAATTTCGGATCAAAGAATCATCATACGAACCTTCGCAAATTTACTTCACGAACTTCCTTTACTCGTAAAACGTTCTTCGTGATTTCTTTATCTTCGCAAAATATTCTATACTCGCAAAATGTATTTTCTCTCCACAATTTCGTAAGTTATCATTTTCTGTGATATTCCGCTCCTACATCTTGCCTCTTTTTTCTTGAATATTGCTTGAAGAGCGATCTTTAAGAAAAAATCCGTTGTAGTAGTCTTTGATCTTTGTTAATGAAGGAACGAGCGAAAGAATATCAAACTCAAAAAGAATATACTTGCCTCTATTCTTTTGCGAAGTTCTGAAGCTTTAAGAAGTAATTAGAAGTATCATCTTGCGAAGTATGAAGTATGTGAAGTATCTTGAAGAAGTATGAAGTATAAGAAATATAAAATATCCTTGAAGAAGTATAAGAAGTACTTAATCCTCGAAATATATAAGAAGTATGAAGTATCCTTAAGAGAGTGATAAATATTGCCTCTGTTCATGTGAAATTATTATTCCACTTTTGGTGAGGATTCTTGCTAAGAAGATAAAGAACATCAAATATTTTCTTGGGTATCCATAGTTGCCTCTGTTCTTTATCTTCGAAAGAGAATTCTTGAGAAAATGTTGAATAATTAAATTGCATCTCTATTGTTATGTTGCCTCTGCCTCAAGTGGTAACCCTGTTATCTTCTGAATATTTCTACGAATTCCTGAGTTTTTCTACGCATTTTTGAACTTCTGAATAGTGCTGCGAATAGTGTTGCGAACATACTGTTGCGAATCATACTGTTGCGAACATACTATTGCGAATCATACTGTTGCGAATGTACTGTTGAGAATCATACTGTTGCGAATATAGTGTTACGAACATAGTGTTGCGAATATAGTTTTACGAATATAGTGTTACGAACTATGAATAGTCCTGCGAATTATGAACTTTTCTGCGAAGTTTCGTGGTATTTTCCTGTAAAATTTTGTACAATACTTGTGCGAATATAATATTTATGTAATGATTATGTTATGAAATATGTATGCGATGCTTATGCCATGAAATGTTTATGCAATGCATTTATGATGCAAATATAATGCTTGAATGATGCGAGTATGATGCTTGTATGATGTGAATACTTATCTATTATAATGCATATTTCAAGTTTCTGTTACTTAGCTCATTTTTCCGTAGTAAAATTGATATAACTTTGAGTTGCTTCCATTCATATAACTATCTTCGCAAGTTTATTTATGTATTTTCTTATATATATATTCGTCTTTGATCGCGAATGAAATCGCTTCTTCTTCGTGAAAATTCTTCAATGGGATTGTCTTCTTTGTTTCTTCAATGGGATTGTCTTCTTTGTTTCTTCAATGGGATTGTCTTCATGATATATATTCTCTTCAAAATTCTTCAATGATACTGATGGACTTAATTGTTGTGGTCTTATCATGCCTTCCTAAGTAAAGGTATTATTTTGCCACCTCTTTTGTGATAATATTTTGTATTTGCGATAATATGACAAGTCTGAACATTCTTGCGAATATACAACCTCGTGACATTATCGTCTTGCGATGAAATCGCAGGACGTCTTTACACTTTCATGCAAAAACCCATTGATCTCATCTTATCTTCATTGTTATGTTCTGCGAGTTCTTTTTTCTTTTCTTTTTCTTTTTCTTTATCTTTTTTTTTTTATTTTTTTAGAATGCTCGCAGAACTTCATTTGTTGCACAAATATGACAAGCCTTTATGTTTTCGCAAACAAGAAGCCTCGTGACATTTGCGTCTTATAGAACGTATCAGCTTCCTAATGGAGGGTGCTGCCCTTTATCTTCCCCCTGGTTACCCCTTCAAGGAAGCGTACATCGACCATACAAGATTATCTCTTCCCATCCGGTTCTGCCAACAACCAGCTTTTGATCGCAACCTCTTATCCTTTTTGCCTATAGGGCTTATAGTTACGAGGTTGAACCCTATGGGGCATCTTTGGGCCAAGTGCATCATTTGCCAAGACTTGTCAAAAATGGCAGATGTGGTTCAACCTCACCCGGCACTCTTGACTCAACTGTGTACCTCGACGCCTTGATCGTTTTCTGCACTTCTTGGGAAAGACAGTATGCCTTAGTCTCCCAACCTAAATCTTCTTACACCGCATTTTATATTGCGTAATGTCGCTAGATTAGGTGAGAATCCAAGGTGTCTAACCCGGATAGGTACCCCATTATTGGGTTGTACCCCTAAATTTTTACCATGTACTAAGGTCCCTTGGTGGTGTTCCGGTTACCCTTAGCCACGTTTATAGGTACCCCCTTAAATGACGTACTTTAGGACTTTGCCTCTTACGAAATATAGCTTCGCGAACTAGGGTGTACGCCACAAAGGTTTGCCTGTATAAAATTTTCTGCGGCTCTCTTTCTTTTTTGGAGGCTGATCACAGATTGCGGTCTTTTATTCGCAAGTTAATCGTAAATGGCGGTATTTTTTCGCCTTTTTAAAAATTCATCGTAAAAAATTTATGTATATAAAATGTTGAATTTTTTCATGAAATGTTTAGTATAAGAAGTATGAAAAGTATGAGAAGTATTAATCAAAATTGTTCTATAGAAATATATGAATTTAATTTTCTCTATTTTTTGTAATTTTGAAGTCTTTGAAATTTTTTGAGATCGTTAAATTTTTGCGATAAACTCATTTTTGAATCTTGCGATTGTATCACTTTTCACCAATCTAAAAAATCTTTGAAATGTTTTGAAATCTTAGAAATTGTAGAAATCTTGCGAGTATATCGCTTTTGGGGAATAAAATCAAAAATCTTTTGTCTTTTGTAAATAAAATATTCAGGGAAATGGTACTTACCTTTTTACGGCTTGTTGTTGTCTCTTGTGAAGTATATGACTTGTCATTTCTTGTGAAATAATCTCCCACTTTCTTCTTGCGAAATAACCAAAGATGTTGCGAAGTGTTCATGCTGCGAACATTCACAAAATTAATTTTCTCTTCCTTTATCGTCAGCTCGTTGCCTCTTCTAGAAGCGATTATTGATGCTCTCTTTCCTGAGCTCTTTGTTTGTTGTTCTTCCACATCTCCTTTGATGTTTATTGTTTCTCCTTAGTTGATGTCCATGGTGATCTCTGCTATTAGCTCAAATTCTTTTCTTTTTTTTTCGCTTGCTTTTATGCGTCTTTTGATTGTGTTATACGAACTGGAATCATCTTGGTAATCTGTAGCCTCCTATAACTCTGTTAAGTGAATGCAATTGCTTAAACTTGCTGCTCCTGCCATTCGAAAAACTTGTGTTGTTCGCAACTTGTGTTGATTATTCGCAGAATTTGTTTGTTGTTCGTAACTTTGTTGATAATTTGCAGAACTTGTTTGCTATTCGTGACCATTGAGGTGAATCGCTTTGTTTAAACTTTCCTTGGATAATGTCTCCATCCCATTTCTTTGGTTTTGAAATATGCCTGGACCTGTTAATGAAACTTCTTTTTTTTTTTTTTTTTTTTACTACATTTGCTTCCCTTACTGCTACAGTTTAACTTTGAAATTTCTCCATTAACTTCCCACGAAGTAAGATAATTTCGAACTTCCCTTTGAGCTTAATCTTATTGATATTATTTTGGTTTAATGAATATCCCTGAGCTTCGTAAACTCGTTATTGATATTATTTCGGTTTAACTCTTCGTTGGAATTGATGACGGAGTAATGAATCTCGTAATCTTGTATTTTGAATATCCCTTAATATTATTGATATTATTGCTGGAGTAGAATCTCGTATCTTTCCTCCCTCTGACTCCTCTAACTTCGATTTAAATATTAACCTTCCTCAAATCATCATGACTTTGCTAATGTTGATGACGAAATGGTATTCATTGCTGCCTCTTCTCTTGTTGCCAGTTGACAAAGCTACATTATCTCTTCTTCATAAGTCTATTTTCTTCTCTTCAACTCTATTTTCGTTCTTCCGTCTCTTTACCTTTCTTTGTTTCGCACAAACACTAATGAGGTTTTTGTATGCGGATAAAACTCTTTTGTTGTAACTTCCACTCCGTTAACTAGAAACACACAGTACTTGAACCAACAATACTTGAAACAGCAGTTCCAGTCTCATGAAATTTTCTTTAATCAATGAACATTTAGCACCATCATTCTTTGAGCTACTGCATTTTGCCTTGCTGATGTACGTTTCCCTGTTGATTTCATCTTTGGCTGTTTGATATTCTTCTTTCTTGGTAGTCGCTTAATAACTTCCTAACTTCTTATGCTTCGCAACGTTTCTTCCTAGGTCCTCTTCTTTCACGAAGTATCTATTCCCATGACTATCTATTATTTCACGAAGTATATCATTCAAAGTTTAAACTTTACGTAAAACCTCCTCCCTTTGTTTCATTGGATCTGAGGTTAATTTTGCAAGTGATACTAAGAACCTCGCAGCTACTGATGGTTGTCTGCAGCTATTAATTTTGATATTTTACTATTGTTTTCTTTCTTCACGTGAACCTTTCAGGACTTCTTCCTCCTTCCTCGTCATCTGAAGCTACTGACATTGCCTATTTCATTAATGTATGTTTCTTCTTCTTCATTTGTTGCTATATTCCGTCTGCGATTGAATTTTTTCCAAACTCAAGACAAGGTTTCATGTTTGCATTATAGTAGATGATAGCTGCTCTATCAAACTGTCAGTTGGAGTTTTTTTTTCTGTCAATTGAGTTGATTATTGATAACTTACTGGAGTTTCTCAAAATTAACTAAGTCACCTTCACTAACGTTTGTCTTGCTTCTTTAACTTGGATAACTTCATGGAACTCTTCATATGAAGTATTTATTTTCGCTGCGAATGTTCGCAACTTACTCATCTGAAGCTGTATCTTCTTCTCTTGATAGGAATGCTTTTAATTGATTTTGTTTCGTAAAATTGATGGAAGAAATCCTATTTTGTATGGCTTATCACTGGAGTTGCCGTGACTTTGTCAATAGGAAACATCAAAAGTATTAGTAACCTTCTCCCATCGTTTTCTTCTTCAAAATTTATTGTTGATAAATGAGGTGAAGGGGATAATGAATCTTTCTGCAACATTTTACTTTCTGTAACTAAACACTCGCAAAAAATGAGGTGAATGGGAATCGAACTTTCGATGTCAAAGTTACTATCTTCATTACTGAACCATCTTTACTTCTTTCCGTTTCTGAAGGTTTTGACCTAGATTTTTAATTTTCTCCGAACTTGCGACCTCTCTTTTGTTCATTCATTTCTCGAGCCATCTTTGCAAATCTCAGTTGGTGACTAAAATTGCAGCGTTTTTTCTTTAATCTCATCTTTGTTTTATTTCTTCATAAATTGTTATCTGCTCTTGTTGTTATCATATTTCTACGATCCTCTATAGAAATTTCTTCAATCAACAATTTCTGCGATCATCTTCTTCTTCTGAGCACAGAATTCCTCAACTAAAAACTTCCATTTTTCCCTTGAATTTCACCACAACAATTAATCTTTTCTCTCATTCTCTTCATGTCTTTGAATTGTTGATGATGTTATCCCCTGAAAATGTGGTTTCTTCCATAGAATTTTCCATTTTGAACCTAAAATTTGTAGATCTCAATAGAAAGTATGGAAATTAACTAATATTCATAGAAATTCTTGATTCAACAAGTTACAGGAAGGATAAATCCATTACTCTCTCCCTGTTTCTAGCGCCAATTATGTAGTTGCGGATTATCTCACAACTACACCCTCATTAGAATCCATTAAAATGATTCCTAAACCTAATTAATTTGATATGAAACTAAGAATTAAGGTACTAAAATTATAAAGAGACACAAAGATTTTTACGTGGTTCGATCAATGTGATCTACATCCACGGTGCTTCACTAGTGATTATATGTAATTACATGATTTTACAATTGAGACTCCATTAATGAATAATTGGAGCTCTAGAATTTTTGGGAAGAAGATGATAAAGAAAATAAATCTCTCCTCACATTTTCTCTCTCCTCCTACTAAAATTATCCTCTTTCTCAAAATGTGTCTCTCCTTTCCTCTCATGCCTAAATGGCTATTTATATGATTTTACACATTGGATAACAACTAATCTTTCCCTTAATTTCGGATCAAAGAATCATCATACGAACCTTCGCAAATTTACTTCACGAACTTCCTTTACTCGTAAAACGTTCTTCGTGATTTCTTTATCTTCGCAAAATATTCTGTACTCGCAAAATGTATTTTCTCTCCACAATTTCGTAAGTTATCGTTTGATGTGATATTCCGCTCCTACATAGTTGGATCATAGTAGCCGGAAGGGGCCTGAGCCTACGGTCCCGGCGGTGGAGAAATTTTAAAGGCAGAATTAGCGCCCACATTTAAATTAGTGTGTTAGTTAGTCCTGTCTATAATAGTCGGGAGCATGTTTAGTTAATCGGTAGCATATTTAATTAGTCGGGCTGAATATTTAGTTGGTCGTGCCATATTATAGCGTGTTAGTTATTCGGGTCACAGTATCGTGTTTCATTATTTGGATCATAATAGCCTAGACTTAGCCTATTGGTTAGACCTACAACTTCCATTTGCCTGCTATTCAAGGTTTACCAACCTATTCTGATAGAGCCCCACTTGTATAAACATATTGTTAAGGATTTTGGATGCGTTATGCTCGGTTGACATCCCAATATAAATGGTAAAATACATTTACAATAGAGTAATGAAATTTGGTTAATATTCCGACAATGGAAAACATGTTCCGGCAGTACTAAGTTGTAAAAAACTAGTTTCAGATAACCAGTTTCAGACAGCCACACTAATTTGAATGAATATATTATTATAACCAATAAATCCTCGTAGAAAACCAGTTTCAGATACAACCACAACAACACTGCATATATGGCATTAAAAATGCTTACCAAATTAGGTGGTTGGGCACTCCAACATCTTCAACCCATGACCAAGGGAGTTTAGCTGAATGCAATTTATAAATTTTCATAATCCACTTATGGAAACAATATTGATGAATTGATAATATTGATAACAAGAGACCAAATAAAATGTTCACAAAATAAAAGCTCGTTCCTGCAAGACAATGAAAAAAGATTCAATGAAATACCAAGGTATCTTGTTGTGGATGATATTATGCATATTAGCAAATGCCTAAACCAAAACATGTCATTACTATGGGAGCCTGCACTATTACATGACAAATTGAAATGTTAAAATCAATATATATGATTTGGCATTAATATTTTTCCTAAGTACCTGAATTTTTACACTTTCAGTCAAAAGCCCCAGTACTGCACCAAATAAAGATCATATTATCAACAAAAATATACCATTAAAGAAGAAGAGGTTACGTATGTAAAATATATACACCAATAGTATTCTAAATTCTAGTCGAGTTGTAAGCACCCGCATGCCAATCTACCACTGCTTCCGGTTCACAACATATTAAAGAAAAGGAGAATAGTCGTTTCGTGCCCAAAATAAATAAATTACCAATTGGAAGTCTGCAAGGAGTGCCAAACTTTCTTGAAATGGTTTTACCCTGCACAAATTAACAACAATGCCATCTGTGGGAGTCGAACCCACAACAACATGGTAGAGAACCACGTGCTCTTCCATTTGAGCTAAGACATCAAGTACAATTTCCTAGTGCAATTTTGGATTCACGTGATATTCTGATGCTCGTGTAATTCTAATAAAGCGATCTTTAGCATATTTTTTCCTGCCAAAATCGCCACACCATCAAAATGATATTGTAACTAAATATTTGTAATGGTGATCCAAAAGTGATCACCAACCATTTAAATTCACTATGAAGTTGACTTGAATTTAAACTAATATTGCATCAGTCCAGAGAATGGTATTTGACCTTAAAGGTTGCAGGATCACTAATTTATGAAGTTACGTCTCACACTCCACGAAAATGCAACACTAAATCTAAGTCTTGGATTCAGTAAGCACATAACACAAAACCACATAACATCCTTTTTATTTAACTGCAGTATAAGTAACGTTATCCTAATTTTCAATACCATGCCTGAGGTTTCTCTTACTTATTATAGCAAGGAAATTTTACATGAATCGAACTTAGCAGAGATAGGTATTTGACCTTAAAGGTTGCAGGATCACTAATTTATGAAGTTACGTCTCACACTCCACGAAAATGCAACACTAAATCTAAGTCTTGGATTCAGTAAGCATATAACACAAAACCACATAACGTCCTTTTTATTTAACTGCAGTATAAGTAACG
Organism: Papaver bracteatum; assembly: GCA_023529315.1. Lineage (NCBI taxonomy): Eukaryota > Viridiplantae > Streptophyta > Magnoliopsida > Ranunculales > Papaveraceae > Papaver > Papaver bracteatum. The sequence goes on from JAJJWX010001253.1 coordinate 1,680,216, forward strand.
TTATCCTAATTTTCAATAACATGCCTGAGGTTTCTCTTATTATAGACAGGAAATTTTACATGAATCGAACTTAGCAGAGAGAACCGTCTTTTACTACCTGCACACATGAAGAGAAATAAAAGCAGTTTTCAAAGATATGATAAAGGCATCGCATATTCTTATGGAACCAAGAAAGTGTTAGTAAGTTAGCACACTATAACTGAAGGATAAGAAGGCAGACACTATTAAAGGTTGAGACTTTTCCTACTCTATCACCAAATTGCTTTAACAACCAATAAAAAAAATTCTTCCTGTACTCCAGAACAATGACATTCGACTCCAGCTTCCATTAACATTCAACCCCATCACCAACTCAAGACATTTATATTCAATACAGGTCTTAAGAGAATGGAAAAGGAATATAAAAAAATAAATATAAACACATCCATGGTATGACTTATATCGGCACCAAAAACATAAACTATGATGGAAACCATTGATACAAAATCTTCTACATGGAAAATAAATCAGCAGCCAATTCGTGGTGCAACTATCACATTTATGATGAAAAATATTTAAGTACTGCTCTAGATCTTCCACATTTAGAACTACTACAAAATGATAATGAATCGATGATATAAAAAATTAGTAAAGTAAAGGAGCCAAAGCTGGAATACTAACTAATATGCGTGAATCTAGTCTGCAGTAAGCATTTCAAGGCATAGGGGTACCTCAGGATAAAGCAACCACTTCGATCAAAACCACAATTAACTTCAAAATTGGTTGTCAGAGAATGTCATCTTGCTAGATAAAATACATGGTCGGTACTGCAAGGCACCTTCATTTGTAGTTTGGTGTTTCCCAATCTCTTATCTCTATAATTTTCTTGTGTAATGCTGTAATTATGTAAAATCTGAGTTAGAATTAGTAAAAGATTATGCCCTGCTGAAACAATTGCAATTGAACAACCAACCAACTTCAAGGAATTTATGAAATCCATATATACTAAAGAAACTCCAAGATCGGGAGAGTTGCCACAAATATCGAATATTAAGAATGCAAAAAATTTGAGGTACCACGTTCTTGAGCCACCACACTATTTCCAACAGAAAATGAAGTGTACGAACCAATGTCACTATAATTATTAGGAAACAAACTGATAATACAACATTGACTTAAAATTACCCTGAAATTAGTGAAGTTTAATAAGTATTACGCTTCATTGGAAATCACAAAAGATCTTATAAAGAGACGCAGGATATAAGAAACTTACAATTCAAAGAATCTGTACACCTCTTTTTCCCGAACAATGTCTGTAAACCTCATGTCAAAGGACTTACGATCTCTGTTGTGATATTCATATTGAAACTATCCATCTGTGGGGCTAAGGGAATCTCAACTGCACAATAAAAAGTGAACTTAGCATAGAGAAAGATGACTTGCTACAATACTGAAAACAAAACATATATCTTACAATACCCCTGAGAGGCTGAGAGTTTACATAAGATTAGAATAAAATAAATTCCTAGTCTTAATCTCAGCTCAACACCAGATTCAATGGCTGCAACCTCTCGTTATGTAAGTTTTGAGATTATCAATTAGTATGCTCTCAAAATCGAATTCAGGAGGTTCCATTTAAGAAGTTCCATTGGAGTTACCATCTAGAGTTTGCATAAGGTTGCTAAAGAGAGAATTTAGAACTGGTTGTTGCCAATTCGAGTTCGAGAATAACCCATTTTTCTTAGTCTTAGTCTCATCCCAACACCAGATTCAATGGTCGCAACCTCTCATTCTGTAAGTTTGGAGATTATCAATTAGTATGCTCGCAAATTCGAATTTAAGAAGTTCCATCAGAGTTACCATCTAGAGTTTGCATAAGGTTGCTAAAGAGAGAATTAAAAACTGGTTGTGGATGAATAAGGAAGAAGACTTAGTTTTAAGTATCTTAAAATAGGGAAGAAGTTCGCACTTGGATATACCCTCAAGACCTTACAAAAAGTAACAAAAAAGAAGAAGTAATGTTCATCTTTCAGGCATATAACAAAGCTTGTAATCTAAATATATGCCTCTGTTCGTAATGAACCTATATGAGTAGTATAAGGGAACAAATTAGTTACCATCTGAACTTGGCAGAAGATCATAAAATTCATCTTAGATGAAACTTCAAGTTGAACTTCTTCAACATCAAGTTGTACCAACTGTCGCACAGATCCTGAGAAGCTTTAGGAGGAACAAAAAGAACATCCTTGAACTCGACATTGCCTTTGGTAGTGAAATGGCTCAAAGACATTGCTTGTCCTCACTAAAATCTTGTTGAGAAAAGACAATTCACGTTTGAATCAACAACTTATAATTGAGAAAATCAGTACAGTTCTACTTAAGCTAACTGAAGAGGTTGGAATAACAACAATTTACCTTAGCAAGGTAGTGGTAGGATTTTGAGTGCTCTTCTTTAGTCACTCCTTAGGACTGCATAAGCATATAGTCAAAAAAATAATTGAGAACTTTCCACTCGGAAGTTGTCTCCTTCTTTGCCTCTCTTTGGTTTTTATCAATCTGCCTATGCAAATCTTGCTTTCCTATACAAAAACTCGGGTCAATCTGATACAAAAATCAAGAAATACGGATTTTAAAATTCTAGGGTTTCAATATTTTTACCTCCTAAATTTCCTGGAATCACCACCATTGAATCATTCAACATCAATTGGAAATCATTACGAAAAGCATGAAGAGACAAAATTAAATATGGGGCATCAGTAAATATAACTGCAGGAGTCTTTCTTACCAAAATCAAAATTAAATATAACTGCAGAGACGTGATAAAAAAATTTATAACTGCAAGTCAAAACAAATTCAGCCTGCACTTGTTTGATAAATCAACAAAAATTAAATCGATCGCCTACACATTAATGGTCAAATTTTTAGGAAACTATCCGCACTTAGTTCAGTATCCCAGAAAGTAGCCTGCCCTGGTGAGGGGTGAGTACACCCACTAACTTTTCAACATATCATGGGAATATTTAAATGTAAACAACTTCTCGTTAATAAATTCCTCAACACTGCAAAGCTATCTCATATTTAAAAGTTAGATCCGGCCATGTTAACGATGTATTACAAAGTTCACTATCAGTTCATGAGAACCGAAGAGGAAACCATGGGATGCAAAATGAACCAATAAAAATGATAAATAGAAAAAAGTAACAATGTGCAGAGAAGCGTCGAAGGAGGGTGAAGTTGATGTAATGTATATTTTACTCCTATTTCCCAATTTGAGAGGCTACTGTTAGTGGTTACCAAAATGATCCTTATAGCCTGCAGATCACATGAATTCTGAAATTGCAGAAGTCAATAGCATCATTACCAATAGGACATTCTCCAGTAAATATTTTTTTTTAGGTTAACTGCATTGTTTGCTTCACGCAGTTGTGTATAGACCATAAATAACAAAGCATCTCATTTCAATTTTTTCAGATGAGCTTTGCAATTTTCAGCAGTGTGAACCAGTCAAGAAAATAACTATTAGCAAAAAAAAAAAAAAAAGACGAAGCAATAAGTTGAAATATAGGCAAGAGGCGCTACCAGTCTTTGAAATTTAGATAGTTTGAGAGATGAACATCCAGTACACATGTCCAGCAGATCATAAGCAGCATCCTTAAGAAGCACTAATATATCATTCAGCCAAAAATGATTGTTATTATGAGAGTTCTATTGTCGTCCACAAAAAAGGAATACAAATTAGAATATAAGTGGTCATATAGATTTACCTAGTAATGCTATTGAATAGATAACATTATTTAGAATTCAGAAGGTAATGGAGTGATATCCCACCAATGTTTCACATATTCTGAATTCAGTGTATCATAAGGAATACAAATTGAGCATGAAAATTCAAACATAATGACATTGTTCAAAACCTATACTTGACTAAATGCTGACGATTTTCTACCTACAGCTTTCAAAAGCTACATGTAAAATGGTTTAAATACTTGACTAAATAAAGACTTCAGTAAAAAAATGAAACTAATGTATTTCAAGTTACAGATACCCCAATTAGTATATATAAAAATCAAAAGAAAAGAAGTTAGCAAAAATGATTAGGAAAAAAAAAAGGATAGTCACGTTAGAAAACAACAGCTCATGGTGCAAGAAACTCACCTTTGTTTTCAAAGGTATACCCATCTCTTATGCAGATCATCGTCTGTGTAATTATCTATGATGATAGCTTAACAATTAGCAATATGATTATGAGTTTTTGCATGTTGAACAGTTAGCAACAATGATTCACCTGTTGCTCTACTCGAGACAGGATATAGTTTTGGCAGTTCGAAACTATTTTTTCCCTACATAAACCAAAACAAAAAACTGTTAGTAACAGTTTTAATCATAACGACAATTCATCCAACTTCAGAATTATCTATGATTAATGAAAGCATCCATCTTAGCTAAATTATAGGCAACACCATTACTAACAGTTTACAATTCAGCCATGCTATATGCAAGGTTTACACAATTCTGAAGCACCCATGTTTTGTGAAAACCTTGCAGCACCACAACTCAAAGCTATCTAAGGACCTACGAATGATATTGAGTTCACGAAAATTCAGGCATGCTCACAATCACAATAGCCAGGCAAGCAAAGCGTAATAGCTAGAGACTATATGCAACAAAACAACATCTGTTTGTGGCTTTTAAAATCATTATTAACCAAAACCGAAATTCCAAGACTTAATCATTGTACAATTATATATCTTCATCGATTTTGGTAGATTCAAAAATCTCATCTTAGTGTCACACTGAACTCTGCCACATAACTCTGTCACTCAAATAAGGTATCCAAGTTACACACAATACTTTGACATATAATATTTACATAAAACTAATATACAAAAATAATCTAAATTGCAAGTCAACTGAAATGTACGTAGAAAATCAGAGATATACATCTACAAAGCTTAAGCAATGATGACATGCAGTTAAAGCAGGGTACAAAGCTCTCAATTTTTCTAAATACAGATTGCTCTGACAAAAATATTAAAAGGAGAAGAGATTACCAGAAATCATGAATAAAATATCCATTGTTCAAATTACCCCCTTTACTTGCTTCTGTAATATCACCTCCAACATTACTTCACCTAATTCCAAAAGAAACTTAAATTAAGCCTAATACATCTAATTATACTTAAATTAAGAGCAAACCCATCATAATATGATCAAATTATAAATCAATTTCACACAAACAGAGATAATTGCGGTCTCACCTAGCCGCAACATGAGCTATATGAAATCCACCAAAAACTAAACCCAAAATCTAAAGATCAGATAGAAACTTCAAAATACTCAAATTCTTGCCTAAATATATTTGGTTCACACAAATCTGAAGCACAAATCAGACTAACTAAAAATCAGAAAAGCATAAAAAGAGCAATAAGAATTAACCAAAAAAAAAAAGAAAAAAAACTAAAATCCAACTATAAGGAGAAAACAGTAGTAACCTTACCATGGTTCTAAGATGAGATTAGATTCATCGTGTACATATTCTACAATCAGAACACCCAAACATCAGATAAAGAAAAAATATCAAAACGAAATCAAACTCAAATGAGAGTGAAGAGGAAAATTCAACAGTAAACGGAAAGAAAGAGGCCAAAACAATGAAACCTGTAATCAAAATCAAATCAACAAACCAAATAATGAATAAGAAACAAATACGAATGACAGAGGGAAAGTATAAAAACACACTCCGATTAGAGATTTTGAAAGACAATCCAATAGGAAACACCAATTTACAAACTTATAGTAGTACTATTCACTATTAGCCATGCTATTAGCCAGGGGTGGGGTACATTGTGCATACCTTCATTAAAATCCTGCAAACATGTAACCCGAATTGCAATTAATCCATCTTACATCAGCTTATCAATCTGTACATGGTGCCTATTGTGATATACTCAGTGAAATATATATCCTACAAATCAAACCTGCAAAACCAAAAATTCAAAAATCCCAGGTAATCATCAAATCAACTGAAGCCCAAATAACTAACAAATTCACATATCGATTACAAACTTATAATTGTATGTAACATATAATAAAACCCCAGAAATTAGAAAAAGCAACAATTTAATTACCTGACAGTGTAAGAATCAACAGAGCCTGATTTCGGTTTCAAGAATTTAAGGTTAAAACACTTTTGATGTCTGCAAACCAAACCCTATATTCTGAAAATTTTCATAAAGAAAGAGATCGAATGAGAACAGGGAAAGGGAAAGCTGAATTCGATTTACAGTCAGAACCATAGAATCGACGGCCTAATTCGTTATTTCAATTAAAACCCTTTCAATCAAAACCCCTAAAATTCAATTTATAGTCAAAACCCTAGAATTCAACTATCAATTTACAGTCAAAATCAACAATAGAAACTTTTGAAAAATTTATTGTAGATGTACATTAACAGCTACTATCTTCTTCGATCTCCTTGGTAATTTTGATGCTTTTACAGGTCTTCGAACTCCTGGGAAATTAGGTATTTTTTTATCCGTGAAAAAATAGATTGAGAACGAAGATATTTGCTGAGAGTTTCTTTTCGTTCCTTTTCTTTTCTTGCTCGCATATATCCAGCAACCTTGATATTAGCGGAAACAAAAAGAATTACTTCGAGATTTGATATCTTGGTCGGGCCGGGCTCATCCGCGTCGTCCAAAAAATTATATGTCCCGATCCGACGAACGGATATATCTCTCGCCGACGATATATTAAGGCCACAGGATCGCCTAATCCGACGAACACGAATGTCCCGGACACAAGGACCATCCTGGACAAAGCTATTCGTCGGATTCGACGATCCTGGGGATGGGAGTATGGGTTGGCGAGAGATACATCCGTCCGTGCATTGGGACGACCAGATGAGATCCTGTGGCAAAGGTTTTTTCCGATAATATCAATGTTGCCGTCAAAAAGAAAAAGAAAAAATCTGGGAAGATGTATACGTCGTTCTCCCTCATATTTTTACGACCGAAAACCTGTTATCGTGTCATCGTAGATTTCAATTTTCAAAATCGAATTGATTTCAGAAGCAATATGTGTTCCTGAACTTCCGGTAGTGAGTGGAAGAAGATTATTTACTTTAAACATGATTTAAATTTTGATCACCTCATAGTATGGGCTAAAAATCACATACAATTAGCTAAATACAACTAATATGTGGGTTAAACATAAAATAACCTAAGTTTCTATACTAAAAAAAATTTACCCAAAAATTAGGGACGGGATATAGCCTCCTTTAGCCCTTGATAGGCATGTCCCTGAGTAATGGGGGAGGAAAAATAAAACAAAAGGGTTAGCGTTTATAGATAAAGAGAATCAGAGATACATAAAAAATAAAGAGTTAGGGTTTACCAATAGAAAAAATCAAAATCAAACCAAACAAAAATAATTATAAGAAAACAAATAACGAAAAACCAAATCTTTTTTCCGATGAACAGAGACGGAGAAGGAGAACAGAGAGAAGAAGAATAAAATAGGCGAAAGAAAGGAGAACCGGGATGGTTACGTTCGACATATAAATAAAAAAAATTACCTTTTTTTTTCACGAAATATGTAGAAATCTTAGACTCCTACCAAGCTGTTTTTTTTTCTCTCAATCATCATGCTTCTGCAACCATTAATGTGTTGTTTTTAGGTTTTGATCTTCATAATAAGCTCTAAAAAACCAAGGTGACACTCTTTGAGTTATACCAACACCACCCATATTATTTGGGATAAATGAAAATCATATCTAGGAAAAATGAAACAAAAACCCCAAATATTTTTAAATGTGCAAATTACATCCATTTCATTTTTCAAGAATACCTAGCCTACCCTATTCTTTTTTATTCTTCTCTGTGTGAGAGACTTATCATCTCTCTTGCACCACCAACACCAGAAATTCCTCCTTCACACGCACCATCACCATCACCACCGAAATAAAAACCACGACCATTTCTATGATAATTCACCAACCGTATCCTTCGCTTTTTCCCCCACCACCACCACCAGCGATACCTCCTTCCCATTCTCTTCATTTTAGTTTCTTTGTAGAACTTAGGGTTTCAAATTGGTTGAAATGGAAAAAGAAAAAGAGGAAATTGGATGATAATCGTCGGAAGTAGTTGTTTGATCTAATTATAATCTCCTATAATTCATGCAATAATATTTTCCTTCTCCGGTATCCACCCTCTCTCAGATTCAATTATGGGGTTTTCTTTCTTACTACGTAGTATAACACGCATGCACGATGTGCCTGCCGCTTGAACCGAATATTGCACATTTCCAAACTTGTGCAGATAAAGTTCGTTTCCCATATACTACTCCAAACAATTCAAGTGTCTCTGACCCTTCCATAGTTATGGTTACCAAACTAACCATATGAAAAGGAAAATAACATGGCATTTTTGTTGCGGAAGCGGTGGTGCTGGGGTCGCTTTGATAGTTGTGGTGGTGCTTGCATAAATTTTATTGTGAATGTAAAAAAAAATTCTTGTTTTACATGGTAACCTGTAGATGCAAATTTTTTGTTTTACCTGTAGACGCAAAACATAATGCAACGACATTGTTGTAAATACAAAAAAAAAATATATATCTTCCAAATTTCAGACTCTTATCTTTCCACCAAAGCAAGTAGCTAGTTGCCACAAAAATAAATAGAAAACTAACAAAAAAATGCAGAAGTATCTTACACAATTGCATTCAGTGGAAACGTTCAGAATCAACAACATAATCACTGAAAGTAGCTTTCTTTCTACTTCAGCAGAATACACATCCAATAGTTGTATTTCGAAGAGAATATGTACAGTCTTAGCAAAGACGCCCACCACAATGTGCAAGTTGTTCTGTTTCAAGACCCCTACAAACTATATCGCAATGAACTTCAAATAACCGTTCCGTTTGAGGATCCCTAAAAAATATATCGCAGTGAAATTCGACCAAAATTTGATGCGTGTGCTGTTCCGTTTAAGGCCCCTGCAAAATATATTAGTAAACTTCAAATAAACTTGAATTTTCGAATACTTGATTACTAATTTATTAAAAATATCTTTAAATATTGATGCATTGGCGAATTACGGTGGCTTTGGGTTCACTGACAACTTATACATACACACCCACACCAAATATCTTAACTATCAACTAATCCATCCATAGTAATTGAAATAAGATTATCTCTTCAATTTTATGCTTCTTGTAGCTTTTAAATATCAAGTGGATGGCATCCAACATAAGAAACATGTCAAGAGTATCACAGCAAACTTCGATTTGATTACTGAATTTCTTTTATCTCGAGTTTGAGATCAAATGATATGGTATCAATTGTCTGGTAATTCATGTCGGTATACGAACATTATATTTCTTTAAGGAAAATTCAGGGGGTTAAGGGGGTTTTTGGTAATGAACCTTGTAATACACATACACTAATTCTTATAGTCCTTGGCTGACAGATGACTTAACATAATCTCAATAGCTAAATTTGTAGTTGCAGAATAACCTACAACTACACCCTCAATAGAATTAGTAAAAACTCAAGAAGTTCTTGATGATGAATAACAATTTTCTTATTAATGTTCTCAATTGATCACAAAGAAGTATCTAAATGGAATTAGAATAGTTACAACTTTCTCTATTCACTTTCCTCAAATATTTTCTAACACTCGCTAAAAGAACCTCTCGAATTTTACATTTGAACTCCTATTTATAGTAAAATTTATACAGATGTTCATGAATTACGAAGTATCGCAATTCATGCTCGCACAATTACTCCATCCTCGCAAAACTTCATATTTCTCCGCGTTTCTTCTATCATCGTAACATTTTATAATTATTTTCTCCTTTATTTATTACGATACTCATGACCTATTATCTTGCGATATTCAGTACTTACATCTTGCCTCTTCTCATGTTGATTCTTTGAAGAAGAAATGTCATGAGAATCCCTATTCTCATAATTTTAGTATAGTTATTACCACCCTTCAGATTCGCAACACGTCTTTTTAATTTTCCCTCATCTTTCTGACACATTCCTTCGTAACCGTTATTTTCAACCGTTCACGCTTACTCGCATTAATGAATTTTTATCTTCATCAAACTCTCTTATAAATATTATCCTTTGTCCTTGCTTTTTATTCTCTTACTCATCTTCTTCACTGCTTCTGCCTCTGCAACCTCTTCTATTTTTCCTATTTTCCCTTTTATATTCAATGGCGCCAAAGAAGAAAACTATTGAACAGCTTAATGCGGAACTTGCTGATAGAGACCTTATTCTTTCTGAGATTGAAGGTTATGATAATAAGTCTTCTCTCTGTGTGAAGCTCTTTACCAATTATGTTTGGGATGATCAGAAAATTTTAATCTCACGAGGTCAAATCCTCGCAGGTCTTCCTCTTCCTCTTTATGATGTTAACTTTCCTTTATTCTACGAAATTATTTCCCACCCCAATTTTTCTTGTGCCATTTATCAATTGACTGGTGATTGTATTCGCTTCTTAGTTGAATTCGCAAATCGTGCTGCCTTTGGGAATCTTTATATTCAACTGATCTTAGAAAACCTGGGATTGAGAATATAGAAATTGTTGCTGCGAATTATACAGTTCAGGGTTTCTTCAAAAATTACACACCAATTCCTGCGAGAAAAGAAGATAATCGTTGGGGTGTTCGTCTTCATCGTAAAGCCAATATCGTAGCAGATGATCTTCTCATGCACGATATTGATTATGCTTCAGAAAATAATAAGACACCTCGTCGTTCTAATGATGAAGATTGGTATAAGTACCCTTTAATGTTATCAGGTTCTTATATTACTGGGATAGTAGAACTTCCTGCGAATCTTCGTAACCGCTATTATCAACCTTGGGTTTTTAGAAATGTATGTATTTCCACTTTCTTATCTTTTTGTTACCCTTTAATTTCAAATGAGATAAGAAACACTCTTGTATTTTTATAAACAATATATTGTTGCCTCTATTTCTTATCCTCATTTGAATTCACAGGTTCCACTTCTTCCTGAGATTGCTGCGAGTGAAAATAAAAGTTCCACTTCTTCTAAAAGGCTTACTGCGAGGCAACAAACTCTTCGTTCTGCGAAGGTCTCTCAAGCTTCTGACAGTCAAGATGATGCTCTTCGCAAAGGAAAAAAGAAAACTTCAAGATATTGTTTACGAGAGAAAGAAAAAGAAGATACTCTCAACCAAATCCCATTCCAATGTAATTTCCTATGATAAGGACATTGAGGAAGATCTTGGTGATGAAGATAATAAATTTCCTGAGAAGGACTTTAGTTCTAATTCTGATACCCTTTCTGATAAAGGAGATGATGATGATGTCGATGAAGGTGGGAATGAAGATTATAGCATCCCAGAAACTTTTGCCTCAGCAATGGCTAGCATTTCTGAGGCTTTCCTCCATTATTCTCGTGGATTAGGGAATTCTCCTACATCGAATGCTCGCAAACTTATTGCGAAGGCTTGTAAAGTTCCTACCGTTATTGATAATAATTCCCTCAAAGGAATTTCACGATTCGTCTCTCCTGCTTCATTATATGCTTTAGGCAGCATGGTAAGTTTCTTCTCTATTCCTTGTTTATTTCCTTATTTTATCGATTTCTAACCCCTTTTTTTCTTGTTTAGGTTGGAAGAGTTAGTTGTGCAGCTGCTTCTGATTGGGAAAGACGTCATTCTATTGCTGAGAAGAAAACTTTAAATCGTTGTAAGAAGTTAGAGGTTGAGAATTCAAGTCTTCGTCAGAAAATAGAAGATCTAAATATTGATAACGCAGAGTTAATATCTCGTCATGAAGATAATTCACAATCTGCGAGCATCGCAATTGATAATTCTTCTCTTCTTGAGGAGAATAATCAATTAAAGCTTGAAATTTCTTCTCTTCGTGATGATAAGAAGCAACTAGAAGGTAAATTCCTTGCGATGATAATTATTTTGGTTACTTTTCCTTCATAATTTGCTAACCAATCCCTTAATTTCTTTTCTTGCTACAGAAAATCTTGCGAAGATAAATAATAATCTGGAAACTCTCCTTGCTAATCGTAATAAGAAAATTTCTGACTTGAGATCTCAGCTTCTAATTTCCCAGCATAACCATAGTTTATATGTCAAGCGTTTTCGAGCTAAGATGACTCGCAAGATTTGCGAAGATAATGAAATTCCTCTCAAGAAGTACCATACACTCCTTTCTGAAGAAATTCCTGAAGATACTCCATATCCGGAAATTTCTGAAAGTGAAGTTGAAGATGATAGTGAAGTTGAAGAAGAAGATCATTTTGATGGGAACAGATCGCCTGAAGAATAACTTCATTCTTTTTTTCTTTTGTATATCTGTTCTGTAACTTTTCCATACAACACTTTCTTCTTGATTATGCTTTTAATCAATCCATCAATTTATTTTTCAAAGCTTAATTTGAATTAATCTTTCTTTGATTTTTATTTCCCTTATTCGCATAACTTGATCATGTGGAGAGAAATAATATATCTTAAAGACTTAGCTTAGTATTCCCTTTTCCCTTATTATTTCTCTTCAAATGATCAACTATCGCTGGAAGTATTAGAATATCCTTCTGAATTTATCTTACGAATTTTCTTCTTATTGTGATTATGAATAAGAAATCTTCCCTTCAAAGTATAAGGAATATAAGCCTTTTGCTTTTTACGGAATGTTGCGAAGTAAATAATAAATCTCCCCTTGAAGTATAGAAAGTATGAAGTATATGAAATACCCTTAAGAAGTATAAGAAGTATTAGAAGCATTCAATTTATGAAGAATTGCCCAATATATGAAGAAGTATAGAAAATTATTACTCATTGTATGAAGAAGTATAATAAGTACTTAACCTTCGCAAAATTAAATATCCGTTGAAGAAGTATAATAAATACGAGATATTCTTGAAGAATTATAAGAAGTATTCAACTTTTTTGGGGAAGTATTCAATATATGGAGAAGTATAAGAAGTATGTAATTCTCGTAAATATTTACGAATATGAACTTATCTGTATTTGATTGTTATCAAAATCGCATCTTTTGTTAAGTCTTCATTAAAATTCTTCAATGATGTTTTCTTCTTTGATAAGTCTTCTTGTAAAAATTCTTCAATGATATTGACAAAGTTGTCTTCTTTCCCAATCTTCATAATGTATATTCACTGAATAATTTCTTTAGTGATATTGATGCAATAAATTTCATTAATTTATGTGGTCTTATCATGCCTTCCTAAGTAAAGGTCTTATTTTGCCACCTCTTTTGTATTAATTATTTGCGATAATATGACAAGTCTGAACATTCTTGCGAACATACAATCTCGTGACATTATCGTCTTGCGATGAAATCGCAGGACGTTCTTACACTTTCATGCAAAAACCCATTGATCTCATCTTAACTTCTTTGTATAGTATTTTAGCCTCTTCAGGAATTGCTGCGACAATATGACAGGCCTAAACATTCTTGCGAATATAAAGCCCCATGACATTGCCGTCTTGCGATGAAATCGCAGGACGTCTCTACACTTTCATGTAGCGACCCATTGATCTCATCTTAACTTTATTATGTTCTGCGATTTCTTTATTCTTTTCTTTCTTTCTTCCTTTCCCCCTTTTTTTTTTTTTTTTTTTTAGAAGGCTCGCAGAACTTCATTTGTTGCACAAATATGACAAGCCTTTATGTTTTCACAAACAAGAAGCCTCGTGACATTTGCGTCTTATAGCACTTATCAGCTCCCTAATGGAGGGTGCTGCCCTTTATCTTCCCCCTGATTTCCCCTTCAAGGAAGCGTACATCGACCATACAAGGTTAGCTCTTCCCATCCGGTTCTGCCAACAACTTGACTTTTGATCGCAACCTCTTATCCTTTTTGCCTATAGGGCTTATAGTTACGAGGTTGCACCCTATGGGGTATCTTTGGGCCAAGTGCATCATTTGCCAAGACTTGTCAAAAATGGCGGATGTGGTTCAACCTCACCCGGCACTGTTTACTCAACAGTGTACCTCGGCGCCTTGATCGTTTTCTGCACTTCTTGGGAAAGACAGTATGCCTTAGTCTCCCAGCCTAAATCTTCTTACACCGCATTTTATATTGCGTAATGTCGTTAGATTAGGTGAGAATCCAAGGTGTCTAACCCGGATAGGTACCCCATTATTGGGTTGTACCCCAAAATTTTTACCATGTACTAAGGGCCCTTGGTGGTGTTCCGGTTACCCTTAGCCACGTTATAGGTACCCCCTTAAATGACGTACTTTAGGACTTTGCCTCTTACGAATTATAGCTTCGCGAACTAGGTGTACGCCACAAAGGTTTGCCTGTATAAAATTTTCTGCGGCTCTCTTTCTTTTTTGGAGGCTGATCACAGATTGCGGTCTTTTATTCGCAAATTAATGAAATTTTAATTGGAATATAAATTTTGAAAATTCGTAACTTTTTCCCAATTTCCTGCGAGCAAACAATATTCGTAAAATTTTATCATGAAATAAAAATTTTGTTTTGCCACATACCTCATTTTCACGAGCAAACATACTGATAAGCTTCTTTTTTCCTCGCAAATCACAATCCCTTATTATCGTAAATTTCTTGTATTATTATCATCGTAACTTTATTCTCTTTTTCCTTAATCTTTTGCCATTAAATTTTCACTTCTTTTCACAACCTTTGCTCTTTTTCTCCAATTTTCCTTCTCGGCAGTTTTTCCTTCGCAAACTTCTACTTCTGTATTGTAACATTTCTTTCCCTCAGCCCAATCACCCTTGATAATTCCAATACCCTTCATATGAGGGAATTTTATGCAATAATGTAGAGTGGAAGCTACGCCTAGAATTCCGTGAAGCCATGGCCTTCCTATCAAAGCATTATATGGTGATTCAACATCAACAACACAAAACAGAATTTCTGTTCGCATTCCACTTAATGGAATTCGCATGCTCACTTCTCCTTTGGGCTTGTTGGCAGTTCCATTAAAACCATAAATTCTGTAAGTAGAAGGTATTAAATCTGCATCTTTTCCCCCCATAGTTTTGTAAGCAGAATAGAAGAGGATATTGACAGAACTTCCCGTATCAATCAAAATCCTATTAAGACCAATTGACTCTTCCTCCATATCATCTTCGTTCTCCTCCATATTCATGTAGATTTCCAGTCTTACCACCAATGGATTATCATGTACTTCACAACCTTCTGGAATTTCAGTGGCTTCAAAAGAAATTTCATGTTTTTGCCAATCTTCCAGTCGTGAAATCTTTGCGATGTTCATTACTTCCTTTCCTTCACCATCCCTCGCATATACCCTACTTAACACATTATCATGAAAATCCTCTATGGTTTTATATGAATGAACAATGGAATTACAGAAAACATTCCTTGCTTTTGACCCCACTTCTATATGTAGGATTTCTTCTCCCTTTTCTTTTGTCGTGTTCTCCATGAGTTATGGTGGAGCCCTGTGGTAATTGTTGCGATTGTGTCTGCTTAAGTAAAAATTGATTTAGTTTTCCTTGATCAATCATTCGCAAAATTATCCTCTTGATATTATGGCAATTATTTGTAGAATGTCCATGAAAATGATGATATGAACAAAATTCATGACTTCTTGGACCCATTGGTGGTTCCTTTCCCATATTCCATGGAGTTGGTACATTCTCTACCAGGATAATTGCTTTCCATATCTTTTCTATACTTGTATTCAAAGGTGGCAATTTTATCTCTTCCCTTACCATTCTTTGACCTCCTTGACCATTGTTATAATTTTGTCTCTGGTTTCCTTGTCCAAAATAATTTTGCCTTTGTCCACCATAATTTTCTTGTTGTTGATCTAATCTTGGAATTTGGTTATTTCCTATCCGATTATAGAAATTATTATCTCTATCATACTCTTCTTGATCTCTACTACCCATTGCTACCATCTTTGGCTGGCTATCATTGATTTTCTTCTCTTCTGAAATTTGCGAAGAAGTTTGTGAGGATGTTTGCGAAGTACCTGCTACTACATTGATTATTTTGGGAAGTAAATTTGCTCCTCCCTCTTGATTGTTAGTATTTGTTACTGGATATGACTCCATATTGTTTTGCTTTTATTCTAGTGTAATGTATTCTTCTTGCAATTCTCGTAATTCTGTCATCATTATGGAATTCTTTCTTCTGAAGATTTGAACATATAATTGTTCAGTTGCGAACATCGCATTTATGAAGGACAGAATCAAGTATCTCTCATCTACACGCCCTGCCATATCACTACACATAGTCTTCCATCGTCTTACCAAATGCTTCAAACTTTCACCCACTCTTTGTTTTAAACCAAATACATCTTCAATACCAAGCCGTGAAGAGTGATTTGTGATATATGCTCCAAGAAAAACTGCTTGCAAATGATTAAATGACGTAATAGTGTTCTTAGGGAGTCCTTCGAACCACTTTAGAGCTTCCCCTGTTAAACTTGATGTGAAGTACTTGCATAACACAGCATCATGATTCTCCCATTGTAACATGCATCTTATGTATGCTTTAATGTGCTGAATAGCACATGAAGTCCCATCAAAAATACTGGTAAGTGTGGGCAAGTTACATTTTGGTGGAATTCCTCCCATCTGTACTTCTCTAGCAAATGGAGTCCTCGCAGCTTCTTCTATTGCTTCATCTAATTGCCTCCTATCTCCTCCTCTTCTATTGTTTATCATCCCTCTCATTTCGCTAATTCTCGAAAGATTCGTGCATTTGCCTTTAATTCTCATCCATTGGTCTTTTTAATGCAGCTTCTCTTCTTCTACGTTCTTGCACTTCCTCCCCTGCGATCCTTCGCATTCTATCATATTCTTCATTAATGTTTTCATTCGCATAATTCTGCAAATATCTTCTTTCTAAATTATCATAATTGTTCAGTTGTAAAGCATCTTGGAATTCTTGTTCTTCCCTTTCTATTCTTCTCATTCTTCTCATGCGAATATCAAGAATTTCTTCTTCTTCATTTCTCCTTCTTCTGTGACTTATTTCTTCTTGATTTACTTGTACTATGATTCGAGAATTTGGTTCATTCCTTTCCACTTCTGTTTGTTGATTTACAATTCTTCTCTTAATTCTTTCATATTCAACATTTTGTTTGTTACGAACTTCTTCATGTCTTCTTACTCCATTCTCGTGATTATTTTGATGTATTGCTTGTTGTCTCTCAGTTTCTTCCATAAGTTGTTGTTCTTCCTCTCGATTCTGATTGTTTTCTTTATGATTTGGTCTTGTTCGTAAATTCTTCATATTTTGTTCGCGGTTTGGTATTAAAATGAAACGATTTTCTTGATTTCTATCACCTTGATTCTGTGTTTGTTCTTGCATATCATTTTCATTATTGATTATTGGTGAATTTTGTCCTTCCCTTTCTATTCTAACATTTGATCTTGCAACACTTTGAGATTTCCTCCTTTGTAACATCTCATTTTCCATTCTCAGTTCTTGATTTTGTCTTGTCAATTTAGCACGTTCTTCAGCTTCGATCATTCGTTCTTTTTGGATTCCTTGTCTCAATGTTTCTAGCATCTCCCTTTCTCTTTCAAGAATTGTTCCTCCCATCAACCTTCCATTTTATCTGATTTGTGGTTCTCTATCTTCTTCTTCTGGTGTATTAGTTCTCCAAGTGTGTATACTTACTTGATCATGATCTTCTACTTGTTGAGCTTGATTTCTTTGATTGCTCCTTCTTCTACTAGGTTCTCCTGTTATATTTTCTTCTCCTCCTGCTAATCTTACACTTCTCCTTACTTGCTTAATGGTTCGATGTGTTTCTTCTTCTTGTCATTTTTCCTGCACGGAATTCTTTCAATCCCTGTTTCTAGCGCCAATTATGTAGTTGCAGAATAACCTACAACTACACCCTCAATAGAATTAGTAAAAACTCAAGAAGTTCTTGATGATGAATAACAATTTTCTTATTAATGTTCTCAATTGATCACAAAGAAGTATCTAAATGGAATTAGAATAGTTACAACTTTCTCTATTCTCTTTCCTCAAATATTTTCTAACACTCACTAAAAGAACCTCTCGAATTTTACATTTGAACTCCTATTTATAGTAAAATTTATACAGCTGTTCATGAATTACGAAGTATCGCAATTCATGCTCGCAAAATTACTCCATCCTCGCAAAACTTCATGTTTCTCCGCGTTTCTTCTATCATCGTAACATTTTATAATTCTTTTCTCCTTTATTTATTACGATACTCGTGACCTATTATCTTGCGATATTCTGTACTTACAAAATTCAAATTAACACACTTCAATAGGTAAAACAAAACAAAAGATAAAACGTTTTCTTTAAGAACCCACTGTGTTAAATATGCTCGAAACATAAAGAAAAAGAACTACGTATATCGAAAATGACAGGATAAAAAGAGCCATAAATGATATTAGTGGTATGGTTAACCTGATCTTCATCGATAATGTTGTATTTCTAAAATTTGCAAGCCGGCATTACAAAATTCCATAAGAGTGTCTTATAAGTTGTAACCCTCACCTGAACTCCGGTAAGCATGTGTATACTCCATTACTATAAAGCACAACCAAAAATTTGATATTAGTTTTATAACTTCTTTAAGAACCAAAGCAGACCTAAATGTTAATTTCTATTAGGCATTTCAACAAACAAATAGAAGTTATGGAAAAATATTGAACATTTAACCCCAAACTGAAAATAGGGTATTTGATTTTCTAAGTTCAATTGAAATTAAATCAGCTCTTTAAATCCTATCCAAAACCTAACCAAAATTACCGAAACCATTAAAAATCTAAAATTCATACCCAAATTTTACACTAAATGAATAAACGAAATGATTAAATGAATCAATAATTTCACAAGTACAAAGAAGCAACAATGCATGTAGCCTTTAATCCAATTCCTACCCCAAATTAATTAGATTATAGTTGTACTCGATTTGGGGACGAAGAAACATGAGTAAGAGATATGACCAAAAACCACCGAGCATGAATTTAACCCTCACCTGATTGAAATTTATGAAACAACCGGAAAAACATTTATATTCGTATCTACTATTTACTATTGCATGTTAGAAGAAACGAATAGAAAGGAAGAAATGAAGAAGAGATGGTGGTGGTGGTAGTCGAACAGGATGAAACTGTAGGAGGTGGATGTTGGCGGTGTTTTTCTCCATCTCTTCGCTGGTTCTATCCTTTGAGCTTCAGATCATATCGAGTTGGAGCGAAACAAAACACAGAGGAAGGATATAGGGACGAATACATCCCTGAATTTAAAAATATTTACGATGATTTTACACTAAAACAAAAATCCGGAGGGGTATTTTTGTCACAAGAAAAAGCTTCACCAAACAATTACCTCTTATATATATAAGTAAGTAACTTATGTATATTTGTTATCTAGGGTTCATCATTTCATTCTTAAATTGGTGAATTACCTTTATGGTGGGTTTGGATGTAGAATTTTAAAGATGGGATTCATGGGTCCAGAGGATTTGGTGGAATTACGTTTCCCTCGCTACATTTGGTTGCCCAAATCCATGGAATTACGTTTCCGATGGGATTCACTTTTCCAGCAAATCCTCCATATGGAGTCTGGCCCCCCTCACCTCCCCCCCCCCCCTAATATTTGCTGGGAAACTTATCATGAGATTTATGGACTCACGTTTTTTAGTCCAAATCCCATACATATAAAATTTTAAGCTTCTTAGGGAAATGCCAAACAATACATGGACTTTAGGACAAGAAAATTTTATGAATCCTAAGAATCTCAACTGAGTTACCAAACATACGAGGAATTTACATGAACCCACCTTTACTGATATTAAAAAGGATAGCATAATGTGACAAAGTTATAATTTTTATGGTCAAAATTGGATCTGAGATTGAGATGGGTGATTTATCGATGAAGGAGATTAAAGGGGTTATTATAGAACTGATAGTGGCATTAATTGCTGAAGTAGACAGATATGTAGCTGAGATTTTGATGAATTTAGTTGATTGTTGCTGTTGAAATTCATGGGTTTGACAGAAAGAAGAGCAGTGATGTTTGATGCTGGAAATTATAAAGAAAAGATGGTTTTGCTGGTGGATTTGATAGATAGGAAGCAACATCAGTGTGGGTATGGTGATGAATGTTAGATCTGATCAAATGGGTTTAATGGTGGTATTGAGTGATTGAAGTTGCAGTGGTTGAGTTGTGCCGGTAAAATCAATTGAAGTATGAAGGCAATGAACTTGTTGTTGTTGGTTGGTTCATGACTGAGATGCATTTTGCAGTTGCTTCAAATGGAGGATATAGGCAGTAAAGATAATCACCTGCAATATGTTGGCACCCTTTTTGGTTTCATCAATTCTACTATTATTTTGGAACCAAAATGTAAGCGCCCATAAATTCATCAACGCTATTTGACCGGTCAAGAGACGATTTAGTCGTTATAACTCGACTAATTAAATACGAACATTAATTAATGGAAATTAATAAAGTAATAATTTGAAAATAAAATCAATACCATTAGATATATCTCGAAAAGTTATGCGAATTGGACTACAAGAATGCGCAAAGCGTATACCAGGCGAAGAAGATATCACACTTGGAAATTTGGGAAGAAGAAGTTTGACAAATATCAACCTGAGTTGACTCGATCGTTGACCGTTTTACCATTACCGTTGACCAATGAACCCATATCTGACTCAGTGTTGACCTATTTGACTTGACCTAAATGGGACATTGGTTTGTAAAATGGTTGCCCCTTAGTAACCTTTTAGTTATTGAATAGTAAATGTTAAATAGTTTGAATTCATGAAAAGTTTTTGGACGAAGAGTTATCTCTTCATTTTATGTTCAACCTGTTTCACCTACTTGTAAGATTAAGAGAAGGTAAATGAATCCAGGGAGCTAGTGCGTGAGAGAAAGAGATTTATATTGAAAGGAAAAAAAAGAAAATGTTATGATAGTAGTAGAGATGTTGTGAGGAGCGATGGATATTTGGGAAGAGTTAAAGGGGTGAGTAAACATAAAGATAGAGAACCGAAGAATTATAAAAACTTCAGAGAGTGTAACCAGTTGATTTTAAATGAAAGATAGCTAGACATGGTGATGATGGAAGTGGTTTTATCTTGATGTCTTGACTCTTGATGATGATGATTTAATTAATTATTGGAGATGATGATGGATGAACTTTTGTTGATGATGAAAACTAGATAAACAAACCAAGGTAACCCCTTTAATTTATACTTCTACGTATATAATGTTTTGGGTTGTTGTTAGATATAGAATATAGTTTGATATTGATCAAGTTCTTGATGCATGAAATTTATGATTGTACGTAATGGTATTTTTTCACTGACCATAATCTAGAGACTTTTATAGGTGTAAAGACCCTCAAGCTCGTCAACGCTATTAGACCGGTCAAGTGTCTATTTAGCCGATAATGACTCAATTAGTTTAATATGAACGTTAATTATTAGGAATTAATTTAACAACGAACTAGATACGAAACTAGTACCGTTAGATAAATCTCATAAAGTTACGCGGAATGGGTACTTGAACGTGTCATTTGAATACCTGACGAAGAAGATATCATCTAAAATATATGAAGAGTGAATATAGACTTTTTATAATGGACCGACCTTGCTACCCATATCCAAGTGATGGGTGCCTTTATCAGTTTCCTTGACCTTATCCCCAGCCGAACCGTGAAGATAAACTTACTATATTTTCTTCTTCTTTCTTTTTATCTTCTCGTCTCTTCTTTTTTCTTCTGTTTCTTCTCTGTTTTTCCTTCATTCTTCTTCTTTTCGAGTTTTGAGAGATCAAATAGGAGGTATAAGATCATGTGAAAAAGCGTATGAGCAAGGGATCATTAGGTGATGGTGATGAGGTCTGTTGTTGATTCAAAATCGAAGAAGGGAGTGAATTAAGATTAGGATTTTCTGGAGTTCTTGTGAAATTGAAGATGAGGTCGAAAAAAGAGGAGGAAGATTAAGTATGAGTATTCATTATTGTATCAAAGAAGATGTTTTAGCAAGTAATTCTCAAATCGCAGTGAAGAATCGGTAATCTAGGGTTCTAAGAATAACCTATAGATACGTTAGAAGATGAAATTAATTTCTAAGAAAGAAGATTTGAGATGGGTATTGATGTTCTAGGATGTTGATGTGAGATGGGTTTGAAATGAATTAGGGTTGCAGTTGAAAAAAAATTTGAAATTGGTAACTAGGTTTTAGATTATGTCTTATTGAAGATTGTCGTGAATTGACTGTGTTGAATTGATGAACTGAGTTAAGTGAAGAAGGAATTGAATCAAATTTCCAGAGTAGCACATATTTGAGGTAATCGTTAATTTCGGTAAAGATTAGTTAATTCCAATATTGTGTTTATAAGCTTCACATTGAACTGTGAATGAAGTTTGTTATGGTTTGAAGCTTTAATATTGTTGAGATGGTGTATATGATGTTGAAGTAAGATTGTTATATTTACTGAAGTATGGATGTGATTGATGTCTATGAAATTTGGATATTGAACTGTGATTTGAATAATGGTGTTTAGTTGATTAAACTGGAGTAAGAAATGTTAAATGGAGAATTAGAAGTTGGAGTTGTTGGTTCTGGGAAAGAAAAATTGTGTTGGTGGTTTGAATGAATGGCTTTTAAAGATGTCAGTTGAGGATGTAATATCAGGAATGGCGGTGTTTATATAAATAAGTGAACTGAAATGTCAGTTATAGTGTGGTGCATGAATATGAGTTGATCTGAGAGTATGGTTATGTTAGAGTTGGCCAGGGTGTGTATGTGGAATTGGAACTGGAGTCTGGAAATGTGAATGGAGGAAGAAGCTTTAGTGTAATACTGTTGGACTGGATTGTGTATGTTTGATATGGTATTGGTGTTGCAGTGAGTGTTGAAGGAGTAACTAAGATGATAATTGTGGGACTATAGTTAGTGTTTGTTGTGAAAGACTAAAGTTGCAATTGCAGGTAATTAAGATGTAATTATGTTTGTAATTTCATTCTGAAATTTGCTTAAGAATTTATGTGTTGAAGTTGTATTTGAGTAATGAATTGTGCTAGAATCTTAGCCTGAGTTCTTTCAGCTTAGCTGACTCGACCTAGTGTTTCTGACTCAGTTTATCTGACTGAGTTAAATGTGTGTTTGATTTACCTGAATCAGTCTTCTGACTGAGTTGACTCAGTAACCAGGATTTGACCCGATTTGACTCAGTGACCAGACCAGTTGACCATTTGACTTGACTTTGGATTTAACTTACGTTGATTGTTAGTTGACCTTTGACCTTTAGTGACTGTTAGTTGACTCAGATGGACTTGACCTTAGTTTAATGGGCTGGTTTAGTGGACTTGAGCTTAGGACTAGTTTGATGATTTGGACCCTTATGGTCCGAATAAGTCTTTGGTTTCTCTACTAAGTTGTAGCTATTCATAAGACTTATTTAATGGACTATAAAACCAACCTAATTCAATTATTAAACCTTAGCTATGCTAAAGATAGAGAATAAAAATGTGTAAAGTCATAAATGGGCCTGGAACCATTAGATAGAATTATATAATTCTTGTTTGAGCCATCGTGGGTAGATTCTTAGAGTTCTTGTGTGATTAACAGTTAGTTTTTATTAACAATGATCGATTCAAAGGATGAACCAGTGGATCATGGATCTCGAGGTAGGCGTGCCTTGTCATCAAAAGAGGTGGGAATTTACATTTAACTCTTTTGTGATTATTTTTGTTTTCTTTTACAGAAGTTATGTTTAACAAATTCATGCATTATCTGATTGTGTATTCCATGCTTTGTTTAGTTTTAAATTCCGAAAGTTCTGTAATTTCTTTTAGTCTTTCCATGGTCTGGAAAGGAACTGTAATGCTTTGTTTGTCTTTATGAATTGTTTGGGAAATAAGAATTTCCATTTGAATGCTTGGAAAATAAGATTTTCCATCTATGGTATATAGGATACTGCTCCTTTATTTATACCTACTTACTTTCGATCTTTTATGCAATGTCTAGGGAGATACACCACAATATTACTATCTAGGTGCTGTAATTTGGCATTGAATATTATACATTGTTTGACAAAGGAGTTAGTTCCATATACATGATTGTTTATTTATGTGATTTGGTTGTCTTTAGTGTTTTGGGAAAACATGAATTGTTTTCCAAATCATTTCAATGATTAATTGAAAGTTAAATGTTATTTCCACTGGGAACCCCTTTTAGGGATGATGTACTCACCCATTCCCACTTTCAGTTTCAGAGACAGGTCAGAGTTGCGCAGCGGAAGCTTCGAGTAGTTGAGTTTGTTATTTTGGTTAACTCCGGCTATGTTATTATGGTGTGTATTCTATTTGTAAACCAAATGACTATTGTATATGTATCATTTGAGAGAAGTTCTTGTATATATATTTCTGAGCGGGCTAGTTTTGGGTTAAGTTTTATAACAAATTTCTTAATTGAATGTTTAAGTAAATGATTTAGATTCTTAGTGATTCTTGATAGGTGTAGAATACACCTAATTTACTATCTAAGAGTTTATGCTTTCTTTCCTATTTTTCTTGTAAATTATGTATTTTACGCGTGTTTATGAGCTATTAGGTACTCTAGAGTAGCACGGAAGAAAAGAAGAAGGAATCACCCAAATTGGGCAAAAAGGGCAAAATTGTCATTTCATAGGGCGAGCACTATCTGGAGACCGGTAATGGTTAAGGGGCAACTTGCTTTTGGAAGAATTATAAAAGGAAGCCAACTTTGGTTAAGGGGTTACCATCAGGGTATCCCTTATCATTTACCAGCAGGTGTAAATATCCTGGGTTGATGTACATGTGGGGCGCAAATAGCCACCCAATTATTCTAAACCCTAAATCGAGAAACTCTCAATCATTCATTCAAATGATTTCGTCCCTCTCTGAAGTTGAGAAAAGCTGCGCAAGCAGCTGTTGAAATTGAGAAACAAATCAAATCGAGAAGATATGAAGAAATTGTGAGAAGGGGTTGCTGATGAACTCAAGAGCGAGAAGTACACAGAGTTGATGTTGAATCTATGAGAAGGAGGAGAAGAAATTGAAGTTATTGAAACCAAGAGCAGGCCGAGAGATTGAGAAATTGAGAGTCGAATTCAAGCTGTAGATGTTGTTCTTGGGATACAATTCGAGAAATTAGAGATAGAAGAAATGGGTTACATGGTTGTGAATGGAAGTAACAGAAGATGTTGTTGCTATGTTATGATTGGTGGTCTGAAGTAATAAGAAAAGTGGGTTTGTCTCAAAAATTGTATCTGTGGGTGTTGATGATTAGAATTGAGATGCTGTTAATCACTGAGTTCAAATTGAGTACCAGAAGTTTCTGTGATGCAGAAAACAAGAATGGATCTCAAATGGTGAAGATGCAGTTATGTTGTTGGAGATTAAAGCTAATGGAGAGAGCCAGAAGCTATACAATAAAGCTGCAGGTGTGTATGGCAACACATGGAAGAGCAGAAGGGTATTGCGCTATTGCAGTCCGGATTCAATGGGTTTGATTCACTGAAGCTGTAGGGAAGATGTATGTAGAGATGGAGGTGGTAACATTGGCATGAAGATTTATCAGTTGTGGTGCTGAGCTTGTGAGTTACAGGCATTGTTGAAGCAACAGAGAGTGATTGAAGCAGCAACTCAGTTGCAGTGCAAATAAATGAACTGCTACAATAGATGTATGTGCTAGGATTTGTGCAGGGATTGAAGACTATAGATCGGCCTGAGAAAGTCCCATAAACAAACTGAACTCTGTCCAGTTTACTGCACCGATGAGTCAACTCAGCGCTAACCGATTCAACTCAGCTGAGTTAGCCGAGTAAGATGCTGACTCGGTGGCTGATTCGCTCTTTCTGCCTTGACTCATTGACTGAAGACGACCGTTAAGTTTGACTCTTGACCGTTAGTACTAACGGTGGACTTGACGGAATATTCCGTCGACGGAGAGAATTTTCAGGTGGCCGGCGGCGACAAATTACGGACAAAAACATAGTTTTCCGGCGAGCAAAAATACAGAATTTTGTATGGACTCCTCTCATGTGTGTGAAGACTTAGAATTAGGAATTGGATGAAAACTTGGAAGTTTTGGAGAATTGGACTAGAAATTGGAATATGGCTCAAATTGGGAAAGTGGTGTTCTTTTGGAATGAGGATTCTTTTCCTACAAAGACATGGAGAGTATTGAAGCCTATAAATAAAGGAGTTCTCTACAACTTTTTACACACATCTACTTTGGAGAAGGAGTTAAAGTGCACAAGGATTGGAGGAAGGAGCAACCATCATCTTTTCAATAAGTTTTCTTTCTTCCTTTATTATTATTATTATTATTATTATTATTATTATTATTATTATTATTATTATTATTATTATTATTATTATTATTATTATTATTATTATGTGAACTCCAAATTATGAGTAGCTAATTTTCTTATTGATTGAGGATGGATTCCTAGTTCTTAACATATGGTTTGAGTTTTGTTTCAATTCTACTTTGAAGTTTTTCATATGATTATCGTTTGTTTTTACTAATATTAAAGTTTATGATTGATTGATAGGTTGTTTGGAGTGCACGCTAAATTAATTTGTTAATTTAATCTAAAGCTAGTGAAAGTTAGGGAATACGTAATAGTTTCTTGACTCTTTACACAAGTAGAAAACACGAGACCTTGCGGAGGGATTACGTGGAGCAATTGTGTCTGAAAACAACGCTAGAAATTGGACCAAGCGAACCGAGTCTAACTACTAGTACTAAACCTAAGTTCATAAATCTTAATGCGTTCGGGGAATTACATCTTGTAAGCGTATCTCAAGGTGGTTCTTTTGAATAGAATCTGATAACTAAGTGGACTTGTTACTCGGTGAAATAAGGAATTTTGGGGTTAGCTAAGTGAACCTGCTATCCTACGGTTGGTGATAATCTATGACTAATAAAAAGTGGAAAAGAACATAACTTTAATCATTGTTTTGCAGCGAAGAAGGATTCCTTGATCTATTCTCTCTTATTGAATTCAACTTACATTAATTGCTTTGTTTATTTCTTTTGCTTTTAAAATCTTGAACCAATACCCCCCTTTTTGTGACATTATAAGACAACTATAATCTCTTGCTCCTCGTGGGATCGACCTTGACTACCCTATATTACTCTTTAATTAGGTAGTAAAGTATTAATTAATTTGTTGTGGTTACGACACGCATACAATTCTTTATGTAGTTAATCTCTTGGATTAGTCAGCATCTAGCTTTAGGGGCGCTACAATAGGTGTCTTAGAGCAACTTCAATGGTGCGATCATAACCAAAGATCAAAAACCAAGAACAAAAAAAAAACTTGGGTTTAGTATGTGGTGATACGCTACGGTAGACGAGCATATTTAGTCGAGCGTATGTATAATGTTCATCTGCTATGGGACGGGGGTATAAACATCGTTTGTACCAGGCGCATGTATAATGTTCGCCTATTATGGGGTGTAGACTATAATAACGCATGTCAACGAGTGTATGTATAGTGAACGCCCCATGAAGATACGAAAATTTCATCAATGCCCAAAAACACCTGTCTGAGTAGGGCACAATTTAAAAGTTCAAAGTTCATGGGCGGATATTATATGCACACCCCTTGGGGCGCACTTTATACCACCGCTTCAATCAAACGGAATTTAGAAGGCGCCTCATTAGTGCAAAAATATTATATATCCTCCTCACATCAAACGTAAGTTATACGTACGCCTTCTATAAAACGTACTTTAAACTTTCGCTCGATCAAATATGGTTTTCGTTCGGATTTCAGACCATATTTAGTTTGATATTTGGTTTTACTCTCGTATTTAATCTTTACTCTGTTCTACTGTTGTTGGTTTGTGGACCAAATTTTTGGTTATGGTCGTCCATTGTGGATGCTCTTAGAGACTAAATTAGACTTATCTTTATAAATTGTATTTGTAATACGTAGGGTGAGGATTTCATGCATACAAAGTTTGTTTAATTTGGATAAGTATAAAGTGAGATATTGATGTTATAAAAACAGTCGACGAAGCTGTTTCCAAGTGTATTCAGTCGCGATGGTGGATATGTATGAGCTTGGTATGATAGGTTAGAGTTAGATCTAGAAAATATTCAATACGCAAAAGTTGTAGAGGTTGGTTTCGTGATTCTAATGAGCAATAGTTTATTGAATTTGGATCTGTAATGAATAATTTATATACCTTCAAAGTAGACTCCTCGAACTTTGTTTAGAGTTGAACACTTCGAAAATATTTTGAGAATTGTGGAGAAGATGACCGAGTCAGATTGTTGACTCAATTGACTCATTTGACTCGGTACGTGTCAGACCTTTTATGAGTATTTTGGTGGGCCGGTTTAGTGGACCGTGCTGGTTTGGCCCTCGAGATAATGCTAGTGCCAGATTCATTCTTTTAATGTTTTGGAACCCTATTTGTCCGAATTAGCTTTCGGTTCCTTCAACAAAGCTGTAGCATTTTTCGAGGGATTTCTAATGACACCCAATTTTATCACATTTGGATAAGTAGATATTAATTTATATAAAAAAAATAGATATTAGATTATAGAACCATTAATTAGTTATTTGACTTAGCCCATAACCGGAGAATTGTATGATATTATGTTATGAATCTTGTATGAGCCTATTGGCTAAACTCGTAGAGTGTCTGTGTGATTAAAAATTAGTCTTTATTAACAACGGTCGATTCGAAGGATGAACCAACGAATTGAGAATCTCGAGGTAGGCGTTGCTTGTCATCAAATCAGGTGGGAACTTTGTAACCTCTTGTAATCATTAAGCTTTCTTTATCTGCGAGCATGAAGAGTCCTTACTATCGGTGTGCATGATTGCGTGTAATTTGATTTGCTATTCGTGTATCTTTGAGTAGGATGTATATGTTGCATATGTATGTATGATGTTTACTTTAATGTATTGTTTGTGATATGCATTGTGAGATTTCCCTGCGAGGAGTGTCCGTGTTTCCCCACGGCTCCTAGCTAAGTTAAGTAAGGCGGTAATTCATCCGTCGACAATATTACTTAGTAGGGCGGCAAGTCATTCGTTTGATTATTATTGCTTATTAATATAGTAGGGTGGTAACTCATCCATTTGAATATTACCTAGTAGGGCGGTAATTCATCTGTTATGATATTATATATACTATTTTATTTGAGGGAAATCACTCGTGCGCATATTACACTTGTTTGTCTAACTTTCTGATTTTGATGGTAATATTCTGAATCATGGTTTGTATGGGCACTCTGTGTGGACGATGTTATTATTATTGATTAGGGTTGCTCTCGCGTCGTTTTATCCAATGAGTTTTCCGATGTTAGAGTGACACTTGCTTCATGATGCATAAATTTCTAATTGATTAGTTTCTCTTATTTATTTCAACTTATATTCTTTTAAAACTGTGATGCATGTTAGTGATTATTTGAGAGTTACATGTTTCCATTGAGCAACCTTTTGGGATAATGTGCTCACTCGTTCGATTGATTTTCAGTTATCGGAAGAAAGGTATACATGAAGATATTCATTTTCGTAGTTTAAAGAGTTACCGAACTAAGTTATGTTCATGTATCTAAAATATATATATTTTTAGAGCATAGCTCGGTTGAACCCACCAAGCGTTGGTATGTCAAGTTTGGTTGTCATATTTTAGTGAATCAAAACTCATTTAAAGAGTCACTTGATTATATATTAGAGTCAACTTAATATAGGTTAGCTTGAAAGTGTTAGGATATGAAACTTACAAGTATTACATGAAGACTTGAAGAATGTAAATAAGTATGGAGCTACAACGACAACGTCATCCTTCCTCTTAAGGTTAGTAATATTTGACTTGAACTGTTTCGTTCCCTAACGTATCTTTCAAGTCGTGCATATTGAAAAAATAACTGCGAAGCTGTGTATGATACTCTAGTTAGACATAGTATTAAGGAATATAATACGATATTTATTGATTAACCATTAAACTTTTTATATAAGAAATCGACATGATCATATGAATGATATTGTGATTATGTATGGGTATGAGTGAAGATTTCATCCTAGGAAACAATGTTTCACATTTGTTTAAAGGAAGTAAGTTCTTAAACTTGTTTGTGAATCGAAAGGGAAATCACTAGGCTTATTGGCGTTATTATTCATTGCAAATCTATTTTGAATTACTAATATGTGTGTTTAGTATAACCGTTCATAAACTTGTTTATGTATCTTGGTAAAACTATTCACAAGGACTGACTTATGTATTGGTATAACTTTTATTAGTGAAACCGATCTTAAGTAATCACTCAAGATGGCATGATCGATGCCTTGTAAACAGCAACTTTTATCTAGTTATTGGGGAACCGATCCTATGGACACATGAAACAAGTGGAATCGGTTCCCCAGTAAGAGGTGCAACAAATTTACAAGATGGAATCGATCCCTGTAATAGGTGCAGCACGTTTTTAGTAGATGTGGGAACCGATCCTATGAACATGTGCAACAAGTGTGTAGTTTTTGGGGAACCGATCCTATGGACACGTGCAACTGAATATAGGTAGTTACCATAAGTTATAGGGAACCGATCCTAGTACCTAGTTAACCGAATTTTGTTAACTAGCATGACTATGCACTCACATGGAGGTATAACTGAACTTGTTTTGGTAGAACCGTGAAACCCATGATTGGTGATTTAATAGGATAATCAATCACAAAGTTCTTGGAATTAAGACGAACCAATTCTAAACTTGTTAGGAAGTATGAAAAATCGTTTCCAAGACTGTAAGTATGAAAAATGACTTGCAAAGTAAAGATGTCAACATACTTTGAACATGTGCAGTAACTCTTATCACTAATTGTTCAAAGATATTCCTTAATAGCTAAAGGAGAATCTCAGGATCGAAATAAATTGAGAATCTTTTATTTAAGGTTTCTTAGTTTTTATATGTTATTTAATCTCCAGCAATTAAATGCATATCTTTAGAAAATAATAATTAGTAATGTGCATTTACTGATAATCTATTTTTCTATTTGGATTTCGGTCAATATTTGGACAGTGCATTTCCAGGAGTTATGAAAACCGATTTTGTGTTTATTGCATATCTTTGAGAATATTCAGTTTTGGAAATTCCTTGGTGTCCAAACTTCCTTGTCTATAAATATTGAAGTTTGCATTTCGAGCAAACTAATTCTAAGAGCCAGCAAAACTACCTAGTTGTGTTGTTATTGGTGGAGCCGCCTATTCGGAGAGGAAAGTAACCTAATTAGACGAAATATCTTACGGCCGCTTAGTTTAAAGACTTCTTTGGGATTGAGAAGCTATATTAGTACCGTTGGTGGGAAACTAGAGGATTGCATCTTTATTTTAGTTTTCGATTATTGATTTGATTGACTAACGGTTGTTGAATCTTTTATTGCACCTAGTTTGTTTATTCTTGAGAACCTTCTCTTCTGATATAAGGCTCACTCAAACTAGATCAAAGATTTAACATTTCTACGGATCTAAGTTTTTCTAGATCCGTAAGATAAGATATATTCAATGATTTTCCATTGTTAACAGACTCCGTTTTGTGCGAAAAATCAATAAGGAATCAAGTTTGTCTTTGCAGGTTGTTACTTTGAAGATTAAATCGAAGATTGAAGACTTTGAAGATTTGAAGACTTTTGTTCTTGTGTTTTGATCTTGGTGTATCTTTCCGTGACTTGATTTTCCGGGATTAAAGAGGTTGTTTATTTTCAATAAACATAACCATTTTTAAGATCAACAAGAAGTTTGTGATTTTATTATAAACCTTGTAATCAAGACCGATTATTTCAGTGATCATTGTGTAGTAGCAGGAAATCCTACACTACACCCCTCACGAGAATTCATAATAATCAACACATCTTTTAAAGATTAAGAACAACACTTTTATTAATTGATTCACAGAAATGTTACCAGAAATGGAAGAAAATAAGAATACAATCACTCTTTTAACTTTCTCTCTCCTCCAAACTTTCTGAGTACTCTCAAATTGATCTCTCCCTTCTGAATCTATTAGTTCTCTTTATATAGGGTAGTTACATAGTGGATGACAGCTAAGCTATCCTTTAATTTCGGATCTGACTTGCGGTAATCTCGCAAGCTTGTTAGTGATACTTCTTCGCAAACCTCTTTCGTTCACAAGATTATCACACTTTCTTCATGTTTATACTACCGTCATCTATTACGTCACTTTCCTAACCATTCTGCGACATTTGTAATGAGTTGTTGAGAATTACACAAGAGTGTTGTTGTTAACTTCGCAAGACTATTGCTCCTGCGATATTCTGATCCTATATCTTGCCTCTTCTCATATCTTCTTTGCGAAGGGGAAAAGATCATGAGAATCTTATTTCTTCAGAATGCAGCAACTTCCCATCTTTCCATATTCTTCTATTATGACACTATTCTACATTCATCGCCAAATTTACTACACGTATCCCTTCTTCCATCCAGCTTCTGACACGTCCTTTTCAACCGCTATATTTTAACCGTTCACGTCAAATCTTCGCATTAAATGTGTTTATCTTCTCGAGTATTCTTCTCTCTATATATACTCTTTTTATTCTTCTCTACTCTTCTTTTTTACTTTCTTTCTTATTTTCTCTGCAACTTTCTTCATTGTTCTTCCGTGAATTCCGCTCATGCTACTGTAACTTTTCTCAATTCTTATCTTTTCAAATTTTTACTTTCTTCTCCATTCTCATACTAAAAAATGCCTCCATCCGGTCGTAAGAATGAGATTGCCTTTGAAAAGGCTCAAAAGAAACTTCAAAACAGAGGTTTTACTCTATCTCGCATTCCCGGTCAGAACCCTAAATCTGAGCTTACTGCCAAATTATTTTCTGACCATCCCTGCAATCAGGGAAAGATCATAGTCTCGCTAGGTCAGCTTGAAGCTGGTATTCCAATTCCCCTCTATGATCCTGAGCTCCCCTTGTTTTATAAAATTCTTTCTCATGCGAAGTTCGCGTGAGCTGTGTACCAATTGAGTGGGGATTGCATTCGTCTAATGCTCAAGTTTGCAACTTGCGGTGTTGGTAAGGAATATCTTTACCCCACTGAAGTTAAGAATCCTAAATTCGCTGGAGTTGCGATTATACCTGCGAAATATACTATAGAAAACTTCTTCTCGAATTATGAAGTAATTCCTATGAAGAGAGACAGTAATTGATGGGGTGTTCTCTTACATAAGAGAGATAATGTTGCTGATGACAAATTACCCATGCAAGATATTGACTGGCATCCTAGCGATAATGTTACCCCTCATCATTCTAATGATAATAAGTGGTGTGTTTTCCCCTTAATTCTAGAGGGTCCGTATATTTCTGGTTCTCATGTCTTTCCTGCGAATCACGCAAAGTACCGACCCTGGGTATTCAATTGGCCCGAAAAGGATGTAGAGGTACATTTCCACCTTTTGCTTGAGTCATTATTATTATTTTTCTTATACTCTTACATATGTTCTCGATAATCACTCCAATATTTTTGTGTAATTTGCGAAATTACCAGATTGAGAGGCTGAAAGCAATCTACAAGAAGTTTGGGAAAGCTAGTAATTTATCAGCTTTTCAATCAATCATAGATGAAGTAAGAAATATGCTTTTAAGATTCTTGACAATATATTGTTGCCTCTATTTATTATCTTTATCTGTGTTTGAAGAATATTGGTGAGATAGAGAAACCCTCCATGGTTGTGAAGATCAAGGGTAAAGGTAAAGGCAAAGGTGCTCCTCGCAAGGAGAATTCTGCTGCTCCTTATTTAAATAAATGAAAAGTTCAATCTCCTTTTACCTCAATTCCTCAATATAGTGAAAGTTCCAGTGACAATAATAATGATGATGATGATAGTGACAATGAAGATATTTCTTCTGCAAAGAATCTTATCAACCTGAATCTTCCATTGCTCATATGTCCAGCATTTTTGTTAACACTATGCATGGTATTGGGAATGATGCTCTTACTAGTACGTGCCAGACCCTCGCAAGAATCTGCGATGCTCCTATACTGGTTGATAATGATTCTTTTCATGGAGTTTCGAGATCAGTGTCTCCTAGTCTCTTAAATTCACTTAGCACTCTGGTATATTTTCATTTCTTCGCTTCCTCTCCATACTTAAATTTTTGGCTATGTTTATTTTGGTAACCTTTGCTTTTTCTTCACAGTCTGGAAGGGATTCTTTTGATGTTGCCTTAGATTTGGAGAAGAGACGTATAGCTTCTGAAAAGAGGAATACAAATCTTCGCAATAAAAATGAAGAATTAAAATATGAATCTGCTGAACTTCGCAAGAATAATGGAGAATTGGAAGCTGAAGTTGCTGAGCTTCGCAAGAAGAATAAACAGCTAGAAATTGATGTTTCAAGCAACAAACACAAGATATCTGAACTTGAAAAATCCAACCAGTAGCTCTATGGTAATAATTTTCCCCTCTTTTTCTTAATTCTTTTATCCTATTGTTTTAGCTTATTCAAGCAACCATTTTTGCAGATATTTATGGTCTTACTGATGAGGCTACACTCCTCCGTTCTTTCCCTGAACCTATAGATGAGGATACCCTTCTTGATCGCCTTAATAATTCCTTAAATAGTTATTCAAATGACAAGATTGAATCTCTTTCCATAAATGACCTAGGATCCAAACTTCGTCTTTTAGAAATTGACCACAGGTCTAGTTTGAGTACAGCTAATACGTCTAAACGTTGATATCTTAACTCCAAAGAAGAAATCAATAGTTTAAGAGCCAAGAATAGTAATCTCATAGACGAAAAAGATCGTATATCTATACAAGGTGCTCAAACCTTAGCGGAATTCCATAAAACTCTTCTCGAAGTGAAAATTGAAAGAGATAGACTTATTTGCGAGAATAGTGCTATTGTTGAGAGGGAAAACCAAGTTCGCTCCCGCCTTCTCATTAGTAATGATGATGAATTTGCTTGGGCTGCGAAGATTCTTGATAATGCCAGAAATAATTTAGGTGTAGATGTTAGTCTTCAAGATGAGCAAACGGCCTTGATTAGAGGTATGATTTCTAACAAAGAAGGTTGTTAATCGTTCTTCTTCCTTTAGTTATGTACTTTTTCATAAACTACTATCAGATTATTGACTTATTGTTATATTTTCGCAGAAGCTGAAGAGAGATATCGCAAAAGAATTGAAGAGCTTGAGAATGAAAAAGTGAAGCTCGCAAAAGATTTATCTTCTCGCAATGATAAGTGTTCAAGGTTGAAGGCTCAAATGAACATCACTATTACAAATTTTGGGAATGATGCAATTTCTTTCCGCAATGACACCATCAAAGGGATTTGAGATGACAACAAGATTCCTCACTCCAAGTATTCTTGTCTCCTAGAAAAAGTTCCAGAGAATGTTCTTAATTTGGTCATCGCTGATAGTGAAGCGACGAAGAGATAGAGTCTGAAGAAAATGAAGAGGATAAGTCTGATGGAGAAGAAAATTCTGGTGAAGAACTTGATGATGATAATGAAGAATCAAGCAAAATATAGTCTTTGCTTCCTTAGGCTTTCTTGTTCAATTTTTTGTAAAACTTGTATATTGGCTCTTGATCTTTCATTTTTATATACTTGTAATCTATTACTGCAAATTTCTCCAGTCTTCAATACAAGTTCTATTTCTTTTATTCTTTCATGCATGTGTTAGAAATTTTTTTTCTTTCTTGCAACATGATCGACCAAAGTACAATTAATTTTTTACTTTATGCGTAAATCTATCATGTGAAGACAAATAACATTTAACTCATTATATGCATTCCCATACTTGCCTCTGTTATTTGTATTCAGATAAGGGATTGAGTAAGCTGCCTCTGTTTAATAATTTGCGATAAAATCGCAATTATCTCTGCATAATCTCGCAATTATAAATTTTTAGAAAATCGCAATTATCTCTGCATAATCTCGCAATTATAAATTGTTAGAAAAACGCAATTATCTCTGCATAATCTCGCAATCATAATTGTAAATTGTATTCTTTCTTGTATTCTGATGTGGTCTTATTTTGCCTTCCTATGTAAAGGTCTTATTTTGCCATCTTTTCTCATTGCGACAAAATCGCAGGACATTTCTATACTTTCATGTAGAAACCCATTGACCTTGCCTTAACTTTATATTCTATTGTATTTTTGTTGCGACAATATGACAGGCCTAAATCTTCTTGCGAAATTAAAGCCCCATGACATTGCCGTCTTGCGACGAAATCGCAGTATGTCTTTACACTTGCATGCAATGACCCATTTATCTCGTCTTATCTTTTCTTTTGTATTATTTTCTCTTCAGGAATGTTGCACAAATATGACAAGTCTAAATATTCTTGCGAAAATATTGCATCATGACATTTGCGTCTTAAGACACTTATCACTCTTTTCTAATGGAGGGTGCCGCCCTTATCTTCCCCTTGGTTGCCCTTTCAAGGAGACGTACTTCTGCCATACAAGACTAGATCCTCCCATCCAGTCTTAGCAACAACCAGTTTTGTTCGCAGCCTCTTATCCCTTTTGCCTATATGGCCTATGGTTACGAGACTGCACCCTAAGTGGGGTTTTCTTCGGGCCGAGTGCATCATAGCCAAGACTTGCCAAGAATGGCCAGGGTAGTTTCATACACCCCGGGCACTCTTAGCTTAACCGTGTACCTCGGCTCCTTGGTCATACTCTGCACCCCTTAGGAGAGCTCTAATTACCTTAGTCGCCCAACTCAAGTTTGAGAATCCTAGGTGTCACTCCTGGATGGGATTTCATTCACCCCAAATTTCCATGACTCAGGTTCCAGCAGCGGTGTAACCTTATCGCTGAGTCATGTAACTGATACCACCTTTTATGACGTACTTTAGGTCTTACATTTGCCTCTTGCGAAATTTTATTCGCGAACTAGGGTGTACGCCATAAAGGTTCGTCCCATTCTGGATCTTAAATGATCGTTTCTTACGAAATTTTTGCACATTTTCATTCTGCTTTTGATATTTGCAATTTCGCATCTTCTTTTTCATAAAATTTTTGTATTCATTCATTTCATTTTAATCATTAAGGAAAATATATTTTTTGGAATTTTCGCAACAAACCAATTATACATCTTTTTTCTTTTCCTCAATATTTCTTTCACTTCACAATTTAATTTTTTTACCTTTACTGTTCTCTGCCTCTGCGAGATTGTTAGTTACTTTCTGACCTTCTGTGAGATTTTATCCGCTTGTTGTTTTCAGCAAGTTCTGACTTCGCAACATTCCTTCTTTTCTTTGTTCTACTTAATCGACCATCAATCTCTCACTTCTTTGTCTTTCTTTGATGTTATACTTCCAATTCCCCTTCTTCGCAGCTCTTTCTTCGCAAGATTCTACATTAATTTCATAGCACTTCTTTCCTTCAACCCAATTTCCCTTTATTACTCCAATGCCATTAGGATGTGGAAACTTAATGCACTGGTGGAAATTCGATGCCACACCTAAAATACCATGTATCCAAGGTCGACCAATTAACGCATTGTAGGGAGACTCTACATCGACAATACATAAAAGAATCTTGGAAGATATCCCCTTTAATGGAATTCTCATTGTGATCTACCCTTTAGGTTTATTGGCAGTGCCATTAAAACCATAGATTTTATAAGTTGAAGGTATTAGATCCACATCTTTGCCTCCCATTATCTTGTAAGTATGATAATACAGGATATCTACAGAACTCCCTGTATCAATTAACCCTCTATTAATTGCCCATGAATCTTCGGCCTCATCATCTTCTCTTTGTTTTGGATTTATCTCTAGTCTCACCACCAATGGATTGTCATGCATTTCTCCAGGTTCAGGTATACTTGTGCAGTGAAAGAAATAGTCTGCTTGTGCCACTCTTCTAATGGCGAAGCTTTCGTAATATTCATTATTTCCCTCCCATTAGCATCTCTTGCGAAAACTATACTTAGAACATTGTCATGGAAATCTTCGATTGTTTTGTATGAATGTACAATAGAGTTACAAAACAGATTTTTTTCCTTTGCTCCGACTTCTATAACAAATGTTTCTCCTCCTTTTGTTTCGTTTACTCTGCGAATTTCTAGCGGTGGTGGTAAGAGTTGAGATTGAGGGTGCCCTATTAGAAAATGATTTAGCTTTCCCTGGTTTATCATCCTGAGAATGATTCTCTTTATGTTTCTGCAGTTATTTGTAAAATGTCCATGAAAGTGATGATAAGAGCAAAATTCTTGGATCCTGTTATTTGAAAGCGGTTCTTTTCCCATGTTCCAGGGTGCTGGTATATTCTCCATGAAAATTATTGCTTCCCAAAATTTTTCCCTGTTTCTAGCGCCAATATGTAGTAGCAGGAAATCCTACACTACACCCCTCACAAGAATTCATAATAATCAACACATTTTTTAAAGATTAAGAACAACACTTTTATTAATTGATTCACAGAAATGTTACCAGAAATGGAAGAAAATAAGAATACAATCACTCTTTTAACTTTCTCTCTCCTCCAAACTTTCTGAGTACTCTCAAATTGATCTCTCCCTTCTTAGTCTATTAGTTCTCTTTATATAGGGTAGTTACATAGTGGATGACAACTAAGCTGTCCTTTAATTTCGGATCTGACTTGCGGTAATCTCGTAAGCTTGTTAGTGATACTTCTTCGCAAACCTCTTTCGTTCGCAATATTATCACACTTTCTTTATGTTTATACTACCGTCATATATTACGTCACTTTCCTAACCATTCTGCGACATTTGTAATGATTTGTTGAGTATTTCGCAAGAGTGTTATTGTTAACTTCGCAAGACTGTTGCTCCTGCGATATTCTGATCCTACACATTGTCTTGTTTGATCTTGTAACCGGGGAACTTCGAATCTGGTAATATGTCTTAAAAATAGAAGATCCTTAACTGTGCTTATATCATATATTTCGGTATTGTGATTATAAAGTGAGTTTTGTTACCAAACAATTTATCTTTTACTGTTTGGAATACGATTCAAAGGAATCTTGTCTTGAAAGATTGAAACCATTAAGAAGATATATTATATTTAATTCCTAAAGAGAATGCCTGTTCTACTAGGATATATAGTATCAAATATCTATTAAGAACTTCAGTTCTGCTAGATATTATAAAAAAAATATCTATAGCGAACTTCGGTTATGCTAGATATTGTTAAAACAAGAATATTGCTGAAGCTGAGTAACTAGGATTTTAGTTTACGTAGTATTTTATATACGAGTTGCAGGTTTACTTTTTGTAGCATCTTAATTCATTGAATATTCAAATCTAGACTAGGTCCCGGGGTTTTTCTACAAGATTTTAGTTTTCCTTGTTAACAAAATTCTGGTGTGTGCTTTACTTTATTTCCGCATTATAACTGTCTTTATATTATAATTAAAGTAATTACACTTGTATGTTAACTAGGCACTTGATATTTATCTTATAAGGTTTCGGTTATACCGTACTATTATCAAGTGAATAATTTGTTGTAGTATTGTCTTGATTTCATGTTCATATACGATCACATGAAGTGTATTGGATTTCTCCACTTGTCTGATATAATTATTCACGTGTTAGGCCAGTTCGGACTAATCCTATTTCAAGTGGACATTGTGTTGAAATATTCCTTGAGTGATTGTTGCTCCAAGAGGTTTATACACAATGGGTCTTGTATAGGTTGTGATCAAAATAAAAGATTGTGGTGTATTTGGGTACCCTCCTCTTTTCAATTGGTATCAGAGCGGGCAAACATGAAAATATCTAACAATCCGTGTTTGGTGTGATCCAACCTATAAGTTTTGAATCAAATGGTTGATTCGGTTAACGTACCGCTAGGGTTTGATGGCTTAAACTATCTATGGTGGAAAATGGCTATGCAGTCTTTTTTTCAATCTCATGACTTTAACACTTGGGTTTTAGTTATTGATGGGTCTGAAAAACCAACAGTACTGGTCAACAACTCAACCACTGAGTTTAGACTAAAGGAATTAAAAAAAATTCAATAATGAAGAAAAACTACTTTCGAAGAAAAATTCATATGGATTGAACGCCATTATCCATGCTGTAACATGAGACCTCCATCATCATGTAACCAAGTGTAAAACATCAAATGAGGCTTGGGATATTTCTAATATCGTATTTGAAGGGAATGCATTTGAAAAAGAAGCTAGGCTTCGAACCCTATCTTTTAAATGGGAAAACCTTCGTATGGATGAAGACGATACCTTTGATGAGTTTGATTAAAAACTTTCTGAAATAGTGAATGTCTTTTACGCTCTAGGAAAAACTATTTCAGATAAAGATATTATGTGTAAAACTCTAAGGTATTCACCATTAAGATACGAATCTAAAAATCATGCCTTCATGGAAGCAAATGATTTTTTCACTCTATCTAGCAGCGCTTTAGTTGGTAAATTAAAAATCTTTGATCTTGAATACCAATTCAAGAATGAAGAGGATATTACCCTTAAAGCTGTAACTAAGACTAGTTCTTCGGCAGAAAATTCTTGTGATGCAAAAACTGAGGATTATTGTGTTGATACGACTGCATGACAATTTAGAAAGTTATCAAGACAAAAGAAAAGGAGTTCTTCTAAAGATGCATCTTCTCCTTCTCAAAAATCACAGAAATATGTGTAGAGAATAAAGAACAAAATAATGGTGATAGCTCTAATTGTTCCAAGGATCAAGAGAACAAGGCTTTCCATGCAACTGTTGAATGCACACCTAAAAAGGATATTGAAGTAACTCCAGAGCTAAAGGCACTTGAATGTGATCTTCTTGAAGAGAATAAAAGGTTGAAGAATGAACTTGATGAATTGAACAACGATATAGAGATTATTGGCGGTGGTAATTATCGTGAATGCATGAAATTGTCACAGAGAGAAAATCGAAGAAATCCATTATCGAGAAGTGAAGATATACACAGAGTTGGAGAACCTGAAGAACACTAAGGTAAGTAATTCTACCGAATATGAAATAGATTATAAAGTTCAAATTGATAAATTTAAGGTTAATTTAGATAATGCTCTCGAAAAAAAAAACATTGGAAAAAGAGAATATGGGTCTAAAAGTGGACTTGAAAAAGTTCGATAGTAGTACAAAACAACTTGACTCAATGTTGAAGTCAACTAAAGTTCCTCGTGACACGCAAGGATTGGGCTACAAAGGTAAACAAACTTTGAATGTTAAACATGAGACAAAGTTTGTAAAGTCTAAAGACTCTGTTGAAGAAATTACTTCAAAAGTTGCCACAAAAGATTGCTCTTCCATAAAAAAAATCTATAGCACCTTCCTCTTCAGCAAAAGACGGAAAACGTAAAATCTGCCAAACTCCAATAAAGAGAATCCACAACAAGGTAACACTAAGCCTCATGTTTCATGTGTTACTAAGCATTGCTCTTATTGTGGAAATAAAGGACACTTGGAAAGGGGGTGTAGATTCAGTAAAAGGAATGAGAAATTCATAGATGCTCGCGTTTCCGCAAAATTGGATGAACTCGATAATGCCCGTCGTGGTAAATCAGGTCATCATTGTCCTAAAAATGAGAAAAAGAATTATTGTAATGATAGTTCAAAGTTTTCTTATCAGGCTTCTACAAAGTTTTCTCATTATCGCTTAAAAAATGAAAGGAGAGATAACTTTGTAAAGACAAGATTTGATATTCCAAATTGGGAAAAGACTAACTCTCAGAGTTGTCAACATTTTAGTTACCCTAATATTTTCTCAAGAGATTGTTCTAAGATTTCAAGAGGAAATAATAGGAAGAAAAAAGTTGATCCTGTAAAATCCATTTCTAAATGGTGTCCAAAGTATTCTCTAAAGACAACCAGGAAGGTATCAAAAGATAGTCACAATGATGACACTCGAATGACAAGTTTCAATACTCATGACATTCAGAATACTGTGTTAAACCTTCCTGATCAAATGAATGTATCTCCGTGTTGTCATCGTTATATGAGATAATTAGGTCTCATATCGGTTACCTTTTAATGATTTTGTGACTTTTGATTTAGCGGATTGCATATCTAACCTTTTGGGTTGCTGAATAAAATAATCATAAAAGGATGATGACAATTAATCCCATATGTGAGTCACGATTATACTATTATCAATTTATTTCTCATAAGTTGTGTATATAGTATACATATGAGTTTTTGGTTTTAGCTTATTACTATTGGCATGTAATAATTAAAACCATTTCAATATTTCTATGGTAAAGGTTTCTTTTGTTGTTCTTATGTCTTTGCGAAAGGATGACAAAACATTGAGGTGAAGAGGTTGCGGAATTTGAGGTAATAATATTTTTAGTTAATTGTTTTCCTACTTAAGAAAAGCATGATTTTATTTCATATCCTTATTGCTTTTGCTGAAAAAAATTCGGTACAATTGATATTGATTCCAATATTTTTGTATGGATGTTTGATTATGATTCAATTGTTTTCGGTTAATAAAAATTATTGTTATCTTTCGTTATTATTTGGTATTAATTATTTAGGCTTACAAAATGTCGGTGCAATTGCGGTGCTATAATGTCTATGTTTGTTTCAATTGCTTCCGGTTAAGATAAATGATTATGCAAGTTGATTTATTTGGTTTGTATAGATTGTTTATGGATTAACAAAAGTGTTTCGGGAACATTTGTTTAGTCCAAGTGGTTTCCGTA
The DNA here is from genome assembly GCA_023529315.1 of Papaver bracteatum. Taxonomy (NCBI): domain Eukaryota; kingdom Viridiplantae; phylum Streptophyta; class Magnoliopsida; order Ranunculales; family Papaveraceae; genus Papaver; species Papaver bracteatum. Next base: position 1,722,844 of record JAJJWX010001253.1, read on the forward strand.
TAGTAGAAACTAAGTTTTTCGGATCTTAGTTAGACTTATCAAATGTGAAGGTTTCGGTTATTCAAGTCTAACTGAATGCATTAACAAGAATTACTAGTTAACTAACCTAGTATTTGTCTTGTTTAAATGTGAAAGGTCTAAGTTATTTTTTAGAATAATTAAATCTTGATGAGAAAAATAAAGTTAATTCTGATCTTTATTTTGGTCTTATCGAACAAGCGATTGTATTTGTATAATAGGTTTAGCAAAAGAACTAAGGTGGTTAGTCGATTTATTATATTTGTTAAACTATTAGGGAAAATTGCTTCGGGCAATTGTTTCCTAGATAACACTTGTAGTTTCGGTTTTGATATTGGTTATCTAAAACTGTGTGTAAAACCCTCGTGCTCAACTCTTATAGGTTTGCAATTTCTCTTTGTGAGATTTGTAATATCCTTTCGGTTTGTCCTTTATTTTTTTTCGTTTCTTTGTCATTTTGTGACAAAATGGGGAGAAATATATGGAGTAAACAAGTGATATTGACTTGTTGTGAGTTGGTATCACTAAGGGAAAGGACATGTGTGCTAAAACGTTTATTCTAACGAAAAGAGTGAAAGCATAGACTAAGGGGGAGCCACATACCATATGATATGTAGTTATGAGGAACTACATGGAAATAAAAAAGACGTGCAGATTCAAAATCTGCCTATCTTACGTTTAGGGGGAGTATTAGATTTGTTATTATGATGTCAGCAGCGGCATTTAAGGATTGAGTTTAATGCAGGTTTTGTTCTGTTGAACTTGGAATCAAGCATATGTGTATAATGAATTTTCGTAATTTGTTTATCCATATGATGTAAGAGTTTTGTCAATAAAATTGACAAAGGGGGAGATTGTTAAAGAATAGCTCGGTTGAACCCACCAAGGGTTGGTATGTCAAGTTTGGTTGTCATATTTTAGTGAATCAAAACTCATTTAAAGAGTAGCTTGATTATATACTAGAGTCAACATCGTATAGGTTAGCTTGAAAGTGTTAGGATATGATACTTACAAGTATTACATGAAGACTTGATGAATGTGAAGAAGTATGGATCTACAACGACAACATCATCCTTCCTCTTGAGGTTAGTAATATTTGACTTGAACTGTTTCGTTCCCTAACGTATCTTTCAAGTCGTGCATATTGAAAACATAACTGTGAAACTATGTATGATACTCTAGATAGACATAGTATTAAAGAATACAATACGAGGTTTATTGCTTAACCATTAAACTTTGTATATAAGACATTGACATGATCATATGGATACTTTTGTGATTATGTATGGGTATGAGTGAATATTTTATCCTAGGAAACAATGTTTTACATTCGTTTAAAGTAAGTAAGTTCATAAACTTGTTTTGTGAATCGAAAGGGAAATCGCTAGGCTTATTGGTATTGTTATTCATTGCAAATCTATTTTGAATTACCAATATGTGTGTTTAGTATAACCGCTCATAAACTTGTTTATGTATCTTGGTAAAACTATTCACTAGGCTTGACTTATGTATTGGTATGACTTTTATTAGTGAAACTGATCTTAAGTAATCACTCAACATGGTATGAACGTGTAGTTGCGGGATTTCCTACAACACACCCCCTATAATATTTTGTAGATCTAAATCTTATTAATCATCTAAATTTAAAATATAAGTACTAGAAATATAAAGTGACACAAGGATTTTTTACATGGTCCGATCAATGTGATCTACATCCATGATTCTTCACTATGATTATTGAGATTACATTAGTATTTCATTTACAATCTCCATTAATGGATATTTGGTAGAGCTCTAGATCTAGTTTTTTGGGGAAGAAGATGATAAAGAAAATAAATCTCTTTCTAAAAATCTCTTTCTCCTACTAAAATTATCCTCTCAGAATGTGTTTTTCAATCTAGCATTTGAACTAGTATTTATAGTGAAATTTGTACATCTGTATATAACCTGCGAAGCATCGCAACTTCTATTCGTAAGTTTATTCTATATTCGTAATCTCTTCACACTTTTCTCGTGCTTCTTCTATTATCGCATTATCTTGTGACACTTTCCTCCTGTCTTTGTTACTACATTCGTAACCCAATATCTTGCGATATTATGTCCCTACATCTTGCCTCTTTTTTCTTGAATATTGCTTGAAGAGCGATCTTTAAGAAAAAATCCGTTGTTATAGTAGTCTTTGATTTTTGTTGTTGAAGGAACGAGCGAAAGAATACTGGACTTGAAAAGTATATACTTGCCTCTATTCTTTTGTGAAGTTCCGGACCTTTGCGAAGTAAATAAGAAGTATCATCTCTGCGAAGTATGAAGTATTCTTGAAGAAGTATACGAAGTATTTAATCCTCGAAATATAAGAAGTATTCGTCCTTGAATGAGAGTGAAAAATATTTCCTCTGTTCATGTGAAATTATTACTCCATTTTTGGTTAGGATTCTTGTTGAGAAGATAAAGAACATAAAATGTTTTCTTAGTACCCATAGTTGCCTCTGTTCTTTAGCTGTGAGAGTAGAATCCTTGAGAAAATGTTGAATGAACGAATTGTTTCTTTATTCTTATCTTGCCTCTGCCTCATGCGATAATCTCTTTAAGAAAATAATCACATTCTTAAAATTCTGAATACTAAGAATGATCTGGATAATTTCTGAATATTCCTGCTAGATTCTGACACATTATTTAAGATTCTAAGTAATTCTGCGAATTTCTAAAGTTCTCTGCGAAATTATGAAATATTCTGCGATATTCTGAATAATGTTCATGAAATAGTGTTGCGAATAGTATTACGAATAGTACTGCGAAGTTCTGAATATTCTGTAAAGTTATGTAAAATACTTGTGCGAATATAATGCTTATGTGATGATGTTGTTATGAGATGTGTATGCGATGTTTATGCCATGAAATGTTTATGCGATGCTTTTATGATGCGAGTATGATGCTTGTATGATGAGAATGCTTATCTATTGCAATGTATATCTAAAGTTTCTGTTACTTAGCTCATTTTTTCGCGGCAAAATTGATGTAGCTTTAAATCGCTTCCATTCTTTATTTCTCTATTTTTGTCTCTAGTATATGCATTCCTCTCTGCATATTTATTGTTCTCGCAAGTTCATATGCTTGTGCCTCATTTTTCTTGTTCATTGTATCTCATTGTTTTATTCCTGCACTATTAGTCTCGCATGATATAATATAATTAAAATATTAAAGATGCATAATCTCAATTTCATTTCAGTATATATGTTCGCAAGATTTTTTTCATTCATATAATCATCTTCGCAAGTTTATTTGCGTATTCTCTTGTGTTCTTATTTTTCCTTCCTAGTTAAAGGTCTTATTTAGCCACGTTTCTTTCTGCGACAAAATCGCAGGACGTCCTTACATTCGCATGTAGAGAGACCCATTGATCTTGCCTTATCATTTCTCTTAGTATTATAGCCTCTTCAGGATATTTGTCAGATAGCCCTAAATATTCTTGCGAATATACAGCCTTGTTACATTATCGTCTTGCGATGAAATCGCAGGACGTTATCACACTTTCATGTAATAACCCATTGATCTCATCTTAACTTCTTTGTATTTAATTCTGCAAGTATATATATATATATATATATTTTATTTTTATTTTTTTTACTCGCAGATATACGATTGTTGCACAAATATGACAAGCCTTTATGTTCTTGCGAACAAAAAGCCTCGTGACATTTGCGTCTTATAGCACGTATAAGCTCCCTAATGGAGGGTACTACCCTTTATCTTCCCCTTGGTTGCCCCTTCAAGGAAGCGTACATCGACCATAAAATGTTAGCTCTTCCCATCCGGTTTTGCTAACAACCAGCTTTTGTTCGCAACCTCTTATCCTTTTTGCCTATAGGGCTTATAGTTACGAGGTTGCACCCTATGGGGTATATTTGGGCCAAGTGCATCATTTGCCAAGACTTGTCAAGAATGGCAGATGTGCTTCAATCCCATCCGGCACTCTTGACTCAATCGTGTACCTTGGCGCCTTGATCGTTTTCTGCACTTATTGGGAAAGACAGAATGCCTTAGTCGCCCAACCTAAATCATATTACATCGCAAGATTAGGTTGAGAATCCAAGGTGTCTTACCCAGATAGGTACCCGATTTTTGGGTTATGTACCCCGTAATGTCCATGTACTCAGGTTCCGTGGTGGTGTTCCGTTTCCCCTGAGCCATACTTATAGGTACCCCCTTAAATGACGTACTTTAGGACTTTGCCTCTTGCGAAATGTTGCTTCGCGAACTAGGGTGTACGTCACAAAGGTTTTCCTGTGTAAAATTTCTGCGGCTTTCTTTCTTTTTTGAAAGCTGATCACAGTTTGCGTCTTTCTTTTATGAAAGCTGATCGCAAATAAATTTTTTGCGTCTTTCTTTAATGAAAGCTGATCTAATAAATCGTTTTTATTCGTAAAAACTCATCACAAATTTTTCATGTTGCGAAATGCCTCATTTCATTTTCTTGTTTTTCAAAATACGTTTTGTTATACGTTGCAAACAAATATATTGATTACCTTTTTGTTTCAATCCTTGAAGAAATATGAGAAGTATTCATATCGCGTCTTTAAATCAAAATTGTTCTATAGAAATATATAAATTTAATTTTCTCTGTTTTTTGTAACTTTGAAGTCTTTGAAAAATTTTGAGATCTTTAAATTTTTGCGATGAATTCATTTTTGAATCTTGCGATGGTATCGCTTTTCACCAATCTAAAAAATCTTTGAAATGTTTTGAAATCTTAGAAATTTTAGAAATCTTCATGAGTATATCGCTTTTGGTAAATAAAATCAAAAATCTTTTTGTCTTCAGTAAATAAAATATTCAAGGAAATGGTACTTATCTTTTGCGGCTTGTTGTTGTCTCTTGCGAAGGGCAGAATATTGTCACAACAATATTCCTGCGAAATAAACAACTGTTCTGCGATGCATCGATAATAAACGAATTACTCTGCGGCACATCAGTGATATTCTGCGACACATCCAAAGATGACTTAAACAATGACGTAATGACTGAAAACGACAGAAACACGAAGAAAGTGTGACATGTTTGCGGTATATCAATAAAACCTGCGAAAGATAAAGGCGGTGCCAGCTGCGATTTATCGCAAGAACTCAGATCCGAAATTGAAGGGAATCTTAGCTGTAAATGAGCTGTCATGAGCTGTAATCCACTATGTAAATACCTATATAAAGGAGGTGAATAGTTCCAGAGAGGGGATGAATTTTTGAGTGTTAGGAAAGTTTTTAGGAGAGAGAAAAATCTTTGTTAAGTGTTCTGTGTTCTTGATTTCTGTAATTCCTTAAGGTCATATTAATGAAAAAGTGTTCTTAATCTTCAAATTATGTCATAAATATTGATAGATTCTTGAATAGGGTGTAGTGTGGGAATTCCTGCAACTACATTTTGGCGCCCAGAAACAGGGAGAATCAAGCTTGAGAAATTTCAAATTGCAGTTTGAAGATTTGAAGAAATTATTAGAATTGAAGAGAAATGGCTAGAAGGAGGAGAAATACATCAGAACCATCAACAACGGTGAGAAGAAGTAAAAGAATTGCAGGGGAAGGAACAGGTGAATTGGAAGGATCTTTAAGGAACAGATCAGGAAGAAGTAGAATGAGAAATGGAGCAGAAAATTCAATCCAACCACCAAATCAACAAATACGAGCACAAGATAGAAATATGGATCATGATAGAGTAAGTGTGCATACTTGGAGGTCGGATTCGATAGAAGAGGCGGAAAGTCAAGAAGAGGAAAGAAATCAAGAAATGGAGGGAGGATTAATTCATGAAGGACGTGAAGTGGAAGATGGTTTAAGACAAAGGATACAGGAAGAAAGAAGGTTAGAGGCAGAAGAACGTGCTAATCTTACAAGGAAAAATCATGAATTAAGAATGGAAAATTTGAGGTTGCAAAACAGAAGATCAAGAAGCAGCATGAGATCAAATTCAAGATCATATAGAGAAGAAGCAAGGCAAAATCTTCCTATACAAAATATTGAGGAAAATTTGATAAATGATCGTTATGCTCCACGCGATGAAACTTTAGACATTAGACATAATCAGATAGAAGGAGAAAATCAAGAAGAGAGAAGGAGAATGTTACGTGATGAAGAGATTCAAAGAAATCGCAGGATTATCGAAGATGATATTGAGAGACATTATATTGAGCAAGTACGCTTAGCAGGAGAAAGAGAGAGATTGCGAGCAGAAGTAGAAGAGCAAGAAATTCAAGCAGCGTTGCGTCAGAATAATCATGACAATCGAGAAAGACGACGTGCGCAAAATCGTAATAATGATAATCTCAATGAGGAATATGAGAGAGTTCGCAGAGACATAGAAAGGCAACGAAGAGAAACAGTAAGGGATGAGGAAATTCATGGAGAAGAGAATGAAAGACAAATAAACTTGCAAGAAGAAGAAAGTCGCAGAAGAAGGCAAAACCAAGATGTTGAAGAAGAAGCGAGAAACATCGCAAGACAAGAAAGGCATGAACGCAGACGAAGAGAAGCTGTGTTGAAAAGACCAATTGAGCAAAATTCTGATAGGAATGAACAAATTTTGCGAGAATTGGCAGAAATGAGAGGAATAATAAATAACAGAAGAGAAGGAGGAAGAAGACAACTTGATGAGGCAATCGAAGAGGCTGCGAAAACTCCATTTACTCAAGAGGTACAATTAGGAGGGATACCTCCAAAATGTAATTTACCGGTGTTGACCAGTATATTTGATGGAACTACGTGTGTTGTCCAACATATCAAAGCTTATATTCGATGTATGCTACAATGGGAGAACCATGATGTCGTTTTGTGCAAATATTTTGCGTCAAGTTTAACTGGCGAAGCATTGAAGTGGTTCGAAAGTCTTCCCAAGAATACAATAACTTCATTTATGCACTTGCAAACCACTTTCTTAGGAGCCTACATCAGCAATAATTCTGCGCGACCTGGAATTGAAGATGTGTTTGGATTAAAACAGAGAGTTGGTGAGAGTTTGAAGCACTTAACCATAAGGTGGAGGACAATGTGTAGTGAAATGGCAGGAAGAGTAGATGAAAGATATCTCATTTTGTCCTTCATAAATGCTATGTTTGCGACAAATCTATTATACATCCAGGTCTTCAGAGTCAAAAACACAATCACTATGACAGAGTTGCGAGAATTGCAAGAGGAATATATTGCTTTAGAGGAAAAACAAAATGAAATGGAATCTTATCCAACTCTTATAGGCACAAGTTTAGCCGCAGCAAATGGAAGTTTGTTACCAAGGATGATTAATACAGTAGCAAGTACTTCCCAAAATCCGCGAGAGAAAATGGAGACTGATAATCAACTTAAGATAGTAGCAATGGGGAGTAGAGATCAAGAGGAATTAGAAAAAGAGAGAAATTTTTATAATCGCAATAACAATAATAAGGTCCCACGGTTTGATCAACCGCAGGAAACTTATGGTGGACAGAGGCAGAATTATTCAAGAGAGCAAAGAGGTCAGAGGAATATGTGGGAAGATATCAAATTGCCGCCTTTAAATACTGGTATAGATAAGATTTGGGAAGCGATTATTTTAATGGAGAACATACCCTCACCCTGGAACATGGGGAAGGAACCACATCCCAACAATCACAATCAAGAATTTTGTCCTTATCATCATTTTCATGGTCATTCTGTGAATAATTGTAGGAATGTGAAAAGAATCATTTTGCGAATGATCGAACAAGGAAAATTAAATCATTTTTTAGCAAGATATTTACAACCGCAGCAATTGCCGCAAGCACCAGAAATTCGCAGAGTTAATGTTGCGAAAGAAGCAGAAACATTTGTCATTGAAGTAGGAGCTACAACAAAAAATCTATTTTGCAATTCAATTGTACATTCACAAAAAACGATAGAGGATTTCCATGATAATGTGCTAAGCAGAGTATTTGCAAGGGATATAGAGGGAAGAGAGGTGATGAATATTGCGAAGATTTCTCCGTTAGAAGAATGGCAGAAACAAGTTATCTCTTTTACTGCAGAAGAGATACCAGAGCCTGGGAAGATGCATGACAATCCATTGGTGGTGAAATTAGAGATAAATCCAAAATATAGAGGAGAAGATGATGATGATGATGATGCAGCAAGTGATTCCTGGGCAATAGATAAAGTTCTAATTGACACTGGTAGCTCGGTGGACATTTTGTTTTATCATACTTATCGCACAATGGGTGGAAGAGATGATGAGCTAATCCCTTCAACTTACAAGATCTATGGTTTTAATGGCACCGCAAACAAGCCAAAAGGAGAAATTACTATGGAAATTCCATTGAACAAGATATCTTCAAAAATCAAGTTTTGTGTAGTGGATATAGAATCTCCTTACAATGCCTTAATTGGAAGGCCATGGCTCCATGGGATCTTGGGCATAGCATCAACATATCATCAATGCATAAAATTTCCACATCCTCATGGTATTGGGATAATTAAAGGTGATTGGTTTGAAGGCAAAAAGTGTTATGAAGTTGACATTAATACTTGCGAAGAAAGGAATGCTCGAAATCGTAATTGGAAACATAACAGGAAGCAAAATCAGAGAGCTGAGAAATTGATGGTGGACAATATAGAATTGCGGGGAAAGGGTATATTTCAAGAATAGTTTGTCTCAAAACATTCAATGGCGATAAATCATACAAAAATGGGGAAAAGTTGAAATATTCATTTTTCGCAGGAGCACAAAAAGATGAAGTTGCGAATAATCATTCGTCACAGAAGAAAAGAAGTACATCAATATCATTTTGCGAACAATTAAAAAACAAGATGATTTCGAATATTAAAAGAAAAATTCTGCTCAAAAATGAGAAATTTTTCTATTAAAAAGAAAGAGATGGTGATTTCTAATCATATAAGAATTTTTAATGCAAATGCATAAGACGGGCGCAAATCGCCTAAAAACATATAAGAACGGGACGAACTTTTATGGCGTACACCTTAGTTCGCGGATTCTATTCCGTAAGAGGCAATGTCCTTAAAGTGCGTCATAAGGGGGTATCTTCTTTACTTTCAATTATCATAAGAATGGGACGAACTTTTATGGCGTACACCTTAGTTCGCGGATTCTATTCCGTAAGAGGCAATGTCCTTAAAGTGCGTCATAAGGGGGTATCTCTTTGCATGGCTATGGGAAAGGCTATACCGCTGCTGGAACCTAGTCATGGAGATTGGGATTATAGAAAATCCATCCAGGAGAGATAACTTGGATTCCCAACTATATAAGGTTATACCCTGGTTGGGCGCCCGAGAGTTTCTCCTAAGGAATGCAACGTATGATCAAGGCGCCGAGGTACACGGTTGAGCTGTGGGTGCCCGGGATGGATGAACCTACCCTGGCCATCCATGGAAAGTCTTGGCTTACGATGTGTTCGGCCCGAAGAAAACCCCACTTAGGGTGCAGTCTTGTAACTATAAGCCATATAAGGCATAAAGGACAAGGCTGCGAAAATAACTGGTTGTTGGCAGAACCGGATGGGAAAGTGCTAGTCTTGTATGGCCGATGTATAATCCTTGAAGGGGAAACCGGGGGGAGAGATAAGGGCGATACCCTCCATTAGGGAGCTGTGTATCAAAAAAGACGGCAATGTCATGGGGCTTTATATTCGCAAGAATGTTTAGGCCCGTCATATTGTCGCGTGACAGAGACAGCAATGTCATGGGACTTTATATTCGCAAGAATATTTAGGCCCGTCATATTGCCGCATGACTGGCCAAAAAGCCTAAAGAGAAATGTTAAGATGAGGTCAATGGGTTTTTGCGATAAGATCAAAAAGATGAGATAAATGAAATCAATAATAAGAGGAAATAAATCGCAAAGATGTCATGCGATTTCATCGCAAAGACGACAATGTCATAAATCTTAAAAAGCAAAGAGAGAATTAATCTCTCACAAGATGGCTTAGATTTATCATATTGTCGCAGAAAATAAAATAATGATAAGGCAAGATCAATGGATTATTACATATAAGGTAAGAATATCCTGGGATCTTGTTGCATAAAGGTGGCATAATAAGACCTTTAACTAGGAAGGCGAAATAAGACCACAAGAAAAGATATGTCTGCGAAACATATAATAAATTGTTCGCAGAAATATTTGCGATAATTCATTTATCATATTGCAGATTAATAACAAGAGGCAAGTATGGGAACGATGTATAAGAATGATAAATATTGTTATTCATCATTATATGATAAATTCATATAAGTAACGGATGGATAGAAGCAAAAAGGGAATTTATATATATTGAAGAACATCAGGAGTTACAAGTATCTTGTGGAAAGGATGATACAATTTTCCAAAGATAATTATCGCAAGAAAGGAAGAGAAAAATACAGACGAAGATCAAAAAGAAGAAGCAAAATTATTGAGATTTATCTTCACCATTATCTTCATCTTTGTCTTCATTATCTTCATCATCAGTTTCTTCGTCATCTTCGCTTTCATTCTCATCTATATCAGCCTCACTGTCAGAAATAACTGGTACTTCAGATTTGGCTGGGATACTTTCCAAGAGGCAGGGATATAGGCTAAGAGAGAGGTTATTATCATTGCAGACTTTCTCAATAGCGTTATTGCGAACAGTGAGAAGATTACTATGCAAATTGGAGTTAGATATTTTTATCTTCTTTCGCAGTCTAGTGATCTTATCATTGCGGGAAGCAAGATTATTCGCAAGACCACTTTTTTCTTCTTCAAGTTCTGCGATCCTTTTAGCATGTTTTTCTTCAGATTCTGCGATAACACAATAACAAGTTAGAAATTTATCAAGAATTTACAAAAAATATAAAGATGTTAGAGGAGCAATAAATAACCTTCTCTTTCATGAATCATTTCTTGTATCAAGGTTGCCTGTTCGGTGTGAAGACTGACATCTATTGCTAAGTTTTTCCTAGCATTATCGAGAATTGTCGCAGCCCATGCGAATTCATCATCATTTTGAATGAGAAGATGGGAACGGATCTGTTTTTCTCTTTTAAGAAGTTCAATATTTTCATCCTTAAGTCTATCTCTCTCAAGTTCAGTGTCAATAAGGGCATTGCGGAACTTTGATAGAGCTTCAGCGCCTTGAAGAGTAATGCGTTCTTTCTCCTTCTCAAGTTCCTTCTTTTGGGCTTTCAAGGTTTTGATTCTTTTTCCAAATTCATCTCTACAAGTCTTAAAACTATTGGATATACTCAAAGTAGATCTATAATCCATTCTTATAAGGGAAATGTGAAATCTAAGTTCATCGATAGATAGAGCATTAATTTTTTCATCGGAATAATTATTTAAAGCGTCATTAAGACGCTGAAGAAGAATGGATTCATCTATGGGTTCATCAAAAGAATTAAGAATAAGAGCTTCATCAGTAAGGTTATAGGCATCTGCAAAATGGTTGTTTAAATAAGCTAAAATAGCAAGAAAGAAGAAAGTAAAAATAAAATAAAATAAAATAAATCATACCAATAATTTGTTTGCAGAACTTCTCCTTGTCAGCTAGTTTTTGTTGAAGAACTTCAACATCTACTTCAAGCGATTTATTCTTGTTAAGGAGCTCAGTATTCCCAGATACTTCCAATTGTTTACATTTTTCGCGAAGAATGGATATTTCATCTTCGTATTGCTTATTCTTTTCGCGAAGTTTCGCAGACTCAGATTGTGAATCAGTAAGCCTTCTTTGCGATAATGATAATCTATTTTCTAATTCCGAAGCAACGGAAAAAGAAGCTCTAGCAGTCTGTGGCAGATAAGAGAAAATAAGTAAGGGTAAAAAGAAGATCTTCGAAATTCATGACAAGTGTAAAGGGGCATACCAATGAAGCTAGTGCATGAAGAAAATCTGGATTGATAAATCTCGAGACTCCTTTAAGATCTTTATTATTGGTTAAGATGGAAGCATCGCAGATTTTTGAGAGATAATTGCAAGCGTGAGCAATATCGTCATCACCAATACCTTGCATGGGATTTCTAAAGATATTTGACAATTGATCCATAGGAGTCTCAGGTTGAGAAAGACCCATCGCAGATCTAACTCTTGCGGAGGAAAAACGTAATGAAGAGGTGCTCATGGTAGCATCATTATTTATTCTTCCGCTCTCTTCAACCTCATTATCTTTTTCAGCGACAGAAGAAATGTCTTTAAGTGGTTGAGTTTTTCTTCTCTTTTTTGGAGGACTCTCAGCAGTTTGATTCTCATTGCGATGAGGAGAAGTGCCAGAACTCTCATTTGGAGTTATTACTTTTTTGCCTTTATCCTTGGCTTCAACTACTGCGACAAATGGTATTTCCTAGAAAACAACCACACATGAAGATAAGAAACAGGGGCAACAATATATTGTTAAAAGTTATAAGAGAATGTTTCTTACTTCATCTGTGAAGGTTTTCAAAAAATTTAGGAGATTGGGATTCCCAGTACTGATGTAGCTAGCCTTCATTTTTCCAATCTGATAACAAATAATTCAATAACTAGTAAGAATAGTATATTTATCTGAATTTGCGAATAATGATTAACTTCGCGAGATATACCTCAGAATTCTTTTCAGGCCAATTAAAAATCCAAGGATGATAAGCCGCAAGATATGCAGGATTCGCAGGAAGGTTAAGAGTACCAGAAATATATGGACCTTCAAGGAGGAGAGGAAATCTACACCATTTATCATCTTTGGAGAAGCGTGGAATATTGTTTCTTGTGGAATGATAGTCTATATCTTGCATAAGGATTTTATCTTTCGCAACTTTTTTATCCCTATTCAAACGAATAGCCCAACACGTGCTTTCTTTCTTCATTGGAATCACTTGATAATTCGCAAAGAAGTTTTCCACGGTATATTTCGCTGGAATAATTGGAATTTTCTTATAATCAGGATGTTTCGCATCATCAGGATAAAGAGATCCTTTACCAGCTCCACGGGAAGCATATTCAAGAATGAGGCGAATACAATCTCCACTTAGTTGGCAGATTGCTCGCGAAAGTTTAGCATGAGAAATAATCTCATAAAAAAGAGGGAGATCTGGGTTATAAAGAGGAATAGGAAGGCCAGCTTCTAATTGACCTAGCGAAACAAGGATCTTCTCGTTAGAAGAAGGAAATTTTGAAACAAGATCAATGGAGAGATCAGATTCTGAAGATTGATCAGGGATTTCAGAAAGTGTGAAACCTAAGGATTGAAGCTTCTGCTGGTGCTTTTTGAAAGTGGATTGACCTAATTTTTTAGCAGGAGCCATTTCTTAATATGGGAACGATGGTTAAGGCGAAGAAGAATAAAGAAGAAAAACTGAAAGAATAATTGAGATCCGGAATTTGCGGAAGAAGACGATGAATAGTGAAGTTGCAGAGAAGAAAAGCGAAAGTAAAAAGAAGAAGAGGGATTAGCATAGACGATATTTATAAGAGAGGAAAATTTTTGAGATTATCAATGTGCATTCAATGAAGAAAGGACGTGAATGGTCAGAACTCAACGGTTGGAAGAATACGTGTCAAGGAATAAATGGAGAAAAGAAAAACATGTGTAGGATATTTAGCGATGGATATAGAGACGTGTCAAAATAAAGGAAATATGAAAAGACAAGATGTATTTGATATTCTCGAAAAATATGAGTTGCGGCAAATCAAGAAATTTAAATTCTCATGATCTTTGTCTTCTTCGCAGAAAAGATATGAGAAGAGGCAAGATGTAGGAGCAGAATATTGTCACAACAATATTCCTGCGAAATAAACAACTGTTCTGCGATGCATCGATAATAAACGAATTACTCTGCGGCACATCAGTGATATTCTGCGACACATCCAAAGATGACTTAAACAATGACGTAATGACTGAAAACGACAGAAACACGAAGAAAGTGTGACATGTTTGCGGTATATCAATAAAACCTGCGAAAGATAAAGGCGGTGCCAACTGCGATTTATCGCAAGAACTCAGATCCGAAATTGAAGGGAATCTTAGCTGTAAATGAGCTGTCATGAGCTGTAATCCACTATGTAAATACCTATATAAAGGAGGTGAATAGTTCCAGAGAGGGGGATGAATTTTTGAGTGTTAGGAAAGTTTTTAGGAGAGAGAAAAATCTTTGTTAAGTGTTCTGTGTTCTTGATTTCTGTAATTCCTTAAGGTCATATTAATGAAAAAGTGTTCTTAATCTTCAAATTATGTCATAAATATTGATAGATTCTTGAATAGGGTGTAGTGTGGGAATTCCTGCAACTACTTTCCTTAACGAGCTAATTGGTTTGAACATGAAGGATTGAGCTGTATTATCCTATTCGTCTTCCTTCTCATCTGCTGATTGAGTCTGCATCAGTTGATCTGCTACTCTGATCTCCCAATTACCCTTAAAGAGTGAAAATTTTTTTCGCAAAGATGAGATTTATCGTCACGTGTACTGTGAAGAATATTGACGCTGGCTCCTTCATGTTGTTGTGAACTAGAAAAGCTAAAAACTTCATGAGCTGCTGTGAATTAGCACAGCTTCTCTTAATATTTTCTCATTCTTTTACTATTTTTATTCTGTTATTTTCTTCCTTGCTTCCGTCAAGGATTGCGAATATTCTACTATTTTTTCCCTTATCTACTGTAGCTTCTGCGAAGTAACTTTGCTATGAAACACATTTGATGAAGCTGCTGATTTTATTTCTCTAAGTATTTTTGAAATTTGGTTGCTCTGTGCGCTGACCTAGCTTCTCGAAGAATTCAACTTTTTGTTGTGTTTAGCTGCGATTGATCGCTGGATCGTCATTGGTTCCGCTAAATTACTGCGAGCTGATGCTAAACTACTGCCGATGCTTCTCTATTATGTTGCTCGCATCTTCTTTTGTCATTTTATTTTTGTTTGTCTATGTACGTTTCTTCCTTCATATATCATCTCAATCCATCTTTGCTGCAAGGTTAACCTGACTACTGCCTCTTTTTCCTTAGTGCATTTCCGTGAATATTTCTCTGAGTTAACTGGCTGACAAAGTGAGTACTTTGCTGTTCACTAAACTTTCACTGATGATGCTCTGGCGAAATAAACTTTGAATTGACTTCTGCTGGTCTGAAGTTGATGATGAAATGATTTTTGCGAAACTTTTAACTTTAATTCTTTCCTTCTGTTTCCCCTCCAGTCTTTCATTTTCTTCGTTGGGGCTAGTTGGACAGATAATCGCAGAATCATCTCCTTATTCTTCGCAGATTTTTTGTTTATTTTGTATTTTGGTATTTAATCAGTCATATATGCTGCAAACAATCAGTAAATTTGGTTAGCAGTCTATAGATCATTAAAATGAGTAATGTTTCCCTGCGAAGAATGAAAACTTTCTATGAAATCTACTTGTTTTTTTTTTTTTTGTTCTTACGAAATGTAAATTTCTAATCAACAGAAAATCTTGAAATTTGACTTTTTCAGAGATTCCTTAAACAAATTCGTAAAACAAGGTTTGGTTACTACAAATTCGTAGCAAAAACATTTTTAAATTCGATTTTTCCATAATAAATCAAATTTCTTCAAAAAGCAAAATTAATGTTTTATAAAAAATTCATCTTTCCAATTTTGGTTTTGAAATTCATAGATCCGAAAAATGAAACAAAGAATAAGAAAAGTTAGAAGAGATTTGTCCTTTTTATTGACAAATTTTGCTGCAGGAGGCGTGTTTTGGTTCTGCTTTGCGTTGATTTTGTTGTTATTAATTTCTTCCCTAAATCTGTTCCTGCATCAACATCTTGAATATTGCTGCTTCGTATCTGCTGAAAGTGTATATTCTTCCTAAACCTCCCTGTTTCTAGAGCCAAAAATGTAGTTGCAGGATTTCCTACAACACACCCCCTATAATATTTTGTAGATCTAAATCTTATTAATCATCTAAATTTAAAATATAAGTACTAGAAATATAAATTGACACAAGGATTTTTTACATGGTTCGATCAATGTGATCTACATCCATGGTTCTTCACTATGATTATTGAGATTACATTAGTATTTCATTTACAATCTCCATTATGGATATTTGGTAGAGCTCTAGATCTAGTTTTTTGGGGAAGAAGATGATAAAGAAAATAAATCTCTTTCTAAAAATCTCTTTCTCCTACTAAAATTATCCTCTCAGAATGTGTTTTTCAATCTAGCATTTGAAGTAGTATTTATAGTGAAATCTGTACATCTGTATATAACCTGCGAAGCATCGCAACTTCTATTCGTAAGTTTATTCTATATTCGTAATCTCTTCACACTTTTCCCGTGCTTCTTCTATTATCGCATTATCTTGTGACACTTTCCTCCTGTCTTTGTTACTACTTTCATAACCCAATATCTTGCGATATTCTGTCCCTACAGAACGATGCCTTGTAAAAACATTGGGAAACTGATCTTAGTAAGAGGTGCAACAAATTTACAAGAGGGAATCGATCCCTGTAAGAGGTGCAAAACATTTTTAGTAGATAGGGGAACTGATCTTATGAACATGTGCAACAAGTTTGTAGTTTTTGGGGAACCGATCATATGGACATATGCAACCGAATACATGTAGTTACCATAAGTTATGGGGAAACGATCCTAGTACCTAGTCAACCGAATTTTGGTAACTAGCGTGACTATGCACAGTACTCGCATGGAGGTAGAACTGAACTTTTTTTGGTAGAACCGTGAAACCCATGATTGGTGATTTGATAGGATAATCAATCACATAGTTCTTGGAATTCAGACGAACCAATTCTAAACTTGTTTGGAAGTGTGGACAATCGTTTCCAAGATTGTAAGTATGAAAAAGGACTTGCAAAGTAAAGATGTCGACATACTTTGAACATGTGCAGTAACTCTTATCATTAATTGTTCAAAGATATTCCTTAATAACTAAAGGAGAATCCCAGGATCGAAATAAATTGAGAATCTTTTATTTAAGGTTTCTTAGTTTTTATATGTTATTTAATCTCCAGAAATTAAATGCATATCTTTTGAAAATAATAATTAATAATGTGCATTCACTGATTATAGATTTTTCTATTGGGATTTCGGTCAATATTTGGACAGTGCATTTCCAGGAGTTATGAAAACTGATTTTGTGTCTATTGCATATCTTTGAAAATATTCGGTTTTGGAAATTCCTTGGTGTCCAAACTTTCTTGTCTATAAATATTGAAGTTTGCATTTCGAGCAAACTAATCCTCAGAGCCAGGAAAACTACCTATTTGTGTTGTTACTAGTGGTGCCGCCTATTCGGAGAGGAAAGTAACCTTATTAGGCGAAATCTCTTACGACCGCTCAGTTTAAAGACTTCTTTGGGTTTAAGAAGCTCTATTAGTACCATTGGTGGTGTAGGACTAGAATATCGCTACAATACTTCTCTGTGAGATTAACAACACTTCCCAGCGAGCGTCACCGCAATATTTTCAACTACACTTTGCGAGTGTCACAAAAGCAATCAAAAGAGCGACGTAATAACTGACGATTGAAGAAAACTTGAGAAAAGAATGTTTTTCCTGCGACGGTTAAAAAACTTGCGAGAATAAACATTATAACTATCGCGGTACAATCGCAGAACCAACCCGAAATAAAGGAAAACTTAGTTGTCATCCATTATGTAACTACCCTATAAATATAGACCCAAGGTGTTCAGAAAATGATGATGTATTTTTGAGAGTAAAAAAAGTCTTGAGGAGAGAGAAACTTCAAGAGAATAGTTGTAATCTTGAATTCTTCCATTTCTTTAACATTTCTGAGAACAAAATAATAAAGTGTCATTTTTAATCTTCAATTATGAATTAATTATAGCAAAATCTTAACAAGGGTGTAGTGTGGGAAATCCTGCAACTACATTTTGGCGCACGAAACAGGGATTGAATTAGCAAAATCATAGAAAAAGGTGAAGAAGAAGATAAGAATTATTCAAGATTAAGAAAATCATAAAACAAATCAGTGAGATATTTGAAGGAAAGATGATTAGAACCAAAGAGGATTGTAGAAAATTGGAGTGTGGTATGGTAACAAGAACAATGATTGATAGATTTCATGAAAATATTAAGGGAAAGATACAAAAACGGGATTTTGAAGGAAGGAAAATTATGACGGTGGAAAAAATATCACCATTGAAAGATTGGGAAAAGCAGGAGATCACATTTACAACAGCAGAAATACCAGAAGAAAATCTAAGTCATACATTTCCATTGGTAATCACAGTATCCATTATACCAATGAGAAAGGAGGAATCAATAAAATCTGTAGAAGAATGGGCTATGAATAAAACTTTGTGGATGCAGGAAGTTCTGTAGATATAATATTTTATCATACTTTTAAGAAAATGGGATATAAGGATGAAGAAATGTCTTATTCAACATATTATGTTCATGGCTTTGGAAAATCTTTAACAAAACCTAAAGGCGAGATAGTGGTACGAATTCCACTAGGAGAGATTGAAACACAAGTAACATTATGTGTGGTAGACGTGGAATCACCGTATAACATGATATTAGGAAGACCATGGATACATGCAATCAAGGCTGTAGCATCAACGTTGCATCAATGCATCAAATTTCCTATACCCAGTGGAATTGGAAAAATTAGAGGAGACACGGATTTTGCGAAATTGTGTTACCAAATTGAAGTAAGAAATTTTGAAGAACGTCCAAAGCTGCGAAAGGATCGCAGAAAATTGGCGAGAGAAACAAAGAAGGAAGAAGAATTTAAAGTTTACATGATAAGAGCAAAAAAAAAAAGGAAAATGAATACCCAGCGAAATCTCTCGAGAAGGAGATGAACTCACGAGAGTTATGAAAACACCAACACCAATGGGAGAACCTGAAGCCAGTTATACTGCAAGAGAACCAACAAAGGAAGTAAATATTGGGAGTGAAGAAGAGCCTAAAATGCTAAAAATTGGGACTAGAATGGAGGCAGATGAGGAAGAAAGAACTATAAATCTCTTGCGAGAATATAAAGATATCTTCGCGTGGAACATGGATGAGATGCCAGGGATAGATCCGTCAATAGCATGTCATAAATTAGAAATCAACAAAAACATAAGACCATTTAAGCAAAGAATAAGGAAAATCGCAACAACATATCATTCTCAAATAGAAGAAGAATTACAGAAGATGCTCGACGCATGAATTATAAGGAAAGCAAAATATCCAGAGTGGATTGCAAATATGGTAGTGGTCCCAAAGAAAAACAAGGGGATAAGAATTTGTATAGATTTTACTGATTTAAACAAGGCTTGTCCTAAAGATAGTTTTCCATAACCAGATATCCCACAGATGGTTGAATCAGCAGCGGGAAATGCTAGAATATCATTGTTGGATGGATATAAAGGATATAATCAAATCCCTCTCGCTGAAGAAGATCAAGAACATACCGCATTTTTTTGCTCCAAGAGGATTATATTGTTATACAAAGATGCCATTTGGCTTACGAAATGCTGGTGCAACGTATCAAAGAATGGTGGAGAAGGTGTTTGCAAAGTGGATCCACAAAACATTAGAAGTGTATGTAGATAATATGCTGATTAAAATCAAAGAAGCTGAGAATCATGTACAAGATCTGAAAGAGATTTTTGATCAGATGCGACAATTTAATATTAAAGTGAATCCCGATAAGTGTACTTTTGGAGTAACTTCAGGGAAATTTTTGGGATATATTGTATCAAAATAAGGAATACAAGTTGATCCGGAAAAAGTACAAGCAATTCCCGATATGCCAACGCCTACGACGGTAAAAGATGTGCAAAAATTGAATGGACTCTTAGCCTCGCTAGGAAGATTCATCTCGCGATCTTCAGACAAGTGCAAACATTTTTTCGATATACTCAAGAAGTGAACAAAATTCAAGTGGACAGATGAATGTGAAAAGGCTTTTCAAGGAATAAAAGAACATTTAATGAACATAACTATCTTACAGAAAGCTAAACCGGGAGAAGAACTATTGATTTATCTTGCAACAACCACATATGCGCTAAGTGCCGTGTTGCTGCGAGTAGATGCAGGGGTAGAAAAACCAATTTATTACATCAGCAAAACGTTCAATTCTGCAGAGAGAAATTATTCAAAGATTGAGAAACTAATTCTAGCATTGGTGCATGCAACTTTTAAGCTTCACATCTACTTTCAAGCACATAAGGTGAAAGTGTTAACAAAAGTGACAATTGAGTCAGTAATGAAAAATTCAAAAAGATCAGGCAGAGTTGAGAGATGGAATGCTCAAGTAGGACACTTTGATATTCAATATGAAGTTTTATCCTAGCCAAAGTCACAAGTTATCGCAGACTTCTTAGATGAATTTCCTTTAGAAGATGATGAAGCTGTAGAATATATGATGGATGTAGAAGAGGAACATGGAGATCCAAAATAACTATTAACAGAACCCGACAGATGGGAGATACTAGTGGATGGATCATCAAATGGAGAAAGAAATGGGATTGGAGTTGTTTTTATTTCACCAGAAGGAGAGAAAACATCTTTTTCATTCAGATTGGAATTTTCATCCACTAATAATGAAACGGAATATGAGGCCGTGATTCATGCTTTAAAATTTGTAGTATAAATGAAGTTGGAAAATGCTAGAATCACCAGCGATTCACAGTTGGTTATTCGCCAGATAAAAGGAGAATACATAACAAACGAACCATCTTTAAGAAAGTATAAAAGATTAGTCGAAGAATTATCTGCGAGAATTCCAAAAATAAAATAGAGACACATATCAACGAAAGATAATAGGCTCGCAGATGCATTTGCTTTCATATCCAGTATGATGACAAATCCAGCTGCGAGATGCATAAAAATTCAAACACTTTTATTACCAGCGATAAATAAGGAAGAAGAAGAAGAAGATGTGATGATGGTCGAAGTTGGCGAAGAGGAATTAAAGAGAAATATTACGGATTGGTGAGCAGATCTTCATGCATACTTGGCAAGAGGAAAAATCCCAAGAAATTGACTGGAGGCACATAAATTAAAAAGTAGGGCAACCAATTATGAGCTAAGAGAAGGAGTATTATATCGCAGATCTTTTAGCGGACCTGGTAAGATGTTTGACGAGGGAGGGAGGACAAAAAGTGTTAAAGATGTTGCATAGTGGTGACGCTGGTAATCATAGTGGAGGAAGATCTTTGGAATATATAACAAAAATGCAAGGCTATTACTGGCCATATATGCATGAAGATGCAAAACAACTCTCAAGGTGTTGCGAAGATTTCCAGCGCTATGGAAAGAAGATACATGCACCAGGAGCACCATTATCATCTTCAATAAGTGTATGGCCATTTGGGAAATGGGGGTTAGATATTGTGGCACCATTTGTGCCTGGTTCTGAACAAAGAAGATACCTAATCGTCGCAACAGATTATTTCACAAAATGGGGAGAAGTAAAGGCAGTACAACATATCCGCGATAAAGATATTTTTACATTCATATTTGAGAATATAATTTACAGATTTGGGATTCCAGCACAGTTGGTGTCTGATAATGGGAAGCAATTTGAAGGGCAGAATATAGAATTGCTACTCAATGCATTTAAGATAAAGTGTGGAAAATCTACTCCTCTATATCCACAAGAAAATGGTCAAGCTGAATCAACTAATAAGACAATCGTAAAGATCTTAAAAAAGAAGATAGAAGGATACCATAGAGCATGGTGTGAACAGGTGCATAATGCAATATGGGCCTACAATACAACTAGACGAGAAGCTACTGGAATGTCACTTTTTGTTTGACGTATGGAGTTAAAGCTGTGTTACCAATAGAAGTAGCTATTCCTACAATAAAAAGAGAGGCTTGGGAAAGAAATCTAAGTGCTGGAATGATTTTAAATAAATTGGATGAATTAGGAGAAAAAAGAGAAAAAACTTTGCAACATATGGAAAATTACCAGCGAAGATTAGCTCACGAGTATAACAAAAGTGTTAAGAAACGTGGATTTCAACCTGGCGATTTAGTGCTGCGAGAAACACCAAGTTATCAGAGAGAGAATGGTGGAAAATTGGCGAGAAAATGGGATGGACCATACATCATTAAAGATATAGTTGGAACCGGGGCATACAAACTAATGGACCCTGAAGGGAGAGATGTTGGCCAAAGACTTGACAGACTATGGAATAGACTATTTCTGAAAAAGTATTATCAATGACAACTTCTGCAAGATAAGAGATACAGATACGTTGTAAAAAAAAAAAATCTGATTACGATTGCGAGGTTCTTCAAATAACAAAGCAAAGCAAGAAGTGCGAGCATAATCGCAAGAAAGGCGAATAAAAATTTCGCAGAGATTAATAGAATGGGATGAACCTTTATGGCGTGCACCCTAGTTCGCGAATAAAATTTCGCAAGAGGCAAATGTAAGACCTAATAGTGCGTCATATAAGGGGGTATCTCTTTACATGACTCAGGGATAAGGTTATACCGCTGCTGTAACCTAAGTTATGAAAATGTTGGGGTTAAAGAAAACCTATCCAGGAGAGGGATCTTGGATTTCCAATTATATAAGGTTATACCCTGGTTGGACGACTAAGAACCTCTTCTAAGGAGTGCAGAGTATTACCAAGGTGCTGAGGTACATGGTTGAGTCAAGGGTGCCCTGGGCGTACGAAACTACCCTGGCCATCCTTGGAAAGTCTTGTATATGATGCACTCGGCCCGAAGAAAACCCCACTTAGGGTGCAGTCTTGTAACTATAAGCCATATAGGCATAAAGGACAAGAGGCTGCGAAAACAACTGGTTGTTGGAAAATCTGGATGGGAGGAGCTAGTCTTGTATGGCCGATGTTCCCTCCTTGAAGGGGAAACCAGGGGGAAGATAAGGGCGGCACCCTCCATTAGGGAGATGATAAGTGTCTTAAGATGGCAATGTCATGGGGCTTTATGATCGCGAGAACATTTAAGCCTGTCATATTGTCAAGTGACGAAAATTATATAAAGGAAACAAGCCAAAAGAGAAAAGTTAAGATGATATCAATGGGTTTTTACACGAAAGTGTAAAGACGTCCTGCGATTTCATCGCAAGACGGAAATGTCATAGGACTTTGTTCTCGCAAGAGGATATAGACCCGTCATATTGTCGCAAGAAATACGAAGAAACAAGGATAAGGCGAGATCAATGGGTTTTTACATACAAATGTAAAGACGTCCTGCGATTTTGTCGTAGAAAGAAAAGTTTGGAAAAATAAGACCTTTAACTAGGAAGGCAAAATAAGACCAACAGAATAATATTAAACATTAACTATTTCAGAATGCAGGAAATATTTGTTCCTCGCAGGAGAATATATGAGAAGGAAACTTTCTTTGGAATTTTTCAGAATATCGCAAGAATTCATTACATCGCAGATATAATCCTATTTTCGCAAGAAGATACAGGAAATAATTCAACATCTCAAGAAAGTTAATAAAGGGCAAGTAGGGGAATGAATAAATAAGATCTCATTATCTTCCTTGAGAATGTTCAAAGTAAACAAAAATTAAAGGTTGCAAAAGTTACATTGCTCGCAAGAAAGAAGAAGGAAAAGAAAGTAAGAATGAAATTCAAGCTTCAGCGATGGTCTCGCCAGACTCAGGATTTTTACTGTTATTATCAGCATCACCAACATTTTTATCATTACGAATTTCTCCTTCTCTGGGAGAACTTTTTTCTTCTTCTTCTGGTGTATCTTCTTCAACATCTTCTTCAACATTTTCTTCATCGGGTACATATTCTAAATCCTTGTCCATAGGAAGAGGGATTTCATCATCATCAACTTTTATAGGAGGAACAAATAAAGGAGGAAGAGAATGGGATATCAGTATATCATTCACAAGAACTTCAGCACTAAGGTGAACCTTGCGAAGGAAACCTCTGTCACGATTTCTAATTTCTATATTTTTGAAGTACTCGAGATAATCAAGTCTTCTCTCTGCCTTATCGCGAACTTCTACAAGATCATAAGTGAGAATCTTGTTTTCTTTGTGAACTTTATCCAATTTATCAGTAAGTTCAGCGATGGTGGAATGAAGATTTCTTTCAGATTCTGCGAGCAACAAAAATGATTAAATATTATCCAGACAAAGATCTCGCAAGAAAAATAATGTAAAATTTGACAGAAAGTTCAACAAATGAGGCAGTCAATTGACTACCTTCTTTTTGAGAGGTTAAGTTTTGGACTAATGAAAAAAAACAGTTCTCCCATCGATTCATAGCGTCATCAAATTTATCGCCAACCATACCCTTCAGACGAGATTTCATATTTTCTTCTTTGGAATGTAGATACGAATTTTCCTTTGCTAATAAAGAATGGGATTTATTTAATTGGGAGTATTGATCTTGAAGCTTGCTGGCCTTTAAGCTAAGAGTTAATCTACCTTTAATAAGTTTGTCCTTCTCAGCAGCAGATGATTTAGTTACTTCCTTGAGTTCATCTTTAAGAGAACGAAGAGATTGCTCTTGATTATCACATATTCTTTGTAGATTGCTCAATTGCTACGAAGAAATCACCATCAAGCTTGAAAATATATGTTTCTCTTGGGATAAAGTTCTATTTTCATCTGATAAATATTCTACCGCCAAATTAGAATTGGTTAACAAATATGAGAGGCGAGTAATCTCGTTACTTAATAAATTTTGACTTTGCGATAGTTGGTTATTCTCATTAGTAAGATTATCTATTTGATCGATCGAATATGTGTAGAGATTATCTAATTTATTATACTGGTCCATCCAAGAATCTCTTTCAACACGAGCTTCGTCAACAATAGATTCAAATTTAAGTCTTTCCATGAAACGAGTCTGATTTGAAACTAATATATGAACCAAGAATTTAAGAAGGAGACTTGAGTACAGAGGATATGAAAGCAAAACAAAAAAACAAAAGGGTGGAGGCAAGAAAATTATACCTTTCAGCTCATCATTTTTTCTGCGAAGGTTCTCGCAGTTAAGTGAAGAATTGCGAAGCATATGGTTCAGAGTATCACATTCATAAATTTTGACTTGAAGGATTTTTCTTAGGGCTTCAACTTCATTTTCTAAAGATGCTCGTGAATCAGTACTATCAGAGCCAAAATATTTAAGTAAGGTCTCGCAAACTTCATACTGAAGAGAGTCAGTAGAATATTTTCTAGCATCGTCTAAAATATTAGATAAAATTTTAAAAGCAACATCAACTCCTGCCAAGGTTTCATTTGATGGAGGAAGAGATGCAGAGGGTGAAGTATTAACGAGGACAAGTTGACGATTTGAGTCATTTGCGATGGTTGTATTATCAGAAGGAGGAGTGTTGGGAAAAATAACAGTTGAAGGCAATAAAGGGCTAGAAGGAATTTCAGTCACAATAATTTCAGGAGCTTGATTTGTCAATGAATCAAAAGAAATAGAGGTGTTGGCAGTGATATTCTCGCAGGTAAAAGAAAGAGGATCCAGTTGCGAGGGTGTGGGAGAAACTCTTGCAGATGTTAATGTGGGGATGAAGAAATCAGCCTCAAGAGCTTTAAACTGACGAGGTATTTTGGGAGGATTAGCGATGTTCTCGACATTCTGCGAATAATAACTTAGATAAGAAAGTTATTAAGAAATAGGATGTGTTTCTTACCACCTTATCATTCGCTGAACTTCTCTTATTCTTCTCAGTCGGTCTTTTGCGAGCATTAGGGTTTTGACCTAAGGATTGGGTGTTAGGGATAGTTCCACTGAAGAGAAGACATAATACGGGAGTTATGAAGGATCAAATAGAGAAGATCAAAGAATATGAGTAAAAATTGAATCGAATGAAGATTATAATCAAAAAACATACCTTGATGACTCCATTAGAACAGTAGCAGGAGAATATGAAGAATAAGAAGAGTTGCAGACGGAAGATAGAATAAACAGATGAAGAAGATAGAGAAATAGAAGAAGAAAATTAGTTTTGAAGTCTAACTCTACCTTTTATAGGCAAAAGGGAGTAACCTGTTGAGTAAAGACGTGTCAGTAAAAAGATGAATTTATAACACGTGTAGGCGGTTAAGCTAAATTAACAGAGCAATGTCGAGAAGAAAATATGGAAAGAAAAGAGGTTGCGAGCACTTTTAATAATTGAAGATTCTCATATCCTCTCCACTTTGCGAATAAGACATGAGAAGAGGCAAGATATAGGACCAGAATATCGCTATAATACTTCTCTGCGTGATTAACAACACTTCCCAGCGAGCGTCACCGCAATATTTTCAACTACACTTTGCGAGTGTCACAAAAGCAGTCAAAAGAGCGACGTAATAACTGACGATTGAAGAAAACTTGAGAAAATAATGTTTGTCCTGTGATGGTTAAAAAACTTGCGAGAATGAACATTATAACTATCGCGGTACAATCGCAGAACCAACCCGAAATAAAAGGAAAACTTAGCTGTCATCCATTATGTAACTACCCTATAAATATAGACCCAAGGTGTTCAGAAAATGATGATGTATTTTTGAGAGTAAAGAAAGTCTTGAGGAGAGAGAAACTTCAAGATAATAGTTGTAATCTTGAATTCTTCCATTTCTGTAAACATTTCTGAGAACAAAATAATAAAGTGTCGTTTTTAATCTTCAATTATGAATTAATTATAGCAAAATCTTAACAAGGGTGTAGTGTGGGAAATCCTGCAACTACATGCAGGAAACTAGATAATTGCATTGTTATTTTAGTTTTCGATTATTGATTTGATTGACTAATGGTTGTTGAATCTTTGATTGCACGTAGTTTGTTTATTCTTGAGAACCTTCTCTTCTGATATAAGGCTCACTCAAACGAGATCAAAGATTTAACATTTCTACGGATCTAAGTTTTTCTAGATCCGTAAGATAAAATAGATTCATTGATTTTCCATTGTTAAAAGACTCCATTCTGTACGAAAAATTAATAAGGAATCAAGTTTGTCTTTGCAGGTTGTTACTTTGAAGATTAAATCGAAGATTGAAGACTTTTGTTCTTGTGTTTTGATCTTGGAGTAACTTTCTGTGACTTGATTTTCCAGAATTAAAGAGGTTGTTTATTTTCAATAAACATAACCATTTTTAAGATCAACAAGTAATTTATGATTTTATCATAAACCTTGTAATCAAGACTGATTATTTCGGTAATCATTATCTTATTTGATCTTGTAACCGCGGAACTTCAGATCTGGTAACAGGTATTTAAAATAGAAGATCCTTAACTGTGCTTATATCATATATTTCAGTATTGTGATTATAAAGTGAGTTTTGTTACCAAACAGTTTATCCTTTACTGTTTGGAATATGATCCAAAGGAATCTTGTCTTGAAAGATTGAACCACTAACAATATATATTAGATTTAAGTCCTGAAGAGAACGCCTGTTCTACTAGGATATATAGTATCAAATATCTATTGGGAACTTAAGTTCTGCTAGATATTATCAGAACAAATATTTATAGAGAACTTCGGTTATGCTAGATATTGTCAAAACAAGAATACTGCTGAAGCTGAGTAACTAGGATTTTAGTTTACTTAGTATTGTCAACACTTTCACGCATATACCCATTGATCTCGTCTTATCTTTTCTCTACTATTTTTGCCTCTTCAGGATTGTTACACAAATATGACAAGCCTAAATATTCTTGCGAATATAAAGCCTCATGACATTTGCGTCTTTTTTGACACTGTCAGCTCCCTAATGGAGGGTGCATCCCTTATCTTCCCCCTGGTTGCCCCTTCAAGGAGATGTACTTCTGCCATACAAGACTAGCTCCTCTCATCCAGTCTTAACAACAACCAGTTGTTTTCGCAGCCTCTTATCCCTTTTGCCTATATGGCTTATGGTTACGAGACTGCACCCTAAGTGGGGTTTTCCTCGGGCCGAGTGCATCATAGTCAAGACTTGCCAAGAATTGACATGGTAGTTTCATACGCCCCGGGAAATCTTGGCTCAACCGTGTACTTCGGCGCCTTGATCATACTCTGCACTCCTCAGGAGATTCCTTATTACCTTAGTCACTCAACTCAAGTCATATGCTTAAGTTGAGAATCCAAGGTGCATCTCCTGGATGGGCTTCATTGACCCCAAATCTCCATGACTCAGGTTCCAGCAGCGGTATAACCTTATCCCTGAGCCATGCAACAGATACCGCCTTCTATGACGCACTTTAGGTCTTACATTTTCCTCTTGTGAAATTTTATTCGCGAACTAGGGTGTACGTCATAAAGGTTCGTCCCATTCTAAATCTTAGATTTTTATGGATCTTAGATTATCTCTTGCGAAATTTTCGCATTTATTTATTCTTTCATTCATTCTTTCATTTATGTCATTTCTTTCATTCATTCTTTCATTCTCATAATATAATATCATATCATTTGAAGGAATGTAAATATTCAAGAGAAATTCTAATACATTGTAATTCTGAAATCTTTGTAATCCTGAAATCTTTGTAATTCTGCGATTGTATCGCATTTTGTAAATCAAATAGAAAATCTTTTATTTTCTGTAAAATAAATATTCTAGAGAAATATATAAATTTATTTTTCTCAGTTTTCCGTAATTTCGAAATCTTTGTAATTTTGAAATCTTTGTAATTTTGAAATCTTTGTAATTCTGCGATTGTATAGCGTTTTGTAAATCAAATAAAAAATCTTTTATTTTCTGTAAAAGAAATATTCTAGAGAAATATATAAATTGATTTTTCTCAGTTTTTCATAAATTCGAAATATTTGTAATTTTGAAATCTTTGTAATCTTGAAATATTAGTGATCTTTGAAATCTTGAAATCTTTGTTATCGTGCGATTGAATCGCTTTTTGTAAATCAAATAAAAAATCTTTTATTTTCTGTAAGTGAAATGTTATATGAAAGGGTACTTAGCTCTTACGCGAGTTTCCTGAATGTTGCGTAGCAAAAAGAAATGTGAGAAGTGAGACTTGAACCCTTGACCTGCTTCTTGCATATTCTCGCTCCATACCAACTGTGCTAACGCTCTCTTGTGAAATTAATTTGCGAAATAATCGTCAACTTTCTTCTTTGCGAAATAATCAAAGTCTTTGCGAAATTATAATCAAAGTCCGTGCGAAATTTTGCGTAATCAAAAATAAATGTGCGAGAAGCAAGAATTGATCCTGTGACCTGCTGCTTGCATTCACGCCTCCTAACCAATTGTGCAAGCTTCTTCTTATGCGAAATTATCGCACACTTGTTAAAACTTGTCTTCCTCTGGTAGTCTAAAAAGATGCACAAATTTCGATGGAGATGGGAATTGAACCTGCGCCCTCAAGCTCATTGTCTCCACCTCTGACCAACTGTGATATCTTCTGTTTGCGAAATGTGTTTGCAAAATAATCACCTAATTTCTTCGGTGCGAAATACCCTTGCGAAATATTCATGCGAAAAATACACCATCGTTGGGATTTGAACATGTGACCATGAACTCATTAACTTCGCAAATGACCAACTATGCTGCCTCTTGTTTGCGAAATAATGAAACAATATTGCGAAATTATTCATTTTTTCACCCTCTATAAAAAGAAGAAAACTACGCTCGCAGGTAAATTCGAACTTGCGACCACAAACTCACATATTGTTCTCTAGACCAACTGTTCAAGAACCTCTCTGTGAAATTAACGCATAACTTTTTTCCTTATTCTTTTATTTGCCAATGAAAATGAGAAAAAAATGACAAATATGTGTCTCTGCGAATTCGAACCCGTGACATCATACTCCTTGTCTTCGTTGGTGACCAATTGTGCTACTCTTCTGCCTGCGAAGGGAAAACTCGATGCTATACTCTTGATCAATTCGAAATATTCGCATAACATTTGTTACTTGTTCTTTTATTTTCCCTTGGAATTTTATCAAAAAATGTGCGTAAATATCGCGATAAGGAAGAATCGATCCTACGACCTACTGCTTGTTCGCTCATCTTTGAACCATCTGTGTGAATTCTTTTTGTGATAGAAATTGCAGTGTCTGCCTCTTATCCTTTCTTCGTCCTTCCTTAATTTATTTCACATTTGCCTCTCTTTCCTGTTGTTATTGGATTTCTGTGAACTTCAACATTATTTTTCTTCTGAGGATGAATTTCTTCCACTAAAATTTCATTTTTTCCTGTGAACTTCAAGGAGATGTACTTCTGCCATACAAGACTAGCTCCTCTCATCCAGTCTTAACAACAACCAGTTGTTTTCGCAGCCTCTTATCCCTTTTGCCTATATGGCTTATGGTTACGAGACTGCACCCTAAGTGGGGTTTTCCTCGGGCCGAGTGCATCATAGTCAAGACTTGCCAAGAATGGACATGGTAGTTTCATACACCCCGGGAAATCTTGGCTCAACCGTGTACTTCGGCGCCTTGATCATACTCTGTACTCCTCAGGAGATTCCTTATTACCTTAGTCACTCAACTCAAGTCATATGCTTAAGTTGAGAATCCAAGGTGCATCTCCTGGATGGGCTTCATTGACCCCAAATCTCCATGACTCAGGTTCCAGCAGCGGTATAACCTTATCCCTGAGCCATGCAACAGATACCGCCTTCTATGACGCACTTTAGGTCTTACATTTTCCTCTTGCGAAATTTTATTCGCGAACTAGGGTGTACGTCATAAAGGTTCGTCCCATTCTAAATCTTAGATTTTTATGGATCTTAGATTATCTCTTGCGAAATTTTCGCATTTATTTATTCTTTCATTCATTCTTTCATTTATGTCATTTCTTTCATTCATTCTTTCATTCTCATAATATAATATCATATCATTTGAAGGAATGTAAATATTCAAGAGAAATTCTAATACATTGTAATTCTGAAATCTTTGTAATTCTGCGATTGTATCGCATTTTGTAAATCAAATAGAAAATCTTTTATTTTCTGTAAAATAAATATTCTAGAGAAATATATAAATTTATTTTTCTCAGTTTTCCGTAATTTCGAAATCTTTGTAATTTTGAAATCTTTGTAATTCTGCGATTGTATAGCGTTTTTTGTAAATCAAATAAAAAATCTTTTATTTTTCGCCAAAAAGAAATATTCTAGAGAAATATATAAATTGATTTTTCTCAGTTTTTCATAAATTCGAAATATTTGTAATTTTGAAATCTTTGTAATCTTGAAATATTAGTGATCTTTGAAATATTGAAATCTTTGTTATCGTGCGATTGAATCGCTTTTTGTAAATCAAATAAAAAATCTTTTATTTTCTGTAAGTGAAATGTTATATGAAAGGGTACTTAGCTCTTACGCGAGTTTTCGAATGTTGCGTAGCAAAAAGAAATGTGAGAAGTGAGACTTGAACCCTTGACCTGCTTCTTGCATATTCTCGCTCCATACCAACTGTGCTAACGCTCTCTTGTGAAATTAATTTGCGAAATAATCGTCAACTTTCTTCTTTGCGAAATAATCAAAGTCTTTGCGAAATTATAATCAAAGTCCGTGCGAAATTTTGCGTAATCAAAAATAAATGTGCGAGAAGCAAGAATTGATCTTGTGACCTGCTGCTTGCATTCACGCCTCCTAACCAATTGTGCAAGCTTCTTCTTATGCGAAATTATCGCACACTTGTTAAAACTTGTCTTCCTATGGTAGTCTAAAAAGATGCACAAATTTCGATGGAGATGGGAATTGAACTGCGCCCTCAAGCTCATTGTCTCCACCTCTGACCAACTGTGATATCTTCTGTTTGCGAAATGTGTTTGCAAAATAATCACCTAATTTCTTGATCGCGAAATACCCTTGCGAAATATTCATGCGAAAAATACACCATCGTTGGGATTTGAACATGTGACCATGAACTCATTAACTTCGCAAATGACCAACTATGCTGCCTCTTGTTTGCGAAATAATGAAACAATATTGCGAAATTATTCATTTTTTCACCCTCTATAAAAAGAAGAAAACTACGCTCGCAGGTGAATTCGAACTTGCGACCACAAACTCACATATTGTTCTCTAGACCAACTGTTCAAGAACCTCTCTGTGAAATTAACGCATAACTTTTTTCCTTATTCTTTTATTTTCCAATGAAAATGAGAAAAAAATGACAAATATGTGTCTCTGCGAATTCGAACCCGTGACATCATACTCCTTGTCTTCGTTGGTGACCAATTGTGCTACTCTTCTGCCTGCGAAGGGAAAACTCGATGCTATACTCTTGATCAATTCGAAATATTCGCATAACATTTGTTACTTGTTCTTTTATTTTCCCTTGGAATTTTATCAAAAAATGTGCGTAAATATCGCGATAAGGAAGAATCGATCCTACGACCTACTGCTTGTTCGCTCATCTTTGAACCATCTGTGTGAATTCTTTTTGTGATAGAAATTGCAGTGTCTGCCTCTTATCCTTTCTTCGTCCTTCCTTAATTTATTTCACATTTGCCTCTCTTTCCTGTTGTTATTGGATTTCTGTGAACTTCAACATTATTTTTCTTCTGAAGATGAATTTCTTCCACTGAAATTTCATTTTTTCCTGTGAACTTCAAGGAGATGTACTTCTGCCATACAAGACTAGCTCCTCTCATCCAGTCTTAACAACAACCAGTTGTTTTCGCAGCCTCTTATCCCTTTTGCCTATATGGCTTATGGTTACGAGACTGCACCCTAAGTGGGGTTTTCCTCGGGCCGAGTGCATCATAGTCAAGACTTGCCAAGAATGGACATGGTAGTTTCATACGCCCCGGGAAATCTTGGCTCAACCGTGTACTTCGGCGCCTTGATCATACTCTGCACTCCTCAGAAGATTCCTTATTACCTTAGTCACTCAACTCAAGTCATATGCTTAAGTTGAGAATCCAAGGTGCATCTCCTAGATGGGATTCATTGACCCCAAATCTCCATGACTCAGGTTCCAGCAGCGGTATAACCTTATCCCTGAGCCATGCAACAGATACCGCCTTCTATGACGCACTTTAGGTCTTAAAGTTTCCTCTTGCGAAATTTTATTCGCGAACTAGGGTGTACGTCATAAAGGTTCGTCCCATTCTAAATCTTAGATTTTTATGGATCTTAGATTATCTCTTGCGAAATTTTCGCATTTATTTATTCTTTCATTCATTCTTTCATTTATGTCATTTCTTTCATTCATTCTTTCATTCTCATAATATAATATCATATCATTTGAAGGAATGTAAATATTCAAGAGAAATTCTAATACATTGTAATTCTGAAATCTTTGTAATCCTGAAATCTTTGTAATTCTGCGATTGTATCGCATTTTGTAAATCAAATAGAAAATCTTTTATTTTCTGTAAAATAAATATTCTAGAGAAATATATAAATTTATTTTTCTCAGTTTTCCGTAATTTCGAAATCTTTGTAATTTTGAAATCTTTGTAATTTTGAAATCTTTGTAATTCTGCGATTGTATAGCGTTTTGTAAATCAAATAAAAAATCTTTTATTTTCTGTAAAAGAAATATTCTAGAGAAATATATAAATTGATTTTTCTCAGTTTTTCATAAATTCGAAATATTTGTAATTTTGAAATCTTTGTAATCTTGAAATATTAGTGATCTTTGAAATCTTGAAATCTTTGTTATCGTGCGATTGAATCGCTTTTTGTAAATCAAATAAAAAATCTTTTATTTTCTGTAAGTGAAATGTTATATGAAAGGGTACTTAGCTCTTACGCGAGTTTCCTGAATGTTGCGTAGCAAAAAGAAATGTGAGAAGTGAGACTTGAACCCTTGACCTGCTTCTTGCATATTCTCGCTCCATACCAACTGTGCTAACGCTCTCTTGTGAAATTAATTTGCGAAATAATCGTCAACTTTCTTCTTTGCGAAATAATCAAAGTCTTTGCGAAATTATAATCAAAGTCCGTGCGAAATTTTGCGTAATCAAAAATAAATGTGCGAGAAGCAAGAATTGATCCTGTGACCTGCTGCTTGCATTCACGCCTCCTAACCAATTGTGCAAGCTTCTTCTTATGCGAAATTATCGCACACTTGTTAAAACTTGTCTTCCTATGGTAGTCTAAAAAGATGCACAAATTTCGATGGAGATGGGAATTGAACCTGCGCCCTCAAGCTCATTGTCTCCACCTCTGACCAACTGTGATATCTTCTGTTTGCGAAATGTGTTTGCAAAATAATCACCTAATTTCTTCGGTGCGAAATACCCTTGCGAAATATTCATGCGAAAAATACACCATCGTTGGGATTTGAACATGTGACCATGAACTCATTAACTTCGCAAATGACCAACTATGCTGCCTCTTGTTTGCGAAATAATGAAACAATATTGCGAAATTATTCATTTTTTCACCCTCTATAAAAAGAAGAAAACTACGCTCGCAGGTGAATTCGAACTTGCGACCACAAACTCACATATTGTTCTCTAGACCAACTGTTCAAGAACCTCTCTGTGAAATTAACGCATAACTTTTTTCCTTATTCTTTTATTTGCCAATGAAAATGAGAAAAAATGACAAATATGTCTCTGCGAATTCGAACCCGTGACATCATACTCCTTGTCTTCGTTGGTGACCAATTGTGCTACTCTTCTGCCTGCGAAGGGAAAACTCGATGCTATACTCTTGATCAATTCGAAATATTCGCATAACATTTGTTACTTGTTCTTTTATTTTCCCTTGGAATTTTATCAAAAAATGTGCGTAAATATCGCGATAAGGAAGAATCGATCCTACGACCTACTGCTTGTTCGCTCATCTTTGAACCATCTGTGTGAATTCTTTTTGTGATAGAAATTGCAGTGTCTGCCTCTTATCCTTTCTTCGTCCTTCCTTAATTTATTTCACATTTGCCTCTCTTTCCTGTTGTTATTGGATTTCTGTGAACTTCAACATTATTTTTCTTCTGAAGATGAATTTCTTCCACTGAAATTTCATTTTTTCCTGTGAACTTTGGTTTTTTCTTCTGAATTTCGTAGATCTGGTAAGATTTTTTGCCTCTAATGTTGAAAGAAGAAGAAAATTTCATTTTCTTTGAACTGTTGATGATGTTTGTTTCCTGAAAGTGTAGGTTCTTCCCCAAAACTTTCAATTTCGCTCCCGAAACTTTAAGATCTAATGAAGACTAACTCCAATAGTAGATATTTTTTTAAATTTTCTTGATCCAACAAGTTACAGGAAGGATAAATCCTTTACTCCTCCATGTTTCTAGCGCCAAAATGTAGTTGCAGGAAATCCCACAACACACCCCTTATCATATTATGATAACAATTTCTAGATCTAAACATAAAAATGATGATAAAAGTGCTAAAATTATACAATGGACACAAGATTTTTTACATGGTTCGATCAATGTGATCTACATCCATGGTTCTTCACTATGATTGTTGTAATTACATAAATGTTACATTTAGAATCTCCATTAATGAGTATTTGGAGTTCTAGATCTAGTTTTTGGGGAAGAAGATGATAAAGAAAATAAATCTCTCTCTCTTACAAAGTGTGTCTCTGATTTACAAAAATTTGTATCCCCCCTTTTCTCTCTCATGCCTTTCTCTTTATATATGTGTTTACATAGTGGATGACAACTCACATATAGTGGAGTACAACTCATATTCCCCCTATTTTAGGATCCCTTGCTACATTCTCGCAAGCTCTCACTACAATTTCGCAAGCTCTGCTACCTTCTCGCAATCTCTGCTACATCTTCGCAAGCTCTTATCGTTGTGCGATATCTGGATCCTACAACACAAAGGTCCCGTATCTCTTCTCAGAGTTTAATTATTTTTCGTTCTAGAACATTCGACTGTAGCAGATCAATTGAAAGTTAACATTGAACTAGAAGACTAAATGCTTTTCATCTTTCATCTACTTTTGATGATTTATGAGCTTATCAAATTATTTGAGAGTGTAGATTGTGGATTTTCTACAAAGGTTAAAATCGTAAGACCATAATTATACATGCTCCTGATCCATCAATCAGATGAGTATTGAGGCTCGTGTCTCTCACCGAAGCATGAAAGCTCATGCCGCAAGAATCTCTGACAGAGAATACTGTCTCTCAGAGTATATATAAATGTGTAGTCTCTCAGCTGAGGCAACAACATATCTCATGAATACTGTGCAATTTCAGTAATTACTTCTATATAGAATTGTAAGAATGGACGGCTCCTAGACAGCTTGCCTGCTAGTATAGAGTCTTCAGGATGTAGCAATGTTTTCCCTGACTATATAAAAGAAATATGACGCTTCAACAAGCTCATATTACTCAACTCTTAGATAATTAATGCTTCTAGACAGCATGCCTGCTAGTATAGAGCCATCAATTAATTATCTCTAATACTTAAATTCATTAACTGAATATTCGGAAATATTCTACATTCTTCATAATATTTCATTACTACAATTTGTGGTTCTTCCCAGCAGAATTCCATGGGTTATTGATATTCAACGTACGATCATCTGAGCTGTTATCGAGTAAGCCCCAACCAAAATGGTGCAAGTGTACTCAGCAATAATACACAAACGAAGCACCTGAATGCACGAACGAGCATTCCAAAATACGAAGGAATGATGAACCTATGCAAAATGAGAATAATAATAATAATAATAATAAAATATAATCTAACGCACTGGGGGACTGGGACCACCGGCCGGCCAGTCATGCCGTGGCCAGTCCCACGTTTAAATTTTATTTTATCATATTTTTATTATTTTTTCTTGATCTCATGAAAATCCCTTCATTTGAACAAATATCCTTTGTTTTAAGGAAACTCCTCTGTTTCATGGTGTTTCCTCCGTCTTAAGGAAATAATAAAAATTAGGAAAGGTGTCACGGGACCGGGTTCACTAGCCGGCCGGTCATGCCATAGTTGTGGTCGGTCCCACACCTTGCATTCCTTATTATTTCCTTCATCCCATGAAATTCCTTGATTTAATGATATTTCCTTCACATCAAGGAAAAGATATAAAATTAGGGAAGACTCACGAGACTGGACCCTAGTCGTCCGACCATGCCCTATTCATGGTTGGTCCCACACACCCCTTATTTTATTATTATTAATTATTATTGTTTCCTTCATCTCATGGAAACTCCTTAGATTTAACCCAACAAATGAAATGCAGAAAGGATGTTGAACGTGATTTTGGCATACTAAAAAGGAAGTTTGCCATCATAGCTGGGCCATCACGCTTTTTTGATCTTCAAGAAATGAACAAAATTATGATGACTTGTATCATTCTGCATAACATGGTCATTGAAGAACCCAGACGTGACCCAACCTGGACTAGTTTTCCAGATGAAGATTTGAGGTCGAATCTTGTGGTGGAGCATGGGCGTCCGGCAAGAAAATATAAAGTTTCCACTGACAGACTCCAAAAGCGGGGAACCTAAGGAAAACAAAGACAAGATCTAACTAAGCACCTTTGGGCTTTAAAAGGAGCAAGAGACGATGCGCGGGGGCGAGGGAGAGGAAGATAGATGTTATTTTTAATTTTGTGTTGTTTATTTTAATTAATGTGCTATTTAATTTAAAGTTGTTTGCTTAAACGACTACACTTAAAATTAAAATTAAGGCAATTATATTAAAAGTAATTTTAAATAAACGAGTACAAATAAATTAACCTTAACTACTAAACAAGAATTAAAATCAGTTATCAAGATTGTATTCATCTTCGTTTTCTTCCGAGGCATCATCTTCGTCTTCTTCCACATTCTCATACTGGTTAGTTTGTTGAGTGACTTGTTGTTGTTCGGCCGTATCCATTTCCTTAGTCCATATATCAAGGTGTCATGCATTCATTATTGCAGTGTTCAAGAAGAGTAGATTATTTAGCTTACAATCCCTGTTGTATTGTTCTCGTGAAAGATGACTTTTTCGTTGTTGCTTTATAGCAATGCCATGGTCCCTGGCTCTATCTGCAACTCGAATTCCTTGTGCTCAGTGTAGTTGAACTCGTTTAAACCTCCTTCTAATGCTTGATGGGATGCGTCTCTCGCCGCTTTTGCAGCTTTCTGACCCCCTCACATTATTCTCTCGACGTTGGTGTTAACGTCTAGATAGAGTTGTGTTGTTCCTGACTACTTGGAGACCCGGTATATGGAGATCCAGTTCCTTCAGGTGAGGAAGAAGTCCCACCATTCAAAAAATCCTGCGAGATTGGACCATGTGTTGATCTTGCAGGTACTTGATTACCTTCCAACAAGTATGGATTAAATTTGTTAAACACCCTCAAAATGGTGAATCAAGTTTCATGTTGGAAGCCCGTTTTGTGGGATATTTGCCACTCTTCCCGACATCTCCGTTCCACTTCCGATTCGCCTTCACCACTTTTTTTTTTGTTGTGCCAAATTTGAATGAGCAAAGCTAGATATTCACTATAGGATGCTGAAATTATGTGAAAACGATGAGACAACCCTTCGGCATCATGTCTATTGATGTTACCGGTTTTTTCACAAATTTTTGTAAAATCTTTTCATAAAAAGTTTTTTTTTCTTGATAAATACCATTATTTCATCTAATGTATATAATACATAATTTTTACAAATTGACTCGTCTTCATCCATCGTATACTTGACACCACGAATTCTTGTGTTTTTTTGGTTGTGATTGTGGTGTATCTTGTTGTGTATATTGTTGTGTTTCTTGTTGTGATTTTTGTTGTGATCGTTGTTGTGATTGGTGGGATGAGGATGCCATATTTGTTAGGAATGAAATTTATAGAGATGATATTTTTTTCTGGTAGATTGAGTTGATATGAATAATTTTGTTTGAAATAAAAGAAAAATGAGTATTGAGATGGTATGAAATTACGAAATTTTGAGGTAGAGATGAAGAAGGCATGAGTTTTAAGTTTGGAGATGAACTGAATTTATAGGGAAACAAAAAGGAGTAATAGCCATCGGCGGTTTTGGGAAAACCGTGGCGAGTTCACCAGAAACGCTGGCGTATGATGGAATAACGGGCGAGTTTGAAACATACGCCATCGTTTCTGGCTCACACTCCAGCGAGCGTGCCACGATCTCCCGGCCTTCCATAAAGCGTGCGCCTATTCTTCCATCTCACTCAACAAACCAACAAATTATCATAGTTGGTTTGTTCATCCGTTTTTCATGTTTGTTGAGTCTGTTTTTCATCTGGAAAACTGCTCTAAGACATGATTTCTCACGTTTATTTTGTACTCAACCTATTGAGAAAAACATTGTCATATCATATTTGCAGTTTGGTTTGTCTTTTATTAGTGCAACATTTTTCCAGTTTTCTCTACTAATTCTCCATTATAATGCATATTGTAGCTCTTTTGCAGGTCGTTTTACAACAGAAGCGCTTGGCATAGTTGACACCTTAACCAATAAACTGCGTATTTGTTGGTTTGACTCAAGTTTTTTTCAAAACTCTTCTCTCTCCAAAAGCAGGCGATAATAAAAACCCTAAAACTCTAGATTGCTGCTTGCTCAGATCTGCTCCCATGGGAAAATATATGAGTATGACAACACCAAGATTACTCTCCTTCATTCTCTTTCAATCCTCTCCTCTCTTTTTGTTCTAGTTCTATTTAGTTTTCTATTTTTTCGATTTCAGTTTGTAACCTTAAGGTTAGATTTCGACTTTCATTTCCTAGTTTTTCTTATCTGCTGATTCTTATCTCTGGGTTTCAAGCTATTATTAGTTCGAAACTTTAAGATTTATGAGTTGTTTATAGTTTTAAATTCGTGGGTGAAAAGACGAGGGTGCCCAAATACACAATAATCTTTTAAATATCAACATATAAGTCCGATAGCAAGTGTGATCGTCTATGGACAAATTCGAGACTATACAACAACTTGATATTCACTTGATAATAGTTATGGTCCGAAAACGATTTACTATAGGATCAATATCAAGTGATTAGGAATTAACGCACAAGTCTATTTACTTTATTATAATATAAAACAATTATAGTGCGGAAGTAAAGTAAATAATACAACACAAGATTTTGTTAACGAGGAAACCGCAAATGCTGGAAAAATTTCAAGGACCTAGTCCAATTTTGAATACTCTCATAATTAAACCGTTATACAAAATCTTATGCCAACTTCGTATAGTTGAGACCAAGTAAACTACCCCGAGATACTTAGTTTCCAAAGTATCCCTGCGTCTTCGACCTTATGGTCATACACATGAATCTCAAGACAGAAGTCACTATCTCAAGTTGCTTTACCCACTAAAGTCTTATTTTATCAACTCCTTTAGATCGTATTCCAAACAGGAAAGGAATAATTTGTTTAACCGCTTCAATTATCTTTACTATAAAAGATATTTTAAGTAGTCAACAAAGGCTTTTCCGTTTAATCTAATAAAATCCTTTGTCGGGTAAGATCAATACGAATCAATAACTTAGATTCAGATTCACAACTATCAGATTAAGATATTGAAAAATACCACCAAATGATAGTTGTCGATCTATCCGACTTTCTGATTAGATAAATCTAATGTAAGTCGGATCCTAGACGATCAAGATGTGTGCACAAATTCACAAGATACGAAAACTAATAAGAAATTTTTCTTTATCTCCAAATCTTCAATTACCTGCTCAATAACCTGCACAACACAAACTTGAATCATCTTGTGATCATTCACACACAAAACGGAGTCTGTTAACAATGGATTGTCACAAGGTGTATTTAGATCTACAAATAGTTCTAAAGATCTCGTTGATACTTTGATATAGTTTGAGTGACCCTTATGTCAAAGACTCTCAAGAATAATCAAATTAGGTGCAATCAAAGTTTCAACAACCGTTAGTCAATCAAATCAATAATCGAAAACTAAAATAACAATGCAATTATCAAGTTTCCTACCAGCGGTACTCGAAGAGCTTCATGATCCCACGAAAGTCTTTAAGGAGCGGTCGTAAGAGATTTCACCTAATTAGGTTACTATTCTCCCTGAATAGACGGCTCCACTATAAACAACACGAATGAAGTTTGCTTGGCTCTTAGGAAGGTTTCTAAGAAATGCAAAATCAAGTATTTATAGACCAAAGTTGTTTGGACAACAAGGAAATTCCAAAACCAAAAATATTCTCAAGATATGCATTAAAGTACCTAATTTCATTTTTCCTATTTCCAATAAATGCTAACCAATGTTTCTGAAATCTTTCTTAAATTTTTTATATTATTAGTTTAGCACATTAACAAATGATCCTTTTCTAGAGTATATGCTTTAATTGCTGGTAATTAAAACATATATATTTGAAAATCATAATTAAATACTTTCCAATATTTCGGTTCGGGATCACCTGGAGCATCAAGGAATATGTTTGAACAATTAATGATAAGAGTTATGTATATGTTTAAATAATGTCGACATCTAGAAGTTTCTCTTAGCAAACCCTAATTCCTAATTCACACATAACATGAAGAAACGTGTGAACTTTGGAAACTCGGTTTTTCTCTTGGGACCGGTTATGTCATGACTTATAATATAAGTTGTGACCGGTTATACCATGATCCCCAAGATAGGTTATGACCGGTTACACCATTCTTCCCAATGTAGCTTGTGATCGGTTACACCTTACTTCCCAAAGTAGATTGTGATCAGTTACACATTGCTTCCTAAAGTATCTTGTGATCGATTACAACTTGCTACACACTATAATCTACGACCGGTTATACCTTGATTCTCAACATAAGTCATCATCCAAATGATATTCAATAAAGCACCAGACCAACACACTTATGGTTTCTCTTTCGAATATGAAACAAGTTCATAAATCTACCTCCTTAAACCAATGTAATAATATATAGTTTCCTAGGATGAAATCACACCTATATCCTACACATAATCAAGCAACTAAATACATAGATTATGTTAACTAAATACATAGATTATGTTGATGTCGTATTTATGAAGTTCAAAAGATAAGCGTTACACTTCGTAATATAATTCCTTGATACTTTGATCATAATGCTATGACCAAGTCTAATCACTAGAGTATTATATATACAGCTTCGCATGTTATGTTTCAATATAAAGTGACTTGAAAGATACGCTAGGAATGGAAACAAGATCAAGTCAATATTACGAACCTCAAGAGGAATGATGATGTCTTCGTTGCAGACATTACTTCTTCACATTCTTCAGGTCTTCAGAGTAATACTTGTACATCTCAACATTCCTAGACTTTCTAGTCTAACCTAAACAAAGTTGACTAACGACTCTAAATGAGTTTTGATACTAAAATATGACAACCACACTTGACATACCAACGCTTGGTGAGTTCAACCGAGCTATGCTATAACAATGGGTTCTTGTGATTGTTCATTAATAGTGAAGTTAGGGTTTGTTCTTTGAAGAAAAATCTCTCGCATAGCTTATTACTGGATATATTCAATGACACAGGCAACATCAGCAATAACTACTTTGGCAACAAAATCACTTTTGGTTCACACACTA
The DNA here is from genome assembly GCA_023529315.1 of Papaver bracteatum. NCBI lineage: Eukaryota > Viridiplantae > Streptophyta > Magnoliopsida > Ranunculales > Papaveraceae > Papaver > Papaver bracteatum. The sequence continues at coordinate 1,765,095 of JAJJWX010001253.1, forward strand.
GCGTCAACAAAATATTTTACAACCGTGTCCTTTGTTTCAACAACATCACCGTCAACAACAAAAAACAATCACCTACATATCATGTTTCAGATGAAGATTTCAATTCAGTCCAACCTATCTGCACCGGTTCTGATAGGTGCCTTTAGTCAGTGGTGTTTCTATTATGAGTTTATTACTCATAAAACCCTTGAGAAATTATTGGATCAAGTTTTAATCCTGATAATTCTTACAAATTGTTATTTGGTTCGGTTTTGTTCTCCACAAGCCAGACAATACCATTTGAAAATCGTTACTTTAGTGTTAGTGTTACTTAGGATAATAGGATTTTTTACTTTCCAGATTCTGAAATCATGATATATCAACTGATTAGCTTGGATGGATGTTTGTTGTTCTAGCTTATGTCATTTAATCTTTGTTTATAAGGATTTGGATCATGTTAGGGTTGTAATCGGTTAGTAAGGCCTTTTTTTTATTTTTTCTTATAGAAAATACCTCAACGGCTCAACCATGGTACGATACCGATCTCGTTTTCGTAGAGTGACCCACCCTCAACAATCTCTTTTTCATCAAGTAACTTAAATCTCAAGCAAGGTTTGAAAAACGAGTAATGACTTAGGTCACAGTCACTGGGCGTGACCGTTTTGACGCGTTTTGACGGATGTGAACACGTTTCGTGAAAATAAAAACCGTGTTATTTAGGAAAAGAACGCGTTTTTTATACGTTATTTTAAAATATCGTGCATTATAACGGTTAAATAGAAGAAAAAAAAATTATGATATGAAATTCCTATCTAACAGTTATAACATGCGTGAAAACAGTTATAACGGGTCTAATGACATTGTTACAACGCTTTTTAATATTGTTATTTTATTAATTTAGTTTTTAAATTTTTATTGTAATTTTTTAATCATTAATTTTAAAATAAAAATAGTAAAAAATATTGTTATAACTAGCGTGAAAACGGAAAAAATGGTCTAAAAAACTCGCGTTAAATGTTATTTAGAAGGAAAAAACCTAAAATTCAACTTAGAAAGACAATTATAACATGCGTGAAAACGATTATAACAATTCTAAATAACACTGTTATTTCCTATTTATCGGTGATATATAGACACGAATATCGGTGACTCTCATGGACACGCTACATAGGCGTGGACGTTTTAACGGCTGGAGCAAGATTTGAAAAAGAGGCCGGCTTGGGCTTGCCAGGATTAGCCTGTTGTAAATTTTTTGTAAATAAACGGCCAGCAAGACTCGAACACGAGTCTGCAGTTATGTAGTATTCTTATGCAACCAGTTGGTCCACCGTTATTTCTTTGCTTATCTATGCACCATATATAGTAACTTATAAAAAGTAACTGTTCCCATTAAGAATATTTGAGGTAATTTGCGTGAAACCTCCTTTCGTTACATATTCCGTCCAAAAATAGTTAGCGGAGTCACTAGTATCGGACAGGTGGACTAAAAAAACACGTGGTCCTTACTTACCAAAAATGCCCTCATCTTGTAAATCTCAATCTTCTTCTTTCTTTCCGAACAGTAAAAAGATATAGTTCCCAAAACCATGAGCAGAAACCATGGATGGGCGATTAGGATCTTGGTAAGGACACCGGGAAGAGAGGGTAAACCAACTGGTGGTATTGCTTCCGCTGATACGGTTGTTGAAATTGAGAAATAAAAATTAGATCGAAGAACTAAGATCAATTCAAACCTTCTGCCATTAAATCTTCGTGCTAATGAAGGAGCTCATGGGGATTGTATTCTGTTGGAATATTTTCAACTGCGCTAAGGGGGGTCCTAGGGGGCGTAGCCATTGATGTCTGTTGATGAAGAGAAACCTATTGGTGAAAAGATATGTCTTTTCCCAACAGATGCAAAAAAAAAACCTTTATAAGAAGCATCTCCCAAACTCATTTCAAATAATCTCTCGAAAAACCTTTCTCTGTTTTTCTCTCTTTTCTGAAGCATCATCAGAACCCTTTTTTTTACATATGTTCTTGATTGAATCAAGGGGTACAAACCTTGAATTCAATTTTCTGTTGTAGGGTTTTCATTGTATTCGAAGGCATTATTTCACATACCTGTTGTAATCTCCAATTCATTGGGAGGGTAGAAATAATTGTCTAAAAGAAATCGTATAAGCCTTGAAAGCTTTTGAGTACAATAATTTCTTTCTGTATTATTTCATTTTCTATTACAACCCGTGTTTTCCAACATATTCGAGATAAGACATTTTTATAGTTGATTTGAAAGGGGTGGCGGGGGTTCTGGAAGAGAATACAAGTTGGGTTTGTTTTCAATTTGTAATTAGTGGATGATTAGGGTTGTAGTACCAGAATATCGCTACAACACTATTCCTGTGATATTAACAACATTTCTACGAGCATCACTGACGATTCTTCAACGACATTTCACGAGCGTTACAGAAAAACTAAAAGAAACTGACGATGGAAGAAGTAAAAGAAGAACCAGACTGATCCTGCGATGGTCATCATGTTTGCGATAGAGAAATATTATAAGATCGCGATAAGATTGCAGAGCAGATCCGAATTAAGGGGAAATCTTAGCTATCTTCTACTATATGTTTTCCTATATAAAGGGCACGATAGATCCAAAAGGAGGAGGCATTTTTTGAGAGCTAAGATAATTTTGAGGAGAGAGCAACTCCAGAAAGAAAGTTGTACTTCTGAGTTTCAATATTTCTTGTAAATCTTCCTGAAAGTGAATTAATAAAAGTGTTGTTGTTCATTCACAATCATGACTTAGTTTTCATAGATTCTTGACAAGGGTGTAGTGTAGGAAATCCTGCAACTACATTTTGGCGCCCGAAACAGGGAATGAATTAACGAAAATAGAAGGAAAGGCGAAGAAGAAGATAAAAATTGTTCAAGATTAGGGAAATCATAAAGTAAATCGGTAAGAAAATTGAAGGAAGAATGATCAGAATCAAAAAGGATTGTAGAAAATTGAAAGGTGATGTAATAACAAAAGAAATGATTGATAGATTTCATAAAAATATCAAGGGAAGGATACATAAACGGGATTTTGAAGGAAGGAAGAATATGACAGTGGAGAAGATATCATCATTGAAAGATTGGTAAAAACAAGAAATCACGTTTACAGCAGCAAAAATACCAGGAGAAGATTCAAGTCATACATCTCCATTGGTGGTCATGGTAACCACTATACCGATGAGAAAGGAGAAATCAATAAAATCTGAAGAAGAATGGGCTATGAATAGAACTTTAATAGACACAGGAAGTTCTGTAGACATGATATTTTATCATACCTTCAAGAAGATGTGATATAAGGATGAAGAAATGTCTCATTCAACGTATTATGTTCATGGCTTTGGAAAGTCTATAACAAAACATAAAGGCGAGATAATGGTACGAATTCCACTAGGAAAAATTGAAACATAAATATCATTATGTGTGGTAGATATGGAATCGCCGTACAATATGATACTGGGAAGACCGTGGATACACGCAATCAAGGCTGTGGCGTCAACATTACATCAATGTGTTAAATTTCCTATGCCTAGTGGAATTGGAGAAATTAGAGGAGATGTGAATTTCGCGAGATTATGTTACCAAATTGAAGTAAGAAATTATGAAGAACGTCCAAAGCTGCGAAAAGCTCGCAGAAAATTGAACAGAGAAGCAAAGAAAGAAGAGGAATTTAAAATTTACATGATAAGGGCAAAAGAAGGAAAAGGGATACCAAGTGAAGTTTCGCGAGAAGGAGATGAGTTCGCGAGAGTTATGAAAACGCCAACACCAATGGGATAACCTGAAGCCAGCTACACTGCTGCTGAACCATCAAAAGAAATAAATATTGGAAGTAAAGAAGAACCTAAAATGCTGAAAATTGGGACTAGAATGGAGGCAGATGAGGAAGAAAGAACTATAAATCTTTTGCGAGAATATGCAGATATCTTCGCGTGGAACATGGATGAGATACCAGGGATAGACCCGTCAATAGCATGTCATAAATTAGAAATCAACAAAAACATAAGACCATTTAAGCAGAGAATAAGGAAGATCGCAACAACATATCATTCTCAAATAGAAGAAGAGTTACAGAAGATGCTCAACGCAGGAATTATAAGACAAGCAAAATATCCATAATGGATTGCAAACATGGTGGTGGTCCCAAAGAAGAACAAAGGGATAAGAATTTGCATAGATTTTACGGATCTAAACAAGGCATGTCCAAAAGATAGTTTTCCGTTGCCAGATATTCCACAAATGGTTGAATCAAGAAGCAGAAATGCAAGAATATCATCATTGGATGGGTATAAAGGATATAATCAAATCCCTCTCGCTGAAGAAGATCAAGAACATAATGTATTTTTTTCTCCAAGAGGATTATATTGTTATACAAAGATGCCATTTGGCTTACGAAATGCTGGTGCAACGTATCAAAGAATGGTGGAAAAGGTGTTTGCAAAGTGGATCCACAAAACATTAGAAGTGTATGTAGATGATATGCTGATCAAAAGCAAAGAAGTTGAGAATCATGTGCAAGATTTGAGAGAGATTTTCGATCAAATGCGGCAATTCAATATTAAAGTGAATCCTGATAAGTGTACCTTTGGAGTAACTTCAGGGAAATTTTTGGGGTATATTGTGTCAAAAGAGGGAATACAAGTTGATCCAGAAAATATACAAGCAATTCGCGATATGCCAACTCCTGCGGCGGTGAAAGATGTGCAAAAACTAAATGGACTCTTAGCCTCGCTAGGAAGGTTCATTTCGCGATCTTCAGACAAGTATAAACATTTTTTCGATATACTCAAGAAGGGAACAAAATTCAAGTGGACAGATGAATGCGAAAAAGCTTTTCAAGGAATAAAAGAACATTTGGCGAGTATATCTATATTACAGAAAGCTGAACCGGGAAAAGAATTATTGATTTATCTCGCAACAACACCATATGCGTTAAGTGTTGTGTTATTGCGAGTAGACACAGGGGTAGAAAAACCAATTTATTATATTAGCAAAACATTTAATTCAGCAGAGAGAAATTATTCAAAGATTGAGAAACTAATTCTAGCATTGGTACACGCAACCTTTAAGCTTCGAATTTATTTCCAAGCGCATAAGATCAAAGTGTTAACGAGAGTGCCAATTGAATCGGTGATGAAAAATTCAAAAAGATCAGGCAGAGTTGAGAGATGGAATACGCAAGTAGGGCATTTTTATATTCAATATGAAATTCTATCTTCGCCAAAATCACAAGTTATCGCAGATTTCTTAGCTGAATTTACTTTAGAAGATGACGAAGCTGTAGAAGAGATGATGGATATAGACGAAGAACATGGAGACCCAAAAGAGCTATTAACAGAACCTGACAGATGGGAAATATTAGTGGATGGATCGTCAAATGGAGAAGGAAATGGGATTGGAGTTGTTTTCATTTCACCAGAAGGAGAAAAACAGCTTTTTCATTTAGATTGGAATTTGCATCCACTAATAATGAGACAGAATATGAAGCTGTAATCCATGCATTGAAGTTTGCGATAGAAATGAAGTTGGAAAATGCTAGAATCACCAGTGATTCACAATTGGTTATTCGCCAGATAAAGGGAGAGTATACCACAAATGAACCATCTTTGAAGAAGTACAAAAAACTTGTTGAAGAATTGTCTGCGAGAATTCCAAAAATAAAATGGAGATACATATCAAGGAAAGATAATAGGCTTGCAGATGCTTTTGATTTCATATCAAGTATGATGACGAACCCACTTACGAGATGCATAAAAATTCAAACACTTTTGCAACCGGCGATAAGCAAAGAAGAAGAAGAGGCAGATGTAATGATGGTAGAATCTGGCGAGGAAGAAATAGGGAATAATGCTACAGATTGGCGAGCAGATCTTCATGCTTATTTGGCGAGAGGAGAAATCCCCAGAAATCGATTAGAAGCACATAAATTAAAAAGTAGAGAAACCAATTATGAACTAAGAGATGGAGTATTATATCGCAGGTCATTTAATGGACCATCTCTAAGATGTTTGACGAGAGAAGAAGGACAGAAAGTGTTAAAAATGTTGCATAGTGGTGATGCTGGTAATCACAGCGGGGGTAGATCTTTGGCATATAAAACAAAGATGCAGGGTTATTATTCGCCATATATGCATGAGGATGCAAAACAACTTTCAAGGCGTTGTGAAGATTGTCAGCGATTTGGGAAGAAGATACATGCACCAGGAGCACCATTATCATCTTCGTCAAGCGTATGGCCTTTTGGAAAATGGGGATTGGATATCGTGGGACCATTTGTGCTTGGTTCTGGACAAAGAACATATTTAATCGTTGTTACAGATTATTTCACAAAATGGGGAGAAGTTAAGGCAGTACACCACATCCGCGATAAGGACATTTTTATGTTCATATTTGAAAATATAATTTGCAGATTTGGGATCCCAGCACAGTTGATGTCTGATAATGGAAAACAATTTGAAGGGCAGAATATCGAATTGCTTCTTAATGAATTTAATATAAAATGTGGAAAGTCAACTCCTTTATATCCACAAGTAAATGGTCAAGCTGAGGCAACTAATAAGATAATCACAGACATCTTGAAAAAGAAGTTAGAAGGTTATCACAAATCATGGTGTGAGCAAGTGCATAATGCAATATGGGCATATAATACAACTAGACGAGAGGCAACTGGGATGTCATCCTTTTGTTTAACATATGGAGTTGAAGCTGTCTTACCAACAGAGGTTGCTATCCCAACAACAAAAAGAGAAGCATGGGAGAAAAATCTAAGTGCTGGCATGATTTTACATGAGTTAGATGAACTAGAAGAAAAGAGAGAAAAAACTCTACAACATATGGAAAACTATCAGCGAAGATTAGCTCGAGAGTACGACAAACGAGTAAAGAAACGTCAATTCTAGTGTAGTTGCAGAATAATCTACAACTACACCCTCAATAGAATTAGTAAAAACTCAAGAAGTTCTTGATGGTGAATGATAACTTTCTTATTAATTCTCTTAGTTGATTACATAGAATTATCAAAATGGAACTAGAATAGTTACAACTTTTTCTATTCTCTTTCCTAAGATAATTTCTTACACTCATTAAAAGAACCTCCCGAATTTTACATTTGAACTACTATTTATAGTAAAACTTATGCAGCTGTATATGAATTGCGAAGTATCGCAATTCATCCTCGCAAAATTATTTCATCCTCGCAAAACTTCATATTTCCCCGCACTACTTCTATCATCGTATCATTTTATAACTCTTTCCTCCTTTATTTATTACGATACTCGTGAACTATTACCTTGCGATATTCAGTACCTACATCTTGCCTCTTCTCATGTCAATTCTACGAAGAAGAAATGTCATGAGAATCTCTATTCTCGTAAATTTAGTGTAGTTATTACCACCCATCAAGTTCGCAACACGTATTTTTACTTTTCCCTTACCTTTTTGACACGTTTATTCGTAACCGTTCTTTTCAACCGTTCACGCTTACTCGTATTAATGAGTTTCTATCTTCATCAAACTCTCTCTATTTATAGATATTATCCTCTGTTTTTGCTTTTTATTCTCTTATCTTATTCATCTTCTTCACCAGTTCTGCCTCTGCAATCTCTTTTATCTATTTTCCTTTCTATTTTCCATCTTATATTCAATGGCACCAAAGAAGAAAACTATTGAACATATTAATGCGGAACTTGCTGATAGGGATCTCATTCTCTCTGAGATTGAAGGTTATGATAATAAATCTTCTCTCTGTGTGAAGCTTTTTACCAACTATGTTTGGGATGATTAGAAAAATTTAATCTCACGAGGTCAAATCCTCGCAGGTCTTCCTCTTCCTCTTTATGATGTTAATTTTCCTCTATTCTATGAAATTATTTCCCACCTCAATTTTTCTTGTGCCATTTACCAATTGACTGGTGATTGTATTCGCCTCTTAGTTGAATTCGCAAATCGTGCCGCTTTTGGGAAATCTTTGTATTCAGTTGATCTTAGAAAACCTGGATTTGAAAATATAGAAATTGTTGCTGCGAATTATACAGTTGAGGGTTTCTTCAAAAATTACACACTCATTCCTACGAGGAAAGAAGATAATCGTTGGGGTGTTCGTCTTCATCGTAAAGCTAATATCGCAGCAGATGATCTCCTCATGCACGATATTGATTATGCATCAGGAAATAATAAAACACCTCGTCGTTCTAATGATGAAGATTGGTATAAGTACCCTCTAATATTATCGGGTTCTTATATTTCTGGGATAGTAGAACTTCCTGCGAACCTTCGTAACCGCCATTATCAACCTTGGGTTTATAGAAATGTATGTACTTCCATCTCCTTATCTTTTTGTTACCCTTTAATTTCAAATGAGGTAAGAAACACTCTTGTATTTTTCTAAACAATATATTGTTGCCTCTGTTTCTTATCCTTATTTGAATTTACAGGTTCCACTTCTTCCTGAGATTGCTGCGAATGAAAATAAGAGGTTTACTTCTTCTAAAAGGTTTACTGCAAGACAACAAACTCTTCGTTCTGCGAAGGTTACCCAAGCTTCTGGTAGTCAAGATGATGCTCTTCGCAAAGGGAAAAGGAAACTTCAAGATGTTGTTTACGAGAGGAGGAACAAGAAGAAACTCTCAACCAAGTATCATTCCAATGTAATCTCTTCTAATGAGAATATTGAGGAAGATCTTGGTGATGAAGATGATAAATTTCCTGAGAAGGACTTTAGTTCTAATTCCGATACCCTTTATGACAAAGGAGATGATGATAATGATGTTGATGAAGGTGAAAATGAAGATTGCAGTATCCCAGAAACTTTTGCCTCAGCAATGGTTAGCATATCTGAGGCTTTCCTCCATTCTTATCGTGGATTAGGACATTCTCCTACAGCGAATGCTCGCAAACTTATTGCGAAGGCTTGTAAAGTTCCTACTGTAATTGATAATAACTCCCTCAAAGGAATTTCAAGATTCGTCTCTCCTGCTTCATTATATGCTTTAGGTATCATGGTAAGTTTATTCTCTATTCCTTGTTTATTTCCCTTATTTTGTTGATTTCTAACCCCTTTTTTTTTCTTGTTTAGGTTGGAAGAGTTAGTTGTGCAGCTGCTTCTGATTGGGAAAGACGTCATTTTATTGCTGAGAAGAAAACTTTGAACCGTTGTAAGAAGTTAGAGGTTGAAAATTCAAATCTCCGTCAGAAAGTAGAGGATTTAAGTATTGATAACGCAGAATTAACATCCCGTCACGAAGATAATTCACAATCTGCGAGCATCGCAATTGATAATTCTTATCTTCTTTAGGAGAATAATCAATTAAAGCTTGAAAATTCTTCTCTTCGTAATGATAAGAAGCAATTAGAAGGTAAATTCTTTGCGATGGTAATTATTTTGATTACTTTTCCTTCGTAATTTGCTAACCAATTCCTTAATATCTCTCTTTGCTGCAGAAAATTCTGCGAAGATGAATGAAAATCTGGAAACTATCCTTGCTAACCGTAATAAGAAAATTTATGATTTGAGATCTCAGCTTCTAATTTCCCAGCATAACCATAGTTTATATGTCAAGCGTTTTTGAGCTAAGATGACTCGCAAGATTTGCGAAGATAATGAAATTCCTCTCAAGAAGTACCATACGCTCCTTTCCGAAGAAATTCTTGAAGATACTCCATATCTGGAAATCTCTGATAGTGAAGTTGAAGATGATAATGAAATTGAAGAAGAAGATCATTTTGATGGGAATAGATCGCCTGAAAAATAACTTCACTCTTTTTTGTATATCTGTTCTGTAACTTCATTCTTTTTTGTATGTCTGTTCTGTTTTTTTTTCAATACAACACTTTCTTCTTGATTGCACTTTTAATCAATCCAACAATTTCTTTTTCAAAGCTTAATTTGAATTAATCTTTCTTTGATTGATTGTTTCCTTTATTCGCATAACTTGATCATGTGGAGAGAAATAATATATCTTAAAGACTTAGCTTAGTATTCCCCTTCCCCTTATTATTGCTCTTCAAATGATCAACTATCGTTGGAAGTATTAGAATATCCTTCTCAATTTATCTTACGAAGTTTAGTCTTATTGTGATTATGAATAAAAAGTCCTCCCTTTGAAGTATAAGAAATATAAGCCTTTTGCCTTTTGCGGAATGTTGCGAAGTAAATAATAAATCTCCCCTTGAAGTATAGGAAGTATGAAGTATACGAAATATGAAATACCCTTAAGAAGTATAATAAGTATAAAATATCTTTGAAGAAGTATTAGCAGTATTCAATCCATGAAGAATTGCCCAATATATGAAGAAGTATAAGAATTATTACTCACTGTATGAAGAAGTATAATAAGTACTTAACCTTCGCAAAATTTAAATATCCGTTGAAGAAATATAATAAATATGATATATTCTTGAAGAAGTATAAATAGTATTGAATTTGTGGAGAAATATTCAATATATGGAGAAGTATAAGAAGTATGTAATTCTCGTAAAATTTTACGAATATGAACTTATCTGTATTTGATTGCTATCAAAATCGCATCTTTTGTTAAATCTTCGTGAAAATTCTTCAATGATGTTGTCTTCTTTGATAGGACTTCTTGTAAAAATTATTCAATGATATTGACGAAGCTGTCTTCTCTTCAAAACTTCATGATGTGTATTCTTGTAAAATTTCTTCGATGATATCGACGAAGTTGTCTTCTTTTCAGATCTTCATAATGTATATTCTTGTATAATTTCTTCAATGATTTTGATGTAATGAATTTCATTAATTTCTGTGGTCTTATCATGCCTTCCTAAGTAAAGGTCTTATTTTGCCACCTCTTTTGTAGTAAATTTTTGTATTTGCGATAATATGACAATTCTGAACATTCTTGCGAACATACAACCTCGTGACATTATCGTCTTGCGATGAAATCGTAGGACGTTTTTACACTTTCATGTAATAACCCATTGATCTCATCTTAACTTATTTGTTTCATTCTGCGAGTTCTTTTTGTATGTTTTCCTTCTCTTTTTTTTTTTTTTTTAGAATGCTCGCAGAACTTCATTTGTTGCACAAATATGACAAGCCTTTATGTTTTCGCAAACAAGAAGCCTCGTGACATTTGCGTCTTATAGCACGTATCAGCTCCCTAATGGAGGGTGATTCCCCTTTATCTTCCCCCTGGTTGCCCCTTCAAGGAAGCGTACATCGACCATACAAGGTTAGCTCTTCCCATCCGGTTTTCGCCAACAACTGACTTTTGATCGCAACCTCTTATCCTTTTTTCCTATAGGGATTATAGTTACGAGGTTGCACCCTATGGGGTATCTTTGGGCCAAGTGCATCATTTGCCAAGACTTGTCAAAAATGGCAGATGTGGTTCAACCTCACCCGACACTCTTGACTCAACCGTGTACCTCGGCGCCTTGATCTTTTTCTGCACTTCTTGGGAAAGACAGTATGCCTTAGTCGCCCAACCTAAATCCTCTTACACCGCATTTTATATTGCGTAATGTCGCTAGATTAGGTGAGAATCCAAGGTGTCTAACCCGGATAGGTACCCCATTATTGGGTTGTACCCCTAAATTTTTACCATGTACTAAGGGACCTTGGTGGTGTTCCGGTTACCATTATCCACGTTTATAGGTACCCCCTTAAATGACGTACTTTAGGACTTTGCCTCTTACGAAATATAGCTTCGTGAACTAGGGTGTACGCCACAAAGGTTTGCCTGTATAAAATTTTCTGCGGCTCTCTTTCTTTTTTGGAGGCTGATCACAGATTGCGGTCTTTTATTCGCAAATTAATGAAATTTTAATCGCAATATAAATTTTGAAACTCGTAACTTTTCCCAATTTCCTGCGAGCAAACAATATTCGTAAAATTTATCACGAAATAAAAAAATTTGTTTTGCAACATACCTCATTTCCATGAGCAAACATACTGATTACCTTCTTGTTTTATTATTTTCCTTCTTATTTCTTCGCAAATCACAACCCCTTATTATCATCATAAATTTCTTGTAAGATTATCATCGTAATTTTATTCTCTTTTGCCTTAATCCTCCGCCATTAAATTTTCACTTCTTTTCACAGCCTTTGCTCTTTTTCTCCAATTTTCCTTCTCAATAGTTTTTCCTTCGCAAACTCTACTTTTGTATCGTAACATTTCTTTCCCTCAGCCCAATCACCCTTGATAATTCCAATACCCTTCATATATGGAAACTTTATGCACTGATATAGAGTGGAAGCTACGCCTAGAATTCCATGAAGCCATGGTCTTCCTATCAAAGCATTATATGGTGATTCAACATCAACAACGCAGAACAGAATTTCAGTTCGCATTCCACTTAATGGAATTCGCATGATCACTTCTCCTTTGGGCTTGTTAGCAGTTCCATTAAAACCATAAATTCTGTAAGTAGAAGGTATTAAATCTGCATCTTTTCCCCCCATAGTTTTGTAAGCAGAATAGAAGAGGATATTGACAGAACTTCCCGTATCAATCAAAATTCTATTAAGACCAATTGATTCTTCCTCCATATCATCTTCGTTTTCTTCCATATTCATGTAGATTGCTAATATTACTACCAATGGATTATCATGTGCCTCACAACCTTCTGGAATTTCAGTGGATTCAAAAGAAATTTCACGTTTCTACCAATCTTCAAGTCGTGAAATTTTTGCGATGTTCATTACTTCCTTTCCTTCACCATCCCTCGCATATACCCTGCTTAACACATTATCATGAAAATCCTCTATGGTTTTATATGAATGAACAATGGAATTACAGAAAACATTCCTTGCTTTTGATCCCACTTCTATATGTAGGGTTTCTTCTCCCTTTTCTTGTGCTGTGTTCTCCCTGCGAGTTATGGCTGGAGCCTGTGGTAATTGTTGCGATGTGTCTCGCTTAAGTAAAAATTGATTTAGTTTTCCTTGATCAATCATTCACAAGATTATCCTCTTGATATTATGGCAATTATTTGTAGAATGTCCATGAAAATGATGATATGAACAAAATTCATGACTTCTTGGACCCATTGGTGGTTCCTTTCCCATGTTGGTATATGCTCTACCAGGATAATTGCTTGCCATATCTTTTCTACACTTGTATTCAAAGGTGGCAACTTTATCTCTTCCCTTACCATTCTTTGACCTCCTTGACCGTTGTTATAATTTTGTCTTTGGTTCCCTTGTCCAAAATAATTTTGCCTTTGTCCCCCATAATTTTCTTGTTGTTGATCTAATCTTGGAATTTGGTTATTTCCTATTCGATTATAGAAATTCCTCTCTCTATCATACTCTTATTGATCTCTACTACCCATTGCTACCATTTTTGGCTGGCTATCATTGATTTTCTTCTCTTCTGAAATTTGCGAAGAAGTTTGTGAGGATGTTTGCGAAGTACCTGCTACTATATTGATTATTTTGGGAAGTAAATTTGCTCCTCCATCTTGATTGGTAGTGTTTGCTACTGGATATGATTCCATACTGTTTTGGTTTTCCTCTAGTGTAATGTATTCTTCTTGCAATTCTCGTAACTCTGTCATCATTATGGAATTCTTTCTTCTGAAGATTTGAACATATAATTGTTCAGTTGCGAACATCACATTTATGAAGGACAGAATCAAGTATCTATCATCCACGCGCCCTTCCATATCACTGCACATAGTCTTCCATCGTCTTACCAAATGCTTCAAACTTTCACCCACTCTTTGTTTTAAACCAAATACATCTTCAATACCAAGCCGTGAAGAGTGATTTGTGATATATGCTCCAAGGAAAGTTGCTTGCAAATGACTGAATGACGTAATAGTGTTCTTAGGGAGTCCTTCGAACCACTTTAAAGCTTCCCCTGTTAAACTCGATGCGAAGTACTTGCATAACACAGCATCATGATTCTCCCATTGTAACATGCATCTTATGTATGCTTTAATGTGCTGAATAGCACATGAAGTCCCATCAAAGATACTGGTAAGTGTGGGCAAATTGCATTTTGGTGGAATTCCTCCCAATTGTACTTCTCTAGCAAATGGAGTCCTCGCAGCTTCTTCTATTACTTCATCTAATTGCCTTATATCTCCTCCTCTTCTATTGTTTATCATCCCTCTCATATCTGCTAATTCTCGAAAGATCCGTGCATTTTCCTCAGAATTCTCATCCATTGGTCTTTTTAATGCAACTTCTCTTCTTCTACATTCTTGCGCTTCCTCCCTTGCGATCCTTCGCATTCTATCATATTCTTCATTAATGTTTTCATTTGCATAATTTTGCAAATGTCTTCTTTCTAAATTATCATAATTGTTCAGTCGCAAAGCATCTTGGAATTCTTGTTCTTCCCTTTCTATTCTTCTCATTCTTCTCATGCGAATATCAGGAATTTCTTCTTCTTCATTTCTCCTCCTTCTGTGATTTATTTCTTCTTGATTTGCTTGTACTCTGATTCGAGAGTTGGGTTCATTCCTCTCCACTTCTGTTTGTTGATTTATAATTCTTCTCTTAATTCTTTCATACTCAACATTTTGTTTGTTACGAGCCTCTTCATATCTTCTTACTCCATTCTCGTGATTGTTTTGATGTACTGCTTGTTGTCTCTCAGTTTCTTCCATAAGTTGCTGAGCTTCCTCTCGATTCTGATTGTTTTCTCTAGGATTTGGCCTTGTTCGTAAATTCTCCATGTTTTGTTCGTGGTTTGGTATTAAAATGAAACGATTCTCTTGATTTCTTTCACCTTGATTCTGCGCTTGTTCTTGCATATTATTTTCATTATTGATTATCGGTGAATTTTGTCCTTCTCTTTCTGTTCTAACATTTTATCTTGCAACACTTTGAGATTTCCTTCTTTGTAGCATCTCATTTTCCATCCTTAATTCTTGATTTTGTCTTGTTAAATTGGCACGTTCTTCAGCTTCGATCATTCGTTCTTTTTGGATTCCTTGTCTCAATGTTTCTAACATCTCTCTTTCTCTTTCAAGAATTGTTCCTCCCATCAACCTCCCATTTTCTCTGATTTGTGGTTCTCTATCTTCTTCTTCTGGTGTATTGGTTCTCCAAGTGTGTATACTCACTCGATCATGATCTATTATTTGTTGAGCTTGATTTCTTCGATTAATCCTTCTCCTACTAGGTTCTCCTGTTATATTTGCTTCTCCTCCTGCGAGTCTTACACTTCTTCTTACTTCAGTTAATGGTTCTGATGTGTTTCTTCTTCTTGTCATTTTTCTGGTACATGAATTCTTCAAATCCCTGTTTCTAGCGCCAATTATGTAGTTGCAGAATAATCTACAACTACACCCTCAATAGAATTAGTAAAAAATCAAGAAGTTCTTGATGGTGAATGATAACTTTCTTATTAATTCTCTTAGTTGATTACATAGAATTATCAAAATGGAACTAGAATAGTTACAACTTTTTCTATTCTCTTTCCTAAGATAATTTCTTACACTCATTAAAAGAACCTCTCGAATTTTACATTTGAACTCCTATTTATAGTAAAACTTATGCAGTTGTATATGAATTGCGAAGTATCGCAATTCATCCTCGCAAAATTATTTCATCCTCGCAAAACTTCATATTTCCCCGCACTACTTCTATCATCGTATCATTTTATAACTCTTTCCTCCTTTATTTATTACGATACTCGTGAACTATTACCTTGCGATATTCAGTACCTACATCCAGCCTGGCGATTTAGTTTTGCGAGAAACACCAAAATATCAGCAAGAAAGTGGTGGAAAATTAGCGAGAAAATGGGATGGACCATACATCATTAAAGAGATAATTGGAAATGAAGCATACAAACTAATGGATCCAGAGGGAAGATATGTTGGGCAAAGACTTGATAGACCATGGAATAGATTGTTTCTGAAAAGGTATTATCGAGCGATTTTTTGCGAGGTAAGAAATATAAATGTAAGATGAAACAATTACAAAATTCTTCTTTCTCTATCATAATTTATGCGAGCATCATCGCAAGAATAGCGAATAAAATTTCGCAGAGATTAAAAGAATGGGACGAACCTTTATGGCGTGCACCCTAGTTCGCGAATAAAATTTCATAAGAGGAAAATGTAAGACCTAATAGCGCGTCATATGAGGGGGTATCTCTTGACATGACTCAGCGATAAGGTTATACCGCTGCTGGAACCTGAGTCATGCAGACGATAGGTTTAAAGAAAACCTATCCGGGAGAGAGATCTTGGATTTCCAATTATATAAGGTTATACCCTGGTTGGACGACCGAGAATCTCTTCCAAGAAGTACAGAGTATGACCAAGGCGCTGAGGTACACGGTTGAGCCAAGGGTGCTCGGAGCGTACGAAACTCTCTTGCCATCCTTGGTAAGTCTTGGCTACAATACACTTGGCCTGAAGAAAACCCCACTTAGGGTCCAGTCTTGTAACTATAAGCCATATAGGCATAAAGGACAAGAGGCTGCGAACACATCTGGTTGTTGGAAAATCCGGATGGGGGGAGCTTGTCTTGTATGGCCGATGTTCCCTCCTTGAAGGGGCAACCAGGGGGAAGATAAGGGCGGAACCCTCCATTAGGGAGATGATAAGTGTCTTAAGACGGCAATGTCATGGGGCTTTATGATCGCAAGAACATTTAGGCCTGTCATATTGTCGCGTAACTTAAATAATGTAGAGGCAAAAATCCACGAGAGTAATGTTAAGATGAGATCAATGGGTTTTTACATGAAAGTGTAAAAACGTCATGCGATTTCATCGCAAGACGGCAATGTCATAAGGGTAAATTCTTGCGAGAGAATGTATGCTTATCATATTGTCGCAAATATTTTGAAAGAAACATGGATAATACAAGATCAAAGGGTCTTTACATGCAAATGTTAAGAAATCCTGCGATTTTGTCGCAGACAGAAAAAGTTTGGCAAAATAAGACCTTTAACTAGGAAGGCAAAATAAGACCAAAAGAATAATCTTACAAATTAACTATATTCTACTTTAAGATTGCAGGAAATATTCAGAATTATATACAAGAAGCCAAAATTCTTAATATTGCAGATTCCTTCATAATTTTTCAGAACATCGCAGCTATATTTATTATATCACGAATATTTATATAAAGACAGAAGATACAGAAGATAATTCACCATTTCAAGAAAGATAATAAAGGGGCAGATAAGGGAATGGAGAAGTGACATTTCATTATCTTCCTTGAAAATCTTCCAAGAGGACTAAGTTAAAAGTTAATGTTCTAATAAGGTTTCAAAAATTACATTACTTGAGAAAGAAGAAGGAAAAGAAAACAAAAGAAAAATTCAAGCCTCGCCAGATTTATTGTTCTTGTCAGATTCATCAACATCATTAGCATCCTTCTCACCGCGAGCTTTTTCTTCTCTGGATTCTTCATCAGCGATTACTTCTTTTGGAGGACTTTTTTCTTCTTCTTCACCACCTTCTTGATCTTCTTGAGTGGTATTTTCTTCATCATTAGTAAACTATAACTCTTCATCCATGGGAAGAGGAATTTCATCATTGTCAACCTCTAGAGGAGGGACAAATACAGGACAAAGAGAACGGGGAAGCATAATATTGTTCATAAGAACTTCATCCCTAAGATGGACTTGGCGAAGAAGTGCTATTTCACGATTCCTAATTTCTATATTCTTAAAGTATTCAAGATAATCAAGTCTTCTTTCTGCTTTGTCGTGAGCAATAAGGAAATTAGAAGCAAGAGATTTATTTTCTTTGCGAACTTTATCCAATGTAGCGGTCAGATCAGTGATGGTAGAATGAAGATTTCTTTCGGATTCTGCGAGCAACGAAATAAATAATCTCACAAGGAACATAATATAAGATTTTATGAGAAGATCAACAAGAGAGGCAGTCAACTGACTACCTTATTTTTACGAGGTAAAGTTTTGGATTAAAGCAAATAAACAGTTCTCCCACTGATTCATGGCATCATCGAATTTATCGCCAACCATACCCTTTAGACGAGATTTCATGTTTTCTTCTTTGTTGCGAAGATATGAATTTTCCTTTACTAATGAAGAATGAGATTCCTTTAACTGAGAGTATTGGTCTTGAAGTTTGCTGTCTCTTAAACTAAGAGTTAATCTACCCTTGATAAGATTATCCTTTTCAGTAGCAGATGATTCAGTTAACTCCTTGAGCTCCTTCTTAAGAGAATGAAGAGATACTTCTTGACTATTACATGTACTTTGAAGATTACTTATTTACTGCGAGGAAATCGTCATCAAGCTTGAAAATCTATGTTTTTCTTGGGACAGGGTTTTATTCTCATCTGATAAAGATTCCATCGCCAAATTATCCTTAAAAAACAAATATGAGAGGCTATCAAGCTCGCCACCCAAAAAGTTCTGCCTTTGCAATAATTGATTGTTCTCATTAGTAAGATTATTTATGCGATCAATTGAATAAGTGTACAGATTGTCTAGTCTAGTATGTTGATCTATCCAAGAATCTCTTTCAACGCGAACTTCTTCAGCAATAGATTCAGATTTGAGTCTTTCTATGAAACGAGCCCGATTAGAAACTAATATATGAATCAAGAATTTAAGAAGGAGGTCTAAGCACAGAAAGTATGTATATGAAACTGAAAAACAAAAAAAGCAGAGGCAAGAAAAATATACCTTTCAGTTCGTCATTTTTTCTGCGAAGATTCTCGCAATCTAGAGAAGAGTTATGGAGCATGTGATTCAAGGTATCACACTCAGCAGTTTTAGTTTGAAGAGTTTTCCTCAGAACTTCAATCTCATTCTCTAAAGCCGCTCGTGAATCATTACAACCAGAGCCAAAATACTTAAACAGAGTCTCGCAAGCTTCCTATTGGATAGGGTCAGTGGAAGACTTTCTAGCATTGTCTAAAATATTAAACAAGACTTTAAAAGCAATATCAACACCTGCGAAAGTCTCGCTTGATGAAGATTTAGAAGGTGAAGTAGTAGTGAGAGTAAGTTGGCAATCATTTGTGGTGGTTTAATTATCAGGAGGAGTATGTGGAAAAACCACAGTCGAAGGCCGTAAAGGACTATAAGGAACCTCAGTCGCAGCAGCTTTTGAAGCTTGGTTTGTCAAAATATCAGAAGGGGTAGAGGTATGAATAGCGATATTCTCGCGGATAGGAGAAGAAAGATTTGGTTGCGATGGTGTAGGAGTAATCTTCACAGATGTTAACGGGGGCATAATGAGATTTTCCCCGAGTGTCTTAAAATGGCGAGACCTTTTGGGAGGTTTATCAGGATTCACGTCATTCTGCGAATAATAACCAAGATAAGAAACAGAGGCAACAATATTGTTATTAAAAAATAAAAGATGTTTCTTACTACCTTATCATTCGCAGAATTTCTCTTCTTCTTTTCTACTGGTCTCTTGCGAGGATTAGGGTTGTGAGTCATAGATTGTGTGTTAGAAATCTTTCCACTAAAAAGAATACATAACAAGGAAATAAGAAAGATTGGAGAATGAAAATAAAAATTGGCTTAAAAATCAAGAAACAAACCTTGAGGACTCCATTAGAACAGTAGCATAAGAATATGAAGAAGAGGCAAAGTTGCAGACGGAAGATGAAGAATATGAAGAAACAGAAAAGTAAAATTAATTTTGAAGATTAGTTCAACCTTTTATAGGCAAAGGGGAGTGGACCTATGGAGTAGGAACGTGTCAGTAAATGAAGGGATTCACAACACGTGTAATAAAGGCTGGATTAACGTGATCTTGTCGAGGAGAAAAGGGGAAGAAGTTGCGAAGAATAATAAAGAATATTAGTTCTCATGATATTCTATTCTTCGCAGAAAATACATGAGAAGAGGCAATATGTAGCACCAGAATATCGCTACAAAACTATTCCTGTGATATTAACAACAATTCTACGAGCGTCACTGACGATTCTTCAACGACATTTCACTAGCGTTACAGAACAACTAAAAGAAACTGACGATGGAAGAAGTAAAAGAAGAACCAGACTGATCCTGCGATGGTCATCATGTTTGCGATAGAGAAATATTGTAACGATCGCGATAAGATTGCAGAGTAGATCCGAATTAAGGGGAAATCTTAGTTGTCTTCCACTATATGTTTTCCTATATAAAGGGCACGATAGATCCAGAAAAGGAGAAGCCATTTTTTGAGAGCTAAGAGAATTTTAAGGAGAGAGAAACTCCAGAAAGAAAGTTGTACTTCTGAGTTTCAATATTTCTTGTAAATCTTCCTGAAAGTGAATTAATAAAAGTGTTGTTGTTCATTCACAATCATGACTTAGTTTTCATAGATTCTTGACAAGGGTGTAGTGTAGGAAATCCTGCAACTACAAGGGTCTTGTAGGGAATTTCCTTGAACTGAAACTGCAATGGAATTGAAGAATTATTGTTGTTGCCATCGATTCACAACAACTAAAGAGACATTCTTGATCGGTGGTACGAATCAAGTTAGGGTTGTTGAAGATGATACCGATGGGTTGGTGCAGAGTCTCTGGTGGTATGAATCAAGTAAGGGTTTAGCTGCAACAGATAGAGAATTGGTTGGTAGTTCAGTTGACGGTGATTTAGGGTTTAGCCGCAACAGATGGAGAATTGATTGGTGGTTCAATCGACACTGATTTCAGGTGGTGCATTCCCAACTTCAAAATCAACAACATTAAAACAATCTTACTTCATATGGAGATTAAAGTGATTGTGATCCTTAATTGGTGAAGAACTGGAGTGGAGTTTCAGTAGTTGTAATTATGAAATCAATTGAGGTACTTAATTAAATACAGTGCAACTCGTGCCTTTTTTTCTTGAAGAAAATATCAAATTGAAGATTTCACCTGCAAAATAAATTAAAAGGTTGAGTTTTCTTTCTACTTTTTTAATTTTGTTCTTAATTACTCAGATTTGGTTCTAGGAGAAAAAATTGTGAAAAAACTCCTACAAAAGCTAGGGTTGTTCATGAGAGGATTTCAATTTTCCTCTTCAGTTTTTAAACCATCTTTGAATCCGAGTATAGATTTTGTTCGTACCCAAAAATACTTTTGGGCACGAAACACAAATAATGGATAGTTTTTGATGTGTTTTGGATTCGGGGTTAGGAGATGATTCAAGAACAAACAAAAGAGATTGACACAGATTTTACGTGGTTCGGCATAGTTGCCTACGTCCACGGGTGAATCCCCTTGGGGAGTATTTTATTCATGCGTTTGTGTTACATTGTTTTTCTCCGCTATTGACTACCTCCTCATAAAATATTTCTGCTCTCCCTATTTATACCGTTTTACATCTAAATTTCAACCTCAACATAAATGGCATTAAACTGCCCATTTATGCCTCCCTCATAAAATCTGCATGAAACTGCCTCCTTTATGCCTCTATCATAAATATGTATGAAACTGCCTCCTTTATGTCTCTATCATAAATCTGTATGTAACTGTCGGGATTAATGCTGCATGACTTAATGGTGATTTATGTATGAAACTGTCCATTTATGGCCCTAGATAAATTCGCCTGAAACTGTTTTGCTGAAATGGCTGGCGGGATGGATTGAATGGCAAGCTACCAGGCTGGGTCGTCTGGTAGGCATGGATGAAGACTGGCTTGAATGGAAGTGTGGAAAGATGCTGGCTGGCAGACTGGTTTGGCTGCATGGGTAGAAGCTGGCTATCAGCTTAATTGGTTAGCTGACTTGATGGGCTGGCTGGCAGCATGGTTGGCTTGCTGGCGATATCACTGGAAACCGGTTGGCAGTGAGAAGAGTATTTGGATGGGAATTGGTTAGCAGTGTTGCTGGCTATAAGACCGAAAATTGGCTAGGGGCGTGACCGACTTCGATAGTTGACCGATGGTATACTTTGACCATTGACTGGCCGTTGATTCTGACCATTGACCTTGACCGGATGTTGACCGACTTTGACCATTGACTAACTCTGAACATTGACTGGTCCGTGTATACTGGAGGGCTACCTTGGTTGACTGGTCAGTGGGCTTGGATGTGGACCCAAAGGATGATTCAAGTGTCAATTTGGCCCATTAAGTGGTATTTTTACTTATGGTACAAACATCGCCCCTCTTAACCTCCAACTTGTTGGGGGTTAAGAAAAATATGTTTTCCTTAGTCAATGGTAGAACTAGCCCCCAAGTGTGGATTATTGATGTCGAGGCGATTGGCGAACTTCCCTTGTTGTTTGCGGAAATCATAATCAAGACGCCCCAAAGTGAGGCTATTGCGGCTGGGAAATTGACAGGAAATAGTTGAGCATGAACCACTGTTGTATGCAAAATCAAGACTGATGGCTGAGATATTCTATAACAGAAGCGTGATGCTTGAGTGGAGTGGTATTGCGAGTGAACGATAACAGTATTGAGTGAAGCTGGTCTACAGCAGTCGTGATCATCTGGACTGCGGAATCAACGAGCATCAGCTGCGGTCAGCTGGAATGCAGCAGCAACGAACGAAATTTCGCCGCAGCAGCTGCGTTTAGCTGGACTGCCGGAACTGCGAGCAAGACTGGACTGCATCAGCTGCGATCCGCTGGAATGCAGCAGCAACAAACAAAGTTCCACTGCAGCATCTGCGTTCAGCTGGACTGCCGGAACTGCGAGCAAGGCTGGACTGCATCAGCTGCGATCAGCTGGAATGCATCAGTAATGAACAAAGTTCCGTTTCAGCAGCTGCGTTCAGCTGGACTGCCTAAACTGCGAGAAAGGCTGGACTGCATCAGCTGCGATCATCTGGAATGCAGCAGCAACGAACAAAGTTCCGCCGCAGCAGCTGCGTTCAGTTGGACTGCCGGAACTGCGAGCAAGGATGGACTGCATCAGCTGCGATCAGCTGGAATACAACAGAAACGAACAAAGTTCCGCTGCAGTAGCTGCGTTCAGCTGGACTGCCGGAACTGCGAGCAAGGCTTGACTGCATCAGCTGCGATCATCTGGAATGCAGCAGCAACGAACAAGGTTCCGTCGCAGCACCTGCGTTCAGATTGACTGCAGGAACTGCAAGCATAACTAGAATGTATCAGTTATGATTAGCTGGACTGCAGCAGCAACGATTAGCTGGACTGCGGCAGCAACAATTAGCTGGACTACAGCAGCAACAGTTAGCTGGACTGCAGCAGTTGCTGAAGGACTGGACTTAAAAAGTTCGATAAACATAGGTGTAAAAGTTATTAATAAAACTAGACAACACCAGTTGCGTCCAACTGAGTGTCACCAGACTGCATCAGTTGCGTCCAACTGAGTACAGAATTCGCAGGCAACTGGACTGCATCGTTTGCGTCCAACCGAGTGCAGCAGTTGCCTTTGAACTAGAGTACAATAATTCAATCAATATGACTATGGCAGTTTAACATTACTGAAAAAATATTATGCGTAAAAATATTATGGTGTATGCTCGCCCCCTTCTTAATCCTGCAATTCATTGGAGGATTAAGAAGTTCGGGTTACCTGAAGTTTGGATTTTTGGAAGCCGAAATCCGCATTGCATTTAGGCGCTATGTAACTTGCCCCCAATCGTATAGAGTGTTTACGTAGCCTGCCATTTCAGACCATGAGGTGTCACATATCTCTCCCCCAA
The DNA here is from genome assembly GCA_023529315.1 of Papaver bracteatum. Lineage (NCBI taxonomy): Eukaryota > Viridiplantae > Streptophyta > Magnoliopsida > Ranunculales > Papaveraceae > Papaver > Papaver bracteatum. The sequence goes on from JAJJWX010001253.1 coordinate 1,788,614, forward strand.
GTGATAGTCAGTCACGTTGAAGTGATATACAACTCGCCCCCGGTAGATAGTAATTTTCATGCTGCTCAATGCTCGCACAAGGGTGCACTGCCTTGCTGCATTTTGCTCGCGCATGGAATTTTGAAGATGTCTGCTATCTGGAATTCGCGCGGGGGGCCAATCCCACTATTCTAGATTTGCGCAGAATTGAAATGTGTGCATCCCCTCGTTGAGAAAATGCTTGCCACATTAAATGTGTCTTATTGAACAAAAGTATGTATGCATATGTGAAAACACTGAACAAAAGTATGCATGAATATATGAAAGGATGCAAAAATATGTAAATTGTATACTTACCATTTGCTTACCATATCGAAAATGTTATTGCGACTTCGTTTACGAAGTGATTTGGATGCCCACTGGCTATGTCGATGTTTTCCAGCGACGATGATTAGTATAGTTACCTTAATGTCTCGTCTCGACTTAGTAATTGATTTGTCTGTGGGACTGGAATGCACCAGTCAAGTCCAGACTGGATTGAAGATAGTTGCCACGGAACTATGTTTCAGCAGTGGTGAGTAAAACTATATTGAAACAGTGTTGGGTAAATTCGGACTACAACAGTTCGATCAACTGGTCTGTAGGAATTAAAAGGGACTATGGAAGTTCGATCAACATGCCAGCAGCTGCTGCTATGAAAATGGATTACAGTATTTTGACAACAATGGTTATGTGGAGAAGGACTGCAGCAATTCGATCAACTGGACTGCAGTATTTTCGGTGTGAATTTGACCGTTTCTGGTGCTGTCATTTTGGATCTCTAAAAATTTAATTTTCTCCGAAAATTGAAATTTCTCCTTCACGATGTTGGGAATTTACATACGATCTCCACGAGCCGAAAATCACTCGGTTTGGATGCACGAAGAAGAAGTTATCGAAGAAACAACATTGGTTGGTTAACGCCTTGCTCCAAACATGTCGATGAGGTGATGGTACCCAACAAATCTTATAAAAAAATTTTTTACCTTCACGTCGTAGGATATTGAAATGTGATCCCAACGAGCCAAAAATCATCCAATTCGGACGTAAGACGAACAAAATATCAACGAAACAAACTTCTAAACCAAACCCATATGGGTGTACTAATCCGTAAGGCAAGAGTTACTGGGCGCAAATATCCGAGGGCTACGGGATTATGAAACACCGAGAAACACCTAATCAGGCACTCAATAAATCGCCATTTAATCGGAGATTAATCGGAACATAAATTTCTCCCTTAAATAATCGGCGATTAAGCGGCAGTTAATCGCCGATTGCCGCTCGCTGCAACCGCCGGTTTTGGCCGCCGGGCTCGGTTTCCGGCATCATCATCGTGAGTTGTATTAACGGTCTGAATTTGAGTTACATAGAAGTTTTGATGAAACATGAAGCATGGAAGGTTTACTGAAAATAGAGTTTTGATGTATCTCAGAGCATCGAAGTTTGATGAACCCGTAGCATCAACGGTTGGAATGCGAAGAGCATCGAGTATTGATATAATCTTAAGCATCGAAGCTTTTCTTGTATAACTGATGGAAGTGGGTGTACAACACCTTTTTTTTTGGTGGGTGAACATAACGTTTTAAAGTGGGTGAACGGAACGTTTTTTTTTTGGAGGGTGAGGGTTGTTAACTTGGGTGAACTACTTCTGACGTGGGTGAATAACATTTGACGTGGGTGAAGAAAAACTAGAAGTGGGTGAACAGATCTGGGTTGTGTTGCTTCCGGCATTGCCGCCGGCCTTGGCCGTCGGCTTCTGCTGCTGATTTTTTTTTTTTTTGAATCGAAACTTTAGGCCACAATTTTTCTGAATTGTGACCTTTGCTATGTTCTTTCGCGACGGGTTTCAGTTGGCTTGTCGTATTTTCCTTGTAAGCTTTTCGTAACGGTCCTATGGATTTTTAGCAACGGTTTCTGGGCCTGTTGCTGTTTCTTAAGGAATTTTCATCATGGCTTTGCTGCACCTTAGAGGGTTTTTCCGAAGGTTTTCTCTTGGTTATTCAAGCTCGAACAGGTGGGTAATGCGTCATTTGAGACGCAATTTTTTTTTTTTTTTTTTTGAACTTTGGATTTGAGCACGTTGCGGACCGACCATCCTGACAACAATCTAGGTGATTTTTTTTTTTTTTTTTTAGCGAACCAACTGTGGTGTCTCCGATCGCGATGCTGTACTGTAGCAGTTGCGATCAACTGGACTGCAGTAAAGGTAATTCACTAGTCTGCAGCAGCTGCGATCAGCTGGACTGCAGTGACTAGAAATAAAACTGGATCTACAAATCTGGATTGCAGCAGTTGAAATTCAAACTGGACCCATCCATGATGCGGATCGAACATCCAGCAATAGTTTTGATGGTATTTCACTACACCCCTTTCCGTGGATTTCGTAGTGATGCGATTTTCAATGGTATCCGTAGGTGATAGCTTCAGCAGATCTGAAACGGCGAATCTTGATTGCAGCAGTTGCGATCAACTGGACTGCAGTATGTGCAATTATATGGTTAACAGCAGCTGCGATCAGCTGGACTGCGACCATTATGATCAAGTTGGGTTGCAGCAGCTTGACCAGCTGGACAAAGAAAACAGTGATTTTTCACGACGTTCAAATAGCTTTTTCATGGAAACGATTCTGGAGCGTTTTCTGCAACTTTTCTCAATGGGAGGACACGATTCCTTTTCTCGTAGTCCCCTTAGTCGGCGCCAATGTTTGTACCCAAAAATACTTTTGGGCACGAAACACAAATAATGGATAGTTTTTGATGTGTTTTGGATTCGGGGTTAGGAGATGATTCAAGAACAAACAAAAGAGATTGACACAGATTTTACGTGGTTCGGCATAGTTGCCTACGTCCACGGGTGAATCCCCTTGGGGAGTATTTTATTCATGTGTTTGTGTTACATTGTTTTTCTCCCATATTGACTACCTCCTCATAAAATATTTCTGCTCTCCCTATTTATACCGTTTTACATCTAAATTTCAACCTCAACATAAATGGCATTAAACTGCCCATTTATGCCTCCCTCATAAAATCTGCATGAAACTGCCTCCTTTATGCCTCTATCATAAATATGTATGAAACTGCCTCCTTTATGTCTCTATCATAAATCTGTATGTAACTGTCGGGATTAATGCTGCATGACTTAATGGTGATTTATGTATGAAACTGTCCATTTATGTCCCTTGATAAATTCTCCTGAAACTGTTTTGCTGAAATGGCTGGCGGGCTGGATTGAATGGCAAGCTAGCAGGCTGGGTCTTCTGGTAGGCATGGATGCAGACTGGCTTGACTGGCAGTGTGGCAGGATGCTGGCTGGCAGACTGGTTTGGCTGCATGGGTAGAAGCTGGCTGTCAGCATAATTGGTTAGCTGACTTGATGGTGGGCTGGCATGGTTGGCTTCTTTGGCGATATGACTGGAAACCTGTTGGCAGTGCAGAAGAGTCTTTGGCTGGGAATTGGTTAGCAGCGTTGCTGGCTATAAGACCGAAAATTGGCTAGGGGTGTGACCGACTTCGATAGTTGACCGATGGTTGACTTTGACCACTGACTGGCCGTTGACTCTGACCATTGACCTTGACCGGATGTTGACCGACTTTGACCATTGACTAACTCTGAACATTGACTGGTCCGTGTAGACTGGCGGGCTTCCTTGGTTGACTGGTCAGCGGGCTAGGATGTGGACCCAAAGGATGATTCAAGTGTCAATTTGGCCCATTAAGTGGTATTTTTACTTATGGTACAAACAGATTTGTAATGCAAAATTCTTATATTGCAAACCCATTTGGATGTTTGCAAAAGCAATACACTTCATAGCACCGTTCTTCGTTCTCTATAGGAGTAGGCATCGACGATGATGTTTTTAGATTTAGGACTGTCAAATTAGAGAAACAACATTTCTCGTGTAAAAGATGAGGGCATTTTCAGTAGGTAAGTACCACGTGTTTGTTTTTGTCCACCTGTACACAACATGTGATTCAACTAATTATTTTTGGACGGAATATGTAACGAAAGGAGGTTTTACTGATTTAATCTCTGTAAGGGAGGTAACGCAAATTAACTATTTTGCCGGGGGAGGTAATGCAAATTACCTCAGAATATTTTATTTCAAATTTTTATTTAAGGGAATGGAGAAAATCCAATTCATAATTAAAGTATGAATATTATTTAAGGACATTTAATTAATTATAAATATGTAAAGTGGAAAAGTAATATAATGAACATAAAATTTATACCATTTATGATATCAATCACGTTCTAGAAAGATTTTATTTCCTGAACTTACGACACCCAAAGATAAATGTTTCAAGAAAAAAAAAAGACTAAAGATAATCCCTAATTAGTAGCTAACATGGGTGTAATGGATCAAGATTTGTATGGATAAAAATAGACACCATTTTGACTAAATCTAATGGATTTATAATGTCTTTTTAAAAAATATTATAGATTCTTATAGATATATAATTTTTAGATTATAATAAATAAATTAGGATAAATTTAGATTTATATTAAATTGCATCTTGTTTCCCATTAACAAAAACCATCCATAATTTGAGGTGATGGATGGTGTGTGAAGGTTTGTTAGGATAGATCATTACAGCAGGGAATATCGAATATTGTTCACTGCATGCATCAATCTAATACATAAATCGCGACACAAGTGCTGGTCAATTCGGCTTCCATCCGGATTGGGCAGCATCGATGGGACGGAGTGTACAAGGTAAGGACGTGGGCGCAGGAATTCCTCAATCGCGAACTTGTAAATAAAAAGGACAGAAGTGAATGGGGGATAACCTCCCAGTAGACCTGTCTCCTGGGAAGGGATAAAGTGGATTTGCTAAGCTAATGGTCGCGAATGCGTAAACCCTACTAGACAGTAGACCCACTCCCTGTCCAAAACATTAGACACGGGATGTGTCAAGGACTTTTCTTGTCTTTTGGGCAAGTTGTGCAAGGCCTGGGCGAGCCGGCGTAAAACTTAAGTCCAACTCTCAGGAGTTTTTCTCTAGTCGACCCGGTACTTGCTACTGGAAAAGACATTGGTTTTGGTTTTTGGATGGTGTGTGAAGGTGGCAGTGATTGTGGTTGTTGTCGGTGGTGAGTGGTGTATGTGGTGGTCATGGTGGTTGTTTTCGGTGGTGGTGGTCAGTGATGGTTTTCGTTGGTGGGGGTGGTGATGGTTGTGGTGCTAGTCGGTAGTGGTGGTGGTGGGCGGTGGAAAAACATAGCATCATGTAATAAAAAATAAAAAAATTGTACATAAAAATTCATAAATGTTATAGGGCCTGTGGCCCATGGATATATGTGCGGTCCATTAGACGACTAGGTTTTCCATTCCTTGTATATTAGAACCTTGTAATATGTAATGGCTAATGCCTCTTTATCAATAAGAAGTTCTTCTCCTTCTCCATCTCTATCTCTTGCTTTTAACCTAATCGATACTACAAAACGTTATCACCACGAGCTCTAACCCCGCGGCAATGGATTTTTTTTTTTTTTTTGGAGTTGCTATCAAATCCGTGAAAGATTGTTTTGGAATCAATGGGATCGCTGGAATCAAAGTGAATCAGATAAGTTGGATCTGTTTTGCCCAATAAATATTTTTTTTCTTTTCCCCATTTTTGATTTTGGCTAAATCTTATACAAATACAAATCGCATGATCATCAATCGGTTGATTATATTTTATATTTATGTTTGTATGTTTATTAAGGCGTGATTACATTTTAATTACAATTTTTTTGACGATATGTATTCATCTGTTAGTCCGGCAAACGAAGAGTTTTGTGAATGATCTTGGGAACGAGGAGGTAGTGTGTGTGAAGGATTCTCTCCGAGTTTACTCGAATCCTATCATAGTAGTAACCAAATTCTTGAAATGGGTGGCTTTACTTTGGTGGAAAGGAGTGATTTTCATGGTCAGAATTTCTTCCCCCCACCACAATTCCTAGCCCTAGAAAATCACATTTCCGGCATCTCTTGGAACTCTAATGTGAGGAGGGAGACCCCTATTTTCATTTCAGAACAATCTGTGTTTCCCCAAAGCGTTTTCTTTTAGGGAAATAACTGCTGTTACATTCAATTACCTAGCATATTTTGAGTTGCTTGCGGATCTGGATGGAAGAAACCTTGTTCCGTAGAAGAAATCTTGTCTCCATTCGTGTGAAAGAGAAACAGACGAACAAACCTTGTCTGTTATTCTCGTGAAAGAGAAACGGTCCCTGTCCTGTTCCGGCACCCCCGATCCGCGGATCCAACTCGCCCCCGACCCGGAGGTTCAACTCGGTTCCCGTTCCTGTTCCGGTCCTGTTGTAGGCTTTTTTGGGGTGTGCGTGATTAAAGTCGTTCCGGTTTTGTCTATATATACAGGGGGAACCAAAACCAAAATTTGAGGTATGTAACTATAACACGAGTTTTTATATGTTAGGCTTATTTATTTGTTTTTTAGAATATGGCTAGTTTTGTTTATTTCTGTCTTAAAATAAGTCAATATCATATAAACGGTCAATTTAAATTATTTTATTGATCTCATTCATTAAGAATTTTGGTCTTAATGCTATTTGTTCTATTGAATATGATATATTGGCTATAATAGAATGATGCCTTTTGTTCAATTGGTTGTACCAACTCAATTTCAATGTACTCATTTGGGGTTTAAAAGGACTTGAGCACCATTATTGTGTACTTGATATTTATCTCCCAAAAAAAATAAAATTGAATGTTCCGTAGAATGTAATCCACTTACTCGGCTATTAATCTGTCAGTAGTTTCAAAAGACACGTTCAAATAAAATCACATGTATTCCAGTTTTTGTGGAAGAACTCACAAAAGATTATATAAGTCTGAAATTTTTTCATTTATCTACTTCATCCATAATACTAACGAACCGGTATATGTTGAAGTATGACAACAAGAGAATTAATTATTTTTTAGTAATATATTCAACCTAAAGTATTTGGTTGACATGTGTAGTGAGCTTCTCTTGGCCTATTGAGATAAAGAAATTTCTCAAATTAAGCTAAATCTAGCAAAATTGAAAATGGAAAGAACCCCAAAGTAATGAGGGTTAGACGTACAGACTCATATAAAGCGTGTGAAAAGGGACATATATATCATAAATATATATATATATATATATATATATATATTTATAATTATTTTATTATTTTATTTTTCCCTAACAGTAATGACACCAAAGTACAGGTATCAATTGAACATGGGATCAGCTAAAATGTAACTCTAGCTCCCATCAAAAATAAAAGAGTTGGAAAATGCACCTTGGTCATAGGTGTTGGTATATACAATATAATGTGTATGTGTATCATAGTAACAACCAATTTTCACATCCACTTTAATGGCAAAAACAACTTTGCCTGGCCAATTGACTATCTTATCGAGCGCAGCACTGCTCATTTTCTTCTTCAAGATAAAACAAAGACGTCGCAAAATCTCTAGATGTACCAAGAGATAATCACACCTTGTTAAATTCCTAAGTAACCCGTGCAAATGGATATCATCAAAAATGATGAGAATGTAATTGATTGCATCTTTTATGCCTCTAATATATTTGGAAGGAAATACATTTTAGAGAAACTAATGAGTCAATCTAGTGCAATTTAATTCACTATAATATTTGGATTATTGAATCATATTGACTCCGACGATGAAATGTTGGAAATTGACTCACACAGGCTTTGGGCATAACCATAAGGAAACTTTGGTTGTGACATGATGATCGTTTTGAAAGGACTCATGCGAACATCACTTTATTTGAGTGAACAAAAATGGGAACAATATAGACAGAATGCGAAGTAATGACATCTCTCAATAAGTGTTTTCTATAGTACTAGATGCACAACGCCCTCCTCCCTCACATTATGCTTTTAAGTAAGAGAGCATATCACTCATTTTTACAAAGTCTCCAGTAAAACAGAATCGAGACCATCCCAAGATGCAAATGGTAAAAATTTCATATTACAAAGAAAACAGGGTGAACTTTAGAAAAATATTCATACAGAATGCGGACCATTAAAGTGATTTATGGCTCTGGTGAATGTTTTGATATTTTTGGATTAGTTATAGTTCCCAAGAAATTTGCGTTTGAAAACTACTAGCACATACCACACAATGCAAAGTGCAAAGGCTAACCACCCTTGTTAATGCTAGAGAATTTACATCAAAAGGACTTGATGAATATTGCATGTTTAATAGGATCAATATAGAGCATCTTATACCCAATTGTCTCGCAGAGGCTACCATCAAAGGTTACAGATGGTGCCTAAGGAATAGGTTATGCGTACAAACCTGTCTTTTATTGCTTTGGGGATATGCAATATTACACGCATCTTACTTAATTCGTTTTTAGAACCCAATATTAGTCAACCTTTTCTGCGTACCAGTTGGTAACTGGATTTAAGCCTGACATTCGTGTGCTTACACATTTTGGTTGCACTATATATGTGCCATTACGACTCCACATCGTACTATGATGGATCTTCAAAACTATTAAGTAGTTATGTTGGAAATGAGTTCCCAACAATTATCCGCATTTTAAAACTTTAGGCAGGAGATCTCTTACCGCTAGATTTGCGGGTTATCACTTTAATAAGACAGTCTTCCCGTCGTTAGGGGGAGATAATAAAAAGAATTTTCTAAGGGAACGACAGGAATTGTCGTGGTGTGTTCCTACTGTGTCTCATATTGATTCTTGTACTCCACAAATGTAAATGTGAAGTGATAAAAAATATTCGATTTTCAGAATGTACACTGATGTTGCTAAAGTGATGAGATCACACAAACCAGCTGCAAACCTACCTTCAAAGTTACAAATCCTCAATACATGATATACACCATAGACTAAGGTGTTGTAACTACACTCAGTGGAAGTGTGGTTGAGGCCGTGGCTCCATAAAGGAAGTTGGAGAGACCACTTGGTTCGATCAATCCTCACCTAGAAAGGAAGTAGGTGAGTAAGGCACAACTTATTTATATCATCAGAAAGCATCTCATAAGATTGTCTCTGAATATGTCCATGAATCAAACTGGAGGACGCTCCGAAGTTTTAAATGATTCTAGAGAACAATAAAATCCTGACAGATTATGAGAATGCACATGAGTCAATGGAAGGATCATGCATGCACAGTGATGATATAATCCATAAATAGTTGCTACAAAAGTAGAGCACAATGAGATTGAACCATGCTTTATTTTGATTAATTTCAAATAAATAGCATATTTGGCCTGCACAATCCAGGTAGAACTTAGTTCTTTGGCAAATATACGGGTATTTGGTGTGGTAGTGCTAACCAACCAAGTGTAAAGCCTATTGGACATACATAATTAATTTTTCATAAAGCATAGTGAGAAGAAAGTAGTCTTAAAGTACAAAGACTCGCCTTGTGGCGCAAGGTTTCTCACAAAGCCCTGAAATTGTTCTCTTGTAATGAACGTTATACAGTTCCGCTACTTAGTCAGCTTGGTAATTTTCAAAAGGACTTGAAATGCAGCATATGTATGTGGTTGTGTATGCGTGTCGTAACCACAACAAATTAATTAATACTTTACTACCTAATTAACAAGTAATATAGGGTAGTCAAGGTCGATCCCACGAGGAGCACGAGATTCTAGTTGTAAATTTGTCACACAAAAGGGGGTATTGATTAAGAATTTGAGAAAGTAAATAAAATAAACAAAGCAATTAAAAGGAAATCAATAAGAGAGATTAGATCAAGGAATCCTTCTTCGCTGCAAAACAATGATTAAAGTTATGTTCTTTTCCACTTCTTATTAGTCACAAATTATCACCAACCGTAGGTATAGCAGCTAGATCAGTGCTAACCCCAAAATCCCTTATATCACCGGATACGGAAGTTCTCGACTACCGGATTCTATTCACCAAACCACCTAGTAGTAGATCACTCAAGATGTAATTTAGTTAAACGCATTAAGATTTATGAATTTATTAGGTTGATATTAGTAGTTAGACTCTTAGATCAAGGTCCACTTGCTAACGTTGTTTTTACACACAATTGCTCCACGGAATCCCTCCGCAAGGTCTCGTGTTTGCTACTTATGTAAAGAGTCAAGAAACGATTACTTATCCCCTAACTTTCACTAGCTTTAGATTAGACTAACAAATCAATCTAGTTTTACACCTAGATAATCTATCAATTAATCATGAATGTCTTTAAGATCACTCCTATTAGTAAAAACAAACGATAATCATGTGAAAACTTCAAAGTAGATTTAAAACAAAACTCAAAACATGTTAAGAACTAGGAATTCATCCTCAATCAATAAAATTAGTTATTCATGCTTAAGAAGTTCACACAAATAATAAAGAAAAGAAAAGTGTGTGTAAGTGTATCAATGTGTATGGAAGTGTAGAAGTTCTTCTCTATTTATAGGCTTCAATGTTCTCCATATCTTCTAAGGAATAGAATCCCTTTCCTTTTGTAGCTCAATTTCCAAATCCAAGCCTTTCTCAAAGCTTCCATCTCCTCTTTCCATATTCCCACCAAATTCTTCATTCAATTCCAAGTCCAACTCTTCACATCCCATGAGAGAAATCCACACAAAATTCTGCAACTTTTGCTTGCCGGAAAACTGGGTTTTGGCCGGAAATAGGCCGGAATCCGTCGCCGCCGGTCACCTGACAATTCCTTCCGGTAAAGGTATATTCCGTTCATCAACCGTTATGACTAACGGTCAAACAGGTCAATCGTTAGTCAAACTGTTAGTCAGTGGGTCAAGGTAGGGTAATGAGTCACTGGGTGAGTCAAAACCGAGTCAGCTAGCTAACTCGGCTGATTGGTCCTAGCCAGGCTACTTGCTCAGGCCAAATTTGTTGCAGTTCAGTTACGGCCAAGATGCCCCTGCATTTTCTGTGCTTCTGTCACTTTAGTTACGGCCAAGATGGCCATATTCTGTCTCATTCCCAGTCATCTCAAATTATGTGTTCTAGCAGCTTACTCCCAGCCATGAGGGCTGTACACCCTTCAATTCTGCCAATAACCATTTGCAACTTCCCTGTAACTTCATGAACTGCAGCTTCCCCTGGCTGACCAACTGCATATTTAGCTTACCAACAACAACCACTTGCTTGCACCATTAGCATCCAACCAAATTGAACTGCGACCTCCACTTCTTCTCTGCAACACAGCCCCATTACAACCAACACTTCAAAGACATCATATCCACCAGTCTTTGGCAAACCACATTAAATCCCTGCAGCTCATACTATCTCTTCCATCTCAGGCAGCAGCGCCACCAATCACCACCTGTCCTAACATACATCTAATTGAACACATTCATTCCATCCTTCCCTGTAACAGCATCAACATTTCAGCTTCAAGGTTGCTTCTCAAACATCACCAACAAGCACCACCTCCTTTTTCTGGTCTTCAATTTCACAACCCAATCTCCATCTGGAGTTCATGGCAGCAATCAATTCTTCACTCTTTATTTCAGCATCAGGTCTTGCCGATTTCTCAAAGGATCGAACCCATAATCAACAGCAGCAGATACATCCATTTCTTCTTTCTATAAGAAATTCCAGCAGAGCATCTTCCATTAATTCCATCAATTCGAACCCTAACCGATCTTTGATTTTCAGATTGGGCTCAAACCCATCTCTAATCTTCCATTGAAGCACCAAATCCTCACTGTAAATGCAACTAACTCGAAACCCATCAATTCTTCTCATCTTCTCGATTTAACTTCTCAATTCTCTGTGAATTAACAATACCCACCTCCTCATCGAATATCTTCAACTCGGTCCACTAAATCTCTATTTCATAATCAATCTTCTACCCGAGTTCTCGATCTTGTCTCCTGCAGAAACCATAGCCACTGTTTCGTTTTTGATTCAGGTGAAAGAGATGATGAATGAGATAGAATCTCTCAGTTTTAGGTTTTAGAACTGGGTCTGGTCCTGGGTTAGGGTCCGGATGGGTACGCCCCACGGGTGTGGGTATATGGGTCAGATGGATTCAGACACCCACCATTAAAACCACCCACTGACTGGGTGCTAGAGCCAACCTTCCTTTGGATAAGGGCTATCCAGTGATAGTAACATCCATTGCTGAGTGATAAGGGGTACCATGAATGAGAGCCCCTTAACCATAGTTGGGCTCCAGATAGTGCTCGCCCTATGAAATGACGATTTTTCCCTTTTTGTCCAATTTGGGTGATTTTTCCTTCTTTTCGTCTGTGTGACTCCAGAGTTCCTAATAGATTAAAAACACACGTAAAATACATAATTTACAAGAAAAATAGCAAAGAAAGCATAAACTACTAGATAGTAAATTAGGTGTATTCTACACCTATCAAATTCCCCCACACTTAGACTTTGCTAGTCCTCGAGCAAATCAAACAAAACAAAACTAAAACAAATACATACAACTCTGTGACGTCGAGGCTACGGTTAATTTTAGCATAAATAACAAGCCTTTAAACCCCTAAGTGTCCCTAGTGGACGAGTTATAGTCTCGTGAAGGTTTACTAGAGATCTACCTACAAAACCTTTCTACTCCAAATTCCAGCTACCTGCGAAAAGTCTATGAATGAATCCAAAGTGATTACATGAGGATGAGGTACCTTGTGCAAATTCAGTCCATATTCAAGTTAATAAAGTTTATCTTAGAAAGTCGAACAAACCACAATACTCGGAATCTGACTAACCACAATCACAATGAAAAGATTAAGAAGATGGAAATAGAGGTAGATGTGGCGAATGTTTACAAGTGATCGATGTTTCCCATATCTGTCTCAAGGTCCTTTGCTAAGACGAACCTATTCATCCTATTGGATTGAGCTATTAGTGTTGAATGCTACATCAAATCAATTGGCATATACAAGGGAACCAATTGTGACTTTATTCAACACAATAATAATTTCTTCTTTTTTTTTATTTTATATATGATTGGATCAAACTGGATCCAATTTTTTTTTTTTTTTTAGACAACATGATTGGATCAAACTGGATCCAAGCGCATGCTTCCTTGTCAACAAGTATATGATAGTTGCCTTGGATCCTGCATTCCACGCTTGTTTAGGCGACGGAGACAGGGACAACATTTCACACATACTGTTATTCCCAAGTGTCATTTTTATTCCTGTTTGGTCAAATTGGTTGGTCTTTTCTCATTTTTTTTTTTAATTTTTTTTTTCTTTCACTGTTTTTTTTAACAACTCAATCACTCTATTTCATCCTAGTAGCAATAACAAGTCGATGTTTAGTGACCCACCAAAACACTTAGAAAACAATAGATAAATATGGAAAAATAAAAATAGAATGTGATATGGTGATATTCCGAGATATGGTAACAACTATCATATAATTTGTAATTAAGTTCGTCCCTTTAGTTAATTGGTTCCTCAATTCCTGCATTCAAAATGGTTCCATCCACTAATGGTGTCATCCTAAAGGCCCATATTTCTAGATTTCGGAGTTCAAAAAGCACATATAAATGCTCCCCCACACTTAAACTTCACATTGTCCTCAATGTGTAAAACCGAAAGTTCTGAATTCTGACGTAACAGCAGATAAAACGCAAAAACTGTGCAAATTGGTAAGGAATTTGGAAAAACTCCATTTCACAAAAGTTGTTCACCTACGTGTTTTCTACACAGTGTCAAAATTTCATAGTGTTCTGATAAACGGTCTGACAGTTATGGTCTCTGGACTGAACTACGCGCAGTCTGAAATTTTCTGACGAAAAGGTATTCATCATAATTCTCTTCTAAGATAGATTATGGACTTAATGAAATTAAATATGGGGATGCAAATATGATATGAAAACAATAAAAAATAAATAAACAAAACAAAACAAAAATAAAAATAAAAGCAAAAGCAAAAGGATAAGAGATACAAAACCGGTGGGTTGCCTCCCACTTAGCGCTTGTTTTAAAGTCGACGATCCGACATGGCTCTTGTAAGATTCATTCCCCATATATTAGCAATCGGAAAATTTGGGGATCCTCCCATAGTACCTGTTTTGCAAACAATAGCTTCATACAAATATTAGCACAAGAAAATAATAGTAAAGTTATAGCTAGATAGAAATTTCCCCCACACTTATTCTTGTCCACACTCGTAAGTGTATAAAGAACATAGAATTTGGGAACTTCCATGGTTTCCTCTTGGCAAACCTGCATAGTATTAGCATCAAGTGTTTCCAATGGTGGATATCGAGAAACAAAGTCATTCAAAAATACTTTCGAAGCACATACATTCAAACCAATAAGAGGTAAAGGAGAAGAATTAACATGCAAAGGGTTAGACAAACCTTGCACAATTTCTTGTATTATGGTATCCTCCTCATTCTTAAAAAATTCAAGTGAATTACTTACCTCTTGCATATCATGGTCCTCTATCAAACCTTGCAACCATTCTTCATCACTTTCTACCTTAACCAAAGTCTCGGCATCATCATAATCATTAGCAAGTTCAATTGGGTCTTCCACAAATTCAATCAATTCGGTTTCATTATCGAGCATCACCTCTTCAACATCTTCATCATCGGAATCGGGCCATTCACTAAAGTGATTTTCGTCGGTAAAAATTGTAAGATCTTCTTGTGAGGGTGTTACACCGTTTACAACAATAGGAAAGTCACACCCAATCTCCTCCTTTTGAATAGGTGAAGGATCGTTATTATGATCCGGAGTTGGAATAACTTCCTCATGGTTGCAACTTTCATACACTTTTGCGGACTCATAATTTTCCCTAAGGAATTTTTTCCAAGCACTAAATGCATCTTCCTCAAGATCTACCTTTTGAATAGGTGATTGATCATTATTAAGATCAAGGCTCGAGTAATCTACACTAGCGTCATCAAAAGTTTCCAAAGGTTGGTCCTTTTCAACACAATCATCTTCATTATCGGAATCACCATAATAAGAATCTTCATCGGTTTCATAACCTTTATCCCGACGTCGTTTAAGTTCCATATGAATAGTCCTACTAATTTCTGCGACAAGCTCTTCCGAGTCTCCATCATCTTCCAATTTGTATAACTTTTGTGCAAGTTTACGGACGTTAACACGCTTACCACCGTTTTCTACAATAGGTTCTCTTTCCCATGACTCTTCCCTTTGAATGGGTGAATGAGGATAAACGATCCGATAGGGTAAGAAAAAGTGTTTAAAAATTGGTTTGTGCAACGTTCTTTCATTACTAGTCAAAACAATGTCTTGCAAGTCATTGAGAATTATACAACTTGAATGAATCCAATTAGAAGTAGATTTATCATACCTTGGTGCTTGACTTACCGTCACAAGGTTGTTGATATGCATGAGAATATCCATAAGGTTCCGTAGGATATTCATCATAGCCAAAAGATTGGTTTTGATTGTATCCTAAGGATTGTTGGAAGTTGTCATAATGTTGAGGTTGAAAACCGTATTGATTGTTGTAATATGCTTGCTCTTGTCCACCATACATGGAAAACCGGTACCTGAAAAAAATTTCTCAAAAACTAAGTTAGATACGATAAAGAATCCAACAAAGCAAGAATAAAGCAAAAAGTAAAAACAACTAAAATCATCCGATGCTCCCCGGCAACGGTGCCAAAATTTGTATGCGTGTCGTAACCACAACAAATTAATTAATACTTTACTACCTAATTAACAAGTAATATAGGGTAGTCAAGGTCGATCCCACGAGGAGCACGAGATTCTAGTTGTAAATTTGTCACACAAAGGGGGTATTGATTAAGAATTTGAGAAAGTAAATAAAATAAACAAAGCAATTAAAAGGAAATCAATAAGAGAGATTAGATCAAGGAATCCTTCTTCGCTGCAAAACAATGATTAAAGTTATGTTCTTTTCCACTTCTTATTAGTCACAAATTATCACCAACCGTAGGTATAGCAGCTAGATCAGTGCTAACCCCAAAATCCCTTATATCACCGGATACGGAAGTTCTCGACTACCGGATTCTATTCACCAAACCACCTAGTAGTAGATCACTCAAGATGTAATTTAGTTAAACGCATTAAGATTTATGAATTTATTAGGTTGATATTAGTAGTTAGACTCTTAGATCAAGGTCCACTTGCTAACGTTGTTTTTACACACAATTGCTCCACGGAATCCCTCCGCAAGGTCTTGTGTTTGCTACTTATGTGAGAGTCAAGAAACGATTACTTATCCCCCAACTTTCACTAGCTTTAGATTAGACTAACAAATCAATCTAGTTGTACACCTAGATAATCTATCAATCAATCATGAATGTCTTTAAGATCACTCCTATTAGTAAAAACAAACGATAATCATGTGAAAACTTCAAAGTAGATTTAAAACAAAACTCAAAACATGTTAAGAACTAGGAATTCATCCTCAATCAAATTAGTTACTCATGCTTAAGAAGTTCACACAAATAAGAAAAAGAAAAGAAAAGTATGTGTAAAAGAGTGTATCAATGTGTATGGAAGTGTAGAAGTTCTTCTCTATTTATAGGCTTCAATGTTCTCCATATCTTCTAAGGAATAGAATCCCTTTCCTTTTGTAGCTCAATTTCCAAATCCAAGCCTTTCTCAAATCTTCCATCTCCTCTTTCCATATTCCCACCAAATTCTTCATTCAATTCCAAGTCCAACTCTTCACATCCCATGAGAGAAATCCACACAAAATTCTGCAACTTTTGCTTGCCGGAAAACTGGGTTTTTGGCCGGAAATAGGCCGGAATCCGTCGCCGCCGGCCACCTGAAAATTCCTTCCGGTAAAGGTATATTCCGTTCATCAACCGTTATGACTAACGGTCAAACAGGTCAATCGTTAGTCAAACTGTTAGTCAGTGGGTCAAGGTAGGGTAATGAGTCACTGGGTGAGTCAGAACCGAGTCAGCTAGCTAACTCGGCTGATTGGTCCTAGCCATGCTACTTGCTCAGGCCAAATTTGTTGCAGTTCAGTTACGGCCAAGATGCCCCTGCATTTTCTGTGCTTCTGTCACTTTAGTTACGGCCAAGATGGCCATATTCTGTCTCATTCCCAGTCATCTCAAATTATGTGTTCTAGCAGCTTACTCCCAGCCATGAGGGATGTACACCCTTCAATTCTGCCAATAACCATTTGCAACTTCCCTGTAACTTCATGAACTGCAGCTTCCCCTGGCTGACCAACTGCATATTTAGCTTACCAACAACAACCACTTGCTTGCACCATTAGCATCCAACCAAATTGAACTGCGACCTCCACTTCTTCTCTGCAACACAGCCCCATTACAACCAACACTTCAAAGACATCATATCCACCAGTCTTTGGCAAACCACATTAAATCCCTGCAGCTCATACTATCTCTTCCATCTCAGGCAGCAGCGCCACCAATCACCACCTGTCCTAACATACATCTAATTGAACACATTCATTCCATCCTTCCCTGTAACAGCATCAACATTTCATCTTCAAGGTTGCTTCTCAAACATCACCAACAAGCACCACCTCCTTTTTCTGGTCTTCAATTTCACAACCCAATCTCCATCTGGAGTTCATGGAAGCAATCAATTCTTCACTCTTTATTTCAGCATCAGGTCATGCCGATTTCTCAAAGGATCGAACCCATAATCAACAACAGCAGATACATCCATTTCTTCTTTCTATAAGAAATTCCAGCAGAGCATCTTCCATTAATTCCATCAATTCGAACCCTAACCGATCTTTGATTTTCAGATTGGGCTCAAACCCATCTCTAATCTTCCATTGAAGCACCAAATCCTCACTGTAAATGCAACTAACTCGAAACCCATCAATTCTTCTCATCTTCTCGATTTAACTTCTCAATTTCTCTCGTGAATTAACAATACCCACCTCCTCATCGAATATCTTCAACTCGGTCCACTAAA
Organism: Papaver bracteatum; assembly: GCA_023529315.1. Classification (NCBI taxonomy): domain Eukaryota; kingdom Viridiplantae; phylum Streptophyta; class Magnoliopsida; order Ranunculales; family Papaveraceae; genus Papaver; species Papaver bracteatum. Next base: position 1,806,468 of record JAJJWX010001253.1, read on the forward strand.
TCTCTATTTCATAATCAATCTTCTACCCGAGTTCTCGATCTTGTCTCTTGCAGAAACCATAGCCAGTGTTTCGTTTTTTGATTCAGGTGAAAGAGATGATGAATGAGATAGCATCTCTCAGTTTTAGGTTTTAGAACTGGGTCTGGTCCTGGGTTAGGGTCCGGATGGGTACGCCCCACGGGTGTGGGTATATGGGTCAGATGGATTCAGACACCCACCATTAAAACCACCCACTGACTGGGTGCTAGAGCCAACCTTCCTTTGGATAAGGGCTATCCAGTGATAGTAACATCCATTGCTGAGTGATAAGGGGTACCATGAATGAGAGCCCCTTAACCATAGTTGGGATCCAGATAGTGCTCGCCCTATGAAATGACGATTTTTCCCTATTTGTCCAATTTGGGTGATTTCTCCTTCTTTTCGTCTGTGTGACTCCAGAGTTCCTAATAGATTAAAAACACACGTAAAATACATAATTTACAAGAAAAATAGCAAAGAAAGCATAAACTACTAGATAGTAAATTAGGTGTATTCTACACCTATCAGGTTGTTACATATCTCTGAAAGAATCAAGAAATAGAAGATATTTACAAAAGTGCTTGATAGACTTTTGTTTCCCAAATCAAGTAACTCTAAACCACAGAGTGCGTTTACAATTAGATAGAACATTCACTTAGAGATTGAAACAATCAGGCGGAAGTGGTATACCCGTCTAAGTGACTATTTGATTTGGAGGGGATAGACAAGTAAGTTATTTTTCCTTGCGTATTCATAAGAAAGTTCATGATTTGGAGTTGTAGCTATTTATGTTGATGTTACATACATGATGTGTACTCTTGATGTAATAAGAGACTTTAAAAGATATTCAAATCCGAATTTGAGATGAAAAATCTAGGGAAAGCTCGATCGAATACTGAGCTTGTGGTATATTATTCCACCAGTTTGCATATATCTAAAATTATCAGGAAATTTAACAAAGACATGCATCTGGATAGCACTCCCATGATTTGTCGAGGTTCAAATGTAAGTAAGTAACCATTTCGTCAATAGGAATATGACGAAGATGTGTTGGGAGATGAAATTCCCATATCTAAGTACAATAGACGCATTGTTGTACTTAGTATAATAATGTACTCAGTTAAAATTTTACATCCTCAAGGAACTTGTTAGCTAGATATAGCTCAACGCCAACGCAATGTTATTGTAATGGTATAGTGAATGTAATCACGTACTTATAAGTAACCATTGACATAAATTTGTTTTATCCCTATAAATACATTAAAAGGAATACTAATGAGAGTGCAATCCAAAAGTTGTTGACTATGAAGAAACAATAATCTCTTCTCCAACGAATGTAATCATAAGGAGATATGGTAGATTATTTTCTAGGTTATTACCGATATTCAGTTTCTAAAAGTACATGACTAAAGAAACTGTCTGGAACAACTCTGAAAGTAATCAGGGGGAGATGCCGACATCAGGGGGAGGATCCAAGGATATGATGTCGACATATTTTACTTCGAAATTGAAGTTGTGTTGTACTATTTTTCCCTTTGATCGAGAATAGTTTTTCCCAAAGGGTTTTGTTACTCGACAAGGTTTTTAGCGAGACAACACTAAAAACATCAAGTATGTTGAATGTTGAAGACATAAAGATCGCGTTGATATTACTGAAAATATTCGAATCAAAGAAATTAAAAGCGATAGTCTTTTAAGCAACGTAACTTCCAGGATCAACAACATGGTCTTATAAGTTTTCAAGTCACCAAAGTAAAGTGTGATAAACTTCTTCTGACTGCATTAGATTAATGAAAATTGTCTGATTTCAGGGGGAGTATCTAATAGTGTGTTGAACTCTTTTCCTTCACCGAGGTTGCTTTTTCCTACAGGGTTTTGTTACTCGTCAAGGTTTTTAATGAGACAACAACAAACACCGGGAATATAATTTCCAAGTTAAGGCTATTGTATTTCCCACGAGGATTTTCTGCCTTAGGAGTTGTGAAGCAACTAGTCAACTGCAACGGAGCAAAGTGATCATCTGCAACAGATCACCTTTACGTGTATTTGTCACGTTGTACTCTTTTCCCTTCGTCAAGGTTTTATCCCTCTGGGTTTTCCTTGTCAAGGTTTTAATGAGGCAACATATACGCATCCAATTATGTTCTAAGTACGTGACAACATGTGAAGTACTACATGTGAAGAGTTTTTCCAAGGTTTTATCCCACTGGGTGTTTTCCTTGTCAAAGTTTTAATGGGGCGATTGATTTCGGCACAAGTCATCAAGAAGAGGACGATATTTGAAGAACCACATTCAAAGCACTATATTTGAAGTACTATGTATAAAGCTTTGTTATTGAACCGCACAAGGGGGAGTGTTATAGGGCATGTGGCCCATGGATGTGCGGTCCATTAGACGACTAGGTCCCTTCCCTATATATTAGAACCTTGTAATATGTAATGGCTAATGCCTCTTTATCAATAAGAAGTTCTTCTCCTTCTCCATCTCTATCTCTTGCTTTAACCTAATCTATACTACAAAAATAAAACTCTTGTGGTGTGAGTTGATATTGATATGAGATAATAACCCACATATTTTGCCTACAAACATCCATAAGAATCCATATATATCGTTCAAGTTTTAAACAGCTTTGGCCGACTAAATCCATTTGAATGCAAACCATACACATGGAAGCTTGCATAGTTTGGTGGTAGATGGTGCCTCCTAGAGACGTGCGCTAACATATAGCACATGGGTTCGAGCCCCCCTTCCCATATATTTTTTGAGAAAATTAGGCACAGACCCAAAAGAAATAATATTCTCATTGTCAGGCCCACAATTAATTTTTAGTTCCGTGACACCCATAATTATATGAAATTTTGAAAAATGTCTGCATAACGGGTTATGCATCAGGGGTATAATTGGCAACACATCTTGTATATAACATATCTAAAAACCGCGCCTTGGAATTTTACAAATTTTATATCGTTGGAAATATTTTTAAGAGAGCTACACAACGAGTACAAACAACAATATCAAATTATTGTTTTTCACGAAAAAGTCGGAGGTGATCATTATTTTATGGGAGAATTTCGAAAAATGACTACATATTCATTATGCAGCCTCCAAAAAAGATGCATAACACAATATGCATGCACCAAAAAAAATGCATAACACGTTATGCAACCATATTTTTGTTCATGCATCAATTATTTTGGTTATGCAACCACTAAAACATTGTATATGCCTGAATCCAACAGAAAAAACAGACGCATAACGAATTATGCAACCATTTTCTCGATTGCATACTAAGTTATGCATCTATAACATGTTATGTAGCCATTGTTTTGGTTTATTTTAGTGCATAGAGATAAAATTGATGCATAATGCATTATGCATCCATATTTTCGGACGCATAATAGGTTATGCATCCATTTTCACAGCTGCATAACATGTTATGCAGATATTGTTGTAGGTGCATGACAAGTTATGCAGTCTTTGTTTTTGTTGGTTTCAATAGTAACAAAAAAATTTGTTGCATAACGTGTTATGCAACCATTTTCTGGACTGCATAACAATTTATGCAACAATTTTGGTAGATGCATAACAGGTTATGCAATCTTTTTTTATTGCTGGTTTCGATACTAACAAATAAGTTGATGCATAACGTGTTATGCAAACATTTTCTGGACTGCATAACAAGATATGCAACAATTTTTGTAGATGCATAACAGGTTATGCAACCAATTTCATAGCTGCATAACATATTATTCAACCACACCTATTTACTTTTATCACCAGAAATTACACCAGCGCCTGCAGTTTCTCACCATGCTTCAACTACAATCCAGCTTCCTTTATTCAAACTTAGCCAACATAGCAGCACATTTATACAACACCACCAACTCAATTTCATAGCTGCATAACAGATTATTTAACCACACCTATTTACTTTTATCACCAGAAATTACACCATTGCCTGCAGTTTCTCACCATGCTTCAACTACAATCTAGCTTCCTCTATTCAAACTTAGCCAACATAGCAGCATATCTATATAGCACCACCAACTCAACAGTATCACCAGCTTCACACATAAAATATCATATCCTGCAGCTCCTGTCCATAATATCAACACAACTTCAACTGCACTACTGCACAAACAACATCATAGACTAACTATAGCAGCAACAAACTTCCATTCCAAACTCTGAAACCACCACCAACACAACATCATACTTTTTTTCTTTCACATAACACCAGCTTCACTACAACCAAGTATTCACAACTCAGTCCTAGCACCAACTGACTCTAGACTTAGCACTACCATTCAACACCACCGACTACGTCTGAGTCTCCAACTGCAGCTGTAACTCCAGCTTCAATGTCTCTTTCAGCTACACATGCTCAATAAGGTCAAGCACCAACTACAGCTTCATTCAATCATGCAATGCATTAAAATTTCCATTCCCTACTCTGCAACACTTGTATCAACATTCTCAAACAACACCTTAGTCTTCTCTATTGCAAAGTCCCTGAATTATCCAACCATTCATTTCAGACAAACACAATAATTAAGTCCATTTTAACCATCACCATAAGCTGCATCAACCTATATTCAAACCCTTACTTCTAAACTCAAATCTCGTACCACCAATTGCAACATAAATTCGAACCATTCCATCCTTCCATACCTGCAACTGCAATAGCCTTCAACATCATACTTCAATCTTCTCAGCAACACCGAAATCATACTCAAACACCATAGCCATACATACCCTGGTTTTCTTCCCTCCCAGAATTACCGGATTCAACTACTTAGGACAGCAGAAACTCCAACTTCTGATTCTTCGTAATAACCAACAACCTCACAATCTGAGTTGAACCCATCTGTTGAATCCATACTCAAATACTCTTCAAACCTTCAAAAATCTGTTCAACCCCTTCTTAAAATCATCAAAGATAATCAATCTCAGAACCCAAAGGGTACTTTTTTATTTTTGAAATCCATTGGAATGGGTTTGTAAAGTATTATTCATCGAAAGCAAATCAAAACTCGATTTGAACCAAGGTTTTGTAATGAAAATCAAATCCATGTTGACGAACAAGCTATGGTTTTTATGAAAATTTCTTCTTAAGTCTCGCTTAAAATCACCAGATCCGATAATATAAAGAGTAAAATTAGAGAAGTAAGAAGATGATTCTTCCTTGTTGAATTGATTTGTTGCTGCAGCTTTGTTTCGATTTCGCTTCTTGACCAATCTTTCTGCCCTGTTTAAACATCTCCGTATCGTTTTCTAATTCTAATAAAAATGGGTCTCCTAATAATTTTTTCTAAATAAATGGGTGCGCCCGTGAACTTTTGGGACGGTGGGTTTGATAGTGGAAAAAATCTGAAAAATGAGCGTGACTGTAGTTTTCACATATTTTTTTTGAATAAAACCATCTGTATAGACATTTGTGTATCGACTATATATAAACATATCATAGCAGGCCCATGCTAAAAGAGGCCTGGATATGACAGGCTAACATGCTGAAAAGTTGAGCACAGCCTGAGCCTGCTTAGAGCATGGGCCTGTCCTAGATCTGATTACTCACGGGCCGAGCCAGGCTTTAGCCTGTTTATACAGGCCAGACCAGTGTCGATATATCACCGATAAATAAGAAATAATTGTGTTATTTAGACCCGCTATAATCGTTTTCATGCATGTTATAACAGTTTTTCTGAAATTAAATTTTACGTCTTCTCTTTTTAAATAACACTTTAACGCAATTTTTGTAGACCATTTATCCGTTTTCATGCCAGTTATAACTGCTTTTTTAGCGAAAAGAATGTAAAAATATTTTCTTAAAATTCCTTATTTTTAAAATTAAAGATTAAAACATTTTAATTAAAATTTTAAAAATAAAAAACATTGTAACAACGTTATTAGACCTGTTACAACTGTTTTCACGCATGTTATAACCGTTAGTTAGGAATGTCAGACCAAGGTTTGAAAAACGACCGTTATTTCCAAAAACAAAACGGCCGTTAAAACGGTCACGCCTATGTAACGTGTTCGTGAAGGTAAACCACACTCGTGTCTATATATTACCGATAAATAGGAAATAACGACGTTATTTAGATACGTTATAACCGTTTTCACGCATGTCATAACTGTTTTTTTTTAAATTTAATTTTACGTTTTTTTCCTTCTAAATAATATTTTAACGCAAGGTTTATAGACCATTTTTCCAGTTGTCACGTCAGTTATAACCATTTTTTAAGAGAAAACAATATAAAAATATTTTCTTACAATCTTTTATATTTTAAATTAAAAATTAAAAATTTACAATCAATATTTTAAAAATAATTGAATAAAATAATAAAGTATAGAAAACGTTATTAGACCTGTCATATCTGTTTTCACGCATGTTGTAACTGTTAGATAGGAATTTCAAACCATAATTCTTTTTTATTTTCTATTTAACCGTTATCACGCCCGTTATTTTAGAATAACGTATAAAAACGCGTTTTTTCCTAAATAACGCATTTTTTTCTTTCCGAAGCGTGCTCACACCCGTCAAAACACGTTATAACGGTTATGGCCAGTGGCCATGACTTGAGCCGTGATATGTTTTTCAAACCTTGTTTCAGATCGTAATTCTTTTTTTTATTTTCTATTTAAATGTTATAACGCCGTTATTTTATAATTAATAACATATAAAAGAGGAAAGAGAATGTCCGGTTTTCTCGGGGCAAAAATGGTGAGAGGCTCCGCTCATGTTCTCAACTGTGCAAAAAAAGGTTTTTGGATTTAGATCAGAACAGGCAGTGCATGCAGGATACAACGAAGATCGCAGAAGGTTCATCAAGTTGGGTTACAATGGTTAAGGGTAACAAAGCTACGAACATGGAAGTAATTGAGGAAGTAAATAAAAACAAGAAAGAAGGCGAATGGAAAATGGTAGCGGTAAGGAAAAACAAAGGAGGTTCAGATCGTGTTGTTCAAGAAATCTCAATTGACTGTAAATACAAAGTTTTTGTTCTAACAAAAAAATCTGAAGGGATTCTTTTTCAGATTTTTTTGATGAGCAAACTAGGAATACAGCAAAAATTATTCAATCAACTACTTGTCCTGAAGGTGTAATCTGGATGAAAAATATTTTGAAGAAAGAATCTAAAAATAATTTCTATGGATCCTGGGATTGGAAGTTCACAGAGGAGATGAGCATATTTTGTTCTCGCATAATCATAACAAACATGGTGAGTTTTTTCGAGCAACTATCTCTAAGAACAGGTCGAAGCAATCTATGTGCTTTCCGGCGGAAGAAATGGTTGAATTTTGTTTCTGCTTTTTCTAAGGTGGTTTCTTCAAAGAGTAGTAAATCTCAAGGTAATAACATTACTTCTCAGCCTAAGGAGGTTGTTTTTCATCAGAATACTCATCAAGATCAAGATAAGGTGACTACATCTTCTTCAAATAATACACAAACTCCTATATCTTCTAAATTGAATCAAGATGTCATAATTGAAACTTCATAGGAGGTTTTTTCATGGAATAATATTGGTCAGGAGATTGCTAGGAGATTCAATATGGATTAGGATTTCGATATTTTTCCATTAGAATCCAAGAAATATTTCTTTTTCTCTTTGCAATATGACCGTGATACAATGATTCAAAAAGGGCTATGGAATTTTAATATAATGTTAATCTGGCTTCTTCCTTGGTGGGATGCTTCTAATTCTATCACACTTACTGAAATCGGCATAGAAGGATCGTGGATTCAAATTCAGGGTGTTCCTTTCAACTTATGGGATTCATCATTTTACAGTGAGTTTAGTCAAAAGTTTGGTGGTCTTACTAAAGTTCATCAATCAACTTCTAGCTTGGAGGATGCATCAGCTATTCGACTCAAGGTGCGTAGTTATGATGGTATTATCTCATCTTTTTTGTACCATCATGGGGGTTATTTGTTTCCAATCAAAATTTCACCTTTGAAGATCATCAATGGAAATTAGGGTACAAAAGTTGGAGATTGTTTCAGTCGATCCGAAAATTATTGAGTCAATAACATAATTCTCATTCAATGCTGATTCGCCGAGAATAACTCAACCAATTTTAAGACCGCACGATTCTAGGAGAAAGAATATGTTCAGAAAATTCGCCAGCGCTGAAAATGAAAAGCTCTTAACACCAGTTGTAATTTCCAATTCAAATTTGAATTTTGCCTCAATGGTAAACGACAATGGTCTGCTAATTCAGATTCAGAGTCGGATTCGGTGGCAAATTTTTCATGTCAAACTTCGGAAATGGAGCAGGATGCGGGTTCTAATTCAAATTCTTCTGAAGATAAGGCTATAATAATTTCAAATGTTGAATAATCTTCATCAACGGCTATCTTACCAAACTTTCAGAGTGAAGCAGATGTGGATGATTACTTGGAGACGTCAGTATCAATACCTTACCTACAAATGATTGATTCATTTGGAACGCCTTTGATACACACGTAAGTGATATATTTTATACCCATATTTATATTAGTCAGATTTCGATATTTTGGCTCATACCACTATTTTAGTATTTTTTTTAGAAAGTACAAGCGAATTCGATCACCGGACGAATAAATGGCAAAATAAAGGCTATTATGGCGTTTGCGACTCAAAGCACCGATGTTGCATCTCACAACACCAAAGAGACGGAGCATAATTATGTCTTTGTTTATTCATGCACTTGAGCTACCAGGAGTAGGGAAATGAGTGAATGACGTGGCACCACATCTCATCTCGTGTCGAAACAGGAAATAAGCACTCTCACTTCTCATGCTATGCAATCTGGTTGTGGTGTTTTGGAAAGGAATCATTTCAAGCTACCGGTGGAGACGAAAACTTTATTGGCAGTGTTGTTGGTTGTTCTTAATGGCTGAAGCAGGTGGTTCGATAATTTGCTGGAGATGATTGAAGTGGTCCTGGTCATGAAAGAATGATAGGGTACTCTTCTCAGGGGTTAGCAGTGCTTGCGATCAATGGAGCAAAGAAGTCTTGGTTACTGGCTCGAGTAAAATGGTTGTAATTTCAAGAAGATGTTGTCGTGACCGAGTTGGGAATGTAGTCAGCGAAGATTGAGTTCTGTGTGTTTAGTTGAAGTATCAATTGGTGGCGAGACAAGGAGTTGTTTGTTTGCGGAGTTAGTTGGCTGAACTCGATGCACTGGACAGTGAGAAGGTTGAGCTGGGATTTTGTTACAGCAACACAAAGAGGAAACATAATTGCTTTGGGGTACTATTGTTGTAGTCGGTGGTGAGTATGAGAAGGAGAAGTTATGTGTTGACTGAGAACATCTTGTTCCGAGAACTGGATGGGATGTAGTTCGACTCAGTGAATAGTTGGGGTCGAATTTGAAGCTCATTTGGGGTTGAACTAATAAGAAGAACTGAAGGGGAAAGACTGGCAGTACTGGGTTTAGTTTCACAGCGACTTGGAGTCTGCTATGGTTGGACGTGAATTGAAATACGAGAGAAGTGTAAGAAAGGAGTGAAGCCTGGATTCTGCTGAGTAGCATGGATTGCATGTGGCTGTTTTGATCGGAGAAGTGGTAATCATTCTTGGTTTTTACTACAGCTACGAGTTCATGATTTCAAGAAGCAAACAACGAGCTTATCTGCTACAGAAACTCGAAGTTCAGGCAAGTCGAACTGGGCTGTGGTGCTGTTAAGAGGGTTTGATGGGATGTGGATCTGTACTGGAGATGGAAAGCTGGTAGCCGGTGGGAGTCTTGGCCTGAGTTTGAGAAGAATGGAAATTCACTGTGGTTGGATGTAAACCGGGAAGAAGGTGCTAGTGTTGGCTCAGACCAAGATTTTGTGGTCGATGCGTGGTCTGTAGAGAAAGCCGAGATGGAGAATGATGGTGCAGTGCTGCTGTTGCTTTCCGTATCAAGGCAGTGGAGATGTACGTTAAGTTTCTGCATTTTGGTGGCTAAGATAGCTGACAAAGATTGAAGCGTTAAGGGTTGGAATTTGGAAGCTGGTAGTGAAATGGAGTTGGTGGTCATTGTTGGCTGAACTGGTTAGCCGTGGGTTCAATTGGTGTATTTGAGCTCGGTTAAGATGATGTGACGATGAAGAAATAAAATTACATGCCAGATGTGGCCAAGGGTTAGATCGTTGGGCATTCGAAATTGCAGCCGGAGTTAGGAAGAAGTGTTCGGAAGCTGGAGATAAATAAGGGTTATTGGACTGGGCCTAAGCAACCTGCTAGGTCTTAGTTGTATTTCTCCCGAGAACCTATAAAAGAAAACAGAAACGTGAGGAAAAGAGAGGCCGGATACTGAGCCGCAACTTGGAGAAAAGAACACAGTGGGAGGCGGGATAGAGAGCTGCGACTATAGACGGAAACAGGAGTAGGGTTTGCAGTTCTATTCTCCAATTCCGTTTTGATTTGTTTGGTTATGCTAGTGATTTTATCTTACATGTTTATGGCTTTTGATAAAGCCATGTATTGCTAAACTTTACAACTAGGGTTTATGGTAGAAACCACTTAGAGCGTAAGAACAATTTGATTTGAAATAATTATGTTTTGGAGGCTATTATGAATTGAATAAGATTAGTTCTTGATTTTATATATTGATTTAATGATAATATGAGTTGTTGTTTCACCAGTTTCATATAACCTCTGTGCATAATTGTTAGGATCGAAAATATATTTGTCTACTTATTTGATATTTCATGCTTTGGTTAAATCTTTTGATGGGGTATGCTTAGAATAGACGGATATTATTTATGAATCCATATTTAGTTTCTTATAATTTTCTCGCTAACACAATTTGATGGTGCATGCTTTGGTTTAGTATTTTGATGTGCCATGCTTAAGGTGTCCAAGTGATATTTGCGGATCTAATACATATAATATGTGATGTCAATAGAATGGACAATAAATAATTCATGAATTATGTTTCATTTTCAGTAATTGAATAGAAATAGTGGTGGATACTATAAACCCTGGTTACCGACACTCTCTCATTGCATTTTGTTAATTTTTTTTATTTTTTTTTATTGTTTCTGGTTAATTCTTTAGAGATATTGATTACAGTATTTTCACCGCTCCTCGTGGGAACGACCCATAATTGCCTCTGTCTACTAGTTAGACACCGTGCGATTGCGGTTATATAAATAGGCATCTCCGGATCCTATCAATTTTTGGCGCCATTGCCGGGGAGCGGCTGAGGAATATTGTAATTAGTATTTTTTGATTTTATAAATAGTTATTTTTTTTATTTTTTTATTTTTGTACAGTATTTTTATTTTATTGTAGGATTTTTTCTTTTCATTTTACTTGTTTGTGTTTTAGAATTTTATTTCAGGTACCTTTTTGAGAACGATGAATGCTTTGCACGAGACGTCGTGTATGACGCTTGGTGAATACATGTATGGGTTACGGTATAAGGAAGTTCTTGCTTATAATCGTCTCAGGTATGGAACTTGGGATCCACGTAATTTCATTATGGGTAGTTATTCAGATGAGTATCAACCCCAATACCATGAGGGTGAAAATGAACTTGACACTAGTAGTGATTTTAGGAATTATGATACCGATATAATATCTGAATCTATTGTATCTTACCCAACTCATGAGCATTTGACTGATTATATGTCTATTCAAAAGGACGAGAGTTGTGTTAGAGACGCCATTTATTCAGATAATGATGATTTAGAAGACCATATTTATACAAAAGATACTATTGTTGAGTCTGATGACTTAGAGACAATAGACGTGCATAATGAGATATTTTCTAATCATTTGAATAACGAGATTCCTATAAGTCACTTAGTTGCAGATAATAATGAGGCGATTATTCATGATATTGTTGTTCCTTTGAACTCATGTTTTGCTGACCCATCTTGTGATTTTCTGATTGCTGATGTCGATGTGGAGGCAATTGGTACTGGTCATGTAACTACTGATTTTGAACCAATCTCAGTCTGTTTAGCCCACTTTGCAGATTCCGATAATCCTATGCTTATTGACATTGTCAATGCATTGCGGTCTCCAATGTGTAATCAAGGTAACTCAACTATGGAAGTTATTTCCACGGACTTAGAACCAGATTTAAGAGTTACTGATTTTCATAAACTTGAACCATTAGATACAGGTTTAAACAATTGTGCTGAATTTGGTAATCAAGTACCTTTTTGCATTGTCAATAATCTCAGTGGTTGCTTTCGGACATGATGAAGTATTCCTTGAATTTCCTATGAGATGCTCCTTAAGCCTTGTGATTCCACCACCACAGATTGTTACATAACAAACAAGTAATTATATTTGGATTTGCTGGGTTTCGACGTTCACCCCATTCCCATGTCGGATCTCTATTTTGCATAGAAGAAGGTAATGAACCACATGTAGTGTTTGTGGTATTTGCATTGGATGCACTAGAACAATCCATAATCACTACCTAAAACAGAAATAAAACAATTTAAAGGAAGTCAGCAAAGGAACACTGTGAAACATGCCAAACTTTTAAGGAACTCAACATTGACCATAATATGAGCACAACTGCCATTCTTTGCCCTCTACATTACTATAATATGAGCACAAATAGCTGGTGTCATCTTAACAACAGAATGAAACAAATGAAAACCCAACTAAGTAATTCCTAGAAATGTCAAATTTTACCACTCACAACCAACAATGGAGTTAACCAATTCCTAGAAATCTCAGCAACATCAGCTAATGTCATCTTAACTATGCCTAACATAATATTGTTGAATTAACAGAAAATAAATTATCACTGCAAATACTTGTATCTACTGAATCAACAGAACAAGTTTAACACCATTTTCTGCAGTTCCTTGAATAGCTTTACGAGCATGAGGAATATTTCTTTCTTTGTACTCAGTTATGGATAATTGAGGAAGAGCTATCTTGAACTGAAATTGAAAGAAATAAGACATAATTAGAAAGATGGCAAGAACGAATGTTAATTGACAACAGAAACCATACCAATCAACCATTAATTACACAAAAAAATCATAATCAAAGCAAAAAGAGAGAGTAATTATCAAAAGATTCAAAAACCCTAACTTTAATAATCTCTAAAATTTAGATGAAGAAGATCAATAACCAAAAGTTCCTTCCTTACATTGGATTCTCACTGATGATATTGAGAAGAAGAACATGATTTGTTGAATTAAATTTCTAAAGAACACGAACATGATCTGTTCATTTCACTTTAGCTATATTCTCCTTCCACTTCTGTTTTTCGACTGAAACGCTGAAGTGATAATCGAGTTTATCCCTTCCGGTCTTTGAAAAACCAAAAATACCCTTTATCTTTACCGAAAACGACTAATTTACCCAAAACCGGTATTTCATGAGAATTTATTATCGGCTCATATCGGCCGATATTATCGAGGAAATACGCCGATATACTTCTTATCGTTTCGTTCCAGAGAAATATCCGATATTTCGCCGATATATCGGCCGATATTGACTACATTGGTTCTGGGGCGCTCGTGGGTGCATGGCAACAAAGCAAAGATGGGAGTATGTCCTTTACAAGTGTATATACCCTAAAGGATTTCCAACAATCTATCCAACCCCGAGGGTTATTTTCTACCGTATCAAAAACTTGCCAATGTGACCCAATTGCTTGGAGAGAGCACGGCGCTGTACATTCGTAGAGTCTGAACCCAAGTAATTCTTATTGAACAACCCTTTCTGCAATTAGTCACTCCTCCTTCCATCAAGGGACGTGGACTTGACCCCATCGTCAACCCAACCGTCACTAGGAGATGTGAATGGGGTGCTGGGCCTTTCGAATATTTTATTAAAAATTTAGAAGCTATCACAGTCAAATATGGGGAATCTAAGAATCAAGTAACTGTGCAACGCCCAAATCCGTTTCAAGTTGGAGATATAGTAGTAAGGGTTGCTGCCAACCTACTCCACCAAATTCCCCAGAAGATGAGCCGTACCTAGTAGTAGAAATTATCTTGGGAGGCTACTGCAAACTTATCAATGCTGACAAGCTAGAAGGCATAGTAATACACGCCAGGTGACTTAAACCTTTCAATACCTAAGACGTAAACCTTTCAATACCTAAGACGACATGTCGCCTTTTCCTTTAGCATTTCTTTTAGCATTTCCCCTTTCATGTAATATTTGTAATCCCTCCAAAATAACTGCACTACTTGTATTCATAATTAGGATTTCATTTTTATCAGTTAATCGAAACATCATTTCCTCACAAAACCATTACCCGTCAGTTCAAAAAAAAAAAAAAAAAAAATCAAACCATGAAATAAACACCTTATATCTTTCAGTAAATACCTAAGAGGGGAATATGTAAAAGAAAAAGAAAGAATAAAATATTCAAGGAAATCATCAAGCAGCAACAAATTCTTCTTGGAAAGCACCTTACGTATCTCGAAGAGCATCCTGCTTCAATATTGAGACGGTTTCTCAACCACCACCTCTTTTGACTGACATGATCCCTAGAGGAAGTTCTATCCACTTCAGTATGCAGTTTTTGGATTTTGAAAATCATTTCACGGACCGAGAAGCAAAGGATCTGAAGGTGGCGCGCGTACCCAGTGACACTCCCAGTTCGCAGTTACTTCTTCAGAAATCACGTTGCACATGTCGTCAATTGAAGATATGGCCTCTCTCATCCGTTTAGCCCATAATATGCGGCTTATTGGGTCTTTAGATTCGTGGCAAAGCTCCCATGCTTCTACATACCTAGCCGGCACGCCACGAATATTCAAGAAGCGTGTAATTTGCAAGAGGAATATCAAACAGAAGGTTGGTCGAGCCATAATTGTTATTTTTCCCTACTCTAAATTGCTGTTATTAGCGTTACACGTGTGGAAATATTATTATGGAAGAAGCACCTCTTCCCATGACAAGAAAACATAGACTTGCCAGCCATTACTATTTGTGTGCTATATTCGCCATATCGCCTCAATAGAATGGGAAGAGATCAGATTGCAAAATTGCGTTTTAGGAATGAATATCATGAACATAGGCTACCAAAGAGCGTTACATCTAAAGTTTCAAGATATTGCGAGATCTTTCTAAGAATTTGGATTTCTTAGTCGGGAGATTTCATTCATTCATCCTACTGGAAACATAAAATCATGAAAGCAGCATGAATGAAGGATTATTATTTGATGAAGCCCTGGCTGCAGCCATATGAAACAAAATACTACTAAACATCAAAGAAGTATCATCAATGCCAGGGTCAATGGCTCCTTCACTGGAACCCTCTCCAGAAGTCGCTTCAACATCCTCTCCAAAAGCCGCTTCAACATCCTCTTCGAAATATGCATCAACGTTCTCTTTGGGAACCTCTTAAACATCCTCTTCGGAAGCTGTGTAGTTGCAGGAAATCATACAATACATCCCTCACAAGAATTCATAACAATCAACACATTTCTTAAGATTAATAACGACTCTTTTTATTGATTGAATCTAGAAATTTTACAATAAAGAAGTAAAATCAAGAATACAACATGGTTTTGGACTTTCTCTCACCTCAAAACTTCCTCAACACTCCAAAAATTATCACTCCTCTCCCTTAAGCCTATTCGGCTCTTTATATAGGGTAATTACATAGTGGATGGCATCTAAGTTGTCCTTTAATTTCAGATCTGACTTGCGGTATCTCGCAAGCTTACAAATGTTAAAATTTGCAAACATTCTAAATTTCGCTAGATCATCACACTTTCCTAATGTTTACGCTGTCATCATCTGCTATGTCATTTCTGAAATCACTCTGCGACGTCTTCGCAGTGTTGCTGATGTAGATTTCGTAAGTGTGTTGTTTTTGCGATATTCTGATCCTACATCTTGCCTCTTCTCATGTCTTCTCTGCGAAGGGGAGAATGTCATGAGAATTTGTACTTCAGAATGCCGCAGCTGTTCATCTTTTCATACTCTTTTGTACTGACATGATTCTATATTCTACGTAGTATTTATTACACGTATATTTTCTTCCACCCATTTCTTGACACGTCTTTTTCAACCGCTATTTCACAACCGTTCACGTCCACTCTTCGCATTAATGAGTTTATCTTCTCGAGAACTCTTCTCTCTATATATACTCTTCTTATTCTTCTCTTTTCACTTTCTTCTATTCTTCTCTACAAATTTACAGTTTCTCCGCATATTCCGCTTCTGTTGCTGTAAATTTTCATCCTTCTTTTTCTTTTGATCTTCATTCCTTCATTCCCATACTCAGATATGCCTCCTAGTGGTCACAAAGCTAAAACTTCTTTTGAGGGAATTCAGAAACGTCTCAAAGAGAGAGGTTTTACACTATCCATCATTCCCAATCAAGAATCTACCTCCATTCTTTCTGCTAAATTATTTTCTGATCATCATTGTGATGATAAAGAGATCATAGTTTCACTGGGTCAGATTCTCGCTGGCCTTCCTATCCCTCTTTATTATCCTAACCTTCCTTTATTCTATGAAATATTCTCCCACACGAAGTTCTCGCGGGCAATATATCAATTAAGTGGGGATTGCATTCGCTTAATGCTTGAATTCGCTAACCGTGGTGCTAGAAAAGGGTCTCTTTATTCACAAGATGTTAGGGATCCTGAATTTAAGGAGTTAGAAATTCTTCTTGAAAAATACACCGCAGAAAGCTTCTTTGATAATTATGAACTAACACCTATGAAGAACGTCAAAACTCGCTGGGGTATTCGCTTGAAGAGGAAGCAAAATGTTGATGAAGATAAAAGGCTTATGCATGACATTATTTGGAATTCTGGAAAGAATAAAACTCCTCTCCAATCCAATCCAAATATGAAAAGTGGTGCGTATTTCCAGTGATTCTGAGGGGCCCTTATGTTTCTGGCTCAAACGTGCTTCCTACGAATCTCACTACTTACCAACCTTGGGTATTTAATTGGCCTGAGAAAGAGGAAGAGGTATGTTTATTTCGTTCAGTCTATTATCTTCATTCCTCTTTATACTTATTAACTTTGCGAAATCTTCAGATTAACAAGTTAAGAAGAAGCTATAAGAGAACTAGCAAGGCAAGCACCCTAGCAGCACTTCGCTCGGTCATGGGTGAAGTAAGAAATACTTTCCTTTATCATTTTTAACAATATTGTTGCCCCTGTTTCTTATCTTCATTCGTGTTCGTAGATTGGCGTTGTAGTTGCGGAAGAAGAAGGGTCTAATGCTGTGAATACCAAAGGAAAGGATAAAAATGTTCTTCGCAAGGAAAAATCCGCTGCCCCATCTTCAAATAAAAGAAAAGTTCACTCCCCCTCTCCCTCAAGTCACCACTCTAATGAGAGTACAAATGATGATGATGTATTCACAAAGAAAGGTGCCTCTTCTGAGTCTTCAATGGCACAATTGTCTAGCATCTTTTCTGATTCCATGCAAGGGATTGGTAATGACAATCTCACCAATACATGCAAAGCTCTTGCAAATATCTTTGACTCCACTCTATTGGATGGTGATAGTTTTCTTCGCGGAGTTTCTAGATCAGTGACTCCTGACTTTATGAACTCACTTGGTATTCTGGTATGTTTTCATTTCTTTGTTTCTTCTTCATACTTGTAATTCAAAATTATATCTATCTTGATAATTTTTGCTTTCTTTCGCAGACTGGAAGAGCTTCTTTCGCTGTTGCCTCAGATTTGGAAAAAAGACGTGGGGCTCTTGAAAAGAAGAATCTTCTACTTCGCCAGAGAAATGAAGAGCTGTAGGGTGAAGTTGCTGATCTTCGCGAAAAGAATAAGCAGTTGGATTCTGAAAATTCCACTCAGAAGAACAAAATATCTAGTCTTCAAGATGCCAATAAGCAACTCTATGGTATAAATCTTTTCTTCCTTTTCTTCATTTCGTTTTCTCATCATCTTTCCTCATATGATTTACCATTTTCGCAGACATTTATGGTCTTTCTGATGAAGCTACCATTCTTCGTTCTTTTCCCGAACCCATAGATAATGATACCCTTCTTGAACTCCTTAATAATTCTTTAAATAGTTTTTCAAATGACAAGATTAAGTCCCTTTCCGTAGATGAACTCAGATCCAAATTTCGCCTCTTAGAGATTGACCATAGATTCAGCTTGGGCTTAGCCAATAAATTTAAGCGTTTCTATCTTAATTGTAAAGAGGAAATTAATAATTTAAGGACCAAGAATAGTAGTCTCATAGATGAAAAAGATCGTATTGCTCTCCAAGGTGCTCAAACTCTAGCGAAATTCCATGAAACTCTTCTTGAGATTCAAATTGAACGAGATGAATCTATTCGCCAAAATGCTATAATTACCGAAAGAGAGAGTCAAGTTTACTCATGTCTTCTAATACATAATGATGATGAATTCGCTTGAGCTGCGAAAGTTCTAGATAATGCCAGGAATAATCTAGGTGTAGATGTTAGCCTCCATACTGAACACACAACCTTAGTTAGAGATATGATTTCTGATAGAGAAGGTTGTTAACTAATCTTCCTTATTTAATTGTTTATTTTTCATAAATTTCCATCAAGTTGCTAATTCATTTTTATATTTTCGCAGAAGCTGAAGAGAGATTTCACAAAAGAATTGAAGAACTTGAGGCTAAGAAGGAGCAGCTCGCAAAGGATCTTTCTTCTCTCAATGATAAATGTTTTAGATTGAAGGAACAATTAAATATCACTGTTGCAAATTTTAAGAATGATGCTATTCTTTTTCGCAACCAAACTATCAAAAAGGTCTGCGATGACAACAACATCCTTCATTCTACATATCCTTGCCTCTTGGAAGAAGTTCCAAAGAATGTACCTCCTCTGGTCATCTCTGATAGTGATGTTAGCGAAGAAGAATCTGATGAAGATGTAGAAGAAGAAGAGTCTGACGCTAGTGAGGAAGGAGAAGGGTCTGATGAGGATGATGAGGAATCAACCAAGAAATAATTTTTGCTTCCTTCTTTGATTTTTTGTATTATCTGTATATTTGTTCTTTAATCTTCTATTCTTGTAATTTATCACTGCGAATTTCTTCAATATTCAATACAAATTCTATTTCTTTTATTTCTTCCTGCATGTGTTAGAAAAACAATTCTTTCTCGTAATATGATTAATCAATATATAATTTATTTTTCACTTTGTGCGTAAATTTATCATATGGAGACAAATAACATATTCTCATTTTATGCATTCCCATACTTGCCTCTGTTATTTGTGTTCAAATGAGAGATTAAGCAAGTTACCTTTGTACAGTAGGATTGTTGAGAAATCTTTCAGTATATGCATTCCCATATCTCGCAGTTATTTATGAATAATCTCGCAATCACATATTTTAGAATTGCCATTTTTCTTGTATTCTGATGTGGTCTTATTTTGCCTTCCTAAGTAAAGGTCTTATTTTTCCACCTCTTGTCCTTGCGACAAAATCGCAGGACGTCTTTGCATTTTCATGCAAAAACCCCTTGATCTTGCCTTAACCTTTTTCTCTTATGATTTTTGCTGCGACAATATGACAGGCCTAAATATTCTTGCAAAAATAAAGCCCCATGGCATTGTCGTCTTGCGACGAAATCGCAGGACTTCCTTACACTTTCATGTACTGACCCATTGATCTCGTCTTATCTTTCTCTTATGTATTATTGCCTCTTCAGGATAGTCGCACAAATATGACAAGCCTAAATATTCTTGCGAAAATAAAGCCTCATGACATTTGCGTTTTAAGACACTTATCAGCTCCCTAATGGAGGGTGCCGCCCTTATCTCCCCCCTGGTTGCCCCTTCAAGGAGACGTACCTCTACCATACAAGGTTGGCTCCTCCCATCCGGTCTTAACAACAACCAGTTGTTTTCGCATCCTCTTATCCCTTTTGCATATATGGCTTATGGTTACGAGACTGCACCCTAAGTGGGGTTTTCTTCAGGCCGAGTGCATCATAGTCAAGACTTTCCAAGAATGTCCAGGTACGCTCTAGACCCCCCAGGCACTCTTGGCTCAACCATGTACCTCGACACCTTGATCATATTCTGCACTCCTTAGAAGAGACCCTCAGTCGTCCAACCTAAATCATAAGTCTAGGTTGAAAATCCAAGGTATCTCTCCTGGATGGGTTTTTATTGACCCCACATCTCCATGACTCAGGTTCCAATAGCGGTGCAAACTTTTCGCTGAGCCATGCAATATATACCCCCTTCTATGACGCACTTTAGGTATTACATTTGCCTCTTGCGAAATTTTAATTTCGCGAACTAGGGTGCACGTCATAGTAGGTTCACCCCATTCTGATTGTTCTGATTATTCTGTTTTTGCATTTCAGCTCTTATTGTAGTTTCTCAATTCTCGTCTTTGTCATTCCATAAAATATATTTTTTGAAAAGTTTTTTTGTAACAAATCAGTCATACATTTTTCTTTCTTTTCTCAATTTTATTCTGATATCAAATTATAAGTTTCTTACCTTTGCTACTTTCTGCCTCTACATCATTGATATTTTCTGCGACTTTCTTGCTTTCTGCGAGCGCTTCGCCACTTCCTATTTTCAGCAAACATTTACTTCACAACATTTCTTCTTTTCTCTTCTCTACTGCATCAACCATCAATCTCTCACTTCTATGCTTTCCTTTGATGTTACGTTTCCAATTCTCTTTCTCTGTAGTTTGTTCTTTGCATAAATCAACATCAATTTCTCAACACTTCTTTCCTTCAATCCAATCTCCTTTTATAATGCCAACTCCACTCAGATGAGGGAACTTGATGCACTAATTAAATATCGATGCTAAGCCTAGAATCCCATGTAGCCAAGGTCTGCCAATTAAGGTGTTGTATGGTGACTCCACGTCGACAACATAAAACAGAATTTCAGAAGATATTCCTTTCAATGGAATTCGCATAGTGACTTCACCTTTAGGTTTATTAGCAGTTCCGTTAAAACCACAGATTTTGTAAGTTGAAGGTATCAAATCTTCATCTTCTCCACCCATAGTTTTATAAGCATGATAGAACAGGATATCCACGTAACTTCTAGTATCAATTAAAACTCTGTTGATTTCCCATGAGTCCCCAGCTTCATTATCTTCATCATTACTTGGTTTTGGATTAATCTCTAATCTCACCACCAATGGGTTTTCATGCATTTCTCCACCTTCAGGTACTTCTTCTGTAGTGAAGGAAATAGTCTGCTTTTGCCAGTATTTTAACGGCGAGACTTTCGCAATGTTCATTATTTCTCTCCCATCAGCATCTCTTGCGAAAACTCTGCTCAGAACATTATCGTGAAAATATTCAATTTTTTTGTATGAATGTACAATAGAGTTACAAAACAGATTCTTCGCCTTTGCTCCAACTTCTATTACAAATGTTTATCCTCCCTTTGTTGTATTAACTCTGCGAATTTCCGGTGGAGGTGGTAACAGTTGAGATTGAGGTTGTCCCATGAGAAAATGATTTAATTTTCCCTGATTTATCATTCTGAGAATGATTCTCTTTATATTTCTGCAGTAATTTGTTGAATGTCCATGAAAATGATGGTAAGAAAAAAAATTCTTGACTTCGGTGATTTGGAGGTGGATCTTTTCCCATATTCCAGGGTGCTAGTATATTCTCCATCAAGATTATAGATTCCCATATTTTTTCTATACTAGCATTCAGAGGTGGCATCTTGATCTCTTCCCATATCATCTTATGATTTCCTTAGCCTCTGTGATAATTTTGCCTTTGTCCTCCATATGTTTCTTGCGGCTGATCAAGTCTTGGATTTTTTTTGTTTCCACCTAGGCTATAGAAGTTTCTTTCTCTCTCGAATTATTCTTAGTCACGACTTCCCATAGCTACTATTTTCTGCTGACTATTCTCCATTATCCTCTCTTATTGTCCTTGCGAAGTGCTCGCCACTGTGTTTATCAACTTGGGTAACAAGCTTGCGTTCGCTGCTTTTGAAATTGTGTTCGCAATTGGGTATGATCCCATCTCATTTTTTTTTCCTCAAGAGCAATATATTCTTCTTGAATCTCTCACAATTCAGTCATTGAGATCGTGTTCTTGACTCCGAAAATTTGAATATACAACAGGTTGGTTGCGAAGATTGCACTAATAAATGATAAAATGAGATATCTCTCATCCATACGACCATCCATATCACTACACATTGTCTTCCACCTCGTGGTTAAATGCTTCAAACTTTCGCCAACCCTTTGTTTTAACCCAAATACATCTTCAATACCAGGTCGCGAGGAATTATTACTTATATACGCCCCTAAGAACGTAGTCTGCAAATGGTTGAAAGATGTTATGGTATTCTTTGGAAAACCTTCAAACCACTTGAAGGCTTCTCCCGTTAGACTTGAAGAAAAATATTTGCACAATACAGCATCATGATTTTTCCACTGTAGCATTTAATGTGTTAAATTGCACAAGTTGTCCCATCAAAGATGCTTGTTAACGCATGCAGGTTGCACTTTGGGGGTATTCCTCCTAATTGTATATCTTGTGTGAATGGATTTTTTGAATCTTCTTCTATAGCTTCATCCAATTGTCTTCTGCCTCCTTCTATTCTGTTATTTAGCATTCCTCTCATCTCCGCTAATTCTTTTAAGATTTGATCATTTATTCCAAGATTTTGGTCCATTGGTCTCTTTAATTCTGCTTCTCTTCTTCTACGTTCATGTCCGTCTTGTCTTGCAAAATTTTGATTTTCTCCTTAATTATTTTCTTCTCGTCTTTCCCTACGATCTCCTCTTTCATCCCCTTCATGAATTCGCAGATGATTGTACCTCTCATTTTCTCCTCTGTGATTTTGGTCATTCCTTATCAATTCTCTTTGTTTCCTTTCAACTCTCCTTTGTATTCTATCATATTCCTCATTGATATTTCCATTATTGCGGTTTTGTTCACGCCTTCTTTCTCTATTATCATGATTGTTCTGGCGTATTGCCTCTTGGAGCTCTTGTTCTTCCACTTCTGCTCTCAATCTTTCCCTTTCTCAATCTAGACGTGCTTGTTAGGCATAATGTCTCTCGATTTCATCTTCAATTACTTGTTGATTTCTTTGAATTTCTCTCCCATGTAATATTCTCCTTCCTTCTTCCTGATTTTCTTCGCCATCTTGATTATTTCATTCCTGACATCGCCCATTCTCCTGATTCCTGTTGTTTTGTCCATTTTGGAGAATTTTTCCTTGTGGGATGTAATGATCTTCAATTATTTCCTCCTTTCGCGACGTTCTTCATTTGGATTTTATAATTCTTCTCGATTTCCTTCTCCAATATTTGTCATAAGAGAATTTCGTCTTACTTCACTTCCAATTAATCTTGAACTTGATCATGTAGTACTTCTTGACCTCCTATTATGTAATCTCATGTTTTCCATTCTCAGCTCATGGTTTTGCCTTGTCAAATTTGCGCGTTCTTCTGCTTCTAATATCCTCTCTTCGTGTATCCTTTGTCTCAATGCCTCTAATGCTTCAATTCTTTCATATCTATGAATTATTCCTCCATCTGCTTCCTGGTCTCTCTATTCTTGTCTACCATTTCTTAATTGTTGCTCTTCTTCCACTTCTTCTGCTGAATATGATCGCCAAGTGTGTACACTCACTCTATCATAATCCACAGTTCTATTTTGTATTGGAATACGCTGAGTTGGTTGTTGAACCTGATTTTCTTCATTGTTTCTTGCGTTCATTCTAGATGATTCCCCAATTTCATTTCTCCCTTCTCCAGCAAGCTTCTTACTCCTTCTAACAGTTGTTGGTTATCTTGAAGCATTTATTCTTCTAGCCATCTTTTTAATCTTAATGAATTGTTGAAAATTATATGAAATTCTTCATCAATTACTCCAAATTCTTTCAAATCACAATTCAAACAGAATTCCTTAAACCAGTCCCTGTTTCTAGCGCCATTATATAGTTGCAGGAAATCCTACAATACATCCATCACAAGAATTCATAACAATCAACACATTTTTTAAGATTAATAACGACTCTTTTTATTGATTGAATCAAGAAATTTTACAAGAAAGAAGTGAAATCAAGAATACAACATTGTTTTGGACTTTCTCTCTCCTCAAAACTTTCTCAACACTCCAAAAATTATCTCTCCTCTCCCTTAAGCCTATTCGGCTCTTTATATAGGGTAATTACATAGTGGATGATATCTAAGTTGTCCTTTAATTTCGGATCTGTGTTGCGGTATCTCGCAAGCTTACGAATGTTAAAATTTGCAAACATCCTAAATTTCACTAGATTATCACACTTTCCTCATGTTTACACTTCCGTCATCTGCTATGTCATTTCTGAAATCACTCTGCGACGTTTTCGCAGTGTTGCTGATGAAGATTTCGCAAGTGTATTGTTGTTGCGATATTCGGATCCTACAAGCTGCATCAATGTTCTCTTTGGGAACTTCTTCAACATCTTCCTTGAAAGATGCACCAACATTCACTTCGGATCCCGCTTCAACATCTTCTCCAGTAGCCGCTTCAACATCCTCTTTGGAAGTTGCCCCGACATCCTTTTCAGAAACTGCTTCAATAGCCTTTTGAGGGTATTCCGGTTCGTTCACGTCTGAGCCAAGGATTATGACGCCATCATGAATAGGGAGTTCATACCTATCCAAGAGTTCATGTTCACCCAAGATCTGCTCATACTCCACCCTCCAGCGCTTTAGCCAGGAAGCAAACCTTTCAGTCCTAGCACTTGTTGGCTGAGATGCTTTATCACGCCTCTATTTTTCCTCCATGCCAACCGAAGCCAGGAAAACTTGGACACGCTCTCAGACAATGCTTATATGTACAAGGGACTTGGAATACAGTTTGAGATACCAACCAACCGTCTGCCTGATCTACATGGGGCCAACCGACATCATGCTAGAGGAACGCTCATCTGGACGCCTTGTCTCATGTTCCAAGGACAACCGACCTACCTCTCCTGGTAACATCTGTCTACTTTGCCTCATAAGTTTTATCTTTATTTGTCATCATCTAGTGCTTACCCCACAACAATGTCACTGTTACATACTAAGCATGGGACTTAATGTTGATGGTGGTTTTCAGTTCAGGGCTAAAATTGTGCAACCCTCTACTTAATGCGTTGTCATCCTGCAAAGGAACAAAAGCCATTTAAAAAGTGATGAGTCGCTCACAGATGTATTGAGCAATTCAATATATATATAATTCACTCAGAATGGTGCATATAGCAACAATCCCAAATATTCTATGAATTTTATTTTCCACCAGCATTATTCACTAATGCATTGCCCGCCTAGTATTTTCCTATGCTATGTTCCCCAGTTGAACTCTCAATATTGGCATGACATGACGATTAATGTTCACTCGCAGCAGAGTAGCATGAATCTCCCGAAGTGTCAGTATTGAGATCTGCATGAAAACACTCGCACATGCTGCACCACTCTCTGATAAAGAGATTTTTGTGTCAACGCACTTTTTAATTAAAAGTTAGCATGATCGACACGCTTAAATTCCTTAAGGAAAATCTAGACTGTCCATGTCAGTCTTAAAGAGCAATCACGGCCACACGATTTGGCCACACAATTCAACAAGCTTAGGCTCTTCCTAGCGGAACTAGGCAACCTCCATAATGTCCACCGGCGGGCCTACTAGCATCCAAGTCGATCAGATCCCTTTTGTTCACCCACAGCACCCCTGATCGCTAGCCAAAAACAGGGTGATCGCGCTGCGAAAGAAAAGCTCAAACGAGCTAGACCGATCATAACGGTCTCAAAATCATCACATCCGTCCAAGTTGGACGGCTTAGATCGTGTTGCATGATAAACACGTAAGTGCTACATTTTACACTCATATTTATATTAGCTAGGACTCGATATTTTGGTTAATAAGATTGTTTTGAGCCTTTTATAGGAAATACTTGCAAATCCGACGGTCCAAGAATAAATGACTTAAGTACGAGCTTAAAAGATGTTTGCGGCGAAAATCACCAAAGTGGCCTGTAGAATCAATAAGAAAGGGAGCTTGATTAAATGTAACTGCCATGTTAGGTCAACTAATGGACATAAGAATACGATGGCAAAGTGTGATGTGAACTCATGTTAACATGAACTGGGACGTGTCATATCCAACCACAGCAATTTAGTGGTTTTGTCTCGAGCAGCAGCTTATGTTCTTAGAAAGAAACCATTTTGAACATCATCTTTACTGGAACTTCAAGCAGGTGCAGTCACCAGCTATTCATGTTATTCCCGATACAAGAGAGGTGATGCTCTCCATCCCTCTCGGCTCAAGGACTTTGAGAAGTTTAGGGGGTAAATTTATTAAATACCCTTAGTTTTGACAACCAATAAATATACCATTATACAACAATATAAATACTCCTATCATTTAAATATTGTATCCATTAAAAAATAAATTACCTTAATACCCTCACTTACAATATTATTTTCCATTTAAAATTTATATCCATTAAAAAATAGATTTTTCTATTTTTTCATTTCACCACCACCAACAGCACCGCCTCCACCACCACTCCACCACCACCACCAATCCGCCACCACCACCACCACCAATCCTCCACCACCACCACTCCACCACCACCACCACCACTTACTAAATACAACCACCAATAACATTCCACCACCACTTACTAAATACAACCACCACCGCCGCCACACACACCTCCGCCGCCATCTCACGCCGCCGCCGCCACACACCACCACCACCGCCGCCGCCACACACCACCTCCGCCGCCGCCGTCACTATTAGGTGTCAACAACTGAAGTTGATTCAAAAATATTTGTCAAATTTGGTTGTTGATTCCATTTTTCTATTGTTGATACACAAACATTGGTTGTTGACTCCCTAAACTAAGATCAATTTCTATTGTTGATACACAAATATTTGTTGTTGATTCCTTACACTAAGATCTATTTCTATTGTTGATACACAAATATTGGTTGTTGATTCCATTTTTCTATTGTTGATACACAAATATTTGTTGTTGATTCCTTACACTAAGATCTATTTCTATTGTTGATACACAAATATTGGTTGTTGATTCCATTTTACCATTGTTGATACACAAACATTGGTTGTTGACTCCCTAAACTAAGGTCAATTTCTATTGTTGACACGCAAATATTGGTTGTTGATTCCATTTTTCCATTGTTGATACACAAACATTGGTTGTTGACTCCCTAAACTAAGGTCAATTTCTATTGTTGATACACAAATATTTGTTGTTGACTCCTTACACTAAGATCAATTTCTATTGTTGATACACAAATATTGGTTGTTGATTCCATTTTTCCATTGTTGATACACAAACATTGGTTGTTGACTCCCTAAACTAAGGTTAATTTCTATTGTTGATACACAAATATTTGTTGTTGACTCCTTACACTAAGATCAATTTCTATTGTTGATACACAAATATTGGTTGTTGATTCCATTTTTCATTGTTGATACAAAAACATTGGTTGTTGACTTCCTAAACTAAGGTCAATTTCTATTGTTAGATGTGTTCAAGACTTAATCTCATTCTAAATGAACTATAACGAATAGATTGATACGAAAAGTGTAACCTTCATCTATCTCCGCAAAATTACAGTACCCCTAGATTGTTGTTGCGAAGCTAATCCAACTAGAATACACTGACACTCTCCCCAACCAACCAATTCAAAGGAAATAAAACTAATCTAAGCTAATTAATATAACTAAAACTGATGAAAATAAATTCATTGGCCTGCATAAACTCGCCAAAAAATGAAATAGTAGTTAATAAAGGGGATATACACAACAAGTCTGCTTCTAGGAGATGCTTAAGTAACCTTCCGTTGTTTAAAATAAATTAAAGCTAAATATCGAACAACCACTAGTTGTAACTGGAGATGGGTCCGACCAGAAGAATTTCAAGTAGATACAAAATTGATTAGTTACTAAATTCATAAATTTCATTGGTTCCTTAATGTTTACTATAATCATGAAGCTACAAATTTAGTAAATCAATGCGAGTGAATTACCAGCTTCATAAGTTGCAGTCTCAATGATAGTCAACACACCAGATTGTGTCTAACAAATCGGACACTAATAAATGGTAACCAAAGAAATGTGACTAACCCTACCAGGAACGCAAGGCGAACATGCTTTTCAATATTATGCCCACAACGTTGTTGAATGGTCTTTAAACTTGTATTTCCACTCACTTGGTACACCACTGGCTCCATTACCGTTACCTCCACTGCTCCACATTCTCAAAACTTTCACCACCTTCTATATCACTAACTCTTGTATCACTGCCATGATTCAATCCCACCTCCTTCCCCAAACATCGACCACCACCACTACCACAACAGACACCAAAACCAGTGATGTGACATCCACCGCCAATAAACATCGTCGCCTGAAATGGTAATAACATGGAATAATTTGCATGTTTCAGAAATAAATCTCAATTGAAAATCGAAAAAAACAAGGAAATTAAGTCGAATCAACACCAAAAATCAAATTTAGCGTGGAGTTCAATCAGATCTGATAAAATTAGGCCACTACTTACCATGATAGTAAGAGAAATAACTTATCTTTTAATTCGATTATGATGATTGTATATTCAGATCCTCTTATTGGTGACGATTTTAATCGTCTCTTCCCAATAGATACATACAAGTCTTTACGAACAAATCGAAATAAAATCTAATATTTTTTATGCGAAACAGATCAAAGTTCTAAGGTTTTCGATTGGTTTCTGAATCTGCTGCTAATCGTGGAGGACATGATGGTGGCGGCGAAAGGAATACGGGGAAATGCTGCCGTTAAATCGATCTAAATCAGGTGGTGATGCTGCTTGTGATGGATTTGCTGGAAGCATAAGAGGTGCTGCCGGAACTGATGACGAGATCAGTGGAGGTGGTGGCGACTCTGAAGATGTACTGGCGGAGATGACGATAAAGAAGATGAGTTTCGGTTTTTAGTAATGAAGAAGAAGAAGTATCGAATACATTAGGGGTATTAAAGGAAATATCTTCTAATTGAATTTCCTTGTTTTTAGATTAGGGGTATTAATATAGTGAACAAGGGTATTTTTGAAGCCCATGAGAAGGAGGGGCATTTATATAATTCCCACAAGTTTAGGTGCAAACGGCTGGAATTCGTTAAATGGATAACAACAATCGAATCTGGGGTTTGTCATGGGCTTTGTTCTCTCGAACTATTGATGGTAGTGCTGAAGTTTAGGAACATCTCTCGGTACTCGATTGGGAAAGAACGGCAGGAAACTCTTCTAAACAGTGGGTATTCTTTCGTACATATACAACAGGGTTTTTGACAGTAAACAATGGTCTTTGGGGAGCTTGGACGTGATTGAGATGATTTGTATGAGCTGTATAGAGAGCTTGGATAGAGAGAATATCTCTAGTTGCCTACTGCAGCAATATCAGCTTGAGGGTGCTAATGTATTCAAAGGCGGGAGTGTTCCAATGGCGTAAATAAAATTTAAGGAGTTGTTGTTCGAGTTGGATAAATTTGGAAGTAACTGGTTGAGCCTGTGCAACCAGGGATGACGAGATTTCGAATGAAGATTGGAGATAGAAAAATATGTAAGAAATACCGATAGATCCTACAAATAATATATTGGAGGAAGTCTAGTCCAGTTGACCTAGTCAACTGTCTATTTGGTCCTTTTTGGAAATATATATTATAGTTTGGGTCTAGAAATAATGATTTGGTCCTAGGGTGACGTCATGGATGATGTAATTGTCATCTTGTAGTAGCAGAAATACCCTTTTGGGTCCATATATACACAAAATAAAAGAGAAGAAAATATCTTATTTCCATATTCACTCTCTCTCTCTTCTTTATTTTCAGACTTACATTCTCTCTCTTCTTTTTTCCAGATCTAGTTTTTTCTTCTCCCCATTTTTTTTTCTCTGCTCATGATGAAGAAGTTGAGGATGATGATAAACGATGATGTTTTTGGGCTCTTTTTTCTTTGCTAATGTTGTTGTTGATGATGATGATGATGAAGACGATAAAGAAGATGATGATGAAGTTTTTGCGTTTTTTTTATTTATTTGTTGATTTTCTCCTGCTGTTGAATATGAGGAAGATGATAAATACGATGAAGATGATGCAAAAGACGATGATGATGATTTAGTTTTTGAAGAAGATGTAGTTTTTGTGTTTCTTTTTTCGTCTCTACTCTTTGATGTTGTTGTTGAAGATGATGAACATGATGAATACAATATTGTTGTTGTTTTGAAGACTATGATGTTTGTTGCTGCTATTGAAGACGACAAAAGAGTTTTTATCAGGAGTTCATTTATGGAATGAACTCTGTTTTTTTAGCTTTTTATATGGAGTTCATTTCTCGAATGAACTCTGTTTTTTTTAGCTTTTTATATGGAGTTCATTTATTGAATGAACTCTGTTTTTTTAGCTTTTTATATGGAGTTCATTTCTGGAATAAACTCTGTCTTTTTAGGTGATTTCTGAAAAAATAAGTAAAAATTAACAGGAGTTCATTTTGAAGAATGAACTCCTACAAAAAAAAAAAACACGGAAGGGTACTTTTGTCCATTTAATATTTTTAAATAATTATGGACCAAACAACAAACGCGTTTTCCCAAAGGACTAAACAGACATGGGACCACCTAAAAAGGGGCCAAACGATATTTTTCCCGACAGATATATGTGTTGGCTAGAGCAACTGGTGGAGCACCGTGGAAGTGATGATTAGACGTACAACAGTTAGCAGCCAGATTTTGGTAATGGTCAGGATTGGAATTGCATCTTGTGGTTAGTTGGGAAAGATCTTGGATTTGGGAAATGAGGTCTTGGATTGGGCCTTGGCAACTCGCTAGGTCAGGTCTTAATGACACTGAAAAAGCGGGGGTCTAACAACCACACCCAATATTTCGATTAGCAATCTGTATGGATAGCTCCGAGTTACTTTCTAGAGAATCAACTAGACAGTCAGACTCAATCAATATAAAATATCTTCAAGGAGTTTATTATCTCTATCTCTCAATTTGATATTTACTCAAGCAAATACAATAAGCGAGTCTTTATTAAAGAGAGATAACTTGGATGGTACCAAAGACCAATATCCAAGTGTCAATCAATTTAAATCAACAATCAAAAAGGTCGGATATTCTAATTGATTGAACAACGCACAACCTGTATTATTTCAATTATATAACGAAATATAATGCGGAAAAGAAATAACACAGATACCAAAAAAATTTTAACGAGGAAACCGCAAATGCAGAAAACCCCAGGACCTAGTCCAGATTAAACATACACTATATTAATCCACTACAGACACTAGCCTACTCCAAGATAACTTTGGTATGGACTGTAGTTGAACCCCAACCAATCTCACACTGATCCAAGGTACAGTTATGCTCTTACGCCTATGATCCCAGCAGGATACTGCGCACTTGATTCCCTTAGCTGATCTCATTCACAACTAATAGTTGCTACGACCCAAAGTCGAAGACTTTAATAAACAAATCTGTCTCACACAGAAAAGTATACAAGGATAGATAAATCCATCTCCCACGAATAAACCTATGAGTTTTGTTCCGTCTTTTTATAAATCAAGGTGAACATGAACCAATTGATAAAACCAGGCTTATATCCCGAAGAACAGCTTAGCTTTATCAATCACCTCGCAATAAACTTAATCGACGTAGCGAAGAAGATTATTGAGGAATCACAAATGATGAGACGAAGTGTTTGTGACTACTTTTATATCTTGCCTATCGAAGATAGAAATCTCAAGCCAATTATTACAATTGTACTCGTACGATAGAAGATGCAAGATCAGATCACACAACTACGATAAAAGTAGTATCGGTCTGGCTTCACAATCCCAATGAAGTCTTTAAGCCGTCAACATGGTTTTAGAAGAAAAAAACCAAAGGTTAAAGGATAATCGACTCTAACTTAGAAAACTAGTGTCACACAGAATGTGTGTGGATTAGGTTTCCTAGTTGCTAGAGTTCTCCCTTATATAGTCTTTCAAATCAGGGTTTGCAATCAATGTTAGCTTAGTAACAAAGCATTCAATATTTACCCTTAGATGAAAACCTGATTAGATACAAGCTAATATTTATCAACCGTTTGATCAAAAACATAACTTATTATACATACATGTACTGCACGTTTGTAGGCTTGTGAAAACCGTACCCAAACTTGTACATTAGTTGGTTCAACACTAGTTAACCAAATGGTTAGACGAATAATAACTTTCATATCAACCATATTCTTCTTCACCATAACTAGTCCAAATGACTCAAATGAACTAGTCAGGGAGTTGTTCAATTGCTTAGATCTTTATGTACTACACAAGACAAAATTGAAGCAAAAATGATGTGATTCACTCGAATCGATTCATGAACTATAAAGCCACAGTTTGCAATAACATTCCTTAGTTTATTAAGATAAGTTCAAAACATCGTTTTTAGACATAACCTACTCAAGTTCGCGGAATGGGTTCGCGTACTTAAGTTCCCGGATGGAGTTCACAAACTCCAGCAAAAATTCTCGGTCGAGAACTTCCGCCAGTTCGCGGACTGAGTTCGCTGACTGAAGCTCACGCACTTCTCAGGTTTCACTTGATCAACAAAGTTCGCAAACTTCGGTTCAAACACTAAGGACTTATACATATATGTGATGCCACAACAATGTTTATATCCTCCAATGGTTATATTGTCTAAACTCTCATTTTAATCATTGAAACATTCTCAGAGGGCGTTATATAGTTGTTATTCACAAACTATTTTTCGTCAGAGCAATTTCCAAAATGATTGAAACATAACATGCCTTTCGTTACTAGGTAAAGATGAACTTGGATAAAGCGAAATCTTTACCAACACATATTTCGAGAAATCGATAAGCGAGATATACTCAGCTCGGAATATCATATGTGTATATTCTTAGTCTATATAGTAATACGACTTTTCTCTCAAGATAGGAGATAAAATATATATACTTTTGAGTGATAGATAAGTTCAAGTCTCCACATACCTTTTAGTCGACGAAGATCCACTAGTTCCTTGAGTAGTCCTTTGTCTTGTATGATGATCGCCATGGAGTTCTTGAGCTCAACTACACTTTTTATCCTAGTCCGAGACCTTAGATATAGTAGACTATAAATCAAAGACTTTATAGTTTTGATCACTAATATTGACAAACATGCTTGAGATAGAAACGCATGCGAGTTCGACTGAGAGATGCTCTAACAGACACTCCTTCACAACACCTATATATTTAAAGCAAGAAGAGCATAAAGGGAGGCCGGCTACTGGAGCCGCAACTGGGACGAAAAGAACAGAGAATTTTTTTGGAGAAGAGAAGCACGGTACAAAGCTGTGAACTGGAGCTAGCGTTTGATACTTTTGATTTCATTTTCTCTTTTGATTTAGCTAGAGTTTTTGAGATATTTTTATAGCTTTTGAGAAAGTTATGTCTAGCTAATTCATGTTAGGGTTTAGGTGGAAACCAATTTGATTTTTTAAACTCTACATTTATATGCTTAATAATGGTT
The DNA here is from genome assembly GCA_023529315.1 of Papaver bracteatum. Classification (NCBI taxonomy): domain Eukaryota; kingdom Viridiplantae; phylum Streptophyta; class Magnoliopsida; order Ranunculales; family Papaveraceae; genus Papaver; species Papaver bracteatum. The sequence continues at coordinate 1,839,924 of JAJJWX010001253.1, forward strand.
TGAATGACTAGTAATTTCTCTTCATAAAAGCTTGGTATCTAATTGTTTATGTGATTCTATTGATTGTTTATGCTTTTCAATTGATATTTCGTACTTTGGTTAAATCCCTTGACGTGATATGCTTTAGGATTGATAAGTAATGCTTTAGAATCACTACCTACGAAGCAAAGGAAGTTACAGCAGAGAAACAATATTTAAAAATGCATGAAATATATTTTAGAGATTAGTAGAGTTTTCATAATTCAAATTAGTGGAAACTGAAAACCCTAATAGCGTATTCTCTTTTTGTTTATTGTTACAATTGTTTATTATTTCCTTTTTTTTTTTTTTAACTTCTGAAAATCGTTAAACATCATCTTGTCGATTAGTTACTATTGATATTAGTTAGTAGTAGTATTTCACACTCCTCGTGGGAACGACCTGTACTTTCCATTGTTTTACTAGTTAGACACTGTGCACTTGTAGTATATTATTGTAGGTTTCCCAACCTACCATTGAAGACGATCAAAGAGGCGCCAACATGATCTCTGGAGGCTCATCTCCATCCCCAGCTGATCGAATTACATGCGGCGATCCAGAAGCATGTCGAACCGCTTGCCCAAAGTAGAGCGATCGCACGCTTATAAAACCCTAAATTGAATAAGCGCCATTGCGCAACTGCCTGATAGACACATTTATGTGTCTAATATGTCTCAATTGTATGTATTGTTAGTACTCGATTTTTGTATTTATTTTGTTATTTTATGTCTTTGTAGGTATTTATAGAGAAATAAGCTCTTGCAGCGAAATTGGCACGAAAAGTGGTGTTTTACACCCCAGGATAAAGTACTAAAGGCACCCCAGAAGATTACTAAAGGCACCACATGGGAATGTGTTATTCGGACTCCAGCAACGGATAAGGGGCGACCACTGGATAAGGGGTGACTTTCTTCACAAATTCAAAAAAAATATTTTGGCGGGAAAATATTTGCTCTTCACTGGCAGATTTTCTCGATTGCATTTGGACGTGATTTTGTGCGATTCAATCGCTAAAACTTTTTGGAAATATGTAATATATCATAACAGAGATGGTATGGGTGATTTTTTCGACTGAATTTGGCTGGATAATCACGTGGAAGAAATCAGGGCAACACGGGTTTGAAAATGATATTCACGGATTTTCAGCAAGTTTGATGTGTGCTGCTCGTGTTTGGATGACACTTAGTCATTGAAGATGCGTGTAGAATCTAAATAAGGGATTATCAGAAGCTGTTTACGCGTGGAGAATCATTTCAGGGAAGAAAATATTCCTAAAATATTTTCTTTTAACACCGAGTAATGGAGGATCATGGAGAGTTAATGAGTGTGATTTCTTGTCGGTTTTGGGTATAAATAGGTTCCCTGGGTGTCCTATAAGGTATGGAGAGAGTTTGGGGTCGAGAGAAGGTCCAGAGAAGCAGAAATCAAGAGTTGATGAAAATCTGTTTCTGCTGCTGCTGATGATGATGAAGAACAACAAGAACATGAAGAACAGACCAGCAGGAACAGTCGTTTATCAACAGTGAAAAGGACTCACAGATCTCGGTCGTAGGTGTAGGTCGTAGTAGCACAATGACAACAGCACTTCAGATGTGTCGTTGTTACAGACGCCTTCTGTGGGTCGCAGAGTTCAGTTTTATACCATTTTCTTGTCTTTCTCTTCATTGTAAAACACTTTTGAGCATCAATGAAATATTTTGAGAGATTTTCCAACATGAATAGCTAAACCCCAATACTGGGTCGACGGAAGAAGCAACTTTTTATGATTGTGGTAAATGAATTAATTCTTATTATGACTTTTTGCATAGATTTAACTGCTTTATGATTTCTATTAATTATTTGTTATTTTGTCTGATGTCGCATGCTTGGTTTTAATTAATTTTGATGCGTCATGCTTATGACTTACAGATAATGTTTTATGAAATCTATTTTGGCAAAGAATTAGAGTCACAATTTCTTTTGTTTGAGCTATATTGTATAGAGATAATGACTGAACCACAAGAATATGAAAAGTAGTGAAATCCTGTGTCCTAGTATCTCTTCATCACGTGACAATTTTTTTTGTATATATATTTTTCTATTATTTTAGTTTATTAAATTCTAAAAAAATCTTCCTTCACAAGTCTCAAGAACCTTACTATTACAACATCATTGATAAATACCATCAATTTTTGGCGTCGTCGACACGGAGCTTGTCTTTAGGCTAGATTTTTTAGATTTTTATTTGTTTTTATTTTATTTGTTCTTCTTTACGTTTTTGTTTTTGTCTTTTTACTACCGATTTTGGAATTTGGAGCGAATTTTTTTTTTGCCAAAGCCTTTGGTGAATACTTAAGGATTTGGAGTTAAAGACAAAGTAAAAGGTGAAACGAAAGAAGAAGATTTTTTTTTATAAAAAGAGAAAAAAAAAGAGAGAGTTTCTATTTTATTTATTTTTTATTTTTGTAATTTTCTTTTTCTTTTGCACTTTACTTTTTGGACTTTGGACTTGGACATTTGGACATTATTTTATTTTTTAAACCCTACGGAAGGGTAGTTTTAAATATAAACTGCACAGGGAAGGACGGTGATTACGATATCACCTAGGCCCCTCGGGTTCGTACATGACATAGGAGTCGTGGCCCGAGTCGACTTCAACGGTTCATCCCCCGTCTGGAACGGGAGGTAAGAATTCTAAACACCCGCGAATCCCCTGTCAACGGGTTTACTGGATGATTTCGTTTGCATATATGTTGAGGTTTTGAAAACGGATGTTTTTAAATTCCTAGTAAAGGGCAAGGACTGGCCATACAAGATAAGGGTTCGGATTTCATCACCGTTCTCTTCTTGCCTGCCTTAGGAAAACGATACCAAACGTTAACCTAATCTTAAAATTTGGAATAGAACGAGACTGATAGGGTAATGAGCTTAATAGGAAAGTCGTTCGAAAAATATTGGTTACTCTTTTGAGCATGCTTTGAAGTTCATGAGGGTTTCTGAGAGTTGAATGCGTGACTGCGCCGCCTTGTAATGCTGTGAGGCCTTGGGTATCAAAGCTCCAGCAGCTTCCCTCGCCTCTATTCAACTTACTTAAATTCGGATTGATTCCAGAGGGGTTTGCTCAGACTGTAACGAATTCCTTTTCGAAGGATTAGAAGCTGGTCTAGTAACAATCTAAGTGGAGCCATCATGCTTTTTGTTTGCTAGAAATCAATAGGTTTGTTGTGGTCGAGTCAGCATTGTTTGTGTAGAATTCCCTTGCAGTTAGGATGTCTAACTGGTATTACAATAGCCAATACAATGATTATCTGTCTAATTTTCAAAATGGACATTTCAACTTTGACCAGAGTATGAATAGTAGTTGGGAGCATCCACCTTTTCAAGGTTATGGTTCGTACCATGATGAGCCCAATTACTATTCGCATACTCACCAGTCATATGAGCAAACAATCCTTCTATTTCTCTAGAAGAGGCTTTAAAGAGTCATTCCTTATTTGTGAAGGAAACCTTAAATATTCCAGATGAGTCCCCAGAGCAGTCAACTAGAATATCTTTAGAAGAAACTCTTAAGCAATTTACTGAAAGTACAGATAGGATTGTTGAAAAACTTGCTCGAAATAATCTTAATTTCCAATACAATGTCTCCAATAATACCCTTGAAAATGAAGATAGTTATTTGCATAATCAAGATGACGAGGTTAGAATTGGTAACACTACTTTAGATGAGGTTCGATAATTTTCATGTTATTATAATGATGATCATGATGTGGAGTCTGGAGTTTTTAGGCATAGTGATCAGGAATTTGTTACGCCATTTTAGCTTTATAATGATATTAATATTTCTGGTTTAAATCCAAATAATTTTAATAATTATTCACCTATTCAAGAGGACGAGGATTTGACTAGAGATACCCCCGTTTTAGACGATATGGTATTTCCTGTTTACGAAGCCGATGATAGTTTTGAGGAACGAGTTTATTCTGAGAATATTGTTTTAGAGTCTAGCGATTTAGAAACATTAGACTTAGAAAAAGAATATGAACTCGTAGAGATTTTAAATATGAGTGAGGATGCATCACCTGAGTATAACCTACAAGAAGCAATTGACCATTTTCAGGATTCTGATGATCTAGAAATTAGGGAAATTGTAGCTAGTCTATCTAGAGACACCCAAAATTCTAAGTTTGGGGGTGATTATCATTCTCCTTGTGCCCTAACTTTAGATCTTACAGAGATCCCTGATGAGTGCCAAATAATGCATATTTCTACACCTTTTTATTGGAATTTAACTCATCTTTTGCGCTTTAAAATCAGATATTATCCCAAATTCTGTATTTTCTCTGTTTTCAAGAATAAATATTTGTATTAATTAACTTTATGTTTTTAGGTACCAAATAAAGCTTGGATGAATTGAGGACGAGAAGGCATAGACAATGGCGAAAGAACGGAGTCATTCAGAGTTCATACGAAGAAGTTATGGGGAAAAGGGGCAAAATGGTCATTTTATAATGGAGAATACTATTGGCACCTTTACTGTTCGTTAAGGGACACGCTCATGTTAAGGGGCATTCAAGTTTAAGGGAACTGCTAAAGGCAGTCCAGTCTTTTACTTAATGGGGCTGCCAACAAATTCAAATATTGTTAAAGGCACCCGCGATTTAGATCGGGGCACCCATCTTCTTCTTCACGAGAAAAGAAACATTGGCGGGAAAACAAAAATTAGAATTTCTATTCCTGCATGTTTTCTGGCAGAGAATTTGGACGTGAATTTTAGAGATTTAATGTCCGGATTTGATTGCTATCACCCTGTTTTGATTAAACAGGGATGGTAATAAGTTCTGTTTCGACAAACAAGAGCTTGAGCCATTGGCAGTGATGACAAGCTTCGAGAAAATGATACAGTTCAAGGTGAAGAACTCAAAAGTGTTGCTGCCATTATACATGGAGCTTGGAGCTCGACGATGATGTGGAAAGCTAAAGTGAAAGCACGGGTTGTCAACCTGTTGACGAACATATATTGTGAGATTAGCAGTATGCATGGAGTTGGTTGACGATGGAGTTCTGGACAGCGAGGAGAACACATAATGGTTTGCTGTTGACAGTTCTCGACGCTGGAGTGATGATGGTCATGACATGTGAGCACGAGTTGTCGGGACTGAGCTGGTGAAACACGTGAAGGAGATGATGGCAGTAACGCCAAGAGCATTGCATGCTGTTGAAGACCGAGCAGTGACAGTGATGATGACGTTGGAGACAGCATGGTTTTTCGTAAGAGAATAAAGAAATAAAAAGAAAAGAGAACGAAGAAGGTGAGGGTTGGCTTGCTGTTCGCTGGGAAGACTTGAAGTATGAGTCATGCACGAGTTGTCGGGAGCTGATGGCAGAGAACGTGAAGATATAAGCACGGGTTGTCGAGCTGTTGGCAAGCACGTGAAAAGCAGCGACGAGATGGCTGGTAAATGATGTTGGAGCTCAAGTATGCAGTGTTGATCATATCGTTGTGGTTCGATGAATATGGAGTATAGTTGCTACCTGATCATGGTTCGGTGGTTTTACTGTGATGAGCTTAATGAGGACGAGATAGTTGCAGCCGAGGATATCCATGGCCGGAGACAGCGAGGAGAACACGGCTGATGGCTTGCTATGGATGGCTGAGAAATCGAGAACATGAAAACGTGAGAATGCTTGCTGTTTCTCGGGTGAAGCACGTGAAAACTAAAAGAAAGTGAGAACTTTCTTCACTTAAGATGAATAAACAAGTCGAGCATGGGAATAAATCAAAAGAAAATAATTAAGTAAAAGGAAGAAAGAGTTGTTGCATGTTGCACATGAAATGGTCGGGTAAATATGGGATGTTGTAAAGAAAAGAGAATGAATGAAAAGAAAATAAAGATGCGCATGGGAGCACCACATGCTGCGCGTGGGAGGAAAACACCATGCACACAGTGATGAAATGGTCGGGTATTCTACCCTATAAATAGCATTCGAACTCTTCTCCCAAAGGAGAGAGCAGCTAGGGGTTCTCTCTACACCATAACACACACCATATTTTCTATCAGTACAATTCCATTTCCATTTTCAGTATGTTCTAAAACTCTTTGCTAGAGTTTAGATGAAGCTCTAGCCTACTGATATGTCATTCATACTTTGTGAGTTGTTCTTGAATGTTTGAAATTGTTTAAGATATAATTTAATCCAAGTTTGTCAATATTTTGCTCTCACAATGTATGCCATGTATCCATTGTAGTTAGAATATCACTATGTTGATTATCTTTTGCAACTCATGCTTAAAAATATTATTGATCCTTAGATTAGTTGTCTTTGTAACTAGACAGTTAATGCTTTGGAGAAATATTTTAGTTGTGATTAATTTATCCATTGGAGAAACACCTTAGATACAAGGTAAACTTGAATCTGCTATAAGGACAAGAATAACATCATAAATTAAATGCATATTGTAGGTTAGTAGTGGATTTGAAATCTCTAGTATCCTCATTCTCAGTGTTTACACCCTGTGTTATTTTCTTCTATTTACTTTTATTATTTCAGTCACTTAAAAATCGTTTCGTCGTACCGACAAAACAAACTCTTTTGGTTACTTTTATTTAAATCAGTTTAGAAAGAGCAAAAACTTCAACTTACACTCACCAAGTCTCTGTGGTTCGACTTGTATTTTCCCTGCCTGCAATAGACACTGTGCACTTGCAGTATACATAGTAGTAGGTGTCTTTCCGAGCCTACCAATCCCTCACTTGGGACTTGATATATATGCCTCAACTATTGTGCCAGTTACCTTCATGCTAGCTGTCCCGAACCTAATAATGTCCAGGAAGAAGTTCAGTTGTTAGAAACCCATCCTCTGGTTGATGTGGTTAACCCAGGCTATGATACCACGATTGACTTTGTTTTCTCACCAAAAACCTTCCTTCCAATTGTGGGAACTTATGATTTTTAGATGTGTCTGTTATTAAGTTATGAGACTAAAACTAATTACTTTAGAAAATTAGGGTCGACACATTTTCTTAAGAATGACCACCACTGTGGTCAGATGTGTGAGTCAAATATGATTGACTTAGAGGATCCTCAGTTATTTAGGTTATTATTGTGCGCTTCTAAGATCATATTTGAGTTTTTCCAGACTCTAGGACCTAATGATTCAGATCCCACCTATGAAGAAACGCAACCAATGAAAATTTTCTATTTAGACCCTTTCATAGAACCTGAACCTGAACCACAATTAGATATAAATTTCTTAATCAGGAAACTAAGTAAGTGCTTGCTAGTCTTGTTCATTTTCTTGGTTCATTGCAGTTTCCTTTGGTCATCTCTATTTAGTTTTGAAGACCATGATTATTTGCTGTTACTTTATGGTTCGAGTTGACTAATCTTTCCTAAGTCTGGCTGAAGACCTTAAACTTAGCACTTCTTTGGAGGTAACCCAATCTCATGCAACACGGTAATATCTTTCCTTAACTCTTTTGCTTCCAATGGTAACAGTTTCTCCTTGTTCATGTTTTTAATATCATCTTTAGAACATTGAGGACAATGTTAGATTTAAGTTTGGGGGTATGGGAGAAACTTTTTAGTTGCAATATTAATAAATAAACTCCAGAGTCTAGAAATTTATGCTTATTAAGGTCGGCACTAACCAATCTAAGTGGATGGAAACATTTTGGTTGTAGGAGTTGAGGAACCAATCTGATTAGATGGAAACATCTAGAAGAGTCTATTCATAAAAGCACAGAGCTCAGGTGTTAGAAAAGAAAACATGGTAGTTTCTCCATATCCTCGTGATGGAAACATCGAAAGAATCCTGATCACTTCTTTTATTTTTATTTTTACCATTGTTAGGGTGAAATAGAGTGACTGAGATACAAAAAAATAAAATAAAATTGAGACCAGACCACTAGACCAACTGGAATAAATACAATAAAGTCGACCACTGGTACCCTTGTATATGCCAGCTGAGTTGACCTAGAGTTAGGATTATCGACTACTGGTCCCCTTGTATATGCCAGTGTGTTGATATTAGTTCAGACCAGTATCTTAGTCCATTAGGATAGGTTCAGCCTAGCCAATATCATCCACGTTTTTCTCTTCTTAATCTATTCATGTGATTGGTCGACTCCGGTTTATGATGTCTAGAAACTATCTGAGTAGAGCTTTGTCACTTTATATGAATTTTAGTATGCTTTCGTGTATAGCAATTGGAATTTCGCATCAGGGTACTTCCTCTTGTAGTCAATAAGTATGCCAACCAAGGAGATTCTTTAGTGCCTTCCAAGGTTCTGCGTAGATAGATAGGGTCTGGAGTAAAAGGTTTTGTGGGTACACCTCTGGTAAACCCTCCGGAGACAACACTCCGCCACTGGGGCCACCTAGTGGTTTTAACTGCTTCTTTGCATTTTCTAGATTAGTTTTGCTCGAGGACTAGCAAATAATAAGTTTGGGGGTGTTGATAGACACATTTATGTGTCTAATATGTCTCAATTGTATGTATTGTTAGTACTCGATTTTTGTATTTATTTTGTTATTTTATGTCTTTGTAGGTATTTATAGATATAAGCTCTTGCGGCGAAATTGGCACGAAAAGTGGTGTTTTACACCCTAGGATAAAATACTAAAGGCACCCCAGAAAATTACTAAAGGCACCCCATGGGAATGTGTTATTCGGACTCCAGCAACGGATAAGGGGCGACCACTGGATAAGGGGTGACCTTCTTCACAAATTCAAAAAAAATATTTTGGCGGGAAAATATTTGCTCTTCACTGGCAGATTTTCTCGATTGCATTTGGACGTGATTTTATGCGATTCAATCGCTAAAACTTTTTGGAAAGATGTAATATATCATAATAGAGCTGGTATGGGTGATTTTTTCGACTGAATTTGGCTGGATAATCACGTGGAAGAAATCAGGGCAACACGGGTTTGAAAATGATATTCACGGATTTTCAGCAAGTTTGATGTGTGCTTCTCGTGTTTGGATGACACTTAGTCATTGAAGATGCGTGTAGAATCTAAATAAGGGAGTATCAGAAGCTGTTTACGCGTGGAGAATCATTTCAGGGAAGAAAATATTCGTAAAATATTTTCTTTTAACACCGAGTAATGGAGGATCATGGAGAGTTAATGAGCGTGATTTCTTGTCGGTTTTGGGTATAAATAGGTTCCATGGGTGTCCTAGAAGGTATGGATAGGGTTTTGGGTCGAGAGAAGGTCCAGAGAAGCATAAATCAAGAGTTGATGAAAATCTATTTCTGCTGCTGCTGCTGATGATGAACACCAAGAACATGAAAAACAGACCAGAAGGAACAGTCGTTTATAAACAGTGAAAACGTCTCACAGACCTGCGTCGTAGGTGTAGGTCGTAGTAGCACAACGACAACAGCATTTCAGCTGTGTCGTTGTTACCGACGCCTTCTGTGGGTCGCAGAGTTCAGTTTTATACCATTTTCTTGTCTTTCTCTTCATTGTAAAACACTTTTGAGCATCAATGAAATATTTTGAGAGGTTTTCCAACATGAATAGCTAAACCCCAATACTGGGTCGATGAAAGAAGCAACTTTTCATGATTGTGGTAAATGAATTAATTCTTATTATGACTTTTTGCATAGATTTAACTGCTTTATGATTTCTATTAATTATTTGTTATTTTGTCTGATGTCGCATGCTTGGTTTTAATTACTTTTGATGCGTCATGCTTACGACTTACAAATAATGTTTTATGAAATCTATTTTGGCAAAGAATTAGAGTCACAATTTCTTTTGTTTGAGCTATATTGTATAGAGTTAATGACTGAACCACAAGAATATGAAAAGTAGTGAAATCCTGTGTCCTAGTATCTCTTCATCACGTGACAAATTTTTTTGTATATAGATTTTTCTATTATTTTAGTTTATTAAAGTCTAAAAAAATCTTCCTTCACAAGTCTCAAGAACCTTACTACTACAACATCATTGATAAATACCATCACTGCCGCAAATTGATCACGGCCGTCCATCTTCGCCAGCCTAGTCGTACGACCTAGATCCAATTTCAGGAGTCCAACGAGATGCTTGTACAATAACCAGCAACCCATCTGTGCGTATACCTAATCGGCATGTCTAAATCAATGGCAAACACAACAAATCGTTCAGTCCAATAGTAGGGTGGCCGCACAGCTTCAAACCCTAAAATACAATCAACGATAGCATACAACTGATGCAAATCATATCGTTCATCCAACTTCACTAGCTTGGTCAGACAGTTTAGATCGGATTCTAGATGGCCAACAGGGTGACGCCGTGATTACCGGCCACCCCTCCTCCATATGGAGCGATCGACCAAGTTGTAGCTCACCCATAGGGTTCTCAAACGATTGCCCAAAGGTGGCCGATCATGCTACTTTTTTAAGACGTTCAATTAGCAACTAATTTGAACGTTCTCTAAAACAACAATGTTTCCTGCACATCGATTATTTCTGCACATCGATTATTTTCAGCTGCTTGTTTAAAAGCGATGCTTTATATACATCGATTATAAGCAATGTTTTATAAATATTGATTTCACAAATAATAAAATTATTTGTGTAGATGGTGGATTTTTGACAAAGGGTAAAATTGTAAAACTATACTCCAGATTCGGCAACCGGATGAGTATTGAGGCTCGTGTATCTCATTAAAGCATGAAAGCACATGCCATAAATCTCTGACTGAGAAGGTTATCTCAGAGTACGTGTAGATGTGTAGTCTCACAGCTGAGACCACGTCTCATCTCATGAATACTGAGCAATTTCAGTAATTACTCCGGATCCGGCAATCGGATGAGTATCGAGACTCATGTCTCCTTACATGAAAGCTCATGCCACCTCTAATGGAGAAAGTCTCTCAGAGAAGATGTAGATGTGCAGTCTCCAGCTGAGACCACGACACATCTCACACTATATAGAATCGAAAGATTAGACGGCTCCTAGACAGCATGCCTGCTAGTATAGAGCGATAATGTCTTCGGGGTGCAACCAGGTTTTCCCCGACTATGCAATAGGAATATGATACTCCGGCATGTTCATACTGCTCAACCCTTAGATGATTAATGCTCCTAGACAGGAAGCCTATCTAGTATAGAGTCGTCAATTAATTGTATGAAATTGTCTGAATATCCAGCAATATTCTACGGACCATCGTCTGAATATCCAACAATATTCTACGAGCCATCGTCTGAATATTCAGCAATATTCTGTGATTCTCTGTTATATTTCGTCACTTCAATTCGTGGTTCTTCCTAGCAGAATTCCATGGGTTAGTGATAAATATTCAACGAAAACAGGCATCTGAGCATCGAATAAGCCCTGACAAAAATGGTGCAAGTGTAATTAGCAAATAATGCACAGACCAGCATTTTGAATGCACGAACGAGCATTTCAAAAAATATGAATGAACGAGGGACCTATGCAAAATAGGAAGGAAAAATAATAGTAATAAAATATTAGCAAAAGCGCCAGGGGACTAGGCTCATCAGCCGCCAGTCATGCCGTGACCAATCCCGCGCCTAATTTTCTGTTTTATCATATTTTGTTATTTTTCCCTAATCTCACAAAAATCCTCTCGTTCGAGCAAATTTCATATTTTTCAAAGAAATTATCTAAATCACATGATTTCATCAAAAAATAATAAAATTAGGGAAAGGTGTCATGGGACCGCCAACTGGCCGGTCATGCCTTGGACGTGGTCGGTCCCACACCTCGCGTCCCCATTATTTTATTATTCCTCTCAAATTATGAAAATTCCTTGATTTTATGAATTTTCTCTAAAATCATGAAAATTACCTAATTTCATGTATTTTTATCTAAATCACATGATTTTATCAAAAATAATAAAATTAGGGAAAGGTGTCATGGGACCGCCGGCCGGCCAGTCCCACACCTCGCGTCCCAATTATTTTATTATTTCTCTTAAATTATGAAAATCCCTTGATTTCATGTATTTTCCCTAAAATTACATAATTTCATGTATTTTCTCTAAAATCATAGAAAATATTAAAAAATTAGGAAAAACTTATGGGACTGGGATCTAGCCGGTCGGTCATGCCCTAGTCGGTCCCACATGCCTATTGTTTTATTAGTAATTGGTGTTTTGTTTCATGATTTCATGAAAACTCTCTGATTTCAACAAAATAACTTGATTTTAGCAAATCTCTTTGATTTTATGAAAATTCCCTAAAATCATGAAAATTATATAAAATGGGGAAGAGTGTCTTGGGACCCGCGCCCATGGCCGGTCGGCCTTGCCTTAGCCTTTGCCAGTCCCACACTCCCATTCCTTATTTTATTTTATTTTATCTCTCATCTTATTGAAGTTCCCTAATTTCATCAAAACTCTCCAGTTTCATGGAATTTCCCTCAAATCATAGAAAATACATAAAATTACATGAAACTGGGAAAGATGTGTGCAGTTGTAGGAAATCCCACACTACACCCTTGATATGATCTTGTTGTATTCAACTCACAATTGAAGATTAAAAACGACACTTTATTATTTTGTTCTCAGAAATGTTTACAGAAATGGAAGAATTCAAAATTACAACTATTCTCTTGGAGTTTCTCTCTCCTCAAGACTTTCTTAACTCTCAAAAATACATCATCCTCTTCTGGACATATTGGGTCTATATTTATAGGGTAGTTACATAGTGGATGACAACTAAGTTTTCCTCTTATTTCGGATTTGTTCTGCGATTGTACCGCGATAGTTACAATGTTCATTCTCGCAAGCTTTGTAACCATCGCGGGACAAACATGCTCTTCTCATGTTTTCTTCAATCATCAGTTATTACGTCACTCTTTTGACGGCTTTTGTGACACTCGCGAAGTGTAGTTGAAGATCTTGCGGTGATGCTCGCTGGGAAGTGTTGTTAATCTCGCAGAGAAGTATTGTGGCGATATTCCGGTCCTACATATTTCCTCTTCTCATGTCTTTTCTGCAAAGAAGAGAAGATCATGAGAACTTTAAAATGCCGCAACTACTTATCTCTTCAGATTTCTCTGTTCTGACACGTTTCTGTATCCTTCGCCAGCTGTTTTCACGTATTCTCTCTTCTAATGATTTTACGACACGTCCTCTCTAACCATTTGCGATCTGACCGTTCATGTCTTTTCTTAGTATTTATTGCATTCATCTTCTTCGAGAAATTTCTTCTTCTATAAATACTTCTTTCATTCTTTTCTTTTCCTCTTTTACTTTCTTCTTCTTTCTCTCCATAATTTCTCTACAAGTTCTTGTTCTTAGTAAATTCTTGCGTCTTATTATCATTTGTGATTCTTTTCTTATTTTACATCCTTCTCTTTCATTCCCATACTTAAAAATGGTTGTCGCTGGTGCTAAAAATTTGGTTGCTTTTGGTGAGATGCAAGAAAAACTCAAAAGAAAAGGTTTTACTTTGTCTACAATTCCAAACCAGAGCCCTAAATCCGAACTTTCTCTCAGATTATTCACTGATTATCAATGCTCTCGCGAGAAAGTTATAGTATCGCTAGGTCAACTTGAAGTTGGTCTTCCCATTCCTCTCTATGATCCGGAACTTCCACTATTATATGAAATAATTTCTGATGAGAGATTCTCGCGAGCGATATATCAATTGGGTGGAGATTGTATTCGATTGATGCTTGAATATGCTTCTCGCGGTGCTGACAAAGGATCTCGCTACCATGAAGCTTCGAAGAATCCTCAATTTAAAGATGTTCCCATTGTCTCTGCAGATTATACTGTAGATAATTTTTTTGAAAATTATAAAATAGTCCCTATGAAGAGGGATATCACTTGCTGGGGTGTTCGCATGAAGAAAGAAAAGATCGCCGATGATAAATCTCTTATGCTAGACATTGATTGGCATACATATACTAATCAAGGCCCTCGGCATTCCAGCGATGACAAGTGGTTCATTTTTCCGTTATATCTTGAGGGTCCTTATATTTCTGGTTCTTGCGCATTACACGCGAATCTTTCAGAATATCAACCTTGGGTTTTCAACTGGCTTGAAAGAACTAAAGAGGTATGTCCTCTCCGATCTTTGGTATAATTATTATTTATTATCTTCACCACGTTTTTATATTTTCGCTAATTACTTCAATCTTTTCCAGATTGACAGGATGAAACTCATCTACCAGGATTTTAGGAAACCCAACACTTTCTTAGCTCTTAAATCTTTCACAGATGAAGTAAGAAATATTGTTTCATTAGCTGTAACAATATATTGTAGCCCCTATTTCTTATCTTTATCTGTGTTCACAGGAAATCGAAGAATTAGAACCAATAAAACCTGCGAGAACCAAAGTGAAGTCCACAGTTGATCGCAAGGGGAAATCTGCTGCTCCTCCTAAAGGGAAACCTATTATTCCTCGCAGTGAAGGATCTGACGATCCTCCCTTAAAGAGAAGAAAAACCTAACTCTCTTCTTCTTCAACTCCTCAATCTATCCCAGAAAATTTAAGTGTGGATTTCGACAAGGACAACGATAATGATAATTTCGGTGTTTATAATAACGTTCCTTCCATAAAGGATTCTTCCTCTTCTGAGTCTACAATGGCTCAACTATCCAAAAAATTTGGCAATAATATATTTGGTATCCCAAATGAGTATGGAGATGAAGTTATTAATGAAATATCCCAGTCCCTCGCCAAAGTCTGCGATGCTCCCATATTAGCTGATAGTGATTCCCTTCGCGGGGTTTCAAGATCGATGACTCCAAGTATTTTTAAATTCACTTGGAAGTCTGGTATGCTTCTATCTGTTCATACTTTTTATGTATCTATTGATATTTTTGCCAGATTTTGACTTATATAGTCCTATCGCAGGTTGGAAGAGCTGCTTTTGCTGTTGCTTCTGATTTAGACAATAGGCGTGAATTTTCTCAACAGAAGAATGTTGTTCTTCGCCAAAAGAATGAAGAACTAAAATCTGAATCTTCTAATCTTCGCGAGAAGAATGAACAAATGGAAGCTGAGCTCGCTAGTCTTCGCGAGAAGAATAAAGAACTTGAGAACAATCTTTCTCATCAATCAGCCAAAGTATCCAATCTTGATACTGTTAACAAACAACTCTTAGGTATGATAACCTTCTTCTTTTCCTTCGTAACTTTATGTTTAAATATTCTTTCTTACTTGATTTATCATTCTCGCAGACATTTATGGTCTCACTGATGAGGCTTTAACCATTCGCTCTTTCCCTGAACCAATAGACAACAATACTCTTCTATAACTTCTTAAAAATTCTTTAAATAACCCTTCCAATGTTAATTCCCTTTCCATAGATGAACTCAGATCTAAGTTTCACCTCTTAGAAATTGACTATAGATCTTCTTTAGATATAACTCATGAATTCAAACAAATTTATCATAATTCCAAAGCTGAGATTAAAACTTTAAAGGCCAAAAATAAAGATCTCTCAAAAGACAAAGACCGTATATCTAGACAAGGAGTTGAAACCTTAGCAAATTTACATAAGACCATTCTTGAAGTTCAAATTGAAAGGGATGGGCTTATCCGTGAGAAGGAAGGTTTTATGAAAAAGAAAACCAAATTCGTTCCCGTCTTCTTATAAATAATGACGTGGAATTTTCTTGGGCTGCGAAAGTTCTTGACAACGCCAGAACTAATTTAGGTGTAAATGTTAGTCTTCATGCTGAACAAGCGGCTTTAATTAAAGACATGATTTCTGAAAGAGAAGGTTATCACTCTTCTGATTTCACTAATTTATTTTCTAGTTGAATCATCCTTATATGTATTAACTTTGTTATCATTTGCTCACAGCATCCGAAAAGAACTATCGTAAAAGATTTGATGAGCTAGAAGAAGAGAAAATCCAACTCGCTAGAAATTTATCTTCTCGCGATGAAAAGTATTCTAGATTGAAGGAAAAATTGAAAATCTCATCTTCGAATTTTAGTAACGCCCTTATCCGTGTTCTTAATGACGTCGTTAAACTATTCTGTGATGATCATGGTATTCCTCATTCTACATATCCCGATCTTGCAAAGGAAATTCTAGCTGATACCCCAAATCTAGTTATCTCTGATAGCGAAGCTGATGAATATAGTGAAGTTGAAGACGACAATAATAGTAGTGATGAATAAAAGTCTGGCAATGAAAAGAAATCTGATGAAGATGAAGTTAATAATGATAACGATGAAGAAGAATCTGGCGATGACAAGTAATTTGATGAAGAGAGTGAAGGATCCAAATAATTCTTTTTCTTCCTTTTATCTTCCTTGTAAATTTTGTACATTTGTTTTCTGCTTCTCGTAATATTGCTGCGAGTTTCTCCAACTTGACGTGCAAATTTCTTTTGTTTTTATCTGTAAGAGTTCGAAAATAATTCCTTTTCTGCAACATAGTCAATAAACACAATTATTATCCTTTAATTATCTATATAAATGTATAATTTAATAATATCTATGCAATTTTATTATATGGTGGATGAATAATAATTTCATCATTCTATGCATTCCCATACTTGCCTTTATTATTCATCTGCAATATGAAAAAATAGAATAGAGATTAGATATTAGTTGTAAATCAAATTAAATTTTCCTCAATATTGGCGATGTGATCGCTAGTAACAATTGCATAAATCCTGCGACAAAATCTTATGCCTCAATATTTCCCAGCGAGCATTACCGCAATAATCTTATGGTCTTATTATGCCTTCCTAATTAAAGGTCTTATTTTGCCACATTTTTTGTTTCTGCGACAAAATCGCAAGACCTCTTTACATTTGCATGTATTGACCCATTGATCTTGTCTTATCAATAATTTTTCAACATCTCTGCGACAATATGATAAGTATAAATTTTTTTGCAAGAATTAAACCTCATGACATTGCCGTCTTGCGATGAAATCGCAGGACGTCTTTACACTTTCATGTAAAAACCCATTGATCTCATCTTAACTTTTCTCTTTTGGCTTGCTGCCTATGTATAATTTTCGTCACGCGACAATATGACAGGCCTAAATATTCTTGCGATCATAAATCCCCATGACATTGCCGTCTTTAGACACTTATCAGCTCCCTAATGGAGGGTGCCGCCCTTATCTTCCCCCTGGTTGCCCCTTCAAGGAGGTCACATCGGCCATACAAGACTAGCTCCTCCCATCCAGATCTGCCAACAACCAGTTGTTTTCGCAGCCTCTTGTCCTTTATGCCTATATGGATTATAGTTACAAGACTGCACCCTAAGTGGGGTTTTCTTCAGGCCAAGTGCATCATAGCTAAGACTTACCAAGAATGGCCAGGGTAGGTTCGTCTGTCCCGGGCACCCTTGGCTCAACCGTGTACCTCAGCTCCTTAGTCATATTATGCACTTCTTATAAGAGATTCTTAGTCGTCCAACCAGGGTATAACCTTATATAGTTGGAATTCCAAGATCTCTCTTCTGGATAGGTTTTCTTTAACCCTAACATCTGCATGACTCAGGTTCCAGCAACGGTATAACCCTATCCCTGAGTCATGTAAAGAGATACCCCGTTATATGACGCACTATTAGGTCTTACATTTTCCTCTTGCGAAATTGTATCTGCGAACTAAGGTGCACGCCATAAAGGTTCGTCCCATTCTATTAATCTATGAGAAATTTTATTCGCGCTCTCGCGAGTATTGTAACTCTGATAAAATTTCATTTCTTTGATCTTCTTGTAAAATTTTGCAATTCTTTCAAACAGAGTACTCTTTTTCAATTGCATTTTCTTCAAACAAATTCTGCGTAAACTTCTTTAAATTTCATCATTTTACCTTTCTACTTACTATTATCTGGTTCTGCTTTTCTGTTACGTTTTGCTTTTTTTTCTTTATTTGCGAGCCGCTCGTCATCATCTTCCTCTCGCTGCTCTATTGTATCAATCATCAATCTTTCACATCTCTGTCGTTGCTTGATTTTGTACTTCCAATTGCTATTCTTCTCAGTTCTTTCCTCACAAGATTTTATATCAATCTCATAACATTTCTTGCTTTCTCCCCAATCTCCCTTAATAACTCCAACACTATTAGGATGAGGAAATTTAACACACTGGTGGAAAGTATATGCTACACCTAATATCTCGTGTAGACAAGGTCGACCAATCATGGAATTATAAGGTGATTCAATGTCCACAACACAGAATAAGATCTTTGAAGATATTTCTTTTAATGGAATCCGCATTGCAATTTCCCCTTTTGGTTTGCTAGCTGTCCCATTAAAGCCATAGATTTTATATGTTGATGGTGTTAGATCTTCGTCTCTTCCACCCATGGTTTTGTAGGTATGATAGAATAAGATGTCGACTGAACTGCCTGTGTCTATTAGAACTCTATTGATTGCCCAAGAGTCTTCAGTTTCATCGTCATTTTCTTCATCTTCTTCTTCTACTTGCTTTGGATCTATTTCTAACCTTACCACCAATGGGTTATCATGCTGCTCCCTAGCCTCTGGTACTTCTTATGCAGTGAAAGATATAGTTTGTTTTTGCTATTCTTCTAACGGCGAGGCTCTCGCGATATTCATTATCTCTCTTCCATCTGTGTCTCTCGCGAAGACTCTGCTCAGAACATTATCATAGAAATCCTCAATAGTTCTGTGTGAATGTACAATGGAATTACAAAATAATTTTTTTGCTTTAGACCCAACTTCTATTACGAATGTTTCTGCTCCTTTTATAGTATTTACCCTGCGAATTTCTGGTGCTGGAGGAAATCGCTGAGATTGTGGATGTCCTACTAAAAAGTGGTTTAGCTTTCCTTGGTCAATCATCCTTAAAATTATTCTCTTTACATTCCTGCAATCATTTATTGTGTGACCATGAAAGTGATGGTAAGGACAAAATTCTTGACTCCGATTATTTGGTTGTGGTTCCTTTCCCATATTACATGGGAATGGTATATTTTCCATCAAAATGATAGCTTCCCAAATTTTTTCTATACTATCATTTAGGGGTGGCATCTTGATTTCTTCCCATACTATCTTCTGATTACCTTGACCCCTAAAGTTATTTTGCCTCTGTCCACCATAGGTTTCTTGCGAATGATCAAGACTTTGGATTTTGTTATTTCCTCCACGATTGTAATAATTATTCTCCCTCTCATACTCTTATTGATCTCGACTGCCCATCGCCACTAATTTCTGTTGATTTTCAATCACCACTTTCTCTTGTTGTGCCTGCGAGGTGCTCGCCACATTGTTAATCATTTTAGGAAGTAAACTTCCATTTTCCGCTACTGAGCTAGTTTTTGCGATTTGATATGATTCCATTTCATTTTTTTTCTCCTCCAAAGCAATGTATTCTTCTTGTAGTTCTCGTAGCTCGGTCATAGTGATTGTATTCTTGATTCTGAAAATTTGTATGTACAGCAGATTGGTCGCGAATATTGCATTGATAAAAGACAAGATAAGATATCTTTCATCTACTCTTCCTGTCATCTCGCTGCACATGGTCTTCCATCTGATGGTTAAATGTTTCAGACTCTCGCCAACCCTCCGCTTTAACCCAAACACATCTTTAATACCTGGCCGCGATGAATTCTTGCTTACATATGCTCCCAGAAATGTAGCTTGTAAATGATCAAAAAACGTTTTAGTATTTTTTGGCAATCCTTCAAACCATTTTAGCGCCTCTCCAGTTAAGCTAGATGAAAAATACTTTCACAATATAGCATCATGATTCTCCCATTGCAGCATACACCTAACATAAGCCTTAACATGTTGTACGACACAGGTAGTTCCATCAAAAATGCTGGTAAATTGCACTTTGGAGGTATTCCTCTTAACTGTACTTCTTGAGTGAATGGAGTTCTAGCAGATTCTTCAATAGCCTCATGAAGTTGCCTTCTACCTCCTTCTCTTCTGTTATTTATTATTCCCCTCATCTCTGCTAATTCTCTTAAAATTTTCTCATTCGCCGTTGAATTTGGTTCCATCGGTCTTTTTAATGCAGCTTCTCTTCTCCTGCGTTCATGTACC
This sequence comes from Papaver bracteatum, assembly GCA_023529315.1. Taxonomy (NCBI): domain Eukaryota; kingdom Viridiplantae; phylum Streptophyta; class Magnoliopsida; order Ranunculales; family Papaveraceae; genus Papaver; species Papaver bracteatum. Next base: position 1,859,879 of record JAJJWX010001253.1, read on the forward strand.
TCTTGTCTTGCGAGATTTTGTGTATCTTCATCTATACCCACATTCCTTCTTCTGCGATCTTCTGCTTCACCTTCTTCTTGCAATCGCAGCTATACTTCTCTGCGAATTTCTTCATTTCTCATCATTTCTCTTCGCTGTCTTTCTATTCTCCTTTGTATTCTATCATACTCTTCCTGAATATTATTATTATAACGATTTTTTGTACGTCTCCTTTCTCGATTTCCATGGTTATTTTGTCGTATTGCCTCTTGGAACTCTTGTTCTTCTACTTCTGCCCTTAATCTTTCTCTCTCGCAAGCTAGTCGTGCTTGTTCAGCATAATTTCTCTCAATTTCTTCCTCAATTATTCTTTGATTTCTATGAATCTCTCGCCCATGTAATATCCTCCTACCTTCTTCTGGATTATCTTCATCATTTTGGTTGTTTCTTCCCTCTTGATTTCTGTTGTTAAGTCTATTATCCAAAGTTTCGCCACGCGGATCATGGCGATCTTCTATTACCTATTCTTCTCTATGACGTTGCTCTTCATTTATATTTTGCATTTCCTCTTGGATATTTCCTCTAGCATTTCTTATTGGGGAATTTCGCCTTAATTCTTCTCTTAATGATCTTGAATTCGATCTAATAGTACTTCTTGATCTTCTATTTTGTAATCTCAAATTCTCCATTCTCAACTCGTGATTTTGTCTTGTTAAATTTGCGCGCTCTTCCGCCTCTAATCTTCTTTCCTCTTGTATTATTTGTCTTGGATCATCTGCTGTTTCATTTTTGCCTTCTCCATGAATTAATCCTTCAACCACTCCTTGATTTATTTCTTCTCTTCTTCCGTCTCTTAATTATTGATCTTCTACATCTTCCATCGAATCTGATCTCCAAGTATGCACACTCACTCTATCATAATCCACATTTCTATTTTGTATCGGTGTTTGTTGATTCGGTTGTGGAATTCGATCTTCTCCTTCAATCCTTGTTCTTATCCTTGAAGATTCTCCTAATTCATTTGTTTCTCCTTCTGCAAGTCTTTTACTCCTCCTTACAATTGTTGGTGGTTCTGATGTATTTGTTCTTCTTCTAGCCATTTCTTCAACTCTAACAATTTCTTCAAACCTTCAGATTGTAATTAGAGGTTTCTTAACTTGATTCTCCCTGTTTTGGGCGCCAACATGTAGTTGCAAGAAATCCCACACTACACCCTTGTTATGATCTTGATGTATTCAACTCACAATTGAAGATTAAAAACGACACTTTATTATTTTGTTCTCAGAAATGTTTACAGAAATGGAAGAATTCAAGATTACAACTATTCTCTTGGAGTTTCTCTCTCCTCAAGACTTTCTTAACTCTCAAAAATACATCATCCTCTTCTGGACATATTGGGTCTATATTTATAGGGTAGTTACATAGTGGATGACAGCTAAGTTTTCCTCTTATTTCGGATTTGTTCTGCGATTGTACTGCGATAGTTACAATGTTCATTCTCGCAAGCTTTGTAACCATCACGGGAAAAACATGCTCTTCTCATGTTTTCTTCAATCGTCAGCTATTACGTCACTCTTTTGACGGCTTTTGTGACACTCGCGAAGTGTATTTTAAGATCTTGCGGTGATGCTCGCTGGGAAGTGTTGTTAATCTCGCAGAGAAGTATTGTAGCGATATTATGGTCCTACAATGTGGGACCGTGCTTGTTAACCGGACGGCCATGCCCTAGTTTTGGCCGGTCCCACACCTTGTAATTCCCTGTTTTATTTATTTTCCCTCATCTCATGTATTTTTCCAGTTTCAGCAAAACCATGGATTTTGCATATTTTCTCCAAAAGTTGCTCAAGCGTGCACCAGAAAATATCAAAATTCTCAAGACTGAAGCGTGGACGTCAAGGTGACACGGGCACATCCCCTTGACCAACCAAGGGTGATCCTGAGGCTTGTAAACTGGTCTCGCATGTTTTAATGATTTTAACCTAATTTGCTCAATTGCTCATATTAGGTTCAAACTCTTTCCAAACAATTGGAAGTTTGCTCAAACGACCATCCACAAGTCCCACACCCACCAAGAGTCGGTCTCATGACCTCTTGGTCGGTCCTTCATATTTCCATAAAACTAGGTTTTATTGTTTGTCGCTCACACGAGCATTATTTCAGTGATTAAATCAGCATTTAATCATTATTTCACCTGGTCCTCAAGAGACTTTGGTATTTTTGCTCATTCGAGCATCTGGGCGTTATATGGTGAACCCGTCATCCCAAGTAGCCGGTCTTATGTTGATTTTCAATAAATCATCATTTCGGAAAAATTAGGGTTTTGAGTCCAGAGCTCTGCAGAAACGTGATTCTGAGCAGATTCAAATACTCTGATAATTTTATGTTGATTCCATAATCAACACTTTATTTATTTTGCTCGACCCAGTAGTAAGTAACTTAAATTAATATTTTATTCGGTCATGCTACCAATAAATTCATCAAACGAGCAATATTTTCTCGAACCGGCAATATTCACTCAAATTAGCAATATTCGCTCAGACTAGCAATATTTGCTCAGATCAAAGATTATTGGTTCAACTATCAATATTCGACAATTCAACAACACAGTTTGCTCGTTTTAGGTTATAATGGTACCTCATCTCAGCGGACATACATTTGATTCATGAGTTTCAGAACATTTGCTAATACATGTTCAACTCAGCACTACATGGACTCATCGTCCCACAAAGTCAGCAACTGACTCCATAATCACGAGATTTCAATCGTGTCACATGGGGGGATATTAACTAGGGTTTTGGTCTGGCGGTGAACGACACGTGTGTTCATCCACGATGAGAATATGATCAAGTCGTGCAATCAGTTGGAAGAGTCAGCAAAGTAGTGGGTGGAAAGTTAACCAAGTCTCCACACGATGAGTAATTGGTTTAACACGATTTCACACTTCCCCACTCTCTGGTTCCAACAACTGTCACACTTCATGGGATCATGGTGTTTTCAACTCCGGAATTATAAAATGTCTTTGAATCCTGATTGAAAGGACAAGAGTTTATCGAACATTCGAACAACATTCGCCTAACCGAGCAATTTCTCATCAAAGTTCATACAGACAATCTTTCGTCTACACGAACTCACAGAAATCACTCTCAATCAGGTAAAACTCAATCATTCATAGCATTTTCATGTTGAAATCACAACACACCTAGAATCTCAGATCACCATTGATCTCACGCATTTCTCAGCTTCACTCATACAGACCAACCCATCCTCTCTTGTGACCGAATTGAATCTGGAACGACCATTATTCTTGGTTTAGGCCGGAGTCCCACAGATTGATCTCTCAAACTTAAAGAACACCCTTCTTGCAGTGTATCTGTGTGAGGTTCAATATTTCACTCGGTTCAGGGAGTCTCCACACGGTCGACTCTTCAATTCCGTAAAAACGAACAAATCTTTTTTCCCCATCTACAATTTGACCTAAAAGCACTATATGCTACTTTTAGCGGCGAGTCTCCCGACTTGACCCATTTACTTGAGACATCAAACATGTCAGAAACTGGGGGATGCTCACTGGGGTATTGGTCTGGCGGTTTACAGTGTGCGGCGTGCAAAGCGCCCATTACAAGAAAGTGTCAGGAAAGGACGGACGGTTAACAATAATGAGAGTAGTGAGTGAAAGTGTGACTAGTTTTACCTCTTAATGGAAACATGGTGATCACCACTTTTACATAACCCCACTTCTCCACTGCTTAATCACCTCCACATCCTATGAGATCAGGGTGTGGTCGAACATGACTTGTATAAATAGGATTTCAACCTATTTTAAAAACAACAAGGGTTATCAACACAGGTATCCAGAAACCATATTCTGATACAAGTCATAAAAAAACCACACCTTCATAATTCAACATTCTGATCTCAAACACCTTCTTCGCTTCCTAAGATCAAACCTTCTCCTTCACTTTGTGACCGAATTGAATATGGAAAGACCATTTATTGGTTTAATCCAGAGTCTTATAGATTGATCTCACGAATCTAAAAGTACTCCCGTGCAGTGCATTTGTTTAGGGTTTGAATTCATTTCTCATCAACACACCCAAATTTACCAAAAACAGAGTTTTTACCCAAAAACAACCACAATCTTTTATTTATATCCTATAAGTCCTCTACCAAAAGTGATTATCTATAGACTGAGTCAAGACAATACAACAAATCGGTTCATACTTCGTGTGATCGTCTATGGATACAAGATCGAGACAATATGATAACAAGATAACTTGTGTGATTGACTATGGATACAAGATCGAGACAATACAACAACGAAATATGATACTTGATAATAAGTTCAGACTTAACCAAGCTCTATAGGATCACTACCAAGTATATATGAAGTTAACATTAAAGTAATTTACTTTAAATTATATAAAAAAATATAATTGCGGAAAAGAAAAATAAACCACACAGCAAGATTTTGTTAACGAGGAAAACTGCGAATGCAGAAAACCCCCGGGGCCTAGTCTAGAATTGAATACTCTCATAATTAAACCGCTATACAAAATCTAAACCAAATTCATATAGTTGATACCAAGCAACTACACCTAGTTCGCTTAGTTTCCTCAGTATCCATGCGCTTCTGACTTCAATGAGTGCACGCACTGGAATAATTCCTTTGGATCTTTTTCCAAACAGTAAAGGAACAACAAAATTTACAGTGCGTGCACTTATTAATGTCGGAAGCGCAGGGATACTGAAGAAACTAAATGAACTAGGTTTAGTTGTTTGGTCTCAACCATACGAAGTTTGGTTTAGATTTTGTATAGCGGCTTAATTCTGAGAGTATTTAACTCTAGACTTGGTCACGGAGTTTTTCTGCATTTGCGGTTTCCTCGTTAACAAAATATTTATGTGTCATTTACTTTTCCTTTCCGCAATTATAATTGTTGTTATTATAATTTAAAGTAAATTACACAAATGTTAACTCCGTATTACTTTATAGTGATCCTATATATTTTGGTTAAGTCCGAACCTATTATCAAGTAATCACACTTTGATTGTTGTATCGACTCGATCTTGTATCCATAGACGTTTACACAAAGTGTGAAGTGGACAAAGTCTTTCGGTAAGAGGACTTATATGTGGATAATTTAAAGAGTGTGGTGTATTTGGGTACCCTCGTCTTTTCAATTGGTATCAAAGCAGCAAACAAGAAAAGATATAATAATATGTATTTGGTGTGATCCAACCTATAAGAATCGAATCTGATGGATGATTTAGTTAACGTAATAGCAGGATTTGACTAATTTAAAGACTCGTGGTGGAAGACAAGAATGAAGTATATAATACTCTTGTAATAACCCGTCCCTCCACCGATACTGTCCCCACTTAGCCACTGCGCTCATCCGGAAGTGTGGGGTTTTCAACGGGCATCGCTGCGGTAATCCAGCAGAAACTTCCCGGATGGTCACCCATCCCTGGATTACTCCCGCCCGAGCACGCTTAACTACAAAATTTTATGCCAACCCTGGAGCCAATTGTGCTGAAAAGGCCTCGGTGTTAGGAAAAGACAAACCATTACTTATATTCCATTCGGCCAGCCACTGCCGAATATCGGGGTATTACAATACCACCACCTTAAATTGGAGCCGTCCTCGGCTCCAGAATATATTTGCAAGCCCAGATCTCCGACGTTCCCTGCCCATCATGAGAAGTACCTGGACCAACCCCGTCGAGCGTACCTTCCCACCCTCGGCAGGTGACCCGTCGTCGGCTCTGATACCATTTGTAATAACCCGTCCCTCCAACGATACTGTCCCCACTTAGCCACTGCGCTCATCCGGCAGTGTGGGGTTTTCAATGGGCATCGCTTCGGTAATCCAGCAGAAACTTCCCGGATGGTCACCCATCCTTGGATTACTCCCGCCTGAGCACGCTTAACTACAGAGTTTTCTGCCAAGCCTGGAGCCAATTGTGCTGAAAAGGCCTCGGTGTTAGGAAAGGACAAACCATTACTTATATTCCCTTCGGCCAACCACTGTTGAATATCGGGGTATTACAACTCTTATTCCTAAATTTGTTAGGAATTGAGATTATGCCTATGTATGTCTTGGTTGACCTACATAATCTCTTGGATATCATAGAATTGTATCTCATGGTATTGATTACTACTAAGGTTAGTAACTATGATACAATACTCTATGTGACATGTTGTATTTTGAAAATGTAGAAGATTCCACCTAAGATTTTTCATTGTCTGAACCATGACTAATCTTTTCGTGAAAAATCTGGGATCTTAAAAATATTTTGGATTACCTGCCGAAATATATATATGTACATTTTCAGATCTGAGACTGTCAATGTATCGCTGATTAGGTTGCGATTTTGGAACCTTTATAGTGTTACAAAGAATGATTTTTCAGTTAATTATTCTATTAACAGTGGATTGCTTCATACAACCCACAACTGTTTTAATGAAGCAAGTGATCTTTTAAAATATTATTGGATTTATGATCCTAAAGATATATTAACAAATATCTTGTTATGTTCAAATTTGTTTTTGTATACTCTACTGGAATATTCTTGAGTGAATTTCAAAAGATATTATTGAGTATTGGTAATAATAGAGTAAAAAAAGAAATTGGACATGAATATAGGATTAATCCATAATATAGATCCAGTCCATGAAAAATCGGTTTTCCAAAAGAAAGACCTAGTTACAAAATCGGATTTGTTTCCCCACAAGTCAAGGTTTTTTATTTTAGAAGATTTTCCTAAAACTAGTTATTTCGTAATTTAATATTTTAACTACTTATAAAAGAAGATTATCTTGTGTTGTTTTTATAAACAGCCTGGGAGAAATTATCCGGAACCGAAACTAGGCTATTTCACATTCCACTGATTTTTGGAAGTATGAGAAAAAGGAAATCAAGAAATAATGAATCTTCTGATAATCGTGTCAAATACGATGATATTGAAAGGATCAGATTCCCTTACAAAATAAAAGATGAACATGAACTCACCTCGTTTGTTGATAAATCATGTTTTGAGAAATATAAAACTCTCAAGATAATAAAGTTTACTGCTGAAAAGAGATTTGAGTCAAAAGTCCAAGATAAGGATTATGTGAAGTTTGTTCAAGATCGAAACTGAGGAAAGCTTTTTGATTTTGAAAAATATCCACCTGATATGGTAAGAATTTTCTATGCTAATATTGACAATGTTGATCATAAAAAACTTACCTTTGTTACACTTGTTGGATGTGGACTTTACTATGTCGATCGTAAGACGATTTTGATTATCATCAAGTACATTTTGGAATGTAATCACCTGATTACCGGAGTTGAAATGGAACATGATACCATTTCAACACGTCTCATTGGAAAAATAATTGACTGGGAAAATGGTAGATTACCAAAAAAAAAAGATATACCTTTTCATCTAAGGGTTATTGGTAAACTTGCTATAGAAACTCTATTTGCAAGTACAAGAGATAAGTCAGTATGGGATAAGGATTTTGTAGAATTTTTCTATTTTCTGTTAAAAGAAGATTCTCAAATTGATATTTGTGGAATCATTGTCAGCCAAATGATCAAGATATCAGATTCTATTTCATCTCCAGGAATCAAGAGATATCTCGGTTTTTCATTTATAATTACCAAAATCTGTGAATTTATCATGGTAGATGACTTTTGTTAGAGCATTGCTTGGTCGAACTCGCATGCGTTTCTATCTCAAGCATGTTTGTCAATGTTAGTGATCAAAACTATAAGTCTTGATTTCTATCCTATTTGTAGATGTCTCAGACTAGGACATAAATAGTGTAGTTAAGCTCAAATCTCTCGACATTCATCTCTTGAAGACGAAGAACTACTAAGGGGAGCTTGTGGAACTTCTTCGACAAAAGGTATGTGGAGACTTGAACTTATCTATCACTTGGAAAGTCTATTTCTACTATCTCCTATATTGAGACATAAGTCGTGTGACGATATAGTTTTCTCTATACACATTTGAGATTTCGATCTGAGTATATCTTGCTTACATATTTCTCGAAATATGTGTTGGTAAGCTTTCGCTTCGACCAAGTTCATCTTATATCATGAAAATAATTGCCGAGTAGCATCTTACATGGTTTGTGTGATACAATCATTTGGTGTAAGACTTGGAAGGTTTCAATAATGATTATTTCAATATCTTGAAAATTGCTTTGATGCTAATAGTGTGTGAAAACGGCTATTGTCATTATAGAAGAATGTTTCAATGATTGAAATAAAGAATTGATGATGTAACCATCTTTGGATATAAGCATATATAGTGTATTCGCACATTAGTGTATAAGTCCATAAACTAGGAGCCAAGAGTATGCATATGTGTGTATACGAAATTAGTGAAGGAGACATGTTACTAGAGGAAGTTCTCGAATCGAGAATTTCTGCTGAGTTTGGTTTTGGCAAAACTCTTAACTAGTCACCCGAAGTATGTGTACCCGTACGCATACTAGCGGAAGTTGTTGAACCGAAAATTTCTGCTGAGTTTGGAAGCTTTACAAACTCAAAACCGGTTGCTTAAGTATGCATACCCGTATGCATACTTAAGCTGGTTACTTTGTTAAGTCGGTTAGTTCAAGGACTTAAACATTCAAATCATATGGAAAGAAATCTTTGCAAACTGTGGCTATAATGTTCATGATTGATTCAAGTGAATCAAACCGATTTGATTTTAATTGTGTTTTCTAAACAATTGAACAACTCTTAACTAGTTTCATTTGAGTCATTTGAACTAGTTATGGTTAAGATTAATAAGGTTGATATGAGAGTAATCATATGTCTAACCTCGGTTAACTATTTGTGAACCAACATGGTGTACACATTTAGGTACAGTTACATAAACCTAAATGAGGGTACATTTCATTTCTATGTAACAAGTTAAGTTCGATCTAATGGTTGAAAGATATTAGCTTGGTTGAATCAGGTTTTTCATCTAACGGTGATTATTGAATGCTTTGTTACCAAGGTAACTTAGACTGCAAACCCTGATTTGAAAAACTATATAAAGGAGAACTCTAACAACTGGGAAAGGTAATCCCCATACCTCCTGTGTGTTACTAGTTGCATAACTAGAGTCGATTCTCCTTCAAACTTAGGTTTCTTCTCGAGACCCCGTATGTTAACGACTTGAAGACTTCATTGGGATTATGAAGCTAGACCCAACTATTATCTTTGTAGTTGCATGATCTGGTCTTACTGTTTCTATCATGTTGAGTGCAATTGAAGTAATTGGCTCGATATTTTATATCTCCGATAGGTAAGATAAAAAAGTAATCACAAACAAACTTCGTCTCATCGTTTGTGATTCCACAATAACTTATTTCGCTAGTTAATTAAGTTTATTGTGAGGTGATTGATAATACTAGGATGTTATTGGGGAATATAAGTCTGGTTCATCAATTGGTTCATGTTCACCTTGATTTATCAAAAGACGGAACAAAAACTCTTGGATATTTCTGTGGGAGACAAATTTATTCAATCCTATAGACTTTCCAGTGTGAAACAAATTTGTCTATCAAGTCTTTGACTTTGGGTCGTAGCAACTCTTAGTTGTAGGTGAGATCAGCTAAGGAAATCAAGTGCATAGTATCCTACTGGGATCAGAGATGTAAGGAGCGCAACTATACCTTGAATTCGTGTGAGATTGATTAGGGTTCAACTACATTCCAGTCCGAAGTTAATTGGTAGTAGCTAGCGTCTGTAGCGGCTTAATACAGTATGGTGTTCAATCTGGACTAGGTCCCGGGATTTTTCTGCATTTGTTGTTTCCGCGTTAACAAAATTCTGGTGTCTGTGTTATTTGAATTCTGCATTGTATTTTGTTATATAATTGAAATATCACAGGTTATGCGTTAAGATCAACCAACTAGAATATCCAACATTTGGTTGTTGATTTACATTGATTGACACTTGAACATTGGTCTTTAGTTCAGTTCAAGTAACTCCTCTTATATTCAATCCTGCTCGCAAATTTCTATTTGTTGATTGCGGATTGAAATAAGAGTTAGAGATATGAAACTCTTTGATATACTTTAATCTAAATTGAGTCTGACTGTCTAGTTGATTCTTTAGAAAGTGTACTGGAGTAAGTCCTCTCAGATTGCTAAACAAATTATTGGGTGTGGTTGTTAGAACCCCGCATTTTCAACTTTGATGACATTTATGCTGTCTCCAAAAAGAATATATGTCAAATGATAGGAGGTTAAACCAGAAATAAAATAGTTGAAAGAAATTCATCGATTTCTAACAACAAATCTCTTCTGGTTCATCTTAAAACACTTGGAAGACAAATTGACTGTTTTCAAAAACAGTTAGCCTTTGCTGCTCGAAAAGATCCAGAAACTCTTAACGGAATTCTAAACATCAAATCATAGTTTTGGAAGGTTGAAGGTAACCAAAAATAAGAAATATAAAAAGGCTGTCAAAATAAGCTTGATGACAAGGAGTGCTTCACCTCTTAAAAATTTGAAGAAAGAAATATTGACAACAGTTTTTGATTTATTTTGATTATTGTATAAGGTCTATTTTTAAATAAAACTATCAATTATATATGAATAAAATTATTATTTTATAATATCTTCTTGTGATAGTTTTCGATTACATAGCCTGTGCTTGAATGTCTATATTATTGCTATGTTTTTTTTTTCCGTTTATGGGATATTTGATTTCAGTTTTCGTAACCTTAATATTCGATCTCATATGATGTGAACCCTTATGGTTTTTGTGACTTTTTGATTTAGCGGGATTAAGTTCTAGCCCATGTTGGTAGGATTTATCAAAGGATCATAAGGTGTTCCGATTGAAACTCATATGTAAAAAGTCACAATATGTTGAATCAATTTTTGTTTACGTGAGTTGTGTTTAGCATAAACATATATGTTTCGGGTTTTCAACTTTTGCTATTGGCATGCATTAGTTAAAACCGATTCAACCTTTCTCTGGTAAAGGTTTCTCTTTGTTGTTGTTCTTTTATTCCTGCGAGAGGATGACAACATACTGGGGGAGATTTCTAACTTGAAATTGCACTTAATGATATATCTTTCTGGGAGAAGAGGATGTAGAATCTGAGGTAACGAATTTGTTAGTTAATCGTTTTCCTGCTTAAGAAAAGCCTGCTTATATTGCATATATTTTGCTTTTGTTTAAAACATTTTCGGTACAATTGATATTTATTCCATTATGTGTGTATGGATGTGTGTGTGTGTGTGTGTGATTCAATTGTTTCCGGGTGAGAAAAAATGTGTCAATTTATTTGGCTTATTGTTTGGTATCTTCTTTATTGGTTGATATCAAGTGTTTTTGCTTAACGAAATTTCGGTGCAATTGTGGTGCTATAATGCCTATGTTTATTTCAATTGCTTCCGGTTAAGAAAATAATTGTGCAAGTCAATTTATTTTGGCTTGTATGTATTGTTTATGGGTTAACAAAATACTGGATCATTTGTTTAGTCCAATTCGATTCCGGATAAGAGAAACTAAGTTAATTCTGATCTTAGTTAGACTTATCAAATTGAAGGATTTGGTTATTCAAGTCTAATCGAATGCCTTGACAAGAAATACTAGTTAATTAACCTAGTACTTGTCTTGTCTAAAGAGAAAGGTCTAAGCTATTGTTTGAATAATTAGAACCTGATGAGAGAAATAAAGTTAATTCTGATCTTTATTTGGTCTTATCGAAATTAGAGATTGTATGTTTACAATTGGTTTAACAAGGGAACTAAGTTTCTTTGTCAATTTTTTAAACTATTAGGGAAAATTTCTTTGGGCAATTGTTTCCTTGATAACATATTAAAACTAAATTACTTGTAGTTTCGGTTTTAATATTGGTTATCTAAAGTGGTATGTGAAACCTTCGTGCTTAACTCTTATAGGCTGTACATGTCTTTTAGATTTGTAAGATCCTTTTGGTTTGACCTTTATTTAATAGAACCTTTGTCATTTTGTGACAAAAAGGGGAGAAATATATGGAGTAAACAAGTGATTTGCAATCACTAAGGAAAGGACAATTGTGGTTTAATGTTATATCTAACGAAAGAGTAAAGCATTGACTAAGGGGGAGAAACATATCATATTTTTGTGTAGTTATCTTGTCTACAAAATGGGAAGAACAAAGATGTTCGTATTGAATATCTACCTATCTTACATTCAGGGGGAGTATTATCTTTGTTATTCAGATGTCAACATCGACATTTTTTAATTGAATATATGCAGGTTATTCTGCTGTTGAAACTTGGAATCAAGCTTATGTATAATGAATTCTTGTAATTTCTTTATCCATATGTATTAAGATTGATAAAGGGGGAGATTGGTTGAACCCACCAAGTATTGGTATGTCAAGTTTGGTTGTTATATTTTAGTGAATCAAAACTCATCTAAGAGTCGTTTGATTATGTACCAGAGATAACTTCATATAGGTTAGACTAAAAAGTCTAGGAATATGAGACGTACAAGTATTACTCGAAGAACCGAAGAACGTGATGAAGTAACGATCTACAACGACGACACCATCCTTCCTCTTGAGGTAAGTAATATTAACTTGAACTGTTTCATTCCTAACGTATCTTTCAAGTCGTGCTATATTGAAAACATAACTACGAAGATGTGAATGAATATTTTACTCTAGTACTGACACATGATCATATGATCATATTATTAAGAAATTAGACTACGAAGTATAACGCTTATCTTTTGAACTTCGTAGATATGACATATACATAATCTTATGAATGTTATTGTGATTATATACATGGGTAAAGGTGAAGATTTCATCATAGGAAACAATGTTTATATTTGTTTGAAGAAAGTACATTCATAAACTTGTTTTATGAATCGAAAGTGAAATCGCTATTGATAGGTGTCATAAACACCTAGATTTATTATCAATTCATTATGCTTTATTTGCTATTTTTCGTGTGAATTATGTATTTTATGTTTATTTTGAGCTTTTACGCGTTTTGGAGTCAGTTGGAGCAAACGAAGAAGGAATCGCCAGTCATTTCACAAAAGCACAAAAGGGTAAAATTGTTATTTCCTAGGCGGGTGCTATCTGGAGCCGGTCATAGGTTAAGAGGATACTACTGAGTGGATTGTATCTATTTTTGGGGTGCAAATAGCCGTCCCAATGTTAAAGACCTCATTTTGGTTGAGAAGGAAAAACTAGGGTTCATTTTCCCCTTTCTTTCTTCTCTCCTCTGTTTCCGTTGTTAGAGATGCTGCTGAGACTCGATGTGGTGAATCTATAAGAAGAATTGGAAAAGGGTTGACGAGATTAAGCCGAGAACAAATGGGGATCGATAGAGGTGATGGAAGAATTGTTGCTGCTGTCGATTGAGGTGACAAATGGAAGAGATTAATGAAGGGTTTTGATGATTTCAAATTGGAGAGATGGCTGATGTGACAAGGGAAATTTGGTTCAGTAAATCACCAATGAAACATGGAAGATCAGAGAAGAAGATGGAACTGGTGATGAATTTTAGTATTTGCTACTGCTGATAGGGCTATTAATCAAAAGCTTGAAGATGAATTAAGAGTCCGTGAAGCAAGAGAAGATATGGGTTTATGCTAAATCTGGATTTGAAATGGAGAAATAAAGAGAGAAAGTAATTCAAGCTTGCTGCAGTATGAGAAATTCAGTGAAGATGGTGGTAGATTGGTGCATCAGCTGAATGATTTGGTAGATGAATGTTAGGTGCAGGTGATGAGAAGACTAAGTGATGAAGGGATACTGGTGTAGTTGTAGTGCAGGGATGAAGTATGAACTGAAATAAAGCTGCAGTTGGAGATGCAACCGAGTCTGATATGGAATTACAAGTTAAGGTGTTGATTGCAATGGGCTAGTTGGTTGAGAAGTTACAGAATGTGATGCACAAGGAATGGACCTGGTGGTTCTAAGGCTATCTATGACTGAACTGCAGGTAAGAGCAATGCAGGTTCAGGTGAGACAAGAAACATATGCACACTGGTTTTGTGGAGATCAAGCAATGGTTGAAATTCATGGGTTTGTAGGCTTGAATTAGGATGAATGCAATTGCACTGCAATAAAGTCTTGAATTTGTGTTGGTCTAGGCTTGTGTGGGTAAATCTGAGCTGCTGCTGTTGATAGGAGATGGCTGTTGAATAGAGGCTTGAGTATGATGTGCAGTGAGGAACTGAACCGAAATGATGCCTGATGGTGGAAGTTTGAGCTGGAGATGTCAGAATTGGTTGCAGCTACAGTTGCAGAGAGAAGAGGATAATGGAACCATAGGAGATGATTGCTGCTGTTTTGCTGAGATAGGAGACAGACTGGGAATTTGGTTTGGTGGCATTGATTGCAATGGAAGTATCGACAGTTCTGGTGTTGTTAGTTGCTTTAGATGGTGGTTGACAGTGGCTAGGCCTCGAGATTGCAGGAAATTGGAAGCGAAGGCATTGGTGGTGGATGTAGCTCAAATTGCAGATGTTTATTTGCTGCTCCAATGAGCTGAAATGGATGTGTGATGTGACTATTGTTGTTGGTGGAACTGTTGAAGGTGGATGTGCACATAATTCTTTTGAGTTATGGAAAGAATGGATTTGGAGTTTGGCATTACCGGGAAGGGTTTGTGTTGTCACTACATGCCTGATAATGGAATGAGGATGCAACAACTGTGCGAAAACGCATCAAGAATGGCGAGCTAGTGAGCATAGGCCGGGATGCCAGATTCCAGAGATTAAAGTGGGGATCATAATATTCAGCGAATCATAAAGTGGGTACGAGTCGGATGCAAGATTTGGCGGCTAGATATATGAGCTACGCGTCACGCTTTTGGGTACGTTTTCGCAAGAGATAAGGAATTGGTTTGGATGATTCTTGTGAATGTTTGAACTGCAGAGAAGGAGAGATGAGTTACTGGGAGTACATATTTTCCTGCTGACGGTTTCAGATATCTCAGGTGGCCAGAGACAATTTTCCGGCGATTGTTTTTGGACAGAATTTTCATACGGTTATTTTCCACACATGGGCTTGGTGGAACACTTGGAGATGGGTTTTGAGAAGACCTAATATTGGAAAGAGTATCCTTTTGGAATGGGAGAATATAAATAGAAAATCTTTCTCTAAACCTAGATATATCTCTATTAGGGAGAACTTCTACTTTCTTTCTAGGTTTTTCACATGATAGTTTTCTTCTTTGCTTTCTATGATAATGATTTCCAAAAACACAAGGAGTTTATTTTGTTATTGGTTAAAGATGTAGTTGGATTTTGAAAACAAGTTATGGATTTTATGAATTAGTTTTCTCTCAATGTTATCGTTTGATTTCTATTGCGTATAATAATTGCATGATTGATGTATTGCAGTATGATTGAATGTTTGTTTGGTTGAGTCTAGAATTAATTGAACATACATCTATATCTATAGCTATTTTAGGGTTTTCATCAAGCGATAACCTTGAATATGAGTAGCATGATATGACTATGGTTTGTAGTGATACACTCTTGTAATCATATGTAGACTTTGACCTTTGTCCGAATTGTCATGTGCAATGTATGATAGTTGCATTGATTATCCTATTTCCAAAACTTAATGCTCCTAGGAATTGAACTTAATTAGCGTAAGGCGTTAGGTTATTATTTAGGTAGGATTCATATACGCATCTCTAATGTGTGTGTTGATGACTTAGGAAATTTACGGAGTATTCTTGCAATAAGCTATTCTAGGGATTTTGATGATAGCGAGATTAAATACGAATTCTATTCATACTGTCAAAACTTGTTTACAATTGAAGATGAAACCTTTACCCAATATTTTACCTTATTGATTTGCGTGCTTACTTTTCTTGTTTGCTTTTATTTTAGTTAGCTTTATTAAAAATCAGAAAACCCCCGGTGTTTTATATAGGAAACCGAAATAACTTGACAACCTAGACCTCTCTGTGGGAATGATCCTTTCTTTCCCTTACTATATTATATATTTTGAGTAGTAAGAAAGTGTAAATTATTTTTGACGCCTACGACATCGATCAAATTTTAGCGCCGTTGCCGGGGAGGCAGCGGTTGTCACTTGTTTTTGGTTTCATATTTATTTATTTTTGTTTTGTTTTTAGTTTTTAGTTTTTATTATTTTCTGGTTTTGACGTTGGTTTGAGAATCTTATTTGAGGTACTTGTTTCTCATGGAAGGAGAATATTACATGAATGGACACGGTTTTCAACAACCTCAACAATATGACAACTACTAATTCCAGGGATATAATCAAAACCAATTCATTGGTTATGACCAATATTCCATGAAAACTTATGGTTTTCCTCAACAACCTTATAGAGGGTATGGGTGTGAACAACCACAAGGATGGGAGGATTCTTATGCTCTCGTGAACAACAAGTCTCTAACTTTTTGGACAAATTTTCCAACTTTGTACAATAAGAGTTTCAAAAAGATAAAGAGACTAAAGAAGAGCAACTCCAAGAACTTCGTGAAGGTATTGCTAACTTACGAAGAGGCATTGATCAATGTAAGGAAGATATGGATAATTCTATTATGCATATGGTTTGTGATGAATATTTGATTGATGCTAATATTGAGAAAGGCCAATCCTTTGGCACTTGTGTTGATAATTGTGTAGCTAACTCAACTCTTGATCTTAATAATGATCATTCGCCTTTTCAAAAGTATGAGTTAGAGATTAGCAATACTAAATTCAGTAACGAAGAACCTTATGTTAACTATGGAAGTGACGGTGATTATGATATATTGCTTGAAACAACTCATGGTGACAACAATGAGGAGTGTACAATGGAATCTTTTTGGGATCAAGATGAAGACGAAGAGGAATATGATGACACTAGTTTAGCTTGCTCAAGCATTGATCTTAATAATTATCAAGGGCCTATTCAAAGGGTGGAGCTTGAGGATGAAGCATTATTGAGTGTTCTAAAAAAGTTCCTTATAGCGAAATTTGGATCCGTAGTGGATTATGTGCCTTATAACAAAGAGGAGTATGTTGAGAATGACACCGTTATGACCAATATTGTGTAAGACCCAATTGAACTTGAAAAGGATTGTAATGAAGATATTGATGTCGAGACTTTGGTTAAGGCAGAAACGGACGAAGAATGGTTGCAAGGTTCAATAGAGGACCATGATATACAAGAGGTGAGTAATTCACTTGAGTTTTTCAAGGATGAAGAGGATACCGTGATACATGAGATTGTGCAAGGTTTTTCTAACCATTTGCCTATTGGTTTGAATGTATGTGCTTCGAGAACATTGTTAGATGACTTTGTTTCTCGATATCCTCCATTAGAAACATTAGGTTCTCATACTATGCAGGTTTGTGAACAAGACACCGTGAAAGTACCCGACTCCTATATTCTTTATGCACTTCCAAGTGTGGACAAGAATAAGTGTGGGGGAAACTCTTATCGGTTAATAGATTCAATTATGTTTTCTTGTACTAATATTTGTGTGAAGCTAGTGTTTGCAAAACAGGTGTTATGGGTGGATCCCCAACTTTTTTGATTATTGGTGTATGGGGAATTCGTCTTGCAAGTCGGGATGACGACTTTAAACCAAGCGCTAAATGGGAGGCAACCCACTGGTTTTGTGTATCTATCTCTATCTTTTTATTTCTCAAGTCTTTTATCTTTATTTTCTTATTTTGGATATTTGCATATCAAAACTCCAACTTTTAGAGATTTTTGAACAATTTAGAATAAACAATAGCCTTTCTAAGTAGATGGAATTTTTTCTTGACGATGAGGTATATATATTGGCTGAGTTGGGATTAGATACCAACTAAATAACTTGTTTAGTGTTTATTCTCTATTGTTCAGAAATATCTATGAGTTGGAGTATCAGTTTTTATTATGCATTTTATTTTCTTATTGTGTATATATATCATGTTATGAATTTCCCATCTTGAACTTTACTTTGAATGACTAGATTTTACATTGAGGATAATGTAAAGTTTAAGTGTGGGGGAGTGTTCTCATATAGAGTTTTTATCCTTGTTAGTTTTCCCTTGTGTTCATAAAAAAAATAGAAAAAAAAAACATTTGCTTTATACACTCCGAAACCTAGAATCATGGGCCTTTAGGATGACACTATCAATCTAAATGGATGGAACCATCTTGGCTGGAGGAGTTGAGGAACCCATTAACTAAAGGACAGAATTATTCAAGTGTTAGAAATAATATGATAGTTGTTACCATATCTCGGAATATCACCATATCACGTTCTATTTTTTATTTTTCCATATTTATCTATTGTTCTCTAAGTGATTTGGTGGGTCACTAAATATCGAATTGTTATTACTGCTAGGATGAAATAGAGTGATTGAGTTGCTAAAAAAAAAAAGAAAAAAAAAGAGACCGACCAATTAGACTAATCAGAATAAAAATGACACTTGGATAGCAATATGTGTGTGTTATCCCTGTCTCCGTCGCCTAAACAAGCGTGGAATGCAGGATCCAAGGGAATCACCATGTAATATGCTGACAAGAAGCATGCGCTTGGATCCAAAAGATCTAATCATGCTGTCCAACAAAAAAAAGAAAAAAAAAAGAAAAAAAAAGTGAAAAAGAAAAAGAAAAAGAAAAAAATTATTATTATTTAATAAAGTTGACTCATGGTTCCCTTGTATATGCCAGTTGAGTTGATGTAGAATTAAGATTGTTGACTGTTGGTTCCCTTGTATATGCCAGCTGTGTTGACACTAGAATTCAGACCAGTAGCTCAATCCAATAGGATGCATAGGTTCATCTTGGCGGTGACCTTCAGACAGATATGGGAAACACCGATCACTTGTTAACATTCGCAAACATCTACCTTTATATCCATCTTCTTAATCTTTTCATTTTGATTGTGGTTAGTTAGATTCCGAGTATTGTGGTTTGTTCAACTTTCTGAGTAGAGCTTAATTTACATATATATTAATTTGGATTCGCATCAGGGTACCACCTTCAATAGCCATTTTGGATTCGTTCATAGATTTTTCATAGGTAGATGGATTTGGAAATATAGGTTTTATAGGTAGATCTCTTGTAAACCTTCATGAGACTATAACTCGTCCACTAGGGACACCTAGGGTTTTAAAGGCTTGCCACACATGCTAAGTTTTACTGTAACCTCGACGACACGAAGTTGTATGTATGTTTTAGAATAAGTTTTGTTTGATTTGCTCGAGGACTAGCAAAGTCTAAGTGTGGGGGAATTTGATAGGTTTCATAAACACCTAGATTTATTATCTATTGATTATGCTTTCTTTGCTATTTTTCGTGTGAATTATGTATTTCATGTTTGTTTTGAGCTTTTAGGCGTTTTGGAGTCAGTTGGAGCAAATGAAGAAGAAATTTCCAGTCATTTCACAAAAGCGCAAAAGGGTAAAATTATCATTTCCTAGGCGGGTGCTATCTGGATCCAGTCACAGGTTAAGAGGATACTATTGAGTAGCTTGTATCCATTTTTGGGGGTGCAAATAGCCATCCCAATGTTAAAGACTTCATTTTGGTTGAGAAGGAAAAACTAGGGTTCATTTTCCCCTTTTTTTATTCTCTCCTCTGTTGTCGTTGTTAGAGATGCTGCTGAGACTCGATGTGGTGAATTTGTGAGAAGAATTGGAGAAGGGTTGACGAGATTAAGCCGGGAACAGATGGGGATCGATAGAGGTGATGGAAGAATTGTTGCTGTTGTCGATTGAGGTGACAAATGGAAGAGATTAATGAAGGGTTTTGATGATTTCAAATTGGAGAGATGGCTGCTGTGACAAGGGAAATTGGGTTCAGTTCATCACCAATGAAACATGGAAGATCAGATAAGAAGATAGAACTGGTGATGAATTTTAGTATTTGATGCTGCTGATAGGCCTATTAATCAAAAGCTTGAAGACGAATTAAGAGTCTGTGAAGCAAGAGAAGATATGGGTTTATGCTAAATCTGGATTTGAAATGGAGAAATGAAGAGATGAAGTGATTCAAGCTTGCTACAGTATGAGAAATTCAGTGAAGATGGTGGTAGCTTGGTGCATCAGCTGAATGATTTGGTAGATGAATATTAGGTGCAGGTGATGAGAAACACTAAGTGATGAAAGGATACTGGTGTAGTTGCAGTGCAGGGACGAAGTATGAACTGCAATAGAGCTGCAGTTGGAGATGCAACTGAGTCTAAGCTGGAATTACAAGTTAAGGTGTTGATTGCAATGTGCTAATTGGTTGAGAAGTTACAGAATGTGGTGCACAAGGAATGAACCTGGTGGTGCAAAGGCTATCTGTGACTGAACTGCAGGTAAGAGCATTGCAGGTTCAGGTGAGACAAGAAACATATACACACTGGTTTTATGGAGATAAATCAATAGTTGAAATTCATGGGTTTGTAGGCTTGAATTAGGATGGATGCAATGGCACTTCAATAAAGGCTTGAATTTGTGTTGGTCTAGGCTTGTGTGGGTAAATCGGAGCTGCTGCTGTTGATAGGAGATGGCTGTTGAATAGAGGCTTGAGTATGATGTGCAATGAGGAACTGAACTGAAATGATGCCTGATGGTGGGAGTTTGAGCTGGAGATGTTAGAATTGGTTGCATCTACAGTTGCAGAGAGAAAAAGAGAATGGAACCACAGGAGATGATTGCTGCTGTTTTGCTGAGATAGGAGACAGACTGGGAAGTTGGTTTGGTGGCATTGATTGCAATGGAAGTATCGGCAGTTCTGGTGTTGGTAGATGCTTCAGATGGTGGTTGACAGTGGCTAGGCCTCGAGATTGCAGTAAATTGGCAGGGAAGGCATTGGTGGTGGATGTAGCTCAAATTGCAGATGTTTGTTTGCTGCTTCAAGGAGATGAAATGGATGTGTGATGTGACTGTTGCTGTTGGTGGAACTGTTGAAGGTGGATGTGCACATAACTCTTTTGAGTTATGGAAATAGTGGATTTGGAGTCATAGTTGGCATTACAGGGAAGGGTTTGTGTTGTCACTACAGACCTGAGAATGGAATGAGAATGCAGAAACTGTGCGAAAATGCAACAAGAATGGCGAGCCAGTGAGCATAGGAAGGGATGCCGGATTCCATAGATTAAAGTGGGGATCATAATATTTCAGTAAATCATAAAGGGGGTATGAGTCAGATGCAAGAGTTGGCGGCTGGATAAATGAGCTACGCGTCACGCTTTTGGGCACGTTTTCGCAAGAGATAAGGAATTGGTTTGGATGATTCTTGTGAATGTTTGAATTGCAGAGAAGGAGAGATGAATTCCTGGGAGTACATATTTTCCTGCCGATAGTTTCAGATATCTCATGTGGCCAGAGATAATTTTCCGGCGACAAATTCCGGCGATCGGATTCCAATGATGCCGTCAACAATCCGGCGACATTTTTTGGACAGAATTTTATACGGGTATTTTCCACACATGGGCTTGGTGGACCACTTGGAGATGGGTTTTGAGAAGACCTAATATTGGAAAGAGTATCCTTTTGGAATGGGAGAAGATATAAATAGAAAATCTTTCTCTAAACCTAGATATATCTCCATTAGGGAGAACTTCTACTTTCTTTCTAGGATTTTCACATGATAGTTTTCTTCTTTGCTTTCTATGATGATGATTTCTAAAAACACAAGGAGTTGATTTTTTTATTGGTTAAATATGTAGTTGGATTTTGAAAACAAGTTATGGATTTTATGAATTAGTTTTCTCTCAATATTATCGTTCGATTTCTACTGCGTATAATAATTGCATGATTGATGTATTGCAATATGATTGAATGTTTGTTTGGTTGAGTCTAGAATTGATTGAACATACATCTATATCTATAGCTATTTTAGGGTTTTCATCAAGCGATAACCTTGAATATGAGTAGCATGATATGACTACGGTTTGTAGTGATACACTCTTGTAATCATATGTAGACTTTAACCTTTGTCCGAATTATCATGCGCAATGTATGATAGTTGCATTGATTAGCCTATTTCCAAAACTTAATGCTCCTAGGAATTGAACTTAATTAGCGCAAGGCGTTAGGTTATTCTTTAGGTAGGATTCACATACGCAGCTCTAATGTGTGTGTTGATGACTTAGGAAATTTACGGAATATTCTTGCAATAAGGTATTCTAGGGATTTTGATGATAGCGAGATTAAATACGAATTCTATTCATATTGTCAAAACTTGTTTACAATTGAAGATGAAACCTTTACCCAATATTTCACCTTATTGATTTGCGTGCTTATTTTTCTTGTTTGCTTTTATTTTAGTTTGCTTTATTAAAAATCAGAAAACCCCGGTGTTTTATATAGGAAACCGAAACAACTTGACAACCTAAACCTCTCTGTGGGAACGATCCTTTCTTGCCCTTACTATATTATATATTTTGAGTAGTAAGAAAGTGTAATTTATTTTTGACGCCTACGACAGCGATCAGCTATGCTTATTGGTATTGTTATTCATTGCATATCTTTGGATTACCTATATGTGTGAGTTAGTAGAACCGGTCATAACTTGTTATGCATCTTGGTATAACTATTCACAATGCCTGACTTATGATTTGGTATGACTAGTTTTTATTAATTAGTGTAACCGATCCTAAGTAATCACCTGAGATGGTATGATCGATTTTTGTAACTGGTGTGACCGATCCTAGTAATTGGTGTGACCGATCACAAAAGAATTGTGTAATCGATCATTGTAATTGGTGTAACCGATCCTAGTGACTTGTTTAACCGGTCTTAGTAAATTACACAAACGTTAAATTTGTATATTACTTGATAATGATCTTATAGAGTTTGGTTAGGTCTGAACCTATTATCAAGTAATCACACTTTGATTGTTGTATTGTCTCGATCTCGTATCCAAAGACGATCACACAAAGTGTGAATACCTATTTGTCGTATTGTCTCGACTTTGTACATAAATAATCACTTTTGGTAAGAGGACTTATAGGTGGATAATTTAAAAAATTTAGTGTATTTGGGTACCCTCGTCTTTTCATGTTCGTCAACAGGCGCTCCCATCTGGCTTTGAGAAGCGTTGAAACTTGGGTTGTTCTTTTTGCTTTCGCTTTCTTTCTGTGAGGGGGTACCATCCTGGAAGGGCTGAATATAAATTTCATAGTTTTTGTCTTCTCTTTCTCTTTCCATTTGGGTAATGGAATAGGTTGTACCTCTGGTAGCTCGTCCGACTCCTTTGGGGTGTCATAGAAAACTGCGTTCGCCATATATGCTTCTTTTGGGTCAAACGGGTTACTTGTTATTGGGATTCTGTATTGCCTACCTCCTATGTTGGTCTTGACACACTGGTGGTATGTCGAAGCTACAACCTTATAGTTAAGTAATCACCCTCGTCCTAGGAGTATGTGGAATATGGTATCGTCCTCCAAAACGTAAAAGGGGATAATTACCAAGTTGAAGATCCCAATGGCCGCCTATGCGTTGCCCCGAAATCCTTTTACCACCTTCATTTGCATTCGTATGTTGATCGCTCCACCCCACAGAATTTCGAGAGTGTGCGTGGAGATCAGATTCAGAGACGCGCTGCCATCGACGAAGTCCCTTTTGAGTGGTTGCTTGTTGATGTAAACTGTGAGATAAAGGGGTCTAAGATGTTCTCCGAGGTAACATATGTCTTCGTCTGTGAATACAATCAATCCCTTGGGAATTGGGTCATAAGGCTTTCCGGTTATAATGGCCGTTATTGCTTTCGAAGCCTTCTGGATCTGGTTTTCGCTAAACCACAATGAGTCAAAGAACTGATGAGCTATTATTTTCTGCGCAAATCGGCTGGCTTCGCCATTGGTGTTCTCAAATATTGGGATTTCTTCTTCCGCCTCATATGCCTCCTAAGTTTCTTCCCATGGTTTCCATGTATCCCCACATGGGTCGTTGATAGGTGTGATAAACACCTAATTTTATATCTAGTATTTATGCTTTCTTTGCGAGTTTTCATGAAAATTATGTATCTTATGTGTGAGTTTGAGTTTATTAGTTTCCTTGGAGTCATATGGAGCAAAAGAAGAAGAAAACACTCATTTAGAGCGAAAAGCGCGGAAAAGATAATTCACAGGCAAGAGATACTTGGAGCGGGCAAGGTGTGCGAGGCGGAGATGAAGAATGAACCGCCAATTTCGCATAAATGACAGTTGAGTCGAAGAATTGATTTGTCGGTTATCTGAAACCGACAAGCATTATATGGGTTGGTTGGCCCTTATCTGCTCTACCAGGGTGGTTATAACCACATTCATTCCTACACGACCTAAAATGCACTCTTCTCATCATTCGTTCACCTGAAATGAATTTGAGAGAGAGAAAAAGGCGTCTGTCTGAGAGAGTTGGAGACGCATAAAGAATGTTCACCTGAAATTCAGAGCAGGGAGAGATGAATCTGTTGCTTCTGGTGACTGCGAAGTGAGAACGGATCAAGAAATAGTCCAGGGTTTCTGGTAGTGTAGTAGAAGAACAATAGGTGAAACTAGTTTGTGGTTAAGAACTGTTGCTGTGAAATAATGGGTTATGTGAAAAAATAGAAGCTCGAGTTGGGTTACTCAAAGTTATAGAATAATGGGTTGTATTTGAATTCAATACAGCTTTGTTTCATTATCTCTTTTCTCTGTCAGCTAGCTAGGAAGTTTCCATGGTTGTTTGTGGTAGTAAATGTTGATAATTGAAACCAGTTTACAAGTCCTGAAGGAAAATGGAGTTATGGGTTTGATTGAACTTGCATTGTGCAGGGATTTGGAGAGGAATTGAAGGGGATTCTCGATGTACAGACACACCATGAGTTCCTGCTCGACAGGTGTTCGTGAAAATGATTGACCCATTAATTTTATAGCTCAATATTGTTGTTGCTGAGCTATGGAGGAGATTCGAAAGGGTTCGAACCTGAAGATGAAACTCAAAGGAGGTTTTGTTGCTTCCAAATAGATAAAGAAATAGGTTTTAGATGAAGACATGGCAGAAATGGATAGGTGCAATTAGAAGCTGGAATTGACTACAGTTGAGTGGTGGTGCTAGCTCATAATAGGCAGGGTGAGAAGTGCTGCAGTAAAAGATGAGCATAGAAGTGAAGTTGCTACATTGAGATTGCCGTGGATTGAGGCTGCAGAGTGGTTGAATTTCAGTTACAATTGGAGTTTGAACTGAAACAAGAGAGATGGGTATGCTATGTTTGATGACTGAGATGACTCAGAAAAATGAGATGAAACTGGGAGCTATAGGTGATTGAATTATGAACTGAGCTAGCTGTTATGGTAGTAAACTGACATTGCAGGTTCTCTTATGGAGCTGATGCTGTAAAGACCCAATGGAGTAGCTTCCCAGCTGTTGCGGCATGGTTTTTTTATGAGTTCCAAGACAGAGGTGGAGTTGCAGGTCTTGCTTCCAGTCATGCAAATGAATGAATGTGATGGAACTGATGGGTTCTCGCTACAATTGAGTTTTGAGGCTGTGGTTATTGAATGGGTCATATCTTGGCTCGAATTGGCGAGTGATGTGGGTTGTTGCAGTGACGATACTCGAATGGAGATGGACAGGAAAAGAGAAGGAGCTGGTGGTGTTTCCATTCTCTTGGTTGTGAACTGAAATACAACAATATAGGGAGAAGACGTGAGAATGGATGGATGATTGCAGGTGAGTTTGGAGAGAGGTGCTTTTGGCTTGACCGACAAAAGACAAAGAAGAGTTTCATTTGTAAACAAACGTGAACGGAGATGGATGCTGGTCGGAACTGCTGCAATGGCAGTGATGGATTTTGGGTTAATGGTATTCTCGATCGTACAGCAATTGCAACGGGAGTTCGGAGATTGACTGCATATTGGTGGCATGTATTGCCATGGTCATGTCTTGAGGAAAAGAATGGTTGGAGTTGGAAAAAGATTGTTGCATGTGGATGCTGAGAATGACGCAGAGAAGCTACAACAAATGTGCAGGCTTGAAGGGTACTGACTGTGTGGCATTGCAGTAAGATGCAGGGTGTTGGCCGAGTCTCGGAGACGAGTGTTGCAGGTGATTGAGCTCAGCAGTGATGGAACTTGGCGAGAATTCTCCAAAGAATGGTGGTCTGATGCTGTAGTAACAGGGTTCAATGCCTGGGAAAGTAAAGGAGAAATTATGCGAAAACGTAGCGAAAATTGCGCGCCGATGGTACTAGCTCCGGTAGTCGGATTTTGGAACCGAAAGTGGGGATCGTCAAGATTCAGTGAATCATGAGGCGTGTATGAGTCGAACGAAAGAGTTGGCGGCCGGACATATGATCTACGCGTCGCGCTTTTGGGTGCGTTTTCGCAAGGGAAAGAGAGTTGGATTTAGATGGGTTATGCAAATGTTTGAAATGCAGAAAAGCAAAGTTGAGCTACTGGAAGTGTAGAATTTCTTGGCGACAGTCTCCGATAGAAAAAGTGGCCTGAGTCAATTTTCCGGTGACCGGATTCCGGCGACGTCGTGGACCCGAAAATTCCAGAGATATATTTTTCACACATGGGCTTGGTGGACTGGTGGATGGACGTGGACTTGAAGATTTTGAAGACTTTGACCTATTTTTGGAAAGCAAAGGGCTATAAAAAGAGAGTTTCTACAACAAAGATATCACGTATTATTCTTGGAGCAGAGGAGAGAGCCGCTGAAACTACAACTAGGGTTTGCTTTCGTATTTAATATTCATCCCCTTTATTTGATTATTGATTATGATGAACTCCATAGCTATGAGTAGCTAAATTTCTTATTATTGGTTAAGGATGTAGTTTTATATTTATAACTTGTGCTTGATTAATGCATTAGTTTTCTCTCTTGATTATCGTGCATATCTCTACTGTTTTTATTATCACATAATTGATGTATTGTGATAGGGTTTTGATGTTTGTTTAGTTAAGTGGCCAATTAATTGAACTTGCATCTTGTCCATATCTATTTTAGGGTTTTTCATCAAGCGATAACCCAAATACAAGTAGCATGATATGATTATAGTTTGTAGTGATACACTCTTATAATCATATGTAGAGTATGACCATTGTCCGAATTGTTATGCGCAATGTATGACAATTGCATTGATTAGCCTATTTCCAAAACTTAATGCTCCTGGGAATTGAACTTGATTAGCGCAAGGCATTAGGTTATTCTTTAGGTAGAATTCACATACGCAGCTCTAATGTGTGTGTTGATGAACTTAGGAAATTTCAGATTATCTTGCTCTCTTGATTTTCTAGGCTTTTGATAATAAAAGAGATTAAATTGTAAGTATAATCATATATGCAAGCACATGTTTAAGATTGAAGATGAATTCCTTGATCAATATCTTTCTCCATTGATTATTTCCAACTATTTACTTTGCTTTTATTTTACTTTAATTTTACAAAAATCAGAAATCCCCCCTTTGGGTTACTAAGAAACTAGAATTTGATAACAACAATCGCCTCTCCGTGGATACGAACTCTTCCTTACTTTATACTTCATTCATATATTGTCAAGTAAGAAAGTGAATTATTTTTGTGTCGGCTGACAACCGATCAGTCGTGCGAGAGCATCATGACGTGGTACTGGATTGGTCCGCTACTCCCCTAGTCATTCAATTTGATTTCTCATGCCGCGTGCTTCCTATGAAGCATCCATCATAGGTTAATTAAAATACTTGACCGTTTGGTGTTGTATCCTTCGATGATAGTTACAGTACCTATAGCCATTCTAATCAACCGTGTTAGGATCCACTTTTACTTGTGGTAATTGGACTTCCTTGTTTGCCACCCATTGTTCTAATAATCCCACGATTTGTTCCTGGCTGCATGGTAGAGGCGGTGGTCTGGCGAAACATTGCTATCATTCCCCGGCGCTTTCCGAGTTATAGGATTGAGTTGCTCGTACGTTCTACCCTCCTTGACTGTTATTTGCGCGAGTATTGTGTGGAATCACTGATGCGGTATTGACTGAATGACGCCAAGTATAGTCTGCATTAGGTTTGTCCACACAATCCGGGATCCTTGCCACCGCTTCTTGTTAGAGCACTGCCCGGTTGAACTCACAAACATTAATATCTCAAGCTTGTATTTCAAGTTTAGGTGATCAAAACTATAAGTCTTGATTTCTAGTCTACTTATAGCTATGTCTCGGATTAGGATATAATGTGTAGTTGAGCTTTAGATTTCACGGCGTTCATCGATTGAAGATGAAGATCTACTGAGGGGAGATTGGAGAAACTTCATCAACAAAAGGTATATAAAGACTAAAACTTATCTATTACTCAGAAGTCTATTCTATTCTATTTCCTAATGAGACTAAGTCGTATAGCTATATAGACTTCTATATTATACACATGTATTGATATTTCGAGTCGAGTTTATCTCGCTTATTTATTTCTCGAAATACGAGTTGGAAGCTTTTTGCTTTAGCTGCGTTCATCATTATTCTTGACGAGTTTAGTTGGAAACAATTAATTTTTTGGAAACTAAATAATAAGTCAAAAGATGATCATGAAAATTTCCTTGAAACATCTTACATAATTTGTGTGAGACAGTCATTTGATGTCGACTCAGAAAGTTTTGTATTGATCATTCGATCACTTGAAAATTACTTATAAGCTAATAGTTTGTGTGAGATAACTATTGTTATCTTCTAAGGATGTTTAAATTATTGAAATGGGAGTTTAGAACAATTAACCTTTGTCTGGATACAACATAGTATGCATACCAGTATGCAAACTATTTTGGTATGATTGAGGTCCGGAAACCTAGTTTGCATACCAGTATGCGAACGGTTTTAACTGTTAAAGTCCAGGAACCAAGTTTCCATACCAGTTTGCAAACGGTTCTACCTGAGTTAGGTATGGGAAGGATGTTTGCGTACCTATTTGCAAAACGGATGGACAAGACCAAAGTTTGGAACTATAGTTTGTGTACCAGTTTGCAAACTTAGTGGTTAAAGTTCTAAAATCGGTTTAAGTATGTTTTCATACTCATGATCAAATACATTAACAAATTAAGGAATGCAATCTTTGCAAACCATGGCTTAACGTTCATGAATTGATTTCGTTGTAAGTACTTTGTACAATTACGAATCAATCCGATTTTGTTCAATTGTTTCTTATATACTGTTAGAGCATATCTCGGTTGAACCCACCAAGCGTTGGTATGTCAAGTTTGGTTGTCATATTTTAGTGAATCAAAACTCATCTAAGAGTCTCTTCATTATCTACTAGAGAAAACTTCGTATAGGTTAGACTAGAAAGTCTAGGAATATGAGACATACAAGTATTACTCGAAGACCTGAAGAACATGAAGAATTAATGATCTACAACGACGAAATCATCCTTCCTCTTGAGGTTAGTAATATTGACTTGAACTATTTCATTCCTAACGTATCTTTCAAGTCGTGCTAATTGAAAACATGACTGCGAAGCTGTGAATGAATATTTTACTCTAGTAGTGAGACATGATGATATGATCATAGTATTAAGGAATTAGACTACGAAGTATAACGCTTATCTTTTGAACTTCGTAGATATGACTTCGAAATAATCTTATGAATATTATTGTAATTATGTGCATGGGTAAAGGTGAATATTTCATCATAGGAAACAATGTTTACATTTGTTTAAAGAAAGTACACTCATAAACTTGTTTTATGAATCGAAAGGGAAATTGCTAGGCTATTGGTATTGTTATTCATTGCATATCTTTGGATTACCAATATGTGTGAGTTAGTAGAACCGATCATAACTTGTTATGCATCTTGTTATAACTAATCAAAATGCCTAACTTATGATTTGGTATGACTAGTTTTGATTAATTAGTATAACCGATCCTAAGTAATCACCTGAGATGGTATGATCGATTTGTGTAATTGGTGTGACCGATCCTAGTAATCTGTGTGACCGATTAAAAAAGAATTATGTAATCGATCCTTGTAATTGGTTTCACCGGTCCTACTAATTGGTGTAACCGATCCTGGTAATTGGTATAACCGGTCCTAGTGACTTGTGTAACCCATCACAAATAATACCATGCATATATGGTAACCGGTCCTGGTAATTGACGTAACCGGTCCTGGTAAATGATATAACCGGTCCTAGTAACTTGTGTGTCTGATCACAAGTAATCCATATTAAGGTATAAACGATCCTAATGATTAATAGAACCGGTTGAACCCATGATTGTGATTTGATATTTGATCAATTACATAGTTGTCTTGGAATACAGATGGACCAATTCTAAACTTGTTTGGAAGTTGTTGATGGTGGATTTCTATTTAAAGGCTAAAATTGTAAAAAGCCAATTTTTGTAAGCTGACGTCCTGCAAAGGATAAATCCTTCAGGTGATGAATATTTCTCACCATGATAATTCATTGGAGCATGTGCAACCATCCCTGAGAATTATAACCTACCCAGAGCGGAGCATGTAGCAACCATCCCGATTTTCTGTAGGTTTACAACATTACAATTAATGCCTTACTCAAAGCCTTGTTTTCGACATGCAAACACCCGTAGGCTACCTAACGGCGGGTTATATTAGCCCCGCTGAACACATGCAAGACTACCCATATTAGTCTCACCTGCTGAAAACAAACTCAAAAATAGATCTCATCCGTCCAACTTCGCAGGCATGGTTGGATGGCCTAGATCACGCGCGGGACCGAGTAGCACACATGCACATGCTCACCGTCGTCCCAACATTCCCCTCGTACCATCGAACTCACCAAAAGAGGTCGGCAAATGCCAGATTCGGTCGGATGTAGGTAATCGGTCGGAAACCCCAAATTA
Organism: Papaver bracteatum; assembly: GCA_023529315.1. NCBI lineage: Eukaryota > Viridiplantae > Streptophyta > Magnoliopsida > Ranunculales > Papaveraceae > Papaver > Papaver bracteatum. The sequence continues at coordinate 1,890,574 of JAJJWX010001253.1, forward strand.
GGGTTTGCATCAAGTGGTCGCAGGCAGCCACTTTGATACAAACGAACGGAAGCCAAAGGAAGGCGAGATTAACTGGACGACCACACCAGCATGTCCACTGTGGTACCAGCTACACGGCCAACCAATCGTCCGCGAACGGTTGCATCTAGCCATCTCGATTTGCGCGCCCAAAGGTAGCATGCACGGGCCCCTTATTATCTCGGCTGTCCATCATCACCGGCTAAAACGAGCGACTTAGATTGCTCTGATTGACTTCCAACAAGCATGGGCATGTAGAGTGGCGTCCCGCCTACCTGCTGGACCGATCGGCCACTCCATGCACGCCTTCCAAGGCTGAAAACCGTTAGGGTGAAAAGGGAGGCTTGCAAGCCTTCCAAACCCTAATCCAACGGTTATTCCTCCATCAATCTCGTCCGTCCAAGTTCGCATGCTTGGATGAATAGCCTAGGAATGGAGTTAGGTGGAAAACAAGGTATCACCGTGATCACCATCCTCCACACTTCCCCATGGCATAACCGGCCAAGGTGGGTCTTGCTCATGCGACCTCCGAACAACGCCTGAACATAGCTAGTTGAGTCACTTCAACTTGCAATCTTTTCATCAAGGTTGTGTAGGCTTCAAGCATTTTAAGCATATTTAATGCACCGCATGCATACAATATGCGACTACAAACAACTTGATTATTTTACCTAGCACCGTTTGCTACCTTATGTGGGTCCCAAGAATCACTCGAGACGTTAATCACGTCACAACTGGGGGATACAAACTAGGGTATTGGTCTGGCGGTTTACAGCGTGCAGCGTGCAACACGCCATCACAAAATCGTGTCAGGGAAACATGGGAGGTTAGCGATGATAGGAGAAGTGGGCAAGCAACCGTGTGACACTAACACACAACTCCACTTTCTCCATCACTCCACTTCCTCCACTTTCCCACGAGAGACGTGATGAAGGCTTATCGACTTGTATAAATAGGTTCTCCTCCCTATTTCCAACAACACAGAAAAAACCAAGTGTTAATACCATCGTATTCAACACTCAGAGACTGTCTGCAAAATTTGCTAGCCTACTCAACCTTCTGTTAACAAGTCATCAAATAGCCTTCACCTTCATACTCTCAACACCTTCTTCGCTTCCCTCCCTAAGATCAACCTCACATCCTTCACCTATGACCGAAAAAAATCTGGAACGGCCGTGTCTTCGGTTTAGTCCAGAATTGTACAGATTATCTCTCGAATAAAAAGTGCTCATCATGCAGCACATTTATTGAAGGTTTAAATTCACTTCTCATCCACACACACCCAAAATTACCTAAACCTACAGAAATAGTTTTCTCTCATAAATAATTGGCGACCACAGTGGGGAGGTTAATCTATCAGTTGTGAAGTCGATCTCTTCAATACCATTTCTATTTTCAAGAATGGTGCTTCTTAAATCTGGATCAGCAACCAATCCCGAGGGAAGTAGAGTCGACAGCAATTCTAGCGCTGATATCCCAATTACTGGTGTCACTATACAACCCGCCAGTACAACCAACGTGTCCCGTGGATTTGTGTATTCTACCATCAGTACCACCAGTACCAGCGAAGCAGGAGCGGATATTCCAGTAGGTGTGACACCTCCCATTACAAGATCTAGAGCGGATGCAAATCCAGGCATTTCCTCAAGCATGACACCTCCGTCCGTCACCAGAACGACTGCTACTCCCCCTTCAGGACAAGGATCTGGAGGACCCAAAGGAGGACAACCTCCTATCACCATGGTGGACTTGATGGAGAGATAAGAAACCCTCGCTAAAGCTCAGGCAGACATGGCAACCACTCATAAGGAGGTACTCACCTTCCTTAAAACATTAACCGATCGATTACCGCAAGAGTCGAGACAGCCCCAAGGGCCAACAAGAAATACGTTCAGCACACCTGGAGCAGGTGCCTCAGTTACGCAAGCCTACCTGAACGAAGAGTCTTATGATGCTGACCACGCAAGAGAAAGGGACCAGGAGCATCTCAGGGAAAGGAGCCGACCATCCAACTTTATTACACGGGAAGATCTGGAGAGACTCCTCCAAAATCGTGGCAAAGAAAATCCGATGGACGCGCATCGACACCAACCTCCATATCCACAAGACGTGCATCGGATTCCTCTTCCCAGGGGATACACCTCCCCTCAATTCACCCTTTACGATGGTACCGGTAATGCTTGTGAACACGTCTCTCAATTTTTAGAATCCTTAGGAGAACACGAATACAATCACATTCTCCGCCTGAAGGAATTATCCAAATCACTAACGGGGAGAGCCTATACGTGGTATAACAACATCGTACCCGACAGCATATCCAATTGGAGTGAGATGGTCAGCGCATTTTACAAGAAGTACTTCTTTATATCTGATCAAGTTACTTTCTCAGACCTGGGGAGAATCTCCCAACGGAACAATGAACATCCAAATGATTTTGTCAAGAGGTTCAGAACACAAGCGTTGGACTGCCATGAACCAAATGTCATAGAACGACATCTGGTGGAATTATGCATCAACGTAATAATACCCATATATCGTGCCCTACTGGAAAACTTGGGATTCCAGACGTTCTCATAGCTCCATGAAGCAGCCAAACGTTCAGGCACTACCGCCCCATCATTATTGGAAAGAACCAGGATCGTTCGGAGCGACGATTCACGAGATAATCGGGGAAACAACCGCCTTATCAACAAGCAGTATAATATTGGCCCTTCTTCAGTGTAGTAAGCGAAAGCGGAAATAGAAAAGCTCCAGCGGCGGCAGAACAACAACCCAAGCGTGCGGTTCAAACGCATAAAGCTTCGCCCCGGAAGAGAACAGGCAAGGATCCTGCGCAGAGCACCGAAGACACAGACTTCCCGTTTCCGATAAATGAAGTAATGGAACACTTGGAGGCATGGATTGAGGATGATGCTATCAAGATACCTCCTATCAGACGTCCACCAACTGAGAAAGACATGGCAGACCCTAAGTACTGCCGTTATCATAGGTTTGTTCACCACCCAACTAAGGATTGCAACAAGTTGAAAGAAATCTTCAGGGAAAAGATAGCAGCAGGAGAGCTTCAATTGGGAAATGAAGGAGTTCACAGAGACCCTCTTCCTGTCCGAAGTTGCATGATCTCTGGAGACTCTGTGTGCAAGACTGCACAATCCATGATGGAACACCTATATGAAATTTTGTACCTTTCCAAGGTACAACGTCAAGATATATTCATGGCCCTCAACCGTATTGTGTCAGGCAGGCGTTTGTACCCAGAAAAAGAAGTCGTTCCAGCATCTCAAGCCTCCTTGGAAGATAGCGCCAACAAAGGAAACTGGGGACTTTTGACCGTCGCCCATTTTAAAGATGTCAAGTTCGATAGCACATTAATCGATGAAGCTTCTGAATTCAACATCGTTACTATCAAGACCCTGCAAGCTGCGAAAATCTCAAAGCAGGAGGCTACCCGTGGTCCGACTGTGATCAAGAGCCCAGCATGAGAGTTTTTGGATGTCTACGGATACATTGACCTTGATGTCAAGATCGGTAACACTCCAACACAAGCCAGATTCCATATAATTAAGGAACATCCAGATTACGACATGATTCTGGGGCGCCTGTGGGTACACAAGGCGCATTCCTTACCAATCTCAGTACCTGGAAGAATCTCCAACAAGCCAGCTCCGATGATTTTCAACAAACCTTGGAGACTCGAAGACTGCCTGTTGCCTCCATACCAACAACTGACAAGCATAACACAACTCCCTGGTGAAAGCCCTTCGTCATATGTCAAGAGATTCCGAGCCCAATTAAGTCTCATTGAACAACCCTCTTTGCAAGTAGTGGATAATTATCCTGCTGGACCACAGGGGACTATTTCACCTGACAGGAGGGCTACCACCAAGAGATGTGAATGGAGTGATGGCCCCTTTAAGAGCTTCACCAAAAGTTTGGAAGCAGTAAAGAACGACACGTGTCAGAAGCAAGCTGTTATACCAAGTCCGAATCCGTTTCAAATCGGAGATATGGTAGCAAAGGTAACCACGTTCCAAGTTGGAAACATGGCTATAAAAATAACTGCCAGCCTGATATGCCTGCAAAGGAAGAGGAAGTATTCTTAGTGGCAGATGTTATCTTGAGAGGTTACTGCAAGATCATCAATGCAGACAAACTCGAAGGTGTGGTTGTTCACTCACGATGTCTCAAGCCCTACCTCACTTGAAGACACGACATCACCTCTCTAATCCCCCCGGGGGGATTCCTCCAACAATTTTCCTTTTCAAAATATTTGTAATTCCTTCAAAATGATGGCACCGCTTGCCTTCATACTCATTAGGGTTTCAATATTCCTTCAAGTAATCAAGATTTCATTCCTTTTATAATTTCTCATAAAATTACACAAAGTTATGAGTCACCTTCAAACCACCATTACCCAAAAAGAAAACCCTAAATCCTCATACCAAATCTTCATACCAGCCTGGTAATATGGGAGGAAAAAAACATGTAAAAAGGGGAGGAGGAAGGTATCCTACATGATCTACTTCAACGAGAGCGGACTCACATCAGGGGGCACAAGCAGAAAAAATATGCATGTTTCGAAAGCAACATTGAATAAAACTTTGTTCAAGACAAGCAAGCAAAGAATAAAACTTCAAACTCAACCGCCACTGAGTATAAAAAAAAACACTACGAAGAAGAATAACATGGAAACTCAATTGTTGGTTGCGTCTTCATCACTGTTGGGATACACATCTTGTGACACTTTCTCCAGAGATGCCTCAACTTCTTCTTCGGGCATAGCAGCTACCGCCTCAACATCTTCAGCGTGTGTATCTTCTGCACCTTCTACAGAATCCATTGCAACCTTGGAAATCGTGCCAATCACTTTCGGACGTTCAGTCTCATCAGTATCAGGGTCAAGGATTATCACACCACCACGTATTGGGTAATCACACTTCCCATCACCCACAGGACGTTCGTGTTCAACCCTCCATCTCTTCAACCGAGCCGCAAACCTTTCAGTTCTCGAGCTTACTTGTGCTTGTGACGCCTCGCGTTTTCACTTCGCTCGCAACGCTTCTTCATGTCTTTGTTTCTCCTCCATATCTATTGCAACTGAAAGAGCATGGAGCCTCCTCCTGATAATGGTTAAATGTAAGACAGACATTCCCTGTACGGCATGGCTGACTTCACGAAGTGGCGAATCAATTTTAGCCATCACCTCCTCATGTGCGTTAGCTTCTGGTTTATCAACTTCAAAACGTTTTTATGAAGAAGCTGCAGAGTGATCATCACCAACTCCTTTCATGATGTACTTCAAAAAAGAGAGGAAGATAAGTTACGACGGCACATAAAAAGTATTCTAATCACAACTATCGCCAATCTTTTAAGAAATCAGCGTGTGGAGCAATACCTGAGATGTTGAAGAAGACGATCGCCTAATGAGAAGAATACAGGAAAACTTCTTTATATGCTTCACGATCCAACAAGATCCCCAGGAGAAAAGAAGTCCACCTTTGCCGCTTTCTGGGGCTGTTGAGTCGGGATTGTGATCAACAATGTTTATTGAATGCACGATGCTTGCTATGCATATGAGAAGGCACACATAAACAGGAAGGCCAAGGTGGATCGACCCACTAAGCTGTACTTCCCCAGCCGAGCTTTACCATTGTAAGGATCAACTCAACCGTCTCCAAGGCATTTAACACACATGGCATACCTTCTCCCACGCGGTAAACATGTATTTACTCTGACTTTAGTTATTTTTGTATGCAAATTATCACCATCTCATGCCTACCCTACAATAGTGTAACCATTGCATGCTAGGCAGGGGACTTAATGTTGATGGTGGATTTCTATTTAAAGGCTAAAATTGTAAAAAGCCAATTTTTGTAAGCTGACGTCCTGCAAAGGATAAAGCCTTCAGGTGATGAATATTTCTCACCATGATAATTCATTGGAGCATATGCAACCATCCCTGAGAATTATAACCTACCCAGAGCGGAGCATGTAGCAACCATCCCGATTTTCTGTAGGTTTACAGCATTACAATTAATGCCTTACTCAAAGCCTTGTGTTCGACATGCAAACACCCGTAGGCTACCTAACGGCGGATTATATTAGCCCTGTTGAACGCATGCAAGACTACCCATATTAGTCTCACCTGCTGAAAACAAACTCAAAAATAGATCTCATCCGTCCAACTTCGCAGGCATGGTTGGACGGCCTAGATCACGCGCGGGACCGAGTAGCACACATGCACATGCTCACCGTCATCCCAACATTCCCCTTGCACCATCGACCTCACCAAAAGAGGTCAGCAAATTCCAGATTCGATCGGATGTAGGTAATCGGTCGGAAACCCCAAATTAGGGTTTGCATCAAGTGGTCGCAGGCAACCACTTTGAGACAAACGAACGGAAGCCAAAGGAGGGCGAGATTAACTGGACGACCACACCAGCATGTACACTGTGGTCCCAGCTACACGGCCAACCAATCGGCCGCGAACGGTTGCATCTAGCCATCTCGATTTGCGCTCCCAAAGGTAGCATGCACGGCCCCCTTCTAATCTCGGTTGTCCATCATCGCAGGCTGAAATGAGCGACTTAGATTGCTCTAATTGACTTCCAACAAGCATGGGCATGTAGAGTGGTGTCACGCCTACCTGCTGGACCAATCGGCCACTCCATGCATGCCTCCCAAGGCTGAAAAACATTAGGGTGAAAAGGGAGGCTTGAAAGCCTTCCAAACCCTAATCCAACAGTTATTCCTCCATCAATATCGTCCATCCAAGTTCGCATGCTTGGATGAATAGCCTAGGAAGGGAGTTAGATGGCAAACAAGGTATCACCATGATCACCATCCTCCACACTTCCCCATGGCATAACCGGCCAAGGTGGGTCCCTCTCATCCGACCTCCGAACAACGCCTGAACATAGCTAGTTGAGTCACTTGAACTTGCAATCTTTTCATCAAGGTTGTGTAGGATTCAAGCATGTTAAGCATATTTAATGCACCGCATGCATACAATATGCGCCTACAAACAAATTGATTATTTTACCTAGCATCGTTTGCTACCTTATGTGGGTCCCACGACTCACTCGAGACGTTAATCACGTCACAACTGGGGGATACAAACTTGGGTATTGGTCTGGCGGTTTACAGCGTGCAACACGCCATCACAAGATCGTGTCAGGGAAACATGGGCGGTTAGCGATGATAGGAGAAGTGGGCAAGCAACCGTGTGACACTAACACACAACTCCACTTTCTCCATCACTCCACTTCCTCCACTTTCCCACGAGAGACGTGATGAAGTCTTATCGACTTGTATAAATAGGTTCTCCTCCCTATTTCCAACAACACAGAAAAAACCAAGTGTTAATACCATCATATTCAACACTTAGAGCCTTCCTGCAACATTTGCTAGCCTGCTCAACCTTATGTTAACAAGTCATCAAATAGCCTTCACCTTCATACTCTCAACACCTTCTTCGCTTCCCTCCCTAAGATCAACCTCACATCCTTCACCTGTGACCGAAACAAATCTGGAACGGACGTGTCTTCGGTTTAGGCCAGAATTGTCTGATTATCTCTCGAATCAAAAGTGCTCATCGTGCAGCACATTTGTTGAAGGTTTAAATTCACTTCTCATCCACACACACCCAAAATTACCTAAACCTGCAGAAGTAGTTTTCTCCCACAAACAGAAGTGTGGTATAATCGATTCCAAGATTGTAAATATGAAATATGATTTACAAAGAAAGATGCCAACATACTTTGAACACGAAAAATAACTCTTATCTTTTATTTTTCAAAGTTATTCCTTAATTACTCAAGGAGATCCCGGTCCGAAATAAATTAAGAATCTTTTAATTAAGGTTATTAGTTTTATATTCTTTAATTACCAGCAATTAAATTCATATCTCTAGAGAATAAAAATTATTAATGTGCATTTACTAATTGGAGATTTTCTATTGAGAGATTTCGGAAAATATTGGACAAAGCATTTCTAGGAATTATGAAAACCGATTTGGGCATTTATTGCATATCTTGAGAATACTTTCGGTTTTGGAAATTCCTTGGTGTCCAAACATCCTTGGTCTATAAATACCTAAGTTTGCATTTCTAGCAAACTATCTTAAGATTCAGGCAAACTTCATCTTTTTGTTGTTTCTGGTGGTGCCGTCTATCCGGAGAGGAAAGTACCCTAATTAGGCGAAATCTCTTATGGCCGCTTGTTTAAAGACTTATGTGGGATCAAGAAGCTCTACGAGTACCATTGGTATGAAACTAAATAATTGCAGTTTATTAGTTTTTGATTTATTTGATTGACTAACGGTTGTTGAAATTTGATTGCACCTAGTTTGTTTATTCTTGAGAATCTTCTCTTCTGATATAAGATTCACTCAAACTAGATCGAAGTGTCGACGGTATCTTTAGAACTATTTTTAGATCTAAAGATATCTTGTGATAATCCATTGTTAACAGACTCTATTCTATGTGTGATTGATCACCAGAGATTCAAGTGGTGTTGTTCAGGTTTAATTGAAGATTAAAGAAGATTTGAAGACGAAAAAGATTTCTTATTGGTTTCTCATATCTTTGTGTAGCATAAACCTTGATCGGCTGGGATCCAACTAGAATCGGATTTATTCGATTGATTAGTTACGTGATATCGGTAACACCTAATAGTTCTCTTGAGTTCTATTTTGATTATTACAAATCTGAATCTTATTACTTAGGTAATAGAGATTGGATTGATCTAACCAGGAAAAGGAGTTTATTAGTTTAAATAAAAGAGCCTTTGTATATGACTTGAGATATCTTTATCTGGAAAGAATCAATAGAGTTATTACCAAACAGATTTATTGTTCCTTTACTGTTTCGAATACGATCCAAATGAATTATTCCAGTGCGTGCACTTATTGAATGTCGAAAGCGCAGGGATACTGAAGAAACTAAGTGAACTAGGTTTAGTTGCTTGGTCTCAACTATACGAAGTTTGGTTTAGATTTTGTATAGTGGCTTAATTATGAGAGTATTCAATTCTAGACTTGGTCCCGGGGTTTTTCTGCATTTGCAGTTTCCTCGTTAACAAAATATTGTTGTGTCATTTACTTTTCCTTTCCGCAATTATAATTGTTTTTATTATAATATAAAGTAAATTACATAAACGTTAACTCTGTATTACTTGATAGTGATCCTATAGATTTTGGTTAAGTCTGAACCTATTATCAAGTAATCACACTTTGATTATTGTATTATCTCGATCTTGTATGCATAGACGATCACACAAAGTGTGAATACCGATTTGTCGTATTGTCTCGACTTTGTCCATAGACAATCACTTTCGGTAAGAGGACTTATAGGTGGATAATTTAAAAATTGTGGTGTATTTGGGTACCCTCGTCTTTTCAATTGGTATCAGAGCAGGCAAACATGAAAATATATAATAATATGTGTTTGGTGCGATCCAACCTATAAGAAACGAGTCTGCATAAAGGTAAGGCGAAGCCAAAAAGGGACTCAGTTAATGTATCACAAGATTTGGATAAATATCTCTATGGGTTTAATTTTAGCAAATGTGTAGAAATGGCTTCTTTTGCAAGTTGCAAGTTCAACTTGCTCTTCTGAAAATATGTCTTTATGTTCTTATGAAGAAGTTAAGTTAAGCCATGTATTCACAATCAATGATTCAGATTCTGATAAATCTTTTCATAATGATAAAGAAGATATTGATTATGTGAATATAAAAACATCTCAGCTAAATGAACTAAGTAAAGAGTTTCTCTCGTGTGCAACTGAACTCACTCTTGAACTAAATAGAGAAGAAAAGCTTCTTGAAGACTTATGTCATATGAAAGCTGAAAATGATCAACTCAATCTTGATATAACTACCTTTAAAGCTGATCCAGACTCTTTCAAGATCGTATCCTCTTCAAATATTCAATCTCTAGAAGCAAATCTAAGAAAAAGTATTGATCAAGAAAAGAGGACTGAGATTTTAAGAAAAACAGCTGCAGATGAATGCAATGCCTTAAAAATCTCATATAATTCTGAGATAAAGATAGTTTCAGAACATGTTAATAGGCTAAAAGATGAAATGCGTTCGTTAATGTCGGAAAATCAGTTGGCCACATCCTCCTCGGATAAGCTCAAATATTCTGGTTTGATCTTTCCTTCAAAAAGAAAGAAGAATGACATTGAAGGCTCTCGAAAGAAAGTTTCATATTCTAAAAGGGCATTGGTATTCTCAGAAAATCCCAACATGAACTACTCACATCAGAATCTTCCACATCATCAGAAGTATCATCCCAGACGATGTTGTCATTGTGGAATCAAATGTCATATAGTAAGAGATTGTCAATGATTACCTTGTTCAAACTATGTAAAAATCACTTCTGATCAAGGAAGAAGTCTGAGATATTTTTGAAATAAAATCATACATAATACTGGTCTTCCTAGATAAAAGAATTCTGCAAGAAATGTTCATAACAGGAAGGAAGAAGTTCTGAAGACTATAAACTCATGGAAGTGGATACCAAAGAAGAAGACTACGGAGCTAAACAAAAAGGAGTATGACAAACTTTACAGCTCATCAAAACATAAGGTAATACCTAAATATCTTGATGATATCCATTTCTATGATAAGTTTAGTTTGCCCATCAAAAGGAGTAAAACTTTTAAGAGAACGAATAAATAAAAATTCTCTACTACTCTTGAAGAGAATAATCTTTTTCGATCAGATACTTAGTATCTTGGTTGAATACACTGACTCATGAAGTGCTCAAACAATTGTTTGATGAGTTCAGTGTATATTGCACAATAGTTTAAGAACTTGCAAGATTTATAGAAATATTCACAGAAAGGCGCTTTCTTAAAACTTTAATATTGATAAAATTTCGGTTTTTCCATATTAAAGGAAAATATTTGATTTCCATAATCGATGACCAAGTTTTTGGAAACCATTGGTATATAAAGTTTCGGTAATCTTTGTCACTCAAAAGAGAAAAATTCTTGTCTATTCCTCTGGAACAAAGAATTATGTACAATACAGATTACTATGCAAAACTTTCTGCAAGGGTTTCGGAAAGGTGTGCTGAAAAAATGACATGTGATCCCTTTATACTCCATAATTTCTCTGGAAACAGAACCACCTCTGGCAATAATGTAAATCACTCACACTTTATGATCGATTACGAAAAGGAGTTTCACAAGATGGCACGAACTTGTGCTGATACTAAATTAGAGGTATTGATGTTAAAACGTACTCATGAAAAATCTTTACTTGTTCAAGCTCAACTTCTCAAGAAACAAGATTTACTTTTCAAAAGAGTAAACGAAGAAGAACCTAACTTCCATAAGGTTGAGGAATTATTCTTCAATCAAGGATCTCTTCAAGGAATTCATAGAATATTCCTATCAAGCGAAAGAGATCCCAAGATCATGAAGGTTTCTGATTTTTAAGAAAAATAGACATTAGTTTTTGATTTATTTCAATTATTGTATAAGGTCTATTTTTGAATAAAACTATCAATTATTTATGAACAAAATTACTATTTTATAATTATTCTAGTGATAGTTTCCGATTACATATCATGTGCTTGAATGTCTATATTATTGCCATGTGTTTTAGGTTTATCGGATGTCTGATTTCGGTTTTCATAACCTTAGTATTCGATATCATATGATGTGAACCCTTATAGTTTGTGTGACTTTTTGATTTAGCGGGATTAATTTCTAGCCCATGTTGGTAGGCTTTATCAAAGGATCATAAGGTGTTCCGATTTAAACTCATATGTAAAAAGTCACATTGTATTAAATCAATTTCTGTTTAGCATAAACATATGTGTTTCGGCTTTTCAACTTTTGCTATTGGCACGCATTAGTTAAAACTGATTCATCCTTTCTTTGGTAAAGGTTTCTCTTTGTTGTTGTTCTTTTTTTCTTACGAGAGAATGACAACATACTGGGGGAGAATTCTTACTTGAACTTTCGCTTAATGATATATCTTTCTGGGGAGAAGAGGATGTGGAATCTAAGGTAACAAATTTGTTAGTTAATCATTTTCCTGTCTAAGAAAAGCCTGCTTATATTGGATATATTTTTCTTTTGCTTAGCAAAATTTCGGTACAATTGATATACATTCCATTTTGTATGTATGGATGTGTGTGTGTATGATTCAATTGTTTCCGGTTAAGAAAAACTGTGTCAATTTATTTGTCTTATTGTTTGGTATCTTCTTTGTTGTTTGATATCAAGTGTTTTTGCTTAACGAAATTTCGGTGCAATTGTGGTGCTATAATGTCTATGTTTATTTCAATTGCTTCCGATTAAGAAAATAATTTTTCAAGTAAATTTATTTTGGTTTGCATGAATTATTTATGGCTTAACAAAATACGGGATCATTTGTTTAGTCCAATTCGATTCCGGATAAAAGAAACTAAGTTAATTCTGATCTTAGTTAGACTTATCAAATTGAAGGATTCGGTTATTCAAGTCTAATCGAATTCCTTGACAAGAAATATTAGTTAATTAACCTAGTACTTGTCTTGTCTAAATAAAAAGGACTAAGTTATTGATGAATAATCAGAACCCGATGAGAGAACTAAAGTTAAATCTGATCTTTATTTTGGTCTTATAGAAATAAGTGATTGTATGTTTCCAATCGGTTTAACAAGGGAACTAAGTTTCTTAGTCAATTTGTTAAACTATTAGGGAAAATTACTTTAGGCAATTGCTTCCTTGATAAAATATTAAAACTAAATTAATTGTAGGTTCGGTTTTAATATTGGTTATCTAAAGTGGTATGTGAAACCTTCGTGCTTAACTCTTATAGGTTGTACATGTCTTTTAGATTTGTAAGATCCTTTTGGTTTGACCTTTTTTTGCTCGAAAATTTGTCATTTTGTAACAAAAAGGGATGAAAATGTATGGAGTAAACAAGTGATTTACAATCACTAAGGAAAGGACATTTGTGCTTAAACCTTATATCTAACGAAAGAGTAAAGCATTGACTAAGGGGGAGAAACATATCGTATTGCTATGTAGTTATCTTGACTACAAAAGGGGAATAACAAAGATGTTCGGATTGAATATCTACCTCTCTTAGCTTTAGGGGGAGTATTATATTTGTTATTCAGATGCCAACCGCGGCATCTATTAAATGAATATATGCAACTTATTCTGCTGTTGAAACTTGGACTAAAGTGTATGTATAATAAATTCTTTTAATTTGTTTATACATATGTATTAAGAGTTTTTTCACTAAAATTGACAAAGGGGGAGATTGTTAGAGAATAGCTCGGTTGAACCCACCAAGCGTTGGTATGTCAAGTTTGGTTGTCATATTTTAGTGAACCAAAACTCATCTAAGAGTCGCTTGATTATGTACTAGAGACAACTGCGTATAGGTTAGACTAGAAATACTAGGAATATGAGACATACAAGTATTACTCGAAGACCTGAAGAATGTGAAGAAGTAACGAGCTACAATGACGGCATCATCCTTCCTGTTGAGGTTAGTAATATTGACTTGAACAGTTTCATTCCTAACGTATCTTTCAAGTCGTGCTATATTGAAAACATAATTGTGAAGCTGTGAATGAATATTTTACTCTAGTAGTGAGACATGATCATATGATCATAGTATTAAGGAATTGGACTACAAGTATAACGCTTATCTTTTGACCTTCATAGATATGACATCGACATAATCTTATGAATATTATTGTGGTTATGTGTACGGGTAAAGGTGAATATTTCAACATAGGAAACAATATTTACATTTGTTTAAAGAAAGTACATTCATAAACTTGTTTTATGAATCGAAAGGGAAATCGCTAGGATTATTGATATTGTTATTCATTGCATATCTTTGGATTACCAATATGTGTGAGTTAGTAGAACCGATCATAACTTGTTATGCATCTTGGTATAACTAATCATAATGCTTGACTTATGATTTGGTATGACTAGTTTTGATTAATTAGTGTAACCGATCCTAAGTAATCACCTGAGATGGTATGATTGATTTTCGTAATTGGTGTGACCGATCCTAGTAATTTGTGTGACCGATCACAAAAGAATTGTGTGATCGATCCTTGTAATTGGTGTCACTGGTCCTAGTAATTGGTGTAACCGATCCTATTGACTTGTGTAACCGATCACAAGCAATACCATGAGTATATGGTAACCGGTTCTGGTAATTGACGTAACAGATCCTGGTAACTGATTTACAGGTCCTGGTAACTTGTGTGTCCGATCACAAGTAATCCATATTAAGGTATAATCGATCCTGGTGATTGTTATAACCGATTGAACCCATGATTGTGATTTGATCAATCACATAGTTGTCTTGGAATACATATGAACCAATTCTAAACTTGTTTGGAAGTGTGGTATAATCGATTCCAAGATAGTAAATATGAAAGATGATTTACTAAGAAAATATGTCAACATACTTTGAACATGAACAATAACTCTTATCTTTTATTGTTCAAAGTTATTCCTTAATTACTCAAGGTGTTCCCGGTCTGAAATAAATTAAGAATCTTTTAATTAAGGTTGTTAGTTTTATATGCTTTAATTATCAGCAATTAAATGCATATCTCTAGAGAATAAAGATTAGTATCGTGCTTTTACTAATAAGAGATTTTCTATTAAGAGATTTCAGAAAATAATTGACAAAGAATTTCCAGGAATTATGAAAACCGATTTGACCATTTATTGCATATCTTGAGAATACTTTCGGTTTTGGAAATTCCTTGGTGTCCAAACATCCTTGGTCTATAAATACCTAAGTTTGTGTTTCTAGCAAACTATCCTAAGATCCAAGCAAACTTCATATTTTTGTTATTTCTGGTGGAGCCGTCTATCTGGAGAGGAAAGTACCCTAATTAGGCGAAATCTCTTACGACCGCTCGTTTAAAGACTTCTATGGGATCAAGAAGCTATACGAGTACCGTTGATGGGAAACTAGATAATTGCAGTTTATTAGTTTTTTATTGATTTGATTGACTAACGGTTGTTGAACTTTGATTGCACCTAGTTTATTTATTCTTGAGAATCTTCTTTTCTGATATAAGATTCACTCAAACTAGATCGAAGTGTCGACGGTATCTTTAGAACTGTTTGTAGATCTAAAGATATCTTGTGATAATCCATTGTTAACAGACTCCGTTATGTGTGTGATTGATCACAAGAGAGTCAAGTGGTGTTGTGCAGGTTTAATTGAAGATTAAATAAAATTTGAAGACGAAGAAGATTTCTTATTGGTTTCTCATATCTTTGTGTAGCACAAACCTTGATCGGCTGGGATCCAACTTAAATCGACTTTATTCGATTGATTAGTTGTGTGAGATCGGTAACACCTAATAGTTCTCTTGAGTTTTGTTTTGATTGTTACAAATCTGAATCTTATTACTTAGGTAATAGAGATTGGATTGATCTAACCAGGCAAAGGAGTTTATTAGTTTAAACGGAAGAGCCTTTGCATGTGGCTTGAGATATCTTTATCTGGAAAGAATCAATAGAGTTGTTACCAAACAGATTTATTGTTCTTTCACTGTTTGGAATATGATCCAAAGGAATTATTCTAATGCGTGCACTTATTAAATGTCGAAAGCGCAGGGATATTGAAGAAACTAAGTGAACTAGGTTTAGTTGCTTGGTCTCAACTATACGAAGTTTGGTTTAAATTTTGTATAGCGGTTTAATTCTGAGAGTATTCAATTATGTACTTGGTCCCGAGGTTTTTATGTATTTGCGGTTTCATCGTTAACAAAATCTTGTTGTGTCATTTACTTTTCCTTTCCGAATTTATAATTGTTGTTATTATAATTTAAAGTAAATTACACAAACGTCAACTCCGTATTACTTAATAATGATCCTATAGAGTTTGGTTAAGTCTGAGGCTATTATCAAGTAATCACACTTTGATTGTTGTATTATCTCGATCTCATATCCATAGACGATCAGATAAAGTTTGAATACTGATTTTTCTACTTTGTCCATAGATAATCACTTTCGGTAAGAGGACTTATAGGTGGATAATTTAAAGATTGTGGTGTATTTTGGTACCCTCATCTTTTCATATACTTCTATGTGATATATACAATTGAACAACTCTATGAGTAACATAATTAGATTCATTTGATTATCTTTCATGATTGATTGATCATCATATTTGATCTAGAAGTATTAGATGAATGTGGTTAATACAAAATTGTTCATATGGCTAACTTCGGTTAACTATTGTTGAGCCAACTCAATATACACATTTAGGTACAGTTACCCGTATCTAAATGAAGTTATATTTCATTTGTGTGTAACAAGCTAAGACCATCTAACGGTGGAGAGATATTGCTTTGGTTTTAAGCAAACTTAGCTTGAATCTTAAATCAGGTTTTCCCTGATTTGAAAGACTATATAAGGTAGAACTCTAGCAACTGGAAAAACTAATCCCAACACTTTTATCTGTCCTAGTTGCGACTAGAGTCGATTTTCCTTTAACCTAGGTTTTTCCAAAACCATTATAGGTGTAGTTGCAGGAATTCCCACACTACACCCTTGTTAAGATTCTATAGAAATCTATTGTACTTAATTCAGTTACGTATTGCTTTTTACCAAGAGAAGTATCCTTTATATTGAGACAGTCTATACTTTAGCTACCTCTTTTTGTTGTGATAGGTTTTCCATCGAGTCATCTATTTTAGAATCAGCATAATTGATTTTTGCAGACACTTTATTTTCTGTAACCTGCAATCAAAACCAGTTCAACGGTGATGAAAAGCACAAGATCATGTTTCCTTAGTTTCATATTTCATAAAGCTAATTATCCATGAAGGTGGTACATTTCTAAACTAGAATATAACTGCTTGCCATGTAAGAAACCATAAACTACTAGAGTGTCCCTTAACACTTTATGTGAGAAATCAACAAGAAGGTCAATATCCACATTGAAAAATGTTTGAGGTGTAAGATCAAGTCTTAGTTTCATGAGAACTTCAATCTAAATCAGATAATGTTTTAATAAACGTAACTTGCCTTGATAGCTGTAAAAAGATGATCAAGTGGTTTTGCTACAGACACGCTAGAATCTAAATATCTATGCAACAATACACATAAACTGATTCACGGAAACATTTGTAAAGAAAGGATAAAAATAATGACCAAAAGAACTCACCACCAGGATGTTCCCATCCCTGATCCCCATAAAATTGGAACACGTACTAAGTATTAGTGCAAACTGCAAATGGTTGGCACCTGGAAGATACTAGATGCAAACGGTGGTTGATCCATCTTCAATTGTTGTTGTCTTGAACCTTGGTTGTCTATGCCAGATACAAGGGTTTCCATCTGGTACAATGATAATGTGTAAAGCAAAAAGAACTTCAGAAATACGACTCTGGCACTAGTCTTAGGAATGGTCGCACAGCAGGACCTAATTGTTCCATACTTCCATAAATTACAATAAGTTCACTTACGTTCCATAAATTGCAATTGAGTTCACTTACACCCAACCGATGTTCAGTAACACAAATTACAATAAGTTCACTTACGTTCCATAAATTGCAATTGAGTTCACTTACCATGGACATGAAGGAGTTAAAGATGCTAAAAAACAGAAATTACAGATAATGCACTACAGCATTTATATTTGTGTTTCATTAATGGATGTCAGAAAATAGCTAACATATTCACAATACATGCAAAATTAACATAAGAAGGAACCAGACATCACCTCGAGGTTATCTTTTAGGAGGTCCATTTCAGGTCCTTCTACTCGTCTATTGTTTCACCAAGTTTCTGAAGGCAACAGCTGATGCTGGACTTGATAAGACATAAAACTTTGTTTTCGGGGTCATCGTACAAGCCAAGTTTTCATAAATATCCCTGCAATCCTTATATAAGTTAGCAACCAGTAATGTATAGTTGAGAACGGAGAGTGTGAAAAAATATGTTTACAATGAGCCTAACTTTGATGTATGCTGTAACTGGCATATCTATCAATGCTGCCTCCCAATTCTCTAGTTCAAGGAGGATATCATCCTTCATACAAGAAGCATAGTCCTACAATTTCAAACCCAATTAGTAGTGATAATGTTGATGTTTCTTAGGGGATGTAAGAAGTGGAACACCTTAATGTGGACTTCGGGAATTTTTGAGCGAGACCTGCAAGAACAATAACAGATTCAACATACAAAAATAACGAATCCAAAATTAATTTTATATAATCAAAATCAACCAAATCAAAAAGAGAGAATCAATTCAAAAAGCTGATCCCTGGTTTATAATACTCAAATCGTGAATCCCTAACTTCCTCAAATCGTGAATTCTTCAGTCAACAGAAATAAGCATCTTAATCCCTGGTTCAGAATACGCAAATTAAACCCATCTTCGCCGGCTAACCAAGATTTCAGATAGCTTGTGTTCTTGGGATGAGGTTCTAGATTGAGAAAAACTTAATCAAGCAATGAACAAGCAGATTCGTCATCAACATAAACTGGAAACGAATTTCTTTTTCCTATCTCTCTTATCTTGTTCTTAATTTTTCAGATCTATAAGATTTAAGAAAAAAATTCAGAAAAATCTATTACAAAAGCAAGGGCTTGTTCTTTAATACAAGTCTGATTTGTTTCAAAATCTTGATTAAAGATGATTTTGGTTTACAAATCTACAATCAGTAGATGATATTCTTCAAACCCATTTAGGGATTTCTTCTAAGAGCCACAAAAATGGTGGTTTTAGCCAGATTTAGGCTTCTCTGTGAATGAAACTGAATGAACAGCTAATGATGTACTACCAGCGATGTTGGAAATGGTGATTTGTCTGAAGATCCTGGATCTTTTGTTGTCTGAAGCTCCTCGTTACGAAGAGAAGGTTTTGGAGTAGAGACGGAGTTAGAGAGGGAACAGAGAAAGAGAAATGAAAGAAGAGAAAAGGGAGAACTGGTTCCGAAGAGAAGGTTTAGGTTTTTGTATAAAATACTTTGGACGGTCAAGATGATTTTTCATACGGATTGTGCAGATATCTGACGGTGGACAACTGGTTCTAGACACTCATACAGATTGAGAAAGTGTGTTTCTTTTCAAGACAAAATGTGTTTCTTCTCAACCTTGGTCAAGGAAAAAATCTATAGAATACATATAAATCAGAATAAATTTGGATATTGTTATCGAGCTTCGACTATACATAATAAGAATGAATCGAAAGAAAGAAGTCGATGATTGCAGTTGCATTAGGGGTAGTGTGTTTTATTTGTGATTTCTCTTTGTGCTTCCGATTGGAATTTAGACGAGTCAATCGGTCATGAAGTAATTTCGACTAGTCATACATTTCATGAAGTAGCTTTAGTGTATGATAGATCATCAAAATCGATAAATATGAAGCTCCGGGAGGGTTCTGATTTAAAATTTAGCATGTTACATCATCAAAATCGATAAATATGAAGTTCAATGTCGATTTGAACTTCAAATTAAGTATAACGACAAACAAACTATCAACCACGTAGCTCCGGGAGAGTTATGACTTCAAACTTAGCAGGATACATCATTGAAATCGATAAATATGAAGATCGGTGTTGATTCGAACTTCAAATGTGGAATAACGACAAACACACTATGATCTAAGAAACTCCAGGAGGGTTCGACTTCAAACTTAGGATGATACATCATCAAAAATCGATAAATATGAAGCTCAGTTTCGATAACAAGGTCAACCTATTTTATAATCGAAATCCATTTTTAAGCCACGATTTGCAAACTTTACATTCCTTAGATCATAAATGTTTTAGTTCATGAGCATTAGATCATAAATGTGTTTCATTAACAAAAATAGTGACTAGAACTAAACCAACATCGAGCGACTACAAAGAAATATGGTCGGACGAAGCACATGAGACGGTCATGGTTGAACTGTGAAACTAAATTTTAAACTAACTTTGTTCACAAAATGAAATACTATTTTGAACAACTTAACATCAAAAATGGCATACAAAGTATGATCATGCAAGTAATAGAATGAAAGCTAGTGCATATATCAACATGCAATAATTTCCACAAATGGTCCATTATAAATTGGTATCAACGTATATGAGATGCAATGAACAAGAAAAAGCAACAACAAGCATATGATATCACAAGGACTGAATTTTGAAACAAGATCACATTCCAAGGAAGTAATACATTCTTGCGCTAAATGCATACTATGTTAAGTAGATTTATAGTCGTTCATGTGAATGTATAGCATTTTAAGGGATGAAGAATATATGAGTTGGTATCCTTGACAAATGAACAACGATGAAGTATCAAGTGTCAATTACAGGAAAAGACCATCACAACTCAAAATGAAAATAAGGTTGGAATCTAGAATAACACATCGACGTGTCCATAAACCATATGTTATGGACACATAAACAAACCAAAGTGACTAAAAAATTTACCTTTTCGCCATGGGTGATTAGGTGTGTCTAATGTCACCGTACATAATAGACACATAAACAATTCTCCACGTAGCCATATACTCATTTATGGATACATGTCATGGGTTTAAATTTGAACCCATGACCAAATGATGTTATTTTCCTACAAGTCATGAATTTAGACTAAAATCCATGACTAAATGGTGGTCATTGGCTACAAGATAGCCTAAAATGTGGCTGCAACAACACTTTAGTTTTAACTATGACCTGTAGCTACACAAATATCCCAAAACGTGGCTAAGCTAAAAAACCAAAAGCGTGGCCTATGTAACTATTTGTACTAGTGAAAGATTCAATACTTTTCAAGAGGAGAGCTAGTAATGATTCATCTACGAAAGGAAAGATTTCAGTTGGTACCTATAACAAGACTATGATGAAGAAGTACGTCTCTTTCAAAATCATAAAGAAAATCGGTGACAATGCATATGTCATTGATCTACCCAAGGAATGGAACATTTATAATGTGTTCAATGTTCAAAAGATCTTCACCTTTCATGGTGATAATGACCTATTATTTGTTTAACGCACCCCAGGGACGAGTTTTTCTCAAGAAGGGGGACTAATGTAGGACATCTACCTATTTTCAATGTATCAACTGTTCAGTTGATCCAATTGGTCTGTATCAACTATGACAGTTGATCCCTTTATGCTGTATCAACTCTCACAGTTGATCCCTTTTCTGCTGTGTCAACTGTCACAGTTGATTCATAGCTTCTACTTTGGTTTACTTGTTTATCAAGTCTAGAACTTCTTCTTTTAGAGTTTCCTTGTTTCTTGTTTTAGAGTTTTACTATTTTTAGGTTCTTATCATGCCTATATAAACTGGCTTATTACGTTCTTGTAATGACACATTATTATTATCAAGCTTAATTCAAAACAACTCTTATCAGAGATTCTATCCTTCTCAACTTTATTGTTCTTCTGTTTTCTCATCCTTTTCTTCCATTCTCATCACTTGCAATCTCTGTATTTCCTTCTTCCTATACACATACTACACTAGTAAGGGAGGCCTTTGTCTTTGGAACCCATGCCCGGAGAATGCAAAGAAATACCTAAGTCACCCAATAAAGTTTATGAACGCCAAATAGGTATTTATGCGTTAGGTTATGATTACGAAATTGACGATTACAAGTTGTTTAAGAATGTATCCGTGGAAAGAACTAACACATCTTGAGTATATGACTACATATTAGGATTGGGGTCATGGAAGAGCATTGAAACCATCCCTTATAGGATTTATTGTAATGGACCAGCTGATGTGCTGGTTAATGGATCTCTGCATTGGTTAGGAGAAACTGGCAACAAATGCATCTTGGACAGAGTAGTCTCCTTGGATTAGTAATGAACTAATGATAGATTTGGAGAAACGAAACTACCAAAAGAAACTACGGAGAATTAGCTCGTGTTTGAGAATGTGGGGAGTGTTGGAAGGTTTCCTAGATTATGGACTTCAATAATCTTGGACCAAACGTTATGTCATTACCCATGAAAGAATTATGAAAGTCATTTTTATGGATGTTTTGGTTTTTCAAGAATGGGGAGATTTTACTACAGACCACCAATGAAATACTTTTGTATGACCCCAGGCATTCAAGTCTTAGGGTACCGAAAATTGGTAGTTTAATAGTCGTCGTCGCAGTGAATTTTGTGGAAAGGCTAGTATCACTCAACTCTAGTACTTTTGATGAGAGAAAGAACAACAGAAGAAATGATACAAACATGAAGAACATGCCAAAGAAGAGAGTATATGTCACTAGTCCTTCTTATGTACTCCACAAGAATATGTTTTAGATTTTTGTTAGAGGGAGAGCAAAATATGATCCGAGGAGAGCGAAAACCGTAATTGACTCACTAACTAATCGATTCGTAGGATTAATTTTAACTCGGACAAGTTTACCCGTCACACACTCCCTCACATGTTTGTTGAAACCAAATTTATCTCGAAAATCGTGTTTTCTTTCTTCTTACTTCTTCTTCTACCTTCAGCGCTATCTGTGTAAATCTATATATCACCATGATGTGCCTAATAGTGATCAGGATTCTTACTATCCAAGGATTTTTTTCTATGTTCACGGTTGTGTAAACACTAGAGCTCTTGAATAAAAAGAAACATAATTTAAAAGATCCGAACATAAAAGATAATAATCTTTTATTTTATGATGATTCTCTCTCTTTTTCTTTTTTCCTGAATCAAATCTCTTACGCACTAATTTTCATCTGGACAAGCCATTACCATTGTGGTCCTGTGGACGACTTTTGGTTGAATAAATGTCGAAATTTGTATGATTAATTACTGACTAAAATCAACAACTCGAGTTTTGGGGTTTAATGGTGTTTTTTGATTGTTGATGATCATAATGACTAATATGTAAGTTCGGTTTCCTTAGATTTCCGTTTCAATAACTACACCTTAGGTTAATTTACATAGGTTAGGTTATGATGGAAGGGTAACCTTGTCCGAGTTAAAATTCGCTATATAAACCCGTCTAATTAGTGAGTCAACAACAATTTTCACTCTTCTCGGATCACTTTTTGCTCTCCCTCTAACAAAAATCATGTTTTATTATGGCTGTTACCGTTTGCAGCTTGTTACCCGTTTGTGGGATCTTGCATTTTTATTGGATGATACTATATCTCCTCTGCCGAGGGAATACAAAAATGCAAGCTGCTCGCTTTATACCCCTTTTGCAAACTGATAAATCGATCCATCCTAAAACACACTCTTCTTGGCAGTTGTACATCCCATTTTCGTTTAGCTGCTCCGTATGCCACATTAATCACAACAACGCTGTCATTCTCATGTCAATTAAAAACCACTCGAGACATCATCTGAAAAGAGTGACTTTTCGATCTTTTCCACTTCCTTTGATTCGGAAACAGATGAACTAATGGTCAAGGAGCTCTGCTATCTCACTACTCTTGTCACGACTCACCGGGTGATGTGCATCCTTTTAGCTGAGGTGCGCAAAATTATATCCCTGCTTTGGACACAGAAAGACCCGATATTATAGTCTATATACCCGATCCAAATAAACCCTAACCTAGAAGGACGAAACCATATAGGTAGAAGTACTATAAAAGGCTGCTACACCGTAAAGAAGCAGAAGATTTGCGGCTACCGAGAAGATTCGGATTTGGTGGATGTCTTCTTGAATTTACCAGCGAAATCTATCTTAAGCTGCAGTGTGTACGCTACTTCAAAATCTTCTTTGATGTGGGATTAAAAACTTTCGTATAAGCAAATAAATAAGTCAACGCAAATTTTAAAACCCTAATCTCCCAAATTAGTACCGGAAGATTAATTTGATTGAGTCTCCACTCTCTAAGAAATCGAAGCGGAATCGGAGGAAGAAGCGAAGAAGTAATAATGTCAAGCATTCCGAAGAATTCTACCACGATATCTTGGTGAGACTACCATCAAAATCGTTACTTGCATGTAAGCGTGTCTGCAATAATTGGTTTAAACTAATTTCAGATCCTGGTTTTGTTAAATCCCACCTTCATCTTGCTCTTACTACGCATCTGGAAATAAAAACCCTAACATATGCATATCTTCGGGAAGAAAATCTACACCATAAAATATGATTCATTATTATCCTCCACGTCTCTTAAAGAATTTAAAGATAATAATGATGTTGAAATGTATTGCCCATTCGATTCTTATTATGTTGAATTGTTGGGTTCTTGTAATGGTGTGGTTCTCCTGTCATTTAGGGATAAAGCTATCTTCGGTAATAAGGGATTTCTGTATTTGGAACCCAGTTACAAGAGAATACAAACAGATACCCAAGTCACCAAATGATTGTTTTATAGACGACATTGGCATTTACGCTTTTGGTTATGATTCCAAGATCGACACTTATAAAGTGTTTGAAACTGTGTGCATCAGAGAAAATGTATCATTTTTAGTTAATGTTTACGCATTGGAATCTAACTCATGGAAAACAATTCAACCAATTCCTTACCAGTTTTCTGATAAAGTTGGAGTTTTTGTTAATGGATATCTGCATTGGTTAGGTCACGCTTATGATATCTTTAACAAGAAGATAATCTACATAATCTCCTTGGATGTTAGCAATGAGAGGTTTGAAGAAATGAAATTACCAAAAGAAGTTTTGGAGGAAGGCCAGAGACATTACATTCTAGGAGTGTTGGAAGGGTGTCTTTGTTTACTTAGTTATGTACAAAACACTTGTATTCCTGAAGAAATTTCTCATATTATTAAGTTCACTAAACAGTTTGAGAACTTCCTTAATAATCCTTATAAAAGCATGCACCGTGAATATTCCCAGTGATGAAGAAGCGAACAAGGTTGAAGATGAGTTAGCACAAAGATGAGAAGATGAGAAATGGTTAAAATCTAGCATAAATCCTTATGGAACTTTTCCAGAATATAAGTTGAAAGTAGATATTCCTAACTTTCATGGTGGTTTACAAATTGAAGAATTGCTGGATTGGTTTTATGAAGTAATTTTTTTTTTAACTTCATGGACCTGATTCTTCCAAAGTTAACCTGGTTGCATATAAACTCAAAGGTGGAGCTGAAGCTTGGTGGGATAAAATATGTGAGGATAGACGTAATATTCATAAACCTCCGATACATACTTGGAAAACAATGAAAGACTTATTAAGAGATAAGTTTTTACCCAGAGATTTTATGCAATAACTGTTTATCAAGCTTCAACACTGTCGACAAGGAGTTAGACTTGTAGATGAATATATAGCTGAATTTTACAGCTTGGTGGCACGTAACCGATTGAACGAGTCTGAAGAACAATTAGTTGCACATTTTGTGGGTGTATTAAACAACTTAATCCAACAAGGAATGACACAATATGCGTTTACTATGGTTGAAGCTATCCAACAATCTATTAAAGTTGAAAGGCGTGTACTTAATACTTCCAGAAAAGGAACTTCTCGACAAGCTCGTTATCAGCATTACTATAAACTAGCCAAACCATATAATTCTTCTTATGATAATCAAGTTGAACAGGGATCAACACTCATTGCTGACCCACATGATGTCAACTATAATTTAACTTATTCTCAACATCAACAGCCTGTGAATTTTTCTTTTGCTCAACCAGCTCCAACAACTTCACCTATATTACCATCTCCTGTGGCAACTCAATCTACTCAACAACAATAACAAACTAAATCAGTAATTGTTAGATTCTCTAATAGAATGCAACAACAGTTTCCACCTCTAAATAAAGCTCCAAATATTTATTCCAAATTTCGTGGAGATAAATGAAATAAATGTAACCAACCTGGTCATTCTTCAGATGATTGTCAGCGCTTTAATGGTTTCATTGGAGATACTCAAGTACATATGGAATCAAAAGATAGTGAAGTTTTTGATGATGATGAGGGCGATGAAGTTTAAAATATTGATTTACATGAGACTTATGGTGATCACTTTGTTGAAATGATTCGACCACTCATGCTTACTGAACCATGTTATTCTCAACGACATACTATTTTCAAAACCAAGTGCTTTAATGCTGGTAAAGTCTGTGACATGATCATTTATAGTGGTACTGTAGATAATTACATTGCATCTGTTGCTGTCGAGAAAATGGGATTACCAACTACACCGTATCCTACTCCTTAATCTATAGGTTGGGTGAATAGTTCATCTTCACAACGAATTACTCATCAGTGTGTTATTAAGTTTTCTTTTGTTGGATATGAAGAATCTGTACTATGTGATGTTATCGATATAAATATAACACATATAATACTTGGAAGACCATGGAAGTATGATGTTAGAGCAGTTCATAACTGTTTTGAGAATACTTACACTTTTTACAAAGATGGTAAGCGAGTAACTCTGTTTCCTTCACAGTCTTCTTCAGTAATTAAAGAACGTAGTGATTGCAAGACTACTGCTTTGGTGGCTACTATTTCTCGCTCTTTAAATTTCATTTCAAACTTTGAGTTCTCATGAAGAGTTCAAACCTATGGTTACAATTCCTACTCACCTACAACCTTTACTTTCTAAATATAATGCATTATTTTCTGAAGAATTACCGGTGAGTTTGCCACCTTTTCGAGATGTTCAACATTACATTGATCTTATACCTGGAGCTTCTTTACCTAATCAAGCTCATTATAGGTTAAGTCCTACTAAACATGAAATACTACAGGTCAAGTTAATGACTTATTGACTAAGGGTTAATTAGACCTAGTACTAGCCCTTGTGCTTGTCATGCTTTTCTGGTGCCTAAAAAGGATAATGTATGGATAATGTGTATAAATTGCAGAGACTTGAACCGTATCACCATTCCTTATAGGTTTCTTATTCCTCATATTGAGGATATGATTGATCTTTTAGCAGGGTATATCATTTTCACTAAACTTGATCTTCGCAGTGGTTATCATCAAATATGAATAAGAGTGGGAGATGAATGTAAAACTGCTTTCAAAACAAGAGAAGGGTTATATGAATGACTAGTTATGCCTTTTGGCATATCTAATTCTCCCAATACCTTTATGAGGCTCATGAATCAGGTTTTACAACCTTTTCTGAGTAAATTTGTCAATGTATACTTTGATGACATATTAATTTTCAGTAGAAGTGCAAAAGAGCATATCAATCATGTTTCTCAGGTGTTCAAAGTTTTGTATGACAATTCTTTGTTTGTGAACTTGAAGAAATATACATTTATGTTATCCGAAGTTACTTTATTGGGATATATTATCCCTTCCAAGGGTATTCATGTGGATCCTTCTAAATTTCAAGCTATTATAGATTGGCATGTTCCTACTTGTATCAAAGAGGTGGAAGTTTTCATGAACTAGATTCTTTTTATAGGCATTTTGTACGAAATTTCAGCACCATTGTTGCATCTATTACTGATTGTTTGAAGAAGGAAAAGTTCATATGGATTGAAGAGGCTGATAAAAGTTTTAATACTCTTAAAGAAAAACTAAGTTCAACTCCCATACTTGCACTGCTGACTTTTCCAAACCTTTTCAAGTTGATTGTGATGCTTCTATTATTGGAATTGGAGCAGTTTTGTCTCAAGAAGGACATCCAGTTGCTTACCATAGTGAAAAGAATTCTAATACTCAAAAAAAGTGGTCTACTTATGAATTGGAATTGCTTGCTCTTGTAGAAGCTCTTAAACAGTGGCATACTTATTTGGTTCACCAAGAATTTGTGATTAATATTGATAATCATGCTTTGAAATATCTCCAGACTTCATCTAAGGTTAACCGTATGCATGATAGGTGGTTATCCACAATTAATAAGTACACTTTTTCTGTCAAACATAAAAGTGGGAAGCTTAATCAAGTTGCAGATGCCCTGAGAAGACGACGACATCTTTTGGCAACCATTCGAAATGAAAGTTTTTCTTTTGATTATATCAAAGAGATTTATGCTGAGGATGATGACTTTAAGTCGCTTTGGGAACAATGTAGTTCTTTTGTTCATGGAGTTGATGACTTTCTCATTGAATATGGCTTCTTATTTAAAGGTAATAGTCTTTGCATTCCTAATGGATCTTTACGTCTTCATTTAATACGTGAACTGCATGGAAGTGGATTTGGTGGCCATTTTGGCAGAGATAAAACTATTGCACTTGTAGAGGAATGCTATTATTGGCCTTCACTTAAGTGTGATGTACAAAAATATGTGATGAAATGCATGGTATGCCAGCAAGCTAAGGGAACTATTCAAAACACCGGACTTTACACTCCTTTACCAATTCCGAAGCTCCATGGGTGGACATTATCATGGATTTTATTCTTGGTTTATCTAGGAGAGCTAGAGGTAATGATTCAGTGATGGTTGTTGTGGATAGATACTCCAAGATGGCTCATTTTATATCCTGCAAAAAGTCTACAAATGCTTCAAATGTTGCATTTTTATTTTTCAGAGATAGTTAGATTGCACGGCATTCCTAAGTCTATTACTTCTGATAGAGATACAAAATTTATGAGCTATTTTGGAAGACATTATGGATGCGTTTGGGAACTAGTTTGCAGTTCAGCACTACTTCACATCCTCAAACTAATGGACAGATTGAAGTTATCAATCGTTCTTTGGGAAATTTGATTCGAGCCAAGTGCATCGATAACAACAAACAATGGGATATTTTGCTGCCTCACATGGAGTTTGCATTCAACACTTCACTAAATGGATCTACATGTAAAACTCCATTGGAAATTGTTTATTCAAAGTGCCTAATCATATATTAGACTTGGTTGTACTTCCTACGTTACATAAATCCAATGTCAAAGATGATACTCGTTGGAGCAAGCTTCTCAATTACATCATTAAGTCAAAACAAAACTTTAGGAATCTAATGCTAAATACAAGGATGTTGCAGATAAGCATAAAAGATTCAATACTTTTCAAGAGGGAGAGCTAGTAATGATTCATCTACGAAAGGAAAGATTTCAGTTGGTACCTATAACAAGACTATGATGAAGAAGTACGTCTCTTTCAAAATCATAAAGAAAATCAGTGACAATGCATATGTCATTGATCTACCCAAGGAATGGAACATTTCTAATGTGTTCAATGTTCAAAAGATCTTCACCTTTCATGGTGATAATGACCTATTATTTGTTTAACGCACCCCAGGGACGAGTTTTTCTCAAGAAGGGGGGATTGATGTAGGACATCTACCTATTTTCAATGTATCAACTGTTCAGTTGATCCAATTGGTCTGTATCAACAATGAAAGTTGATCCTTTATGTTGTATCAACTCTCACAGTTGATCCCTTTTATGCTGTGTCAATCGTCACGATTGATTCATAGCTTCTACTTTGGTTTACTTGTTTATCAAGTCTAGAACTTCTTCTTTTAGAGTTTCCTTGTTTCTTGTTTTAGAGTTTTACTATTTTTAGGTTCTTATCATGCCTATATAAACTGGCTTATTACGTTCTTGTAATGACACATTATTATTATCAAGCTTAATTCAAAACAACTCTTATCGAGATTCTATCCTTCTCAACTTTATTGTTCTTCTGTTTTCTCATCCTTTTCTTCCATTCTCATCACTTGCAATCTCTGTATTTCCTTCTTCCTTTACACATACTACACTAGTAAGGGAGGACTTTGTCTTTGGAACCCATGCCCAGGAGAATGCAAAGAAATACCTAAGTCACCCAATAAAGTTTATGAACGCCAAATAGGTATTTATGCGTTAGGTTATGATTACGAAATTGACGATTACAAGTTGTTTAAGAATGTATCCGTGGAAAGAACTAACACATCTTGAGTATAAGACTACATATTAGGATTGGGTTCATGGAAGAGCATTGAAACCATCCCTTATAGGATTTATTGTAATGGACCAGCTGATGTGCTGGTTAATGGATCTCTGCATTGGTTAGAGAAACTGCAACGAATGCATCTTGGACAGAGTAGTCTCCTTGTATTAGTAATGAACTAATGATAGATTTGGAGAAACGAAACTACCAAAAGAAACTACGGAGAATGAGCTCGTGTTTGAGAATGTGGGAGTGTTGGAAGGTTTCTGGATTATGGACTTCAAGAATCTTGGACCAAACGTTATGTCATTACCCATGAAAGAATTATGAAAGTCATTTTTATGGATGTTTTGGTTTTTCAAGAATGGGGAGATTTTACTACAGACCACCAATGAAATACTTTTGTATGACCCCAGGCATTCAAGTCTTAGGGTACCGAAAATTGGTAGTTTAATAGTCGTCGTCATGCAGTGAATTTTGTGGAAAGGCTAGTATCACTCAACTCTAGTACTTTTGAGGAGAGAAAGAACAACAGAAGAAATGATACAAACATGAAGAACATGCCAAAGAAGAGAGTATATGTCACTAGTCCTTCTTATGTACTCCACAAGAATATGTTTTAGATTTTTGTTAGAGGGAGAGCAAAATATGATCCGAGGAGAGCGAAAACCGTAATTGACTCACTAACTAATCGATTCGTAGGATGAATTTTAACTCGGACAAGTTTACCCGTCACACACTCCCTCACATGTTTGTTGAAACCAAAGTTATCTCGAAAATCGTGTTTTCTTTCTTCTTACTTCTTCTTCTACCTTCAGCGCTATCTGGGTAAATCTATATATCACCATGATGTGCCTAATAGTGATCAGGATTCTTACTATCCAAGGATTTTTTTCTATGTTCACGGTTGTGTAAACACTAGAGCTCTTGAATAAAAAGAAAAATAATTTAAAAGATCCGAACATAAAAGATAATAATCTTTTATTTTATGATGATTCTCTCTCTTTTTCTTTTTCCTGAATCAAATCTCTTACGCACTAATTTTCATCTGGACAAGCCATTACCATTGTGGTCCTGTGGACGACTTTTGGTTGAATAAATGTCGAAATTTGTATGATTAATTACTGACTAAAATCAACAACTCGAGTTTTGGGGTTTAATGGTGTTTTTTGATTGTTGATGATCATAATGACTAATATGTAAGTTCGGTTTCCTTAGATTTCCGTTTCAATAACTACACTTTAGGTTAATTTACATAGGTTAGGTTATGATGGAAGGGTAACCTTGTCCGAGTTAAAATTCGCTATATAAACACGTCTAATTAGTGAGTCAACAACAATTTTCACTCTTCTCGGATCACTTTTTGCTCTCCTCTAACAAAAATCATGTTTTATTATGGTTGTTACCGTTTGCGACTTGTTACTCGTTTGTGGGATCTTGCATTTTTATTGGATGATACTATATCTCTCTGCTGAGGAATACAAAATGCAAGCTGCTCGCTTTATACCCCTTTTGCAAACTGATAAATCGATCCATCCTAAAACACACTCTTCTTGGCAGTTGTACATCCCATTTTCGTTTAGCTGCTCCGTATGCCACATTAATCACAACAACGCTGTCATTCTCATGTCAATTAAAAACCACTCGAGACATCATCTGGAAAAGAGTGACTTTTCGATCTTTTCCACTTCCTTTGATTCGGAAACAGATGAACTAATGGTCAAGGAGCTCTGCTATCTCACTACTCTTGTCACGACTCACCGGTGATGTGCATCCTTTTAGCTGAGGTGCGCAAAATTATATCCCTGCTTTGGACACAGAAAGACCCGATATTATAGTCTATATACCCGATCCAAATAAACCCTAACCTAGAAGGACGAAACCATATAGGTAGAAGTACTATAAAAGGCTGCTACACCGTAAAGAAGCAGAAGATTTGCGGCTACCAGAGAAGATTCTGGATCTGGTGGATGTCTTCTTGAATTTACCAGCGAAATCTATCTTAAGCTGCAGTGTGTACGCTACTTCAAAATCTTCTTTGATGTGGGATTAAAAACTTTCGTATAAGCAAATAAATAAGTCAACGCAAATTTTAAAACCCTAATCTCCCAAATTAGTACCGGAAGATTAATTTGATTGAGTCTCCACTCTCTAAGAAATCGAAGCGGAATCGGAGGAAGAAGCAGAAGCAGTAATAATGTCAAGCATTCCAGAAGAATTCTACCACGATATCTTGGTGAGACTACCATCAAAATCGTTAC
Organism: Papaver bracteatum; assembly: GCA_023529315.1. Classification (NCBI taxonomy): domain Eukaryota; kingdom Viridiplantae; phylum Streptophyta; class Magnoliopsida; order Ranunculales; family Papaveraceae; genus Papaver; species Papaver bracteatum. The sequence goes on from JAJJWX010001253.1 coordinate 1,922,548, forward strand.
TTGCATGTAAGCGTGTCTGCAATAATTGGTTTAAACTAATTTCAGATCCTGGTTTTGTTAAATCCCACCTTCATCTTGCTCTTACTACTGCATCTGAAATAAAACCCTAACATATGCATATCTTCTGGAAGAAAATCTACACCATAAAATATGATTTATTATTATCCTCCACGTCTCTTAAAGAATTTAAAGATAATAATGATGTTGAAATGTATTGCCCATTCGATTCTTATTATGTTGAATTGTTGGGTTCTTGTAATGGTGTGGTTCTCCGTCATTTAGGGATAAAGCTATCTTCGGTAATAAGGGATTTCGTATTTGGAACCCGAGTTACAAGAGATTACAAACAGATACCCAAGTCACCAAATGATTGTTTTATAGACGACATTGGCATTTACGCTTTTGGTTATGATTCCAAGATCGACACTTATAAAGTGTTTGAAACTGTGTGCATCGAGAAAATGTATCATTTTTAGTTAATGTTTATGCATTGGAATCTAACTCATGGAAAACAATTCAACCAATTCCTTACCAGTTTTCGATAAAGTTGGAGTTTTTGTTAATGGATATCTGCATTGGTTAGGTCACGCTTATGATATCTTTAACAAGAAGATAATCTACATAATCTCCTTGGATGTTAGCAATGAGAGGTTTGAAGAAATGAAATTACCAAAAGAAGTTTTGGAGGAAGTCCAGAGACATTACATTCTAGGAGTGTTGGAAGGGTGTCTTTGTTTACTTAGTTATGTACAAAACACTTGTATTCCTGAAGAAATTTCTCATATTATTAAGTTCACTAAACAGTTTGAGAACTTCCTAATAGTCCTTATAAAAATCATGCACCGTGAATATTCCAAGTGATGAAGAAGCGAACAAGGTTGAAGATGAGCTAGCACAAAGATGAGAAGATGAGAAATGGTTAAAATCTAGCATAAATCCTTATGGAACTTTTCCGAATATAAGTTGAAAGTAGATATTCCTAACTTTCATGGTGGTTTACAAATTGAAGAATTGTTGGATTGGTTTTATGAAGTAATTTTTTTTTTAACTTCATGGACCTGATTCTTCCAAAGTTAACCTGGTTGCATATAAACTCAAAGGTGGAGCTGAAGCTTGGTGGGATAAAATATGTGAGGATAGACGTAATATTCATAAACCTCCGATACATACTTGGAAAACAATGAAAGACTTATTAAGAGATAAGTTTTTACCAGAGATTTTATGCAATAACTGTTTATCAAGCTTCAACACTGTCGACAAGGAGTTAGACTTGTAGAGGAATATATAGATGAATTTTACAGACTTGGTGGCACGTAACCGATTGAACGAGTCGAAGAACAATTAGTTGCACATTTTGTGGGTGGATTAAACAACTTAATCCAACAAGGAATGACACAATATGCGTTTACTATGGTTGAAGCTATCCAACAATCTATTAAATTTGAAAGGCGTGTACTTAATACTTCCGAAAAGGAACTTCTCGACAAGCTCGTTATCAGCATTACTATAAACTAGCCAAACCATATAATTCTTCTTATGATAATCAAGTTGAACAGGGATCAACACTCATTGCTGACCCACATGATGTCAACTATAATTTAACTTATTCTCAACATCAAGAGCCTGTGAATTTTTCTTTTGCTCAACCATCTCCAACAACTTCACCTATATTACCATCTCCTGTGGCAACTCAATCTACTCAACAACAACAACAAACTTAATCAGTAATTGTTAGATTCTCTAATAGAATGCAACAACAATTTCCACCTCTAAATAAAGCTCCAAATATTTATTCCAAATTTCGTGGAGATAAATGCAATAAATGTAACCAACCTGGTCATTCTTCAGATGATTGTCAGCGCTTTAATGGTTTCATTGGAGATACTCAAGTACATATGGAATCAAAAGATAGTGAAGTTTTTGATGATGATGAGGCGATGAAGTTTAAAATATTGATTTACATGAGACTTATGGTGATCACTTTGTTGAAATGATTCGACCACTCATGCTTACCGAACCATGTTATTCTCAACGACATACTATTTTCAAAACCAAGTGCTTTAATGTGGTAAAGTCTGTGACATGATCATTTATAGTGGTACTGTAGATAATTACATTGCATCTGTTGCTGTCGAGAAAATGGGATTACCAACTACACCGTATCCTACTCCTTAATCTATAGGTTGGGTGAATAGTTCATCTTCACAACGAATTACTCATCAGTGTGTTATTAAGTTTTCTTTTGTTGGATATGAAGAATCTGTACTATGTGATGTTATCGATATAAATCTAACACATATACTACTTGGAAGACCATGGAAGTATGATGTTAGAGCAGTTCATAACTGTTTTGAGAATACTTACACTTTTACAAAGATGGTAAGCGAGTAACTCGTTTCCTTCACAGTCTTCTTCAGTAATTAAAGAACGTAGTGATTGCAAGACTACTGCTTTGGTGGCTACTATTTCTCGCTCTTTAAATTTCATTTCAAACTTTGAGTTCTCATGAAGAGTTCAAACCTATGGTTACAATTCCTACTCACCTACAACCTTCACTTTCTAAATATAATGCATTATTTCCTGAAGAATTACCGGTGAGTTTGCCACCTTTTCGAGATGTTCAACATTACATTGATCTTATACCGGAGCTTCTTTACCTAATCAAGCTCATTATAGGTTAAGTCCTACTAAACATGAAATACTACAGGGTCAAGTTAATGACTTATTGACTAAGGGGTTAATTAGACCTAGTACTATCCCTTGTGCTTGTCATGCTTTTCTGGTGCCTAAAAAGGATAATGTATGGATAATGTGTATAAATTGCAGAGACTTGAACCGTATCACCATTCCTTATAGGTTTCTTATTCCTCATATTGAGGATATGATTGATCTTTTAGCAGGGTATATCATTTTCACTAAACTTGATCTTCGCAGTGGTTATCATCAAATATGAATAAGAGTGGGAGATGAATGGAAAACTGCTTTCAAAACAAGAGAAGGGTTATATGAATGACTAGTTATGCCTTTTGGCATATCTAATGCTCCCAATACCTTTATGAGGCTCATGAATCAGGTTTTACAACCTTTTCGAGTAAATTTGTCAATGTATACTTTGATGACATATTAATTTTCAGTAGAAGTGCAAAAGAGCATATCAATCATGTTTCTCGGTGTTCAAAGTTTTGTATGACAATTCTTTGTTTGTGAACTTGAAGAAATATACATTTATGTTATCCGAAGTTACTTTATTGGGATATATTATCCCTTCCAAGGGTATTCATGTGGATCCTTCTAAATTTCAAGCTATTATAGATTGGCATGTTCCTACTTGTATCAAAGAGGTGAGAAGTTTTCATGAACTAGATTCTTTT